>LR989880.1:0-1200000 GCA_905146925.1 Autographa gamma
TGACCGATGGGTGTTCCGCAGGGTCCAATTCTAGGGCCATTTTTATTTCTTATTTATATCAACGATTTACCTTTTAATGTAAGAGAAAACCATAAGATTCTACTATTTGCAGATGATACTTCTCTTGTTTTTAAAATAAAACGCCGATTAGAAAATTTTGACGAAGTTAATAATGCACTGCAAGAAAAATGCACTCGATAAGGTTGTACATTGGTTTCATGTTAATATTCTGCTATTAAACCCATCAAAGACTAAAACAATAAAGTTTTCAACGCCTAATGTCAGGCAACTAAGTACCAATGTACAACTTAATGGAATAGAGTTGGTTTTGAGTATATTTGATAAGAGAGATTTAGCAATTGTAACTCAGTACAGTAGTGACATGTGTAAATTGAATAGGACAAAAAGATTAAACACATTACGTAAACTAGACTATCTCCCGACCTTTGAAATACCAAATTGTCATAACATTATGGTGAGAGAGTATGGAATGTCAGTCTTGCCCGAATACTAAACAAGTTGCCTTAACACATGGTTTGTAAACTGGAAAACAAAAATCAAAGGCAGAAATATAAGATATTCAAGCGATATTTAATGAATTGTAATGGAACAGCAACTCCTTAACTGTAAAATCTTTTCTATCTATGTTTAAGATTAAGTTAGAATTGTATAAAACTATGTTTTACGTGAAATAAACAGCTATTATTATTATTCTTACCCTGTTGAGTCAACTGTTTTTCTTGGCATTACTGTTGATGCCAAACTACAGTAGGGCCCTCACATTAACAAATTATCCGGAAGGCTTAGTTCAGCCGCTTATGCTGTGAAAAAAATCAGACAGATAACTGATGTGGATACAGCCAGAATTGTCTATTTTAGTTATTTTCATAGTCTGTTCTGATATTAATTCAATTTTTGTGTTACAAAAAAGGGCTATTCGCGCTATTTATAATTTAGGCCTAAAATAAAACACTGTTCATAAATCACTATATTTTTAATTATAAAAATATGTTGGGTAGAATCACACAGGGGTTATTTAAGCTCAATCAATAATAACACATAACAACAAATAGACTTAACAAACATAATACATTATTATTTATTGTTCAGTAGATAAAGCACACATTTTTTACACAAAATGATAATGAGTTAATCACAATACCTTTTCCTTAAGATATACTTATACCCAGTAGTTTTGCAGTTAACCTAGAAATTATCTCAGGTAGATCCTCTTGGTTGTTGTCCCGGTGACGGTTGCAAGTCCAATGAATCGAGTGGGCGAGTCGACGAGAATAATTCTGGCAGTGACGTTTTGTTGATACTTCACTTTATTATGACGTCACGTCCTTTCATCCGGACACGGAAATAGTGCGACAACATCCGGCCGTCCTGCTCACACGTTCGTCCTCGAACAGTGTTCTGGTCTGATGTAAAACTGAAAACAAATTGCAGTGATTAGAAAAGCTTTTGATAATATGACTCTACATTGACACGTATGTAGGATGTCTGAATAGAGTATTGTTATTCCTTCGGCGGCCAACAATCTCATTGCCTGTGGTTTGGACTAGTTGATGTTCATCGTATATCACCACGCAGTACAACAGCGTTCACATCGGATGCCTGTTGCTGTTTATCAGATCAGACATCCCGCACTACGTTCACAATGTTTTCAGCGTCACATCAAACCTCACTATAAAACATAAAAAAAAAACATTTAATTTTGAAGGTTAAATAACCTTCAAAATTAAATGTTTTTTTTTTACACGATTACATGATATTATACATAAAGAAAAAATGTATCAACTCACGCAAACAAATAACCAGAATACCAGACAACATCCGGTGTTAATCAGCAATGTGGATCCATGGTTTCATGTTTTCCACACATGCAACGCCATCGTATCGCCGTGAGGATCTCTCAGCTCCTCGCATGTCTTATACTTTATACCTGTCTTTGCCTAAAACCTCCTTTACTTGGACCCTTGTAAATAGGCAGTAACTTGGTGCTTTGACCTTCATTAGAGTGACACAGGATTTTAAGCACCACCAAGTCTCCTACGCCATAATTAGGTGCATCCTTCCGTTTCATATCAAAAGAGGCTTTTTGTCTTTCAGCACTCTTCTTTATATTATCATCAACTGCGTTTCTCAATGCAGTGACGTCAACAGAATGTTCAGTGTTATCATCATCAGTGATCGTGTCATTACCCGTACGAATTCTATACCCAAAGAAAACCTCGCTTGGTACAGCGGAAGTGGTTTTATTAATAGTACTATTGATACCCTGTTGTATGTTTGTGACATGATGGTCCCATTTATTATTATCCGTATCGGCTCCCATACTACGCAATGCTTCCAATATAGTTCGATTATAGCGTTCTACTTGTCCGTTAGAACGTGGTACAGCAGTGGCGATTATATGGGCTCTAATATTATTATCTTTACAATAGTTAGTAAATAGTTTCGATGTAAAGGCGCTACCAGCATCGCAAATTAGACGCTTTGGATTTCCAAATACTTTAAATATCTTGTTTAATTCATTAATGACAGACTTACATTTGGTATTTTTCACAGCAGCAATAAACAGAAATTTGGTAAATGAATCAACTGAGACTAACAAATAACTATTTTTTTGTGTAGTTTTTACAAATGGACCAAGGTGATCGACGTGGAGTGTGTGAAAAGGCCTAGCGTATTTAGGGATTGGATATAATTGGCTTTTTACCATGAATATTTTTGTAATAAATGCAATTTAAACTTTATTTTATGTATTTAGAAACAGTCTTTTTTAAATGAGGAAACCAATACTTTGACCTAATTCTTTCGACAGTTTTGTCTACGGCAAAATGTCCTACATCGTCGTGATTAGACCGAATGATATACCATACACATTCTTTTGGCACTAACCAACGTCTTCCAAATTCAGTTCTACGATAAACTTTGTTTCCCAATAATTCGTATGTGTTAAATATTTGTTTATTCGTCTCGGCCTCACCTGACTGTAATATATCTCGGATACTACAGATAGCAGGATCCTGCAACTGAACCGATAACAACCAGTCACCCTCAGTAATAGTAATTGTATTAACAGTTTCCGTTGCTTTAGGTATGTCTTCAACTGGGTTTCTGCTTAACGCGTCAACATGTTGCGTTTGTATCCCTGCTCTATGAACTATTTCAAAAGTGAAATCTTGAGTATACAATATCCATCTACTTTTTTTTTTTTTTTTTTTTTTTTTTTTTTTTACTAGCCATTTCTTTCCCACTGCAGGGCAAAGGCCTCTCTACCCTCCTTCCATTTCTCTCTGGTTAGAGCCGTGGTCATCCACTTCTCATCAAAGGCCTCCAGTTCGTCTCGCCATCTCCGCCTAGGCCTACCGCGATGTCTTTTGCCATTTAGAGGGACCCATTGGGTCGTTCGTTTGGCCCATTGGTCGTCTGACATGCGGCAGATGTGGCCAGCCCAGTTCCATTTTAGCGTGGCAGCTTTCCGAGTGACGTCAGTGATTTTCGTAGTGGAACGAATTATTGTATTCCTAACCCGGTCTATCAGTTTGATACCCAGAATACTTCGTTCCATAGCTCTCTGGCAGACCTCGAGCGTGGACCTCTGTTGATTTGTCAAAGACCATGTTTGTGAGCCGTACGTGAGGATCGGAAGAATGCACATGTCGATGAGTTTTCTCTTAAGGGTCAGAGGAAGATTGCCCTTCATAAGTTCTTTCATGGCCCAATAGCTCTTCCAGGCATTTTCGGTGCGTCTAGCTACTTCTTTGTTTTGTCTTGCCTGGAAAGAGACTATTTGACCAAGATAGAGATACTCATCGACATATTCCATCCTGGTACCTGTCAAGACGATCCTACGTTGCATGCTATTAGTCATCAACTTGGTCTTTGACATATTCATTTGAAGTCCGACCTCGAGGCTTGCCGTGCTTAGTTGTTCAAGCATCTGAGTCAGCTGAGAGGCTGAGGACGAAAAAAGAACTATATCGTCGGTGAATCGGAGATTGGATAGTCTCTTATTCCCGACAACGATTCCCTTATCCGCCCAGCCTACTGCCAGCTTTTTAAATACTTCTTGGAGTACAGCCGTAAATAGTTTTGGAGAGAGCGGGTCGCCCTGTTTAACACCTTTGGAGATTTTAAAGGATGGACCCGTCTTGGAACTAATTTTTATTGCTGCAGTGCTGTTTTTATAAATAAGTTTTAAAAGGTTGATGTATGTGTCGTCTATTTCTTGATTCTGTAAAGCGTTAAAAATTGAGCTATGGCTGATGCTGTCAAAAGCTTTCGAGTAATCAACAAATGCAATATAAAGTGGGAGCTGGAATTCTAAATGTTTCTCTATAACCTGGTTAATGGAGTGGAGGTGGTCGGTGGTAGAGAGGCCTCGGCGGAATCCGGCCTGTTCGGGAGGTTGGTGTTTGTCGAGCTGTTCCAATATACGGTTCTCGATGGTCATCTACTTATACGCGGTATAATTTTTTTCTTACTTAAAGCGTGCCTAACAGCGTTACAATCAGTAGTAATTTTAAAAGTTGTGCCTAATAAATAATGGCGAACTTTCTGCAAATCTGCTACTGTAGCTAGAAGCTCTAGTTCAAACGCGCCTACTGGTACTCTCCGTCACTCTGGTGAGTCATTTAATTTTTGTTATGATTCTGGAGCAGAGTGTTCATTAATGAGAGATTCTATTTCATGTAAATTTATTGGTGAGCGTAATTATACTGACGTTACTATGACGGGTATTGGTCAAACTTCCGTGAATAGTAACCTGAACATTTTAGTTAATGTCGATATTGGTAACATTGCTTTAGATATAGTTTTTCGTGTTTTACCCGATGAATATCTTCAACATGACATAGTGATTGGACGTGAAATTTTGATGAATGACTATTTGTGATGAATGGTGATTAACATGACTTCTAAAACTTTAACCTTTTCGAAAAATTTACCTAATGTGAACATTTTAAATGTACAGTCGAATGTAGTGTCGAATGTAGAGTCGAATGTAGAGACGAATATCGAGTCGAATGTCGAATCAAATGTTGACTCAAGTATCAATTTACGTACCATTTTAAATGTAGAGTCAGATGCAGTTAAATTTAATGGTATTGATATCAAAGCCAGACTTATTTTAATTTTAAATCAATTTTCATTCAATCAGTCAAATGCACGACTTTCTTAACCTTGCACGTATTTGCATGCAACAAAATTATTTTCGTTTCAATAATGAATATTTTCGCCAGAAAGAGGGGTTAGCAATGGGATCACCTTTAAGTCCTTTGATGGCGGAAATGTTTATGGACGACTTTGAATGTAAATATGTGGTGGGCGAGCCCAACATTCTGTTTTATTATAGATACGTAGATGATGTGATTATCTGTTGGACGGGTACTATTCGTCAAATAGACACTTTTCTCAATAAAATGGAAGGAAAATATATACACTTCTCATCAAAAAAATCGAAACACCTCGCAGTTTATGATTTGATAAGGATTATCAGAAAAATGTGTATATTTAGGAATAAATGTAAAATGTCATTTAATAGTGAGTAGTATGAGATTTTTAAATCCTAATGTTAATGTTCTAAATTCAAATTAAGTCTTCATAGGTTTCGTATTTTGTATAATGAGTAATTTTTCCCCTGTATGGAATATGAAGGAAATGGGTAAAACAACACGCGTAAATGAAAAAAAAATGAAAGAAACGTTTATTTAATAACTTGTATTCCCTCCGCGAGCTCTTATTACTGCTTCCATACGGTTCTTCATCGATCGGATGAGAGTCACGATCACATGTTGTGGTATATTATCCCATTCCTCTTGGATTGCATTTTGCAGCTGGCTAAGTGTTTCTGGGGCTGGATCTCTTGCTCGAATTCGTCTCTTTAATTCATCCCATAGATGTTCAATGGGATTCATGTCCGGGCTTCTTGCTGGCCATACCATAATGGAGATACCGACTTCGGTAAGATAATCTCGTACGACGCCCGCGGTGTGAGCTCTAGCATTGTCGTGCATGAATATGAAGTCGTTGCCAATAAAATGTGCATGTGCATATGCACATGAGGTTCAAGACACTGTTCGATGTACCGATGAGAGTTTACTGCAGCCAGCCGTGGCCCAGACACAAAGGCAAGTTCTGTCTTACCGTCGGCGCTGATTCCTCCCCAAACCGTCCACGAACCGCCACCATAGCTGATCTTTTCTTCAATGCAGCATTGTGCAAAGCGTTCTCCATCTCTTCTGTAGACCTTGTTCCTTCCGTCGTTACCATACAGCATAATTTTACACTCATCAGAAAACAGTACTTTGCTCCACTGAAGGTATGACCAAGTTAGGTGCTCGCGTGCAAAGTTAAGGCGCGCTCTTCGATGGTCTGCAGTTAATTTCGGCCCATTCGCTGGCTTATGCGGTGCCAATCCGCGTTCCTTCAACCTTCTTCTTATTGTAGAGTCACTTACAGCTACTCTTCGTACAACGCGAAGCTGCTGCTGCAGTTGAAAAGCTTTAAGGGGTCGATTTCGTAAAGAAGTTGTTACAATAAATCGATCATCTCGCTCAGAAGTGACCCGATTCCTGCCAGATCCTGAACGGCGCGTGAACGAACCAGTCTCCCGATAGCGTTTGTAGACTCTATGAACAGATGATAAGCTTAGATGCAATCTTGCAGCCACAACACGCTGACTAAGTCCAGAATCCAGCAATGCCACCACTTCGTCGGCTTCTGCGGGCGAAGTATCCATATGTTTTAGAAAAAAAAGTTTTTTCAGACGTCCCAAAGTCACAGTAAATGAAATAAGAAACAAAAAGTTTAAGACAAGCGCTAATTTTTAGTTTTTAAACGAGAAACGTACTCCAACCCTAAATACACATTTGTCTCATGACAGTGATTAATTTCATTTATAGGATAAACAAATGAAATTCTAATTTCGAATTTTGATTTTTTTCTTCTTACTGTAATGACCAAACTGCCAGCTACACAATAATGTTTTTTTTTTCATGAAATTAATTCTCTTTTGTAAAAAATTAGGACAAAAACAATAAAAACGAAAGTGTTTCGATTTTTTTGATGAGAAGTGTATCTGAATGCGTTGGTTTAAGATCAAAACTGTACTCTATAAAAACACCTAACAAAATCATTAAAAAACCAAAGGGAGTAAAATCATGCGTCGTAAGGGATTTGAACATAATGGATTATGAAAATATTTTATTCAATGGTGGAATTATCCGTAGAAAAAATATTATGTTTAAATCAATAAAGCACGAAATATTTACTCAGAACATCAACAAAATTGTCTTTTCAATCAAACAATGACGATAAACGATTGATATCTGTAGATCGCAAATCAACCCGAGCCTGGGGTCACTTTTCGATTTTAAAGAATTAAGTTGTTTTTTTTTTTAGATTTAGCAAATATTGTAATAAATTAATATTATAACTATCCAGTTTTTATATAATGTATAACATTTACTTATGTATAACATCTACTTATATAATTGTTAGTAATAAAAAAATCAGTTCTCATTGCGAATTAGTTGTTGGAGGACGTGTGCTGGTCTGATCGCTGATCCGGGGCTCACTGCTTTTCTTACTCTCTTGTGTTAAGTGCCATATACTGCCTGCGCCATCTTGGAACTTGTAGCGCGGCGTCTCTCTCGCTCGGTGTCGTCTTGAGGGGTTTTTAAACATTGAAAAAGACGTGCACTTCGCGGGGCGCGAACCGGTGGTCGTGTCGTCAACGCTGGATCGAGGCGGTGTGTTGGGCCACTGAGTCAACTGAGCGTGAGATCTGCGAGGCGAATTTACCTATTGCAATCTATCACTGTGTGGTTCAGTGACAACTTTTACTCAAAGCGGAGATTTTTTTTTTTTTTATTCTGCAACATGTTACATTCACCGGACAAGGTAATAAGCAAATCAAATCCGGACCTGTGCAAGGGTGACGAAACGGCTGGCAATGTTACCCAAAGAAAACGGAAGCAGCCGGAGCGCGAGCTAACTGATGGATTTATGGGTTTAAAGAAAACTAATAGTCTGATTAACACAGATTTAATAAGGAGAAAAAATAATAAGAACCTACATCGTCAAAAGGCCGGGCCGGAAGAGAACAACTGACGTTTCAATACAACTGTCAACAATACAGAAGCATTTACAAAGTTCGTTTCTCTTATTGCGTTTACAAATACACTTTTCTAACACTGGCCCTCAAACCAATAAAAAAAAAACAGAAATTGATACAAATCAAATCAGTCATGAAATCCAAAGAACAAAAAAAAAAACTTAACTCAGAACATTAACTTACATAACAAGTCTTATCTACTTAACAATAACTGAGATGCAAAAATATTATGTTTTACTTTACATAAAGGTTTAGTTTGAATATCAGCAAGCATATCACTTGTACACAAATATTTTAACACTACAGTCTTTCATTTACACATTGTCTTATGAAGTGATGTCTAACATCAATATGTTTAGTCCTTGAATGAAAAAGAGAGGTTTGACACAACTTTAATGCTGACTGGTTATCATTATGCATTGTAATAATAACACTCTTATTAATGATACCCTTTAAAAAGTTACGAATAAACAAACCCTCCTTACAGGTATCTGCTAAGGAAATGTATTCAGCCTCAGTGCTTGATAATGGCACTGTTTTTTGTTTACGACTTTCCCAGGAAACTATGGACTGTCCAATGATACATACCCCGTGTATGACCGGCGGTCGCCGTCATCGTTCGCCCAATCAGCATCTGCGCAAGCCGCGACGTCTAAGCCACTCCTTTTTAAAACTAGGCAATGTTTTATTGTACTTTTCAAGTAGCGTAGAACTCTTTTTGCTGCTTTCCAGTGGATTTCTGTAAATGACTCATTGAATTGGCTTAAACAGCTGACTGCATGAGCAATATCCGGCCTGGTGCAGACAGCAATGTTCATAAGACAACCAATTAAACCTCGATAGTCTAGGTTCTCATCCATCTGATTACCCTTTGGTAGTTTAAGTCCTGATTCAATGGGTGTGGGTGATGGCTTACAATCATCCATTTTGTATTTTTGCAGGACTCTTTGAATGTAACTGCTCTGATCTAGAGTAATTTTATCATCTTCCTTTCTCAGTCTCATCCCAAAAACTTGATGAGCTGGCCCTAGATCTGTAATTTGAAATTCTTTCATTAATCTGTTCTTCATATTCAATTTTTCTTCTAAATTTTTCATTTTGTAAACAAAATTATATCATCAACATAAAGAGCAATTATTATCATAGAATTGTTATTAGATTTTATGTAAACACATGGTTCTGTTGACGACCTAACTAGACCTAACTTTTTACAAAAAACATGGTCAATTTTTTCATACCAAGCTTTTGAAGCTTGTTTCAAGCCATAAATGGCTTTGTTCAATTTGTAGATCTTATGTTCTTGATCTTTTATCTGGAAACCCTCAGGCTGTTCCATGAGGACTGTGTCTGCTAAATTACCATAGAGGAATGCAGTTTTTACATCAATATGCTCTATTTCCATATTGTATTCAGCTGCCAAAGCTAGCAATATTCGTATTGTGGAATATCTGACGACCGGAGAAAAAGTTTCCTCATAGTCTATCCCATGCTTTTGAGTACAACCTTTGGCCACCAATCGAGCTTTGTATTTTAAAAGTTCACTATCCAGACCTCTTTTGATCTTAAAAACCCACTTACATTTGACAGGTTTTTGTGATTCTGGTCTATCAGTCAAGGTCCAATAATTATGATCAATGAAAGATTTGTACTCACTAGTCATTGCTTCTTTCCAATGTTGCGCATCTTTCCCTGCGAGTGCCTCTTTTACAATCTGTGGTTTATGTTCCTCTATAGATGTGCTCACCATATATAACAACTGCGACTCCATTGTATCATCATAATCTTCATCAGATGAACCTGGGACATAAGTTTCATCGGCAGGATCACTGACCTCCGGTGAGCTCGAGTGAGAGCTCTCAGAATCATCTATTGATATTATACTTTCTCTTTGATTGTTTTCCAATGTAGTGTCATCAGATAAATTAATGTTCACAACAGGTGATTCTGATTGTATGGAAGGTTCAGACTGATTAGGTTGACTATCATCATGAGTGCAACTTTGAAATTGTACTGTTGTCTTACTATCATCATGTGACACTTTACTTAGTAATTTATTTTCTAAGAAGGTAACATTCCTGGCTTTAGTACAATTTGTTGGAAAGTCAGGGTCAATTAATCTATACCCTTTGGTTTCATCGCAATAACCAACAAATATATATCTCTTGCATTTAGAATCAAATTTCGATTGTGATTCAATGCATATGCAACACAGCCAAATATTCGGAAATGTTTGATAGATACCTTTCTATTTGTCCATTTTTCTTCTGGAGTGCATCCCATTACTGCCTTTGTGGGACAACGGTTGCGTATATAAACAGCTGTGTTAACAGCTTCTGCCCAGAACTGTTGTGCCAAGTTTGCATCCTGCAGCATACACCTTGCTGTCTCCACAATCGTTCTGTTGGCTCGTTCCGCCACGCCATTCTGCTGCGGCGAGTGAGGAACCGTTGTTTGGTGCCGAATTCCATTGTTCTTCAGGAACGTCTGAAAATTCGAATTTATATATTCACCGCCATTATCACTCCTGAGAATTTTAATCTTTTTACCTGTCTGATTCTCAACTAAGACTTTAAAGGATTTAAAATTCTCAAAGACTTCACTCTTAGTCTTTAAAAAATAGACAAAAGTTTTTCTTGTAAAATCATCTATGAAAAGTAAAAAATACTTTGATCCACTAAATGAGGAACATGGCATCGGACCACACAGATCAGTATGTACCAGCTCTAACGGTTCAGTCGCTCTATTGTAGGTTTTCTTAGGAAACGGTAATTTACTTTGCTTTCCTTGTATGCAAGCAATGCAAGGTTCAAAACTAGCATCACTGTAAGAAATACCCGAAACCATACCTTTACTTAAGAGTTTCATGCTTCTTCGGTTGAGATGACCAAGCCGTCTGTGCCATACCTTTTCAGATAATGCAGCTGGTATTGGCTCTGTCTCCGTCTCATAAGCGCCATCCTAGACTTCTGTATTCAGCACCAAGCACTCCACAGCTTCCTGAGGAGCTACTGTAACATTGCCAGAAGTGGCTGATAGTGTTTCGGCAATGTTTAGTTTATACATGCCTTTTGTAAGAGTAGCACTTACCACCTCTACTCCATCATCATACACATGACATCCACTTAGGCTGAATAATACCTTGAAACCCTTATTAATCATAGAACTTACTGACAACAAGTTTCCACTTAATTTAGGCACAAAGTAGACATTGCTAACTGTTTTTACTGTACCATTTAACAATTTTAATCTTACAGTTCCTATACCTTCAGTGTACAACTTGTCCCCATTAGCCACTTTCACTTCTAAGTTTTTACCTTTCACAAAATTATACATCACTGACCTATCACAACACATATGACTTGTAGCGCCACTATCAACATACCAGGAGTCTGCTTCAATATTCGCTGACAAGGCTGTAAGCAGAGCTTTGGATGCCTTGGACTCGTCCATCTTCATCTAAAAGATCACTATTATATGAATGCTTATTTTTCCTTGGGCAGTCCTTAATGAAGTGACCTGTCTTTTTACAACGGAAACATTTTGGTTGTTTCTGTACTGCCAGGGCCGATCCGCTACTGTCATCACGACGTGAGGACTCTTGTAGTAATTTGCTTTGTACTACCTCGCTTGATAATCTGATCGTGTCCAGCATCCGTCGGCTCCTTCTCCACAAAGTCCCATAAATCCTCGTGGATCAGCACCATTTTCATCATGAATTTCCATGAATTGTAATTTTCCATGCCCTTTAATTTGTCCACGACTAAGGAATTCGCGTTGACGATTTGTGATGTCGCCATGTTGCCGGCCGGTGTACAGGAGGATAATTTATTTTTTCTTCAAGCCAAAAATCGCGAATTTACTAAAAAATAATCTAAAATAACAAACAGGACCATGCCTGGGCCCATAACCTGATGGATTTATGGGCTTAAAGAAAACTAATAGTCTGATTAACACAGATTTAATAGGGAGAAAAAATAATAAGAACCTACATCGTCAAAAGGCCGGGCCGGAAGAGAACAACTGACGTTTCAATACAACTGTCAACAATACAGAAGCATTTACAAAGTTTTTTTTTATTGCGTTTATAAATACACTTTTCTAACACTAACACAGGCTATTACGATGCTGTCTACCGAGTTGAAAAAATCTATTGGTGATCTGCGTGCTGACATGAAAAGCCAATTTACCAATATTAACGCATGTATCAAGAACCTTCGAGAAGAGTTCAATTCCCTGTCATTTACTTCGTCCCAAATACAATCCGAAATCGAGGAATTAAGGGCAGATTATTTTGGTATTAAAAAAGAAATATCGGACTTGAATAGCGAACAGTCTGATCTCTCACGGGTGGTTACAGAGTTAACATCGACGGTAAATTTTAACTCTGAAAACTATGTTGACTGTAACAAACGTTTGAAGGATTTGGAGTCAAATGTGAAAAGCTCTGCATCCCTGACTATTAGTATGTTGGAAAGAAAAATTGACTCATTGGAAGAACAAGCTAGGTATTGTAACATTGAAATTGGTAATATGCCGGAAAGACGTGGTGAGAATTTAGTAACAGTTTTAGAGTCAATTGGTTCAGTACTTAACATGTCTTTGTCATCAAAAGACATAGTATCAATTCATCGTATTCCGCATGCACAGACCCACAACAATATGCCTAAAAATATCATAGTCAAGTTCACTTCCCCGCTGCTACGTGATAATATCCTTACTGCTTACCGGCTGTCTAAGGGATTGACATCGGACCGAATCGGACTCTCAGGAATACCTAGTCGCATCTACATGAATGAACATTTAACGTTGCGCAACAAAGAGTTGTTTCGTAAATGTCGTGCAGCCGCTAAGTCACAAAAGTTTAAGTTCGTGTGGGTCAGAAATGCTACTATCCTGGTCAAAGAATCTGAAGAGGGTCTTACTTACGCTATACGTTCAGAAGAAGACATATCTAGTAAGATTAAGCCGTACCAGCCGGCCCGACTCCAGCCCTCAACTGCCGCTACTGACTCGTCACATGGTTTACGTTTCATCTATTGCAGATAAGTTTTTAAAAGTGTACCCGAATTCTATTCCGTGTATAGATTAATTTCGATTCTTCGTTTTGTCGGTTTACCTCTTGTTTGTTAATTGTACATTGTTGTTGGTGCACAAATTGTTATTATCCTTAGGTCTATACGACACTATATACTAATAAGAAAGGTTCTCTCAATCTCTGCAGCGAATTTCGTAGACACGTTACACCTAGTTTGTAAATATTCAGTATGTTTTTCGATAGGATTCTTGGCATTTTTTTTATTCATAACACTTAAAATCCGTACTTTTTATTTTTCTAATTTATCCAATGGCTAATAATAATTTAACGATTTACTACCAAAACTGTCGAGGGATTAGGACAAAGCTAAATACCCTATACATGAATATATTATCGCATGCATACGACATCATCATTTTAACCGAAACCCGGTTGACGCCGGATATTTCGCATAATGAATTTATTGACTCTCGCTATTCAGTGTTCAGATGCGATCATAATCGTATCACATCGTTAAAAAAAAGATGGAGGAGGCGTTTTAATAGCAATCTTAAAAGAATTTAGACCGTCCAGACTCGCACTGTCGCCCCCACTTAGTCTACCTGAGCACACTATAATAAAGATTCCTACTTATGATAATAAGTTCCTACTCATTTGTGCCACCTACTTACCACCTAACACTGTGGAAAGTATTTATGACAATTTCATCAATTCCCTATCACGGTTGGTTGATGACCCTTGTATGGAGCAGATTATTTTTGCCGGGGACTTTAACTTGCCAGAGCTCAGTTGGGTTAATGCAACTTCATATATGATTTGTTCTCTAAATAGCAACTATTCAAAAACTAGTCGACTTCTACTTAACTTTTGCTCACAACTGAATATGCATTAATTCAACAATTTAACTAACTGTAACGGGCGCAGCTTAGACCTATTTTTGTTGTAATACTCATGGGGTGTCTCACAGAACTAGTATTAACCTTGTTCCTATTGACCCTCACCATCCACCTTTTTACGTCCTTGTACCATTCAGAAAACCCACACAAATACCAAAAGCTAAAAATATAAATACTCTAGGTTATTATAAGTCGAATTATACTGCAATAAATATTGAAAGGTTCTGTCGATTGGAGTAACCTACTGAATGACTTATCCCCTGAGCAAGCAATGTCAATGTTTTATGAAAAAATCTATGAAATTATTAAATTATATACCCCTACGCACAAACCCAAAAACTGCAAATTCCCTTCATGGTTCAGAAGATCTCTTGTGCAATTATTTAAAAATAAATCACGCGCCTGGACTAAGTGGAAAAAATATGGTAACACTAGTGACTATGAACTTTTCTCCATCTACAGAGTTAATTTAAAAAAAGAGGCCGAGTCATGCTTTAGAAAATACATCAACACAGTGTTTCAACTAATGTAAAAGCATTTTGGTCGTATGTCTCTAGTCGTACTTCTAGCAATAGTATCCCCGCCACAGTTTTCTATCGCCAGCAAACATCCTATGACCCTTATACAACATGTCGACGGGCCCCAAAAACAAAATGTTATGGAAACATAAGACGAAATACATTTTATTACGGATTCGTATTCTACATATCAAAAACTATCCAGCACACTTTTTTTTTGTTAAATTTCTTTTTACTTTTTGAAATAACCAATCGAACACTGTCGTATTTGAAATAGTATCCCACAAACAAACACATATTGCCATTTACAAGCTTGTTCTATGCATCTCGCATCGCGCGCGCAGCGACCTAACGTCATTTACGTCTTTGTTCTGAACAATACATGTGTGTCGTTTGTGTGTATACAATATTGTTCTACAAAATATAAAGATGCCATTATTTAACTTTCTAAAAAACAAAAATTTGATAAATATTCTATACGATTATGATTATTAAATACATTATTTATTTTTTACCTAATTATTTTCCCTTGAGTCTTTGTTCTTCATAAACCAATTGTCATTTTCTTATCGTATGAGCAGAAACGATTTTGTTTTACGAATTAGTAATGAAAAAATGGTGTCTTATGTAAATCAACGGTTTTGTTCTGTGTAAATTAATT
This sequence comes from Autographa gamma, assembly GCA_905146925.1. Taxonomy (NCBI): domain Eukaryota; kingdom Metazoa; phylum Arthropoda; class Insecta; order Lepidoptera; family Noctuidae; genus Autographa; species Autographa gamma. Next base: position 15,239 of record LR989880.1, read on the forward strand.
CAACATGCGTGTTTGTTCTTCATAAAAGTAGAGGAATTATCGTGTTTTTTTTAGTAAAATGCACCGTTTTTCGGTTACATAATTCTACTATTTGCTATTTAGTTCGAATCTTTGTGATAGCTTATTTAGGATGGCCATACCAGTCCCAACAGAAACCTTGTAATGGTAGGTCTCGCAAGATAAAATAATGTCCGCTCACTATCATTTCCTCTAAATTCCAGCCACAAAAAAAGTGTTCAGGGGGTGGATCTACCAGTTATCTGTCCGACAGTTGGCTAGATCCACTACGGGTACGCGACCCCGGACTGCCCTAGCTGTTGCCGTCACATTCATTGTACCTCCGTGATGGTAGCATCCTATAACCCATCCTACCTTATATCCTTTCCAACGTATCCTTTCCCAATTCCTTATCCCGCAGGAACGCAATGGATATTCATAAAAATAATTTAATTATCCAAAATGGCGGCGATGTGGTTCGCCACCCATCACGTCTCGTTTCTCGCGGGGGCGAAAAGTGGCCCACGGGGAGCCGCTTCGCTACGTTGAATGTAAGAGGAGGAATGCAAGGAAAGGTGGATGAAGTATGTCAGATGATGGATGTTGAGACAAAAATTAAGAAAGGTATGCTGAGGAGGTTTGGCTATGTCGAGAGAAAGAATGAAGAACGATTGACGAATAAGGTGTATAAGGCGAGTGTGAATGAAAACATGCCAGGTCAAGAGTACCATAAACCGAACAGCATGTATGAAGGGAATAATGAAAGTGGACAAAGCGAAACAGGTGTGTAAGGATCGTAGCTAGTGGAAAGAAGTGGTCTCTGCCTACCCCTATAAGGGAAAAAGGCGTGATTATATGTATGTATGTATGTAGATAAGAAATTCATGGGACCCCAATTTTTGGTTTTTAGCAAATAATTTCGTAAATCTTGATACAGGAACAATTTACGCCCCGTAACCCAATAAAATATGATGAAAGTATTCAAACAACAGCAGACAAAGCAGTAAGACGAATAGCTTTTAGTTTTTTTCGTATGATAAGACTATATTCATTTAACAGAAATGTTTTGAAAGATCACGATTTCATTGATAGAATGAGAAAACATTACATCAGAACTAACTGCTTCGTCTTCTATTCCATAATAGATAATGAATCTTTTGACATGACACCTTCCATAAACGAACCTGATTTAAGTAAAAGGCGACGGTTAATGATACAACGTCAGTGTTAAAAACCAGAACAATACTACGCCTGTACGTTTCGAAAAAAGTTTAGAGTCTGTTGCGACTTTGCCATAGCCATCAACTTCGAGAGATGATTACTTACAATGCCATTCCAATTATCTCCAATACCAGAGATAGCACCTAGGCAAGCTACTAACCAAAGTAGAAGAAGCTACAAACTCGAAATAGCTTACTTCATCCCCGTAAAAATGTAACAAAACTAAATCGTAAATACTATAAAAGGAAAGGGCAAAGGACGTACAAATGGCTAGCTCTACTACCTCTCGTAGCTAGTCATTGGTACATTAATTGTAGAAAATGAACCTGTGTACAACGATAGCTCCGATGAACGTCAGTAGTATATTATTGGGCATTCTGTCCCACTTGTTCGCTCATGCTTGCGCATTCGCGACGTGGGACAGAATACCCAATAATATTTCTGGTAATTAAATTGTACACGACGTCGGATGGAATAATTAGGTCTTGGGCATTCTATCCCACCCTTATATTGCGCGCTCACAACTCATATCATGTTTCATTTGTTGATCAGAAAGTTTAAATGTGAACGCTTTGAACATATGTTGTCATTCTTAGATCAACTCTATAACATACTTATCATGAAGTTTATTAAACAGCCCCAATCGTTGAATGTAAACACTATCTGTGATGATGTTCCTAAGGCTCGTGTTCGTCATGGTGAATTATTACCTAATATAGTACGTTGCATTATTTGTGGTCCGTCAAATTGTGGAAAAACAAATTTGCTCATTGGTCTTCTTATACATGAAAACGGTTTAAAATTTCAAAATGTTTACGTTTATTCAAAAACTTTGCACCAACCTAAATATATATTTCTGGAAAGAGTTCCAGGTATTTCAGAAATATCATGGAAATGAAGACGTTTTGAGTATTCAGGATGTTAAACCCAACTCTGTAATAATATTTGATGACGTTGCATGTGAAAATCAAAGTAACATGCGAGATTACTTTGCAATGGGTAGACACAAAAATATCGATTGTTTTTATCTCAATCAAACATATAGTAAAGTGCCAAAACAGTTAGTACGAGACAACGCTAACCTTATCGTACTTTTTAAGCAGGATGATATTAATCTCAAGCATATTTATGAGGAACATGTCAATACTGATATGACTTGGACACAGTTTCGTGTTCAAAAATTTGGAGCGAGCCTTACAACTTTGTGGTAATAAATAAAAATTGCTCTAAAAATAATGGATGTTACAGAAATAAATTTGACACATTTGTTGTCTTTGAATAAGTAAATGATACTATATTTAAGACCGTTGACATCGTTACTTTTTTATTCTTTAAACAACTCTTAAGCGATAACTATTTATTTATCGACTATGGAAAAATCATTGAAACAACAAATCGTAGATGCCTCAGCTGCTGTAAAGAAAAAAGTACGTACCATGAGAGAACTTGAGATTGGGAATAAGGAAGCATTAGAAACGGTTTTTAAACCTATAACCGAATCACTTAATTTACTAACCAACAACAGTAATAGAACTTCTGCTGATGAAAAAATCTTGGAAAGCAAACAAAGATTAAACAACGAAGGTACTATTAGCCAAGAGTACACGGAAAGCAGTGATGAAAATGAAATCGACAGTGAATCTTCATTTCAATCGTTGGGTGATAAAAACGAAGAATGCGATACATCATCTTGGTCTCTATCTCCTGAAGCTCTACCTGATGTACCATTTGGTGTTCGGATAGAGCGTGGAAAACTTATGTTAGGTTCAGCTAGCATTACGATTGGTGATGATTTTATTACAGTAACAGGTCGCAAATATCGAAATACACCGGGTTTGAAACAGTTGTTGCTAAAAAAAGATGTAGACTTAAGTTTAGTGACAGATAATGATATATGCAACATTATAAGTCAATGCTGCTCGATACAAATGCACATCGTCGAGATTTTGAACCAAGCATACCCATCAAAAGTAGCAAAGGGCAAAAATATTTACAAATTATTAAACCTCTTTTCAAATTACAAAGTACAAATCAGATCCACAATCAACCAAAGGGAAATGGACTACCGTTGAAAAAAATGTGGAGAAAAAACGTAGATTATGTCTATTGGGATAATCCAAACGAACTAGTGGATAGATTTAAACTATTGATTGCTTCACGAGACGCTGGCAACACTGGGCTGGACAATGAAATAATATCGGTCATGGAAGAATTACGTGAAAGTAAAGTTATCATATCATCACGCCTGTATCCCCGAAGGGGTAGGCAGAGGTGTACCAATGTACACCCACAGTTCGCCGATATGTTTAGGTCCCATGTAATAGGGGGCGAGCCTATTGCCACTAACCGGGAACAAATCCAAACTCCGACCTGCTACTGAGAATTTCATAGAAAAACCCAATAACACCTTGGTCGACTCGGGAATCGAACCCAAGACCTCTAGCGTAGCAGGCGCGCTTAGCACCACTAGGCCAACGAGGCAGTTTATTAAAGTAAAGTTATTAATTAATAAATATCTTTTATACTCTGCATACGTTTCATTTTACTGTTAACCCTTCAATACAAAGCACATTCAACATGAATATAGACAAATCTGGGCATTATATTCATAAGAGAATGCGATTGTCAGAATTATTCGAGTGTAATGATAAAGCATTAACGAAAACAGAAAATGGTGAATTTGATTTGAAAGCTTCGACGTTGAGAGGTATCAGAACTCCTGTAGAACCAGATGATGCTGTCAATAAAGATTATGTAGATAAGTTCATGACAAACATAACGAAAGATTTATATAAATCCATGCTGTTAATGCGAACTCAAATTATGAATGATGTACAAAATACTTTAAAAGCAAAGATATCTGAAGTTTAAATTCATTTAGAAGATAAGTTTTACACAAAAACAGTCGTAGATATCTTATTAGCACCTAAAAATAGTCATAATGTCCAAACAAGATATTGTAAATGAAATCCATAAAGCAGCAACAAAAAAAAATAATTGTCGTTCTGTTATTTTGAAAGGAATTGATGATTTGTGGCAAGCTGATCTAATGGACATGCAAAATTTAAGAAAATACAACAAAGGTTACAATTACATTTTATTGGTTATTGATTGTTTCTCAAAATACGCCTGGGCATAACCGCTCAAATCGAAAAATAAAATTGATGTTACTACTGCATTTGAGAACATACTCAATAAAAGTAAACGCAAACCAGTTAATTTACAAACAGATTCGGGAACAGAGTTTTATAATACATCATTCCAGATGCTCATGAAAAGGTTTAATATTAACCATTACTCAACCTTTTCTTCAAAGAAGGCTTCAATTGTTGAGCGATTGATAAAAACTATTAAAAATAAATTGTACAAGTGTTTCAGTATGAATGGAAACTACAAGTGGTATGAAACGGTGTTACAAGATACATTGAAAATGTATAACAACACAAAGCATCGTACTATTCAATGTAAACCTGTTGAAGTAAATGAATGCAATGAGTTAAACATAAAAAAAAAAAACACATAAGCAAGTTTCTTTTCGCGTACCTGAGTTCAAAGTTGGTGACAGTGTTCGCATTAGTAAATACAAGCATGTTTTTAAAAAGGGCTATACTCCTAATTGGTCAACTGAAATATTTACCATAAAAAAGTAAACAATACCAATCCAAAGACGTATCATATAGAGGACCAGCGCAAACAAGCTATTTTGGGAACCTTTTATGAACCGGAACTTCAGAAAAGATATTTTCCAAACGTTTATTTGATAGAAAAAGTTTTAAAAAGAAAAGGAAATAAATTGATTGTGAAATGGTTAGGTTTAAGTAACTCAGAAAATAGTTGGATCAACAAAGTTGCGATAGTGAATTGATAAAATTAGATATTATTCATATAAAAATAATTATTTCTTACGAGTACATGTATTTCATTTTACTTTGAACAATGCAAGGTGGTGGACAAGTCAATAGTGTGATTAATAATTTACCCTTTGAACTTCATTTGCCTGAAGTATAAACTTCAAAAACGGTTACTACGTGGAGATCGAGGCATAAACAAGTTAGACGAAGCTTGTATGCATCACGATATCGTCTATCAAAACCATACTGATTTACCTAATCGTCACAAAGCGGATTCACAACTGTTAAACATGGCTAAACAAAGACTTAGATCCAAGGACGCAGGAAAAGAGGAAAAACTAAGTTCGTGGCTGGTGAGCAAAGTCATGAAAGCCAAAATAAAGTCTGGTGCAGGGATTAAAACGTAACAGTTTTGTCTCAAAAATAAGATCAAAAATTAGGAAACTCAAACACATGGACAGTAAGGCTCTTATAAACGCTGCTTACTTGGCTGCTAGAAAAATATTTCCGTGCATACAGAAAGTACGAGTTCCTCGTGTCATACCTATACCGAAGTCTGGTGGAGTTCTGCCTTTGATCCCAATTTTCGCTGGTTTATCGGCGTTAGGATCTTTAGCGGGTGGAGCTGCTGGTATCGCAAAAACAGTTAACGACTATAAAACAGCTCAACAAAAAAAATACAAGAAACTGAGATGCACAATAAAACTATGGAAACATTAGCTATAGGAAAGGGGTTGTACATTAAACCGCATAAAAATGGTAAAGGTTTGTTTATAAATTCGTCAAAAAACTGATGAGTAAGCTACCTAATCGTCCATTAACTGATGTTGACATCAAAAAGCACGCGCGCGACTTGCCATACTTTCGAGGAGTTTTACTTAAAATACAACGGGGACGCCTCACATATTCGGATTAATAGTGATGCTGATTTGGATAAATTACGGAATAATGTTAAAACGTTGTGACTACTTGTTGCTCTTGGACTCACTTTTTATATCATTATTATCTTAACTATAAGACTGCATGCTATTTTTAAGACTAAAACTATTGATTACTACTACACTAACAAAACACACGACAGACTACAACTACACAAATCACTCACTCACCAAAATACAATCTCACATAATCTTTACCTAAAACACACACTCAAGCACTGTGTCGCTATCTCCACACAAACTATCTCCATAATCAGTTTATCTACATTGACTTCAACTTTTGTCTATATCTACTCTCTTTATACTCATTCGATGACATAACTAACTTAACCGAAAATATTGACAAGTTATCAGCATCTCAATCACAAACCGCGGACCTAGAGGAGTGTCGAAATATTATTACTTCTACTCCGGCCAATCTCATTATATTGACACAAAATATAAGAAGCATAAACCGAAATCTTCTCGGATTAGAGGTTCTGCTACATAGACTTAAACTTAATTGTGATATTCTGATTTTAACCGAGTGTTGGCTAAAAAATGCAACGGTAATCCCTCGCCTATCTGGCTATTCTCATGTAGCAACAAATATAAACCCTATTCAAAATGACGGTGTCATAATCACTATCACTACATAGTATAAAACAAAGTCGCTTCCCGCTGTCTGTCCCTATGTATGCTTAAATCTTTAAAACTACGCAACGGATTTTGATGCGGTTTTTAATAGATAGAGTGATTCAAGAGGAATGTTTATATGTATAATACATGCATAATACATGCATAATAAAGTAGAGAAACATGGATAATCTTAGAGATTTCTAATGTAAGGTCGTAAATGAACACTTTTTTTGCGCTTTCATTGCGAACGCTGGCTAAACCCTACGAGATAGATGAAAATAATATACTACAGTATTGTGCTCCTTAAAAAGATCTACAAAAAAGTCCGTGAAGGTATATGTCTATCTCTTGAGGATAACCCACAATAACCATTTTATTCGTTTAATTATTACTTATTTACGAAAAAGCGATTTTAAGCAATACAGTATTAATCCTTATCCAATTAAGTACCTTTAATAAATTGTGCATGTAATACAGATCAATATTGCCCTGTATAGCATGTAATTTAAATGAATGTTTTCGAAGATATTACAAATTTAAAATGCAGGGACATAGCGGTTGCGGCGGTTCCGGCCGGAGGACCGCGCGAGGGCCGGGGGGCGTGTGCCTCTACACCAAATAGTGCGTCCAAGGCTGTGCTTCTCCCTTCAGAACTTTATGATTATGTAGTTATATTTGGTATCAGCGTTACACCCGAGCAAAGCCGGGGCGGGCCGCTAGTCTATTACAAAGAAGACATTGACCTAAATATAATAGAACCTGAATTTCATGACGGTAATTGCCTACTGGCCACTGTTGGAGGGCAGGTTGCTATAGTGGCCCTATACAGATCGCCATCTTACACTAAAATGGATCCGTTTATCTCGTCTTTGGATAGTGTGTTGCAGTCAGTGTCTTCTTTCAAGCACATCATTGTTATGGGTGACATGAATCTAGCAACAAACCCTATCAAAATAAATTCTGAAGGGGAACGCTATCTAACCCTCGCTGCTTCACACGGCCTACTGCCGGCACACACTTTATTCACACGCAGCGCTCGTCAAACATGCATAGATCATGTCCTCATAAAATCTAAAGCCTCCTCTATCACTTTAGTCCCGAATGCAACTTTAACCGATCATCATCCCGTTCTATTCTGTTTAAATAAAAAAAAAAACAAGGCATCATGCAATCACAACAAAGGCTATAATTGATCACAAGTCACTAGCTCAAGATATGTTAAATATTAATTTTGATCATATTTACCAAATAGTAGACCCTAACACTAGTATAAATTGTCTAACAGAATGCTTACAAAAATTTATAGAAAAAAACACTAAAATTGTAACACTTTCTAGACGTAAAAAGATCATTAAGCCCTGGATAACACCTGGAGTACTACGCTGCATGTTAAACAGAGATCAGCTTCATAAAAAGGCAACCATGGAACCGGATAATGATGTCTTGCAAATAACCTACAGAAGATACAGAAATTTCTGTAATAATCTTCTACGTAGACTAAAAAGAATCTACGAAAAACACCAAATCCTGGCAGCACAGAATGACAATAAAAAGTTATGGAAAGTCATTAAAACATCACGCACACATCAAAATCTACACAATACCATAAAGAGCTACTAACTCTCTCGTCCTCTATTGACCAATCTCTGCATGAAGCAAACAATTATTTTATAAATGTAGGCAGCTGACTGGCGGATAAAATTTGTCAAATGAATAATAACTGAATAATAACCTTCACTGAGTAACACCCTTGATAAAGTACAAAATGTCCCCAACTCTTTCGTTTTTACAGAAACAGACATATACGAGATTGGACAGCTTATCATGGGTCTCAAAACAGATAGTGCACCGGGTTGTGATAATATCAGTAGCAGATTTCTTTAAAATCATGTTAGACATTTCATATTTTTACTAAATCTTTTTCTAAATTCGTTAATCATTTTAAATAATATTACTTTGAATACAAGAAATTAATATCAAACTAAAAAAATATTCCGGTAATATTTGGATTGGAGAGTCTCCTTTCGATCACGTGACAAGTGTCAAAGTGTCTTTTGCGGTCGGGCATTCGAACGCGAACCACCGAGTCGACAACATCTCTCCCTGGAAGTAAGTGTGAGTGGAAGTGTAACTTAGAAGGAGCTTACTGTAAGTCAGTTATAATTTGTTATTGATTTGACCTAAACACCATACTACTTAATTATTGAGCTGTGGCCGTTATTTTACTTTAAAGTGGTTTATATAATCCGCGTTAGTGAATTTTGTGTCTTTTACTTCCACTCTAAACTCTTCTCGCAACAGAAACAGAATGTTTATGTAGTACATTAACGGACAAGTACGTGTTAGTTGATTATAACCTAATATTTTTAGAAACTACTATGTTTTATTGGTCTTATGTTGAACAATACATCATATTATTTGAATGACTTGCTTGTTTTATTGTTTTTACCCGTAAAATTGTAGTTAATCTAAAAACATTGAAAATCTAGCTTCTGGTATTGTGGGTATTCTAACAATTCAGAAGTGGGATAGATCAATGCCCACCATTAAAGTAGCATCGCCTTTGCTTATAATTTCTACTTTAATTACCACTTAAGTTAAATGACGGCCACGGATTAACTTAAATAGGTTACCTAGTCTAAAATGTTTTGAAAATATTTCACTGTGTGCATGATTTCTACGTATATTATCTACTATGGTGATATTTACATATATTTTCACACCGGTACGTGAGGTGGGTGCGGGTTACAAATAAGTTATGGGGTGCTCTTGCGCATGCTTTGCCATGGCTACTCTATGGAGGTAGGCGCAGATGCATCGCAGTTATCCGTACAAATCTTGCTGAAGTTACTACTTCCGGGATGGGTACGATTTTTAGGGGGTCACTCGCACACACGTGCTGTACCGGAGTGTATTTACTAAACCATTTGTTTCCTTATATTGTCTCATGATTTACTAAATATTAGTTTATAATTTGGTAAACAAGTTATTTACTTATACTCGCGAAATAGTACGAATTTTGATGCCACAGATATACAAGAATTTTAATTCTATCATAGTCCTGCTACATCTTAATCTACGTACACTTACCTGATATTACATATTTTGACCTACCATATTTTACATATTTTTATATTGTTACACGAAATGTTACATATTTTACGTTCTCTAATTAATTCGTTATCTCCTTATCCTACTCCTTTCACTTAACTTCTACCCTTTTCACTTACGCGACTTTAGACGTTACAATAACACGACTGGACTATAGCGATGTCTGATAGGGAAACCTATACACCCCCACATGCAGATGGGCGTCGGAGTAGGTCTAGGAAAAGGAAAACTCAGAGTCGTTCTCGAAGAGCCAAACGTGCTCGGGCACACACACGGTCCACGACACATAGCGACACTAGTAATAGCCCAACATCGGTCTCCTCTGACACATACTACTCACGAAATAGGCGCGTTTCGCGAAAATCACGTTGTAGACGTTCACTATCTATTAGGCAGTCTAGCAGTACAGATTCACAATCTTCTGAATCATACAAAAGACGATCGCGTTCACGTCTTCGTAGGCGCAAGAGGCGTTCTCGGCGCGAACGCACGCCGCGAAACAAGAGAAGACATGATAGCCGAAGTTCTGACACAAGTAGGATAACTACGTCCAGCTCATCTAGATCGAATAGCAGGAGGGATAGATCACATCGACGCAGCGTACGTCGAACACGAAGTGCCAATCACAGTAAAACAAAGGAAGTCGATGTCATGATAAAATAAATTGACGCAATTAACAAACGCGATCAAAATTCATTCATAGGTGCTAAGGATGTTATACCTAACTTTGATCCCGGACAAAAGAACCAAACAATAATATCCTGGCTAAAGAAGGTTAATGAGACTGCTCAAATATATAAATGGAGTGATAAAGAAATTATATATAATGCATTACCTAAACTTACTGGTCTTGCACGCAAATGGTACGAGGGCTTATCATCTGTTAAACTTAATTGGAGGGAATGGCAGGCTAAGCTATTAAAAGGTTTCCCCGATAATCGGAATTATGCAGACATACTTACCGAAATGCTAGACAGGAAGAGCAGAAGGGACGAGACTCTAGAAGAGTACTTCTATGACAAAGCTAAGCTAGTTAACCATTGCGAAATTAAGGGTAAAAATGCAGTAGACTGCATTGTGCAGGGTATATATGATAATAATATTCGCCTTAATGCGTTAGGTTCTGATTTTAAACGACCGAGTAGACTCCTTAAATATTTACGTAGTGTTTCCAGTAAAAATGTAAGGGAAGTTAAGAAAACCTCTGCACAATCTAAAGAGAATACGCGGAGCAATAAAAATCCTTCATTTAAAATAAATTGCTATAATTGTTCCGAGCCTGGGCATACTGTTCCGAAATGTACGAAACCATTACAAAAATGTGCAAAATGTAATAGAATGGGGCATTTAACAGAGTACTGTAAGCGCGATTCAGAGAAGGAAAAGGATAAGGATAATAAAAACACTCCTAATGTAAACAAGGTACAGCTGATTGAGTCAAGTAAACCTAGTAAAAATATTTATAATAAGAAAATAATGTTAAATAGAACACAAAAAACTGCATTTGTTGATTTCGGTAGCGAATGCACGCTTATAAGACAGAGAACAGCAATAGAATTGGAACTAGATACGTTAACAGAGGGATTACCTCTATTAAAGGGTTTCGCAGCAGGTGCGATATTTCCATTAGGTAAAGTGTCTGTTGAGATAAACGTGGATTTTGTTACTGCTGTAGTAGAAGCATTTATTGTAGGCGACGAGTTTATTAATACTGATGTACTTATAGGTCAAAGTCTTACCGAGTTATCCGAAGTAAAGGCCTACAAAACTAGTACTACTTTGATCCTTTATTCAGAGACGGCCGAAACGGAAATATCGGGAGTCTATGTGGAGTCAGATATAGAGATTAGTGGAGTGGAGTGAACATCTGTTTAGGAAACAATCATACAGGTTTAATATATTTAACAGGTAACACCAGTTTCAAAACTGATGAAGAGATAATAATTCCCCAAGGTCTATTTTCAGTTAATAAGGGTTTAGGGAAAATATTAGTTATTAATCTTTCGGGAAATAAACATGTACTGAATAAGGGAAAGCTTATAGCTAGAGCCAACTTATTTCCAATCTCGCTTGACATGTATGGTGATTTCCAAAAGACTGAGAAGTTAGGCATCCACAAACTGACTATTGAGACACCAATAAAAGACAGTCCTACCCCCCTGACACTAGATATGCTAAAAATTGGTTCTGAGACTACTGTTGAACAAAAACAACGACCATTAACCTTGGTAAATAAATATCGCGACTGTTTTGCCTTGAATGTTGGTGAACTAGGGACATCCACTATTTCGGAGATGCACATTACACTTAATGATGACTCACCAGTCTCATATAAGCCTTATAGGTTACCATATAGTGAACGAATCGTAGTTCAGAAGCTCGTTAACGAGCTTCTTGATAATAAAATTATTAAAGAGTCTAATTCCTCTTATGCGAGTCCGATTGTTTTAGTTAAAAAGAAGAGCAACGACTATCGCTTATGTGTGAACTATAGGGCGCTTAATAAAAAGACTGTCAAAGATTCTTACCCTATGCCAGTTATAGATGACCAATTGGATAGGCTTAACGGTAAAAGACTATTTACAAGTTTAGACCTAAAGTCAGGCTACTATCAAATTCCGATGGCAGAAGACTCTATGCATTTGACAGCTTTTGTGACCCCAGATGGACATTTCGAATACACACGAATGCCGTTTGGTCTGGTTAACGCACCAGCAGTTTTTCAACATATGATCAATAAAGCTTTGGGGAAGGATAGATTTGACTTGGCCCTACCTTACATGGACGACATACTATCTGCCTCAACTGATGTAGACGAAGGTCTGGAAAAATTAACAAAAATCTTAGACTGCCTACGTAAAGCGGGTTTAACTTTGAACATTGAAAAATGTTATTTTTTTGAAACCAAGCTAGACTATTTAGGCTATGAAATCTCTAAAGATGGCCTCAGGCCTGGTAGTAGGAAAACCGAAGCCGTGGCATTATTTCCAACACCTAGTAATGTTCATCAAGTCCGACAATTTGTTGGTCTTGCTAGCTTTTTCAGACGATTTGTCCCTAATTTTGCTAGTATCGCTAAGCCTTGACTTACCTGACAAAAGCAAATACCCCCTGGGTTTGGGGTAGTCCTCAAGAAGAAGCGTTTAATATAATTAAAACAAAACTTACCGAACGTCCCATATTGGCACTGTACGATCCAACCTACATAACGGAGGTGCATTGCGATGCCAGCAAATTAGGAGTAGGCGGCATTCTGTTACAAAGGCCAGACGAACTGTCTCTACCTAGACCTGTAGCATACTTCAGCAAACAGACCTCTAAAGATGAAGAATACTTACATTCATATGAATTGGAGACGCTTGCTGTTGTTCTATCTCTAAAAAAAATTCGTATATATTTGATTGGCATACCCTTCAAAGTTTACACGGACTGTAACGCTCTGAGAACCACCCTAACTAAACGAGATCTCGTACCTCGCATAGCCCGGTGGTGGTTACTGTTGCAGGAGTATGACTACACTATTGAATATAGGCCAGGCGACAACATGAGATATGTCGATGCGTTGAGCCGTAACCCTGTCGATAAACCAGATTCCCAGGAACTCTTAGACGGTCGGGAATACGAAATAATGAATATTAATACGACTGATTGGCTACAAACAGTCCAAATGTCAGATCCAAAGCTGCAACATATCAAGCTGATCCTGCAGAGTAACCAAAAGGAGATCAAAGACATCTTTAAGAACTTTGTCCTCCAGGATGATAAAGTTTATAGAGTCGTAGGAGATCAAAGGAAATGGGTGGTGCCTAATGGGGCTAAATGGCGTATTTGCCAGTTATGCCATGACGAGATGGGTCACTTTGGGGTAGAGAAGACGCTTGATAAAGTAAAACAAGATTACTGGTTTCCAAAAATGAAACGTTTCGTTCGCAAATATGTGGAAGCATGTATCAATTGTGCCTACAATAAGGCATCCAAAAACGGGAAATAATACGCCGCCATCTTGACTTTTTATTATACGACAAAAACAAAAAACCCTATTTTTGCTAAGAGTGGTGCTTTGACATTTGACATACGTAATTTTTTACACTTACAGTAAGCTAGCCTACCTGCCAATAGACATAAAGAGTCCTCGCAGTCCTCAGTCCTTTTACTTTCTTTTCACTCTCATATTCGTTTTGGAGCAAAAGTCTTTTGGGTTGTTCACCGCACTTGTCAATTCTTATTCCAGTAGGTAATTATTGTATTTTAAAAGAAACTTGCGTTTTAAAATACTTATAATTTATATAATTAATTATCATAATATTATTTACTTATTTATTAATGTTTATTATATTTATTTTTAATAAATATTTTTATTGTTTATTTCTGTGTTGCAACTTGATCGTTTTTCGATATTTATTATCTGTGGCAGATTGTTTATTAAGTTTTTGATAGTTCGCGCGCCTGTTTTCGTCTTGTCTTTCGTAACAAGTTTCTATTAATTGTGATTGATTAATTGAATAATTGAACAGGAGCACTAATAAACAGCTATGTGTATGAATGTTAAGATTGTGGCGAAATTGAAATATGTTTGATAGCATACGTGCGTAATTACAAATTTACAATACAAACCCATCAGATGGGGTTTGTTGACAAAACTTAAAAGGTAAGGCTCTCAGTAATTATTAACTCAAAATGTTAGAAAATATTGCCTGACTAGCGGTGTGCTGCTGGACGAACTGTTCTTTTTATGTTATTCGTTGTTTCTTGATTGTTATACGAAATTGTTGCGTGAATTGATACCTACGAGAATAACTACGACGAAAACATTTTGTTGTAGTAGATGATGATATTAAGTGATTGTTTTTAGTTACAATCTTATTAAAAATGGGAGTAAATTAAACATACAAGACAATAGTATATATTGGCACGTAAAATAATACGTCTGATTATTTTTTTGGCTATGTAATACATAACGTAGGTAAGAAAAATGTTGATCTCGAATGGTCATATTGACTATGGCTTAATATATTTACTATTATGTTCAGTTTCGTTTTCTTATTCAGAATAATACACAAATATGAGTCCTCAACCATAAGCTCTCCGCATCGCGACCCTTTGCTCGTCGCGAGTCCTGAATCGCGGATTCGGCTGCTGTTCGCAGTTAGCTTTACAAAGATTGTTTTATATAAACTTATACCTACAAGTTGAAATAGTGATTCTATCAGAAATTGGTACGACGGTATCGTAGTACGTACGAGTCTGTGCCTACCATGGCTGAAAACCAATGCACGCCACTGGTTTCAGTTCCCTGCTGCGACCATGTAACCACGTAAACACGCTAATCAAAATGATTCTAAATTAATTCAAGTGTACGACCTCATTTAAATTGTAATATAATTAAGTTTTAGTCTAAGTCAACTTGATTACAAAAAAAATATATATTATAATTATGAATGTTTTTTTTTTTTATGTGTGTACACATAAAAAAAAATTGATTTATAAGGAATGTTACTAGCTTACGACTCGATGGTTTTGTATAGGGGCATACAAACGCGTTCGAATAGCCGGAAAGAAATGAGGTCATTCCTTTCTCAGGACGGCCGTCTGTTAGACATTTCATATTTTCACTAAATCTTTTTCTAAATTCGTTAATCATTTTAAATAATATTACTTTGAATACAAGAAATTAATATCAAACTAAAAAAATATTCCGGTAATATTTGGATTGGAGAGTCTCCTTTCGATCACGTGACAAGTGTCAAAGTGTCTTTTGCGGTCGGGCATTCGAACGCGAACCACCGAGTCGACAACATCTCTCCCTGGAAGTAAGTGTGAGTGGAAGTGTAACTTAGAAGGAGCTTACTGTAAGTCAGTTATAATTTGTTATTGATTTGACCTAAACACCATACTACTTAATTATTGAGCTGTGGCCGTTATTTTACTTTAAAGTGGTTTATATAATCCGCGTTAGTGAATTTTGTGTCTTTTACTTCCACTCTAAACTCTTCTCGCAACAGAAACAGAATGTTTATGTAGTACATTAACGGACAAGTACGTGTTAGTTGATTATAACCTAATATTTTTAGAAACTACTATGTTTTATTGGTCTTATGTTGAACAATACATCATATTATTTGAATGACTTGCTTGTTTTATTGTTTTTACCCGTAAAATTGTAGTTAATCTAAAAACATTGAAAATCTAGCTTCTGGTATTGTGGGTATTCTAACAATCATAAAAATATTCTCGTACGTCCCCTTGAAAGTATCTTCAACCAATGTTTAAAACAGAAGTGTTTCCCTCTTCCCTGAAACGATCGGAAGTATGCCCAATCTATAAGAATGGAGACAGAAATCGTAATAACAACTATAGGGGTGGTGATTCTTTGAAACACAGTTTTGACAACATTTTCATTGAAGAACATAAGAATGCAATGTCCTACCCAAATATCCTTTGCAGGTGTTATGTAAATAGATAATATGTATCATGGCCTTATATTACTAATGCGATTAATTTAATCAAATATTAATTATGTTTGCAGATAATAGTCAATTCTAATTAATCTGGTATGTCCCAACGTCGGTTTTTGTTAAACAATTTTGTTTCCTGGTGCCAATACTCGAAATACAAAAAATATTGTAAGCTGTATCGATATTTGAAAGTTTATTTCTCAATATTATCATACTTCAATTCAAAATACTTGTAAATTCTAGTAATTACAATACTTTAAAAATTGTCCCCGACTAAAGTGATAATTCGTCTGGCGCATCTTTGCCATGCAAGAATTCAACGTAAACATCAAGTATTTCATATAACAAAATCGACTCGTGATTGGCTGCGCCAGTCACTGCCGAACCGTGGTGTGGAGTGGGTGTGCGTCGCGTGTATTAGGCGAAAAAGTGCGCGAAGATCTCGTCGTCTGGCGATTGTAAGGTAAGCGGCATAATTAATCTGTCTTAATTTATTAATTGTATATATGGCCTTATGTTTTGTTATGAAAACAAAGTGTGTTATCAGGTTTTTTTTCAACATTAATTACACTATTACTTTTGTAAGTTTATAAATAAAAGAGCAGAGCTTAATTATCTTCAAATTCCTAATTTATCTGGCTCGCATTAGTCTGGTTTTATCTGGCTCTTAAGGCCAGATGAATTTAGATGTCCAGATGAATTAGGTTTCTTTTCATAGACGATTACAATTACATGATTTTTAGGGATTCCGTTTTTCTTATTTCAGATCTATTTGAAAAATCACGATGGCAAAACCGAAGAAACAAGCAAGAGAAGAAAGACTTTGAAAAAAGAGGCTCGCAGAGAAAAAGAGATACGAAAACATAAAAAATAATGCAGAGTTATGGGCAGTAAAACAAGAAAAGAATAGAAAAAGCTACATACGTAGATAGGAACAAAAGAAACAGCTTCCAATAAATGAAATGCCACCTAGAGAACAACGACTACAGAGAAAGAGATGGAAAACTAATTTTAAGACTTATTATCTAAAAAAGAAGCAAGAAAAAATAACAACGGCTTTACTTGAACAAAACACTCCGCCACAAAGTCCCAACATTTTGTCGGATACTGAACAAAACCCCATTAATGAACCACCTTTACATTATCAGTCAGTAATCAGAGAGGTAGAGTCACCAGTACCAGGACCATCTAGAATTACGCGTAGCAATAGTGAACAGAGCAGTAGGTTATTCTCTAATTCTGAGCTTACACCATTAGATAGAAAATCTCCTTTATGTTCTTCACCTGTCTCTTCTGCCGTGAGACGTATCCGATATAATAAAGATAAAGAAATAAATCATCTGAAACAAATCATATTAAAAATGAAGCGACAAAATGAACGTTACAAAAAACAAGTACAAAGAATAATGACAGCAAAAATAAAGAAAAGAACCTCAGCTCTGACGGATCGAAATACTTGTAGAATGAAACAAAAAGTGAAACAAACACAAAACCATAATATAACATCTTTCCCTGAAGTTCTGCGAAAAGAAATCGAAGTATTTTTTGAAGACGACGAAAATAGTCGGCTTTGCTCTGGAAAAAAGGAATGTATAACAAGAAACAAAGTTCGTAAACAAAAGCGGTACATTAGAGACACTCTTGTTGATCTGCATAAAAAGTTCCTAAAATCTTCTTCCTATACTATCAGCTATTCAGCATTCTGTAAGATGAGACCCTTTTGGGTGCTACTGCCCGATATTCGATCACGAGACACTTGTTTATGCAAATTGCACACTAACATGGCTTTAATTATTCAAGCGTTGTATCAGCGTAAGATCCTAACAACTAAGACTTCTCAAGATTTTCTATTTTCGATATGTTGCGACGTGTATAATGTTGATTGTTTGCACAGAACCTGTTCAGCATGCTAAAATAAGGCAGTATGTTATCAGGAATTTGATAATTCAATCGAAATTACGTACTGGCAGTGGGAAACTAAAGAACAAACAATACAAGGGACAGCTAGAAAAATAAGAACAACTGAGAAATTAAAAATACGGGAAGAACCCAAAAAGTGTATTGAAAAATTAGGAGCAACACTGGATCAGTACCTTATGCATTGTGGAAATATAGTTGCTCAACAAAAGGCTTTCAAACATTTAAAAGAACATCTCCAAGAGGGTGAGTGCATTATCCATATTGATTACAGTGAGAATTATGCAGTCAAATGCAGTGACGAAATCCAGGCATACCATTTTGGTGGTAGCCGTAAACAGTTAACTTTACACACTTCGGTTCTATATTACCTGGACGATGAGAAGGTACAGCAAGTACAATCATTTTGTACGGTGAGTGAGTGCCTTCGTCATGACATATCAGCTGTATGGGCTCACATAGTACCCATCCTTGAATATATAGGTGAAACAAAGACAGGCATTCATACAGTACATTTTATTTCTGATTCTCCATCGAGCCAGTACAGAAACAAAAAAATATTTCATCTCATTTCCTATTTGAATATATACTTGAGCTCTATCAGAACCATTTCGTGGAACTATAGTGAGTCTGGCCATGGCAAAGGAGCGCCTGATGGAGTAGGTGCTGTTATAAAAAGAACTGCAGATCGAGCTGTTGCTCAAGGCCAAGACATAAAAGATCTGGACGATTTTTTAAATATTATGCAACAAAATTTAAAAAAAAACTATTCTGCGTACTGTTTCGGAGTATGATGTCAGTGAGAAGGACTTACTTTTTCCACAAAAAGTTAGAGCTTTTCCAGGATGCATGAAAATGCACCAGATAGTTTGGAACTTGGAATCACCTGAGGTAGCTGTCCGAAAATTGAGTTGTATTGATCAAGAATGTCTATATCAAGCCGTTAGTTGCAACCACATGAATCATCTTGGGTTTTATCGATTAGAAGAAGTTCCGCATATTTTGCCAGTCACACCGCTAGCTAATTCCACAAGACAACTTAGAGAAATTAATGAATCTTTTTGGACAATGAGTAATAAAACGAATGAAGATATCAGCGGAACGCCTAACAAATCAGTAAATAAAGAAGTGGTCAGCTTGCCAGAAATTGATAAAACCATCTTAACACGGAACTGCTAACGTGGTAAAAATAAGTCATTAGGAATAAGTAATACACAAGGAGCCATTGGAAAAAAAACAGCTGTGATGAAAAAAAATGAAGCTAAAGGAGAAGGGATCGATAGCGCAGATCGATGTATTGAATCTACAGGAGATGTATTCGATAACATTTCAGAGATAACTTTTTCAAGGGATGGAAACCAACGTTTTCGTATTGATTTAGAAAATGTCAATCCGTATCTATTGGACTCTGATGACGAAGATTTTAATATTTTTTGATATGTAGGAAATATTCCTAGATTTTTTGATCTCAAGTTATTGAAACTTCTTTTAAATTAGGACTGATTTTGATTCTCATAATTATCATTATTATTTTTAGTTGTACTTAAGTGTTAAGTTCAAAACGAAGATTTTACTGTTTTTATTATTAGTAGTAAGTTACAAGGGGTTTAGTTTAAAATCAAGATCTTTACTGTTTCTGTTATAATTATGTTATTAAGAGTTTTGTTTATAATGAAGATTATTTTATAGCTACCTCAATTGAAAACGAAGGCTGAATTATATTGCATTTATTACCTTTCTAAGACTAAGATATTATGATTATATTTTAAAGTGTTTGTAATAATTTTATTTTAGTTTTTTTTTTTTATACGAATGTCGACAGATTTGTGATTTGATACTCAATTTAATTAATGTTTAATAGGAATATAAATGTTACTTTTATTTTTAATTACAACTGTGATTATGAAAATTAATGAATAAAATCTATTGAAAATGAAGTGACATTATCATTTATCTGCATGATTCAAATTAATCTGGCGCAAATTCTCATTATTCTGCCTTTTTCATAATTAACCTGGCTGATCAATTAATCAGCACGCTATAAATCGGAAGTCACTGGGTGCAAATGAGTGCCTTTGACATATGTTTTTACATTTAATGACCCTGACAAATTAATATCCTGCCTGATATTAAATTGTACAAAAAAAAATAAGCCAGACCAATGAGTCGAATTCCCTCGGTTTCAAAGAATCACCCATAGACCAATATCCATACTACCCGCAATCTCCAAAATTCTAGAAAAAATTATAAATCTCCGTCTAGTAGAATATCTCGAAAAAAATAAACTACTTTCAGAAAATCAATTCGGGTTTCGGCAAGGAAAATCTACTGAACAGGCAGTAAATAAACTTACTGAATTTGTCAATTCTAACCTGGACAAAGGAAAAAAGTGTCTTTCTATTTTCCTTGACCTATCAAAGGCATTTGATACGATTTCTGTCTCCCTCTTACTCAACAAATTGGAAGCGCTGGGAATTAGGGGCACTCAGCTTGATCTTTCTCAGATCTTCAAGAGCTATCTCTCTGAGCGAACTCAGTGTGTGTGAGTGAGAACACACAAAAGTTCATACCTTCCAGTCACGCATGGTACACTTACACAACAACACTTACACAACACAAGGTACACTTCCCTGAGGTGGGTACCTCAGGGAAGTGTACTGGGGCCTACCTTGTTCCTCGTATCCATCTTAATAAATTGTTGTCCATCCTAATAAAGGAAAATAAAATAAAATTAATAAATAAAGGATATATAAACGAGCTCACTTGTCTCAAACTTACCAAAGGAAACATCATATCTTTTGGATGACACCGCACTGGTATTTGCGGGTGATAGTTGGGAGGAGGTCATGAGTGTTGCACAAAAGGGCATATACAACTAAGGCATGGCTACAGAAAAATATACTTACTTTAAATGTTGACAAGACTAGGTATATTTGTTTCAGTATTAGGCAGGTGGTGAATATTCGCAGCTCCTTACAAATTGTATCATATGAATGCAATTCTGAGGATAGCTGCGCATGTTCACCTCTGGAACGCATTAACACTCTAAAGTATCTTGGTATTACTCTAGACAATAATCTCAACTTTAAGGAACACGAAAAATTCTTTGTAATAGAGTACGCAAATTAATTTATGTTTTTAGAAACATACGTCATGTCGCGGACCCTGCATTGCTGAAGCGAATATATCAGGCCCTGTGCCAGTCGATTATTACATACTGCATTCTTTCCTGGGGGGGTATCTGTAAAACCACGCTCAAGGCCGTTGAGGTCGCTCAGAGAGCCATACTGAAGGTCATTACGATTAAACCGATGCGCTTTCCCACTTTGACCCTGTTTCAGCTGTGCGAAGTTCTGACTGTAAGACAGTTGTTTATACTTAGAAGTATCCTACACGAACATAAAACAGTCCTACATCCCTACATTACTACTAAGGCGCCGTAAGCACCATGTTTGTGACTATAAAACTACACCTAAGTCAACCTTTGGCACTTCATTTGTTAGTTTTCTAGGACCTTATCTTTATAATAAGATTAACAAAGAAACTCATATTTACTCCTTAACTGGAAAGCACTGCAAACTAAAAGAATGCCAATATTTGCAGAGATTAAGCTATGAGGAGACGGAAAAACTCTTATACATACCACACTAAAAAAAAGAAAAAAAAGAGGAGCACACTCTCAACAGTTCACCTACATACACATTCATTCCCGCATATTCCTACCCACAAACGCAGACACACACACACCTACATATACGTATAGACAGACATCATACACACACACATACACACGAACACATAAACTTATACATACACACTAACACACATGCACACACACACACAGTCCTATTTAATAAACTGATTAAGATTGCGTAATTCCATTTCAATTTTACTTAATTTTTTATGTAAAAACCAAATTTTTCAACTACCGTCGTGACCCGTTACTTCGCCTGGGTTTTGACACTTTTTGTAATATATCTTCATCATGATTTAAAAGTATTTTAAAAAATGTAAGTAAGTACTCTAAAAAATGATTTTACATATCTCCATCTATCGCTATTATATGATTACTCTTCCATATTCATTGCTTATTTACCTAAAAATTGGTCTCAAATGTGATAGGCGAAGTATTGGTACTTTTCCCTAACTTCGCCTGCATCATGCCATAGCGTCAAATATTAAATTAAATTTGAAATTCTACTTACTACATCTAGTGTAAGCATTTTGGGACAGATGACTTTAGACATTAAATAAAGCAACATAGAGTAGTTTTTTTTTAAAAAAGCTGTTGAAGGCGAAGTTAGGCAGCAGTCTGAAGTTAACTCCATACATTTGACGTATTGTTTATAGGGCTGCCAAAATTATTGTTAGTTTTAATTTACTGCAAAATAAAGGAAGGTCGAAGTAAGGGTTTCTGCAAAAAAAGAAAAATTTAGTTTGTTAATTATTTATTAAAGTGGCTAACAATATTTATTATAAAAACTCAGCGAAAATATTTACTTAAATTAATCGTATTCTTAAATCTATTTAAGTACCTCAAGTCTTTGTTTTAGAGATCAATACCTAACAATTACCTTTTAACTAAATAGTTGTATTAAACATTTCTGGTAAATATAGGAACTAAACAACAATATTTGGCTCATAATTTTTAAGTTCACATAGGTATATCAATACTAAATCTTAGATACCTATTAATTCAGACTAGGACAATCATAGGCTTCAGTTTCTAACTCAACAAGAGAAAAAACTTGTATCAAAATAGTGAACAGCAAAAGCTTTTAACTTACATTATATAATATTTAGACATTAAATCAGTCTCAAAATTCGTCAGTCAAAAATACAACAAAAACAAAAAACACTGTCTTTAAAATAGGCTAAAATATTATTGGATGTTGTAATTACTCAAATCAATATTAAACATGATATGACCCCTTCGAGAAATGTTGGGCTCAGGCAATACCTTAACAATATCATCTAAATGGTTCATAGTAAAAATATCATCTATTGTTCGGTAAGTAAACACTGATCCTCTTTTAAACTTTGAGTCCTTCACAAATTTGACCTCAGGCACGTTATCTTTCATTGATATTACTTTTCCTACAAAATGCTTTAAGCTCTTTTTTGTAGCAAATTTAGCTAAAATCCAGGAATCTGATTTAAAGTTATTATCAATATCTGTGAAATATTCAATGTCCGAAATTCCGTAAGTTGTTGGTGGTTGTCTGATGAAGTCGTTCATAGTTTCATATTCTGAATCGTCCGTTTCACCTTCATACATTTCAATGCTGGATTCACTATCGGATAATATTTTCTTTTTTCGTTTGATAGGTTTTTGAGTCTTCTGCGACTTCTTTTTTCTAGTTCCCTTAGAGGTTTAATACGAATGAGTAGAACAGCTTATTCAAATTAATGAAACGTCAGTCAAAGCAAATGTCATGGCAGAAGTGAAAACTGCTAGTGATAATTAATAATTGTAAAATAATATAAGATATAAGTAATATTAGATATTGGAAGTAAAAATTTAATTGTCGATTTTTCTGTTTTAGGTAAGTAAGACCATAATGTTTTAATACTTACGTAAATTTCATTTGTTCTAGTATTAGTTTTACAATAATAATAAACATTTCTGTTTTAGATAAATCACATTTGTGTGTTATTTACTCCAATACCATCCAACATATTATAAATCGACAATTAAAAGAGTTTGATTGGATATCTAATAGTAAATAATGGCGAGATTGCAATTTGAGGTTGAACTGGCAGCAGATGAAGATCCGAAGACTAACATCATAATTATAAAATCAATAACAAAAGAAGATGGAGTGACCTATCTCATGCCGCCATGTTTCCAAGCAGTAAAACACCACCATCAACTGACAAAGCTTCCAGAATTTTCTAGAATAAAAAAGACATTACAGAAAAGAGGTAATAATAGAAAGGTGTGGATGTCAATGCCAAGTGACGTTTTAGCACTATACAAAGATGCTTCTGGAAATATGGTGTTCAATGATTATTTATTGCAAGAAATGAGTGAAATCACAAGCCAACCTACTACAGATGGAAAATTATTAGAAATTTTAGAGAAAATGAGTGAGAAAACCAATGTCAAAAAAGAAAAACATGTCAATTCAAGCAAATTAACAGAGAAATTTGTTTTGAAAAAGTTTGACCTCAAGATAACTAATGCCAAGCAATGGTTGCAAAGTTTTGAAAGTGAATGTATAAGATTCGATTTAAATTCTGATACAGAAAAAATAAGTGCTTTGAGATTATTTTTGAATGAGACAGAAAATAACTGGTATGAGTCAATGTTAATTAAAAATAGTTTAAACTCACAGTGGAAAACATGGCAAGAAAGTTTTTTGAACACATTTGCAGATAAAAGTTGGGCTTCTGTGATTTATGCATTGAATTACAAATATATAAATGGGTGTCTGCTGGAATATGCATTGAAAAAAGAGAGATTATTATTAGAGTATAACAGTGATATTGATAACAGAACTTTCATTGACTTAATAGTTGCAGGATTGCCATCTTTTATTAGAAATAAACTAGATAGACAATAAACTAGATAGACAAGAGATGACAAGCTCAACTCTTCTGTTTAGTGCACTGCGCATGTATGAAAATCAGAATAAAAACGCACAAAAATACATTACTGAAAAAAAAGGTTCAACAAAATCAGAAGCAGAATGGAGAAGAAAAACACCATGTTCAATATGTTTCAGGATGGGTAAGACAAACAGATTTCACTCTGAAGATTTGTGCTGGTTCAAAGAAGACAAGAACGGTAAGGACAGTGGAAAGCACTGCAAGAACTTAATGTTGGAGATTGACCAATTTGAGAATACAAAAAACTAAATATTCCCCCACTTATAGAAGTTGAGGTTATATTGAATGACACACTGAAATGTACAGGTATTTATGACCCAGGCTCAAATATAACCTTAATTAATTCCAAATTAATAAAAGTAAAAAATTCAAAAGAAAATTACTTTGAAAATAAATTCAACACAATTGGTGGTGGGGGAAAAACAACAGGTCTCATCAAATTAAATGCGAAAATACTGAATATTGAAGAAGAAATAAATGCATTCATTTGCAATGATAAAAATTTCTCTCATGAATTGCTGTTGGGACTGGACACAATAAAACGATTTGGGTTGACCCATGATTGGAATTTAAACATCCAACTTCAGGAAAAAACCAGTCCCAATGAAAACAAAACACATAATAAACAAGAAATTGAAACAAGCGTGTCTAACTTAGAATTATTAAGTCAATTTCAATGAAGGCATAGACGTTAATAAGTTTGATATAGATACTGCTTACTTGGAAGCTGACCAAAAGAAAAAAATAAGTGCACTATTAGACGATTATAAACACATATTTGCAAAAAATAAATATGATGTAGGACAAGTAAAAAACTATGAAGCATTTATAGACCTACAAGTGGAGAAATATTGCTCTAAAAGACCTTACAGATGCTCCATAGATGATAAACAAGAAATCGAGAAACAAATTAGTCAATTGCTAAAAAATGAACTAATTGAAGAATCATAATAGTGGCAATAGGCTCGCCCCCTATTACATGGGACCTAAACATACCGGCGAACTGTGGGTGTACACTGGCACACCTCTGCCTAACCCTTCGGGGAATACAGGCGTGATGATATGTTATATGATGAAGAATCATATAGCCCTTTCGCAGCACCAGTAACATTGGCATTTAAACGTGATGAAGGAAAAAGGTCAAGATTATGTATTGATTTCAGAGATCTTAACAAGATTATTGTTCCACAGTCACAGCCATTTCCTTTAATAGAAGATTTAATGGTTAAAATGATAAACTGTAAGTATTTCACTACTCTTGATATTAATTCTGCATTCTGGTCTATACCAATGAGGATTAGCGACAGACCAAAGACAGGTTTTGTTACACAGGGTCATTATCAATGGACTTGCCTTCCTTTTGGACTGAAAACATCTCCAGCAATTTTCCAGAGAATCCTGACCAACGTTATAAGAAAACATAATCTGACAGATTTTGTGATGAATTACATAGATGATATCATGGTGTTTTCAAAAACTTTTGATGAACACATAGACCATTTATCGAAATTGCTGGAAGCAATTGCGGAAGAAGGATTCCGACTGAAATTAACAAAATGTAAATTTGCGGCACAGTCGGTAACATACTTGGGACATATAATAAAAGGTAATACAATCACACCTTTGAAAGATAACCTCAGATCTATAGCAGAATTTCCAGCACCACAGAACAGGAAACAGATAAGACAATTTCTGGGTAAAGTTAATTTTTATAATAAATATATCCCTAATGCTGCAATAACTCTTGATCCAATGCACAATTTATAAAAAAAAAACGTTAACTATGATTGGTCAGCTGACTGTGAAAAAGCTTTCCAAACAATCAAAAATAATTTATGCTCGGCCCCAATTCTAGCAATTTTTGACCGGGAGGCACCAACTTTTATTTACGCTGATGCAAGTATAAAAGGAATTGGTGCAATACTGAAACAGACACAGAAGTCTGGAAAAATCAAGCCAGTGGCGTACTTTTCAAAGAAGTTGAACGAATCTCAAAGAAAAAAGAAAGCCATATTTTTAGAATGTCTAGCTATAAAAGAAAGTTTGAAATTTTGGCAACACTGGCTAATAGGAAACTCATTCACAATTTATACGGACCACAAGCCGCTAGAAAATTTAAACATAAAGAACAGAACAGATGATGAACTGGGAGACATGACTCATTACTTATCGCAATACAACTTTGTAATAAAATACAATCCAGGTAGAAACAACACAGAAGCAGATTGTTTAAGCAGAAATCCTGTTTATGAAAGCCACGAAAACGAAGAAGATAACTTGAAAACAGTAAATATTGTAAAGATTGAGGAGATAGTAGACGACCAGAACAAAAATTCTAGCATTAAAAACAAAGGACACTTTATTATAGAAAATGGAATATACTATAAGCGGAATAACAACAAAAAAAAGATCGTTTTGTCCGAAGACTACAGTAAGATTCTAATAAAAAAGGTGCATGAGCATTTCTGTCATATAGGAATAAACCAAATAGAGTCAAAAATAAGACAATTCTACACAGCACCAAACCTACTGGATAATATAAAGTTGATTTGCCGTCAATGTGAAGTTTGTATGAAAAATAAAACACGATTGAATAGAAAATATGGACTCATGTCACAATTAGGACCAGCAGAAAAACCTTTCCAAATTATGTGCATTGACACAATAGGAGGATTTGGTGGCAACAGGTCTTCAAAAATATATCTACACTTGTTGATAGATCATTTCACACGTTATGCTTACATTTCATGCTCCAAGACACAACTGGCTAAGGACTTTATAAAACTGATGGACCAAGTGATCAAGGACACTGAAGTTGAGATAGTGCTTTCAGATCAATATCCAGCACTGAATTCAAAAGAGTTTAAAAAATATTTAAATGATCACTCTGTAGATTTAATTTTTACAGCAGTGGATGCTCCCTTTTCAAATGGTCATAATGAAAGGTTGAATCAGACGCTGGTGAATAGGATTAGATGTGCCTTGAATAGCAAAGGAAAAAAAAACGGCTTGGACATCTGTGGCAATGGATTGTGTGAAAGCTTACAACTCAACGAACCACACAGTGACAGGTTATTCGCCTCTATATTTGCTAAGTGGAGAACCAACAGATTTACTACCTATGGACCTAAGGAAAAAACAAATGGAATCTGGACAACTGGAAAAAGATAGAGAAATAGCATTTCTTAGATCAAAAAAATCACATGTTTTGAACAAGGCCAGTTTTGACAGAAATAGAATAGATTACAAGTTTCAAAAAGGTGATATGGTTTACATAATGGACTGTAATAAGTTGAACAGATCTAAAATGGATGAAATCAGAATTGGTCCTTTTGAGATAGAAGAAATGATATCAGATTCGCTATGCAGAATCAACACTGGAAAGAATAAAAAAGCCTTAGGACTTTACCATGTAACAAAGCTTATTCCCCAGTTTGATTACTCAAATTAACCCCAGTTAATTTTCACTTTTAGGTGGGGAGATGTAAGCTTTGTTATTCTGTGATGTGTACGTAGCTTAAAGGAGGTTTAATACGAATGAGTAGAACAGCTTATTCAAATTAATGAAACGTCAGTCAAAGCAAATGTCATGGCAGAAGTGAAAACTGCTAGTGATAATTAATAATTGTAAAATAATATAAGATATAAGTAATATTAGATATTGGAAGTAAAAAAACCTTTAATTGTCGATTTTTCTTCTTAATTGTTTTAGGTAAGTAAGACCATAATGTTTTAATACTTACGTAAATTTCATTTGTTCTAGTATTAGTTTTACAATAATAATAAACATTTCTGTTTTAGATAAATCACATTTGTGTGTTATTTACTCCAATACCATCCAACATATTATATATTTATATATATTTATATATAAATATTTATATATATATTTGTTGTATGTTATGTATTTGTATGTATTTTTTTTTTTGTCTTAGGTATCTAAAATTTATTTACACTTTTTCTTTTCCATCTTTCACTCGTGCATCTACCTCGATTTGTTTCTGCATCACCTTAAGGTTGACTGGCAGAGAATGCCTTATGGCATTAAGTCCGCCTTTGTGCAATAATGTACATGAAGGATTAAATAAATAAATAATAATTTTTTCTCACAATATGTCACAATTTTGTGATTTATGTGAGACGCCAGGTTATCTCCAATTAAAACCTTGGTACCAATTTTGGTTTCAGCCCATGTTAAAATGATAGTTTCGAACCAATCTTCGAATAGAAGGCCATCAAACCATCCCGATTTAGATCGGTTGAATCTGGCCCCTTTAGGTCCGTTCAGTGTCCATTGTGTATATAGGTGCCCAGCTTTATATACAATGTATGGTGGAAGACATTCTCCTCCTGCAGTTATTGAAAACATTATAGATATAGCCCCCTTCGTATAATTTAACACCCTTTCGGGGTACTTGACTCCTCTTCTGCACAAACATTTTTGAACCCCAGGATTATCGGTCAAATTTGTCTCGTCGTAATTTAAAATATTCTCATTAGGGACTCCTTCGAGCGATAGCTTCAGATTTTTGAAATAATCCTCCATTTCTTCTGGGGATTTTTCTGCACGGTTCCTTTTTATATTTTTGATCACTCTGTAGGTTAAGTCTG
Organism: Autographa gamma; assembly: GCA_905146925.1. Classification (NCBI taxonomy): domain Eukaryota; kingdom Metazoa; phylum Arthropoda; class Insecta; order Lepidoptera; family Noctuidae; genus Autographa; species Autographa gamma. Next base: position 44,570 of record LR989880.1, read on the forward strand.
ATTTATTTCTTTTTATAAAACTGTATGCCCACTTTTTTCAGGGTAACTTGTTATTGAAAATGGAAAGTCTTCCATTGACATCCAAATATCTGAAAATAAAACAGTCAAATTAGTAGGTAGTGATAAATAATTCAATATGCTTAAGGTATGCCTTACACATTTTTTAAAGTACGAAAAAAAAATTCAAATTAAGAAAAAATGTGTAAAACTAAAAGATCCAAATTATTATTTTTTATTTCTAAGCATTACAAACGTTTGTAAAGCTAAGAAATAAAAAAATATTTTTTAACATACTCAAGTAAATCTCTAGATATAATATAGTTTTGAACATCACCTATGTACGACAATGCGCAAATCCAGAAGGGTCAAAGGACTGCCATATTCGGCGGCTGCAATTAAAACTCTTTTTATATTAGCTTCCTCCTCATTAGTTAGTCGAGTTGGGCATCCTGGACTATTAGGATGTTTATTATGTAGCTTGTCCAATAAAGTTCGACGAGGTATGCCAAAAGTTCTTTCTGCTTCGTACGATGACATTGTTTTGTTTTATAAAGCTTGTACTGCCAATTCTACCATATTGTTTGAATGTTTCGCAGTATATGCCCTTTTTTTGGGTTTCATCGTTGGTTCTTTGATTTTTGGCATTGTACATCGATATTTCTGCAACCAGTTTTATGATCTAGATGAGCTCTCACACTATATACTTATGTAAACAACTGAAAAAACTTTTATTAACTAAATTTATAGAATTTTTATGATGCTATATACCCTAATTATGAAAGTACTTGTCAAGACGAATCAAACAAGCCCAAACTCGATGGGGTTACGTCGTTTTATAACAGAGTTCCCATGGGTATCTTCCGGCTCCATCATCAGACCTTAAACATCATCTTGGACTAGAGCACTCATTAAGGCCAATCAAACAAGCCCAAGAGCGATGGGGTTGCCTTGGTTTACTACAGAGTTGCTATGGCCACCTTCCGGTTATGATAATATTGCATTGTCATCTGATATGCATAAGATTTGATTATAGACGGACACCAGGACAGGTGAAACTAAATAAAAGCTCGTAATAATAAAATACGAAGCAAAAAAAGATACAATTAATTATTATTAACTATGTTGAAATTGACAACCCTAGGGGCAGGTGAAGTTTGGCAACAAGATGGCTGCCGTTATCCCCTCAATAACATTTTATTGAATTACCACTTTTAAACGTAAATTTGATAGAAAATTCTTGTGTCATTTGAAAGAAAATTAGCTGTAGATTATAATTGAATAATAAGTTTAATCTTACCTGTTCTGTATCCCTGCATAAAACTGAAGTTAAATCGCAGACAAAAAAAAACAAGTGAGTTTCTCGTGTGTAAAAAGTGCACTGGGCACTAACAACGTGAAGTTAGCCACAAGTTTTCTTCAAAATCTTGCCATAGTTGAAAAATACTTATTATTTAGTAACTTTACGCGAGGCCAAGCCTAAAATTGAAATGGCAACTTCAAATTATTTGAAATTAGGCGAAGATAGGTGGCACAGGCGAAGTAACGGATCATGACGGTATGTATTCTCTATCTTTGGCACATATTCTTGAATTGTAAATACTGTGGGGAATGGTGCTGATAGCTGAAACACAGGCTAAGCCTAGTTCAGCTACAGACGCTAATCTCTTTGCTCTTACCGAAACTGTTGCCAAAATGTCTTGTAAAATAGTATTAAGTTGTTTGCAAATAAACTATTAATATTATTATTATTATTAATGTAGATCAAGAATAACGTCGGAGCAATAACGCTGCCTTGAGGAACTCTGTGTGTAGTGTAGAGTTCTTTGCTTACGTACGTATCTACCTTAACGCCCTGTGTACGATCACTCAGATAGTCAGAGAATAGTTTTAGTTGTGTTCCCCTTATGTCTATATGTTCCATCTTTTCTATAAGGATGGAAACAGAGACCGTATCGAAGGCTTTAGCCATATCGAGAAAGATGCCCAACACTTTCGCCCCCTCATCCATCTTTCTCACAATATGATCTGTTCAGTCATGAACTGCGTCACCTGTCGATTTGCCTGCACGAAAACCGTACTGAGAAGATGCTAAGATGTCGTTTTTCTCGACGTAGGCTGTCAAACGACTATTCATTAAGCGCTTAAGTACTTTAGATAGAGAGGGTAAAACAGCGATGGGCCGGTAGTTTGTGACTTGGTCTCTATTTCGCGCCTTAAAGATAGGGTGTATAATAGCTCTTTTGAAGGTTTTGGGGAATATGCCGGATGCTAGGGACAAATTACAGACATGTGTTAGCGGAGGTACAACAACGTTCTTGTTCTCTTTCAAAATACTTGCTGGGATATTATCTCAACCCACCGCGCAGTTACTACGTAGAGACATTAGCACTCTCATCACTTCTTATTGGTCGGTTGGAAGAAGTACCAATGAATGACTGTGGGTGTTCACATCATTATGTAATTTACGAGGTGTGGGTTGTATTTTTTCTGCAAGCAATCTACCAGTATTAACAAAAAAAAATATTGATAGTATCAACTGCCTCATTAGGTGAAGAGGCGTGGGAAAGAAGACTAGTAACGCTACCTCTAACTGTTGACCTGTTGTTTATTTGATTAATCGTTTTCACAGCATTTTAGTGTTCTTGCCAGCGGTTTTTAATTCATTTTTGTGGTATTCATTCTTCCCCTTTTTCAGGATTTTACTACAGAAATTTCTGTAACGCGAATATGTAGTGCAAGAATTTGATTATCCGGTGTTTTTTTTTAGTTTTTTTTATGCATATTATCTCTATGCTTGAGACAGCGAAGGAGACACATCAGGTGTTTTAAGTTTTTTTTTGCGTCTGGATAACTTGATTATTTTGGTGTTGGAGTCTATTACCTGCTTGATGGAACTTACTAGGAAATCTGCCGCTATATTTGGATCTTTAATATAAAATATTTGAGAGAAGTCAAGTTTCGAAAGTTCGATCGCTATTTTTACTCGTCAATGACTCTGAGATGTAGATTGGTTGTGCCGGTGTCTGTAAGCCAATATGTGTTGTATTCAGTTTATCATTTTTATTTATATTTTTGTTGAAATCCTTGACACTCTTAATGATATTATGTTTGCGAAGTACTGTGTCGAGTTCTATTATGATGGGATTAGAGTTATCTTTAGACTTGACTCTAAAAACTTCTCTAATGTTGGAGTTGTCAATCTCGACGTTTAATGCTTTTCCCACGTTTATAACCAAATTACTAAGGGTTTCCTTTGTTTCCCCGCTACTTTTGGGTACATTTCTTAGTTCGATACCACATGCCCGCGATTTCCGTTCTAAGTTTTCTATGCTATCTTGCAGCACCTGAATACGTTTTTTGTCTTCTTTCTTTTCGCATTCCAAGTCGGAAATACGCTTCAATAATTCGTCGTGTTTATTTGACATGAGTAGTACACTGTCCTTAAGATAGTAGATAATATTATTTATATTTTCAATCAGATCTTCAAAGCGTTTCTCTTGGTTTTTGGAGAAATTAATAAATGCCGTCATAGAGATCATCTCGTTGCTCTTTTCGGTAGCTTTAAGCGTTGCCTTGCGTTTTTTACGCTCTGTAACAGTGCTGGGAAGCTCCGTGATAATGTTACTAGCCTGTTAATCATTTGTGTTACTTGTTGCCAACACTACCCTGTCAGGCGATTCATTGGATACAGTTGGTATCGGCGATGCTGGAGGCGTACGGTTAATAGGCATTTTATTAGATACTTGGCTATCAGGGATGTAAATGTAATAAGCAGCTTTGCAAGGTATTAATGCAAGAGCAGTTAGCACGATCGTATAAAATCAAGAGCGGCTGAGTATACATGAAAGGATCATCAGGATCTGTTTGTAAAATATACTTCGAAATAAAGTTGAATGATAATACGTTTCGAGTACTAGGAGCACATAATCATGCCGTAGTGGGAGCGCTGACGTTAATCAGAGGCGGGGGTGTCTGACGACAACAAATATGGTGGCGCGTACCTCGTATTGTCTTCGCTGGTAGGCGGGGTGCTATGTGAGGGAGACGACACGATGCAGAAGGGGCGGCGCCTGCGCAGGTGGGTGTGGCTTATGGTCTTCAAGATGGTCGTTCACGTTGGCCGTCGGTGTTCGGATTACTCCTGTACTTTTATGCGCTCCTATTTTTCGTGTTGATTTAATTTAAGTAAACTATTCTTAAAATTTAAATTCCTAACTGAACGTGCTTTGGAGACGTCTACTCGTGATCGAGGTCCGGAGGGAAGGGGCTACATTGGGTGGCTTATGTTAAATTTAATAATTATTGTGAATATTTTGACAGCTTTGGTGATTTGAAACCGCCTCTCGAATTGATACGGTACTTAAAAAACCGTAATATTTTTTACAACTACACAAGGTCAAAAAATTCAATACTGTGAATTGTTGACACTTATTTTATTTTTATTTTATTTATTTGGCTCACCAACAATTGTTTACACGATAAAAAAAAATGATACATTCATCATAATATAATATAAATAAAGTACCTTAGATAAACTATGCTCACTACCATAACACGTACCACATCTAGTTTACGTTGATCCGTGTATTTGTGTCTGTTCAAATCGTGCATGTTTTAAAGTATTCACATCTACCGTCTCTCCACTAATAAAATTTATTTGCCATTTATGTGTACTTACCCACTTAGTTAGTTATTTGCATAATATGTACGCCACTCGGCAAATTGCTATGTTATTATTTAATATTTAATTCTCATGTAAGTGAATGTGATTCTTTATGAGAATAAAGTGTCCTAAACCCGATAATACAATATTTGTGTAACAACCTCTTATAGGTAAGCACAGCATGCAATTATACTACTTAGTTAAAGTTAAGATTTTGACAAAGTGCAGATACATTCAAAACATTTCTTTTACAAACTAAAAATTAGTTTAAATTAAGTTTTAACAGTTAAATTAGGAGTTTAAGAATTATTTAATACAAATCTAAAGTAAATTACAATGATAAAGAAAAGAGCAAACCTACATTGTTAGAGATGAGATTCTTTTGAGTTTGGTAAGTGAGTCAGCGTACACGTCAACAAGAACACTGCAACCATTTAGCAATTTACACAAACGGGGGATGGGAGAGTTGGCACCAAGCACGGTTCTGCGAAGTGGAGGATACAGGGGAGTTATTGGGGCACGTGGTATCCTAGCGGGGACTCGGAGTTTTACCCGACTCAGCAACTGCGGACAATCAATTTTATATCGTAGGATTTTAAAAAGAAAAACGGAGTCGAGTATATCCCTTCTCCTTTGCAAAGATACCATCTTAAAATGAGAAAGCCTGTCATTATACGATCGTATTTTTTTAACTAAACCGGACGAATATGCTAAATGCCTTAGGAACCGTTTTTGTACTCTCTCTAGCCTCAATGTGTGTGCTGCATAATGTGGTCTCCATACCGTACTACAATATTCCAGTACACTCCGGACAAGACAATTGTAAAGCATGATCTTAGTTTTGCTACGACGAAAACCAGTGACATTTCTAATTACGAATCCTAGCATTCTAGAGGCTTTTTTTATAACGTTTTCAATGTGAGGTATGAATGTCAGTTGCTTATCGAATAAAACTCCAAGGTCTCTAATATTCTCAACTTCCAGAATTGAACTTTGAGAGATGTGGTAGTTGGATGGTACTAATTTACGTTTTCTGGAGAATTTTGCATGGTAGCATTTTTTTACATTTAAACTCATGTCATTGTCATTACACCACTCTGTTAAAACGTCGATGTCGCGTTGAAGCAATTTAACGTCAGCGTCTGATTCAATTACTCTGCAAAATTTTAAGTCGTCCGCATACATGTAACATTCCGAATATTTTAACATATGAGGAATGTCATTTATAAAAAAAGTTAAATAATATAGGACCAATATGGGATCCCTGGGGAACACCGGATGTAATCCTGTAAAAATCTGACTGGTAGCCATTAACGGCGATATAAAAAGTGCGATTTTCAAGGTAGGACTTCAACCAGTTACGAAGACAGCCGGTAATACCATATGCAGATAACTTTTGTATGAGTTTATAATGGGGGACACTATCAAATGCTCTACTAAAATCTGTATATATCACATCCACTTGTTTAGCGTTATCAACAGCAGCCATTAAATTCTCAGTGAACGCTACGAGGTTAGTGCAAGTAGACCTAGAGCTTACAAAGCCATGCTGGGAGCTGCTAAGGTAAAGCCTTAAGTGTGACTGTATACATGGGCAAATCAAGGATTCGAAAACCTTGGCAAAGGTAGACAAGATAGAAATGGGTCTATAGTTACTTACAAAAGTGCTATCGCCGGATTTATATATTGGTACAACCTTAGCTTCTTTCCAAACGTTAGGGAAAGTACCTAACGCAAGAGATCGATTATATATAAGCAACAAAGGAGTTGTCAAGGAAGACGCGCACATGGAGACAAAAATAGGAGGAATGCCGTCAGGACCAGCACCTTTTCGACGGTCAAGAGACTTTAACTTATTTAGCAAAGTGTCGTGCTCTATTACTGGGGCCAACAAAGGCAAACTGTAAGAAGCCATGATCTTCAAGTAATCCGAAGATAGAGGAATGTTTGTATTCTTAGGGCCACTATACATAGAAGAGAAATATGCAGCAAACATTTCGGAAATATTATTTCCATTAGAAGAAGATGTCATGCCGTCGTTCATAGTTAGAGGATAGGAACTAGTACCTCCGCGTCTATCTTTTATATAGGCCCAAAACCGTTATGGATTATTGGTGATATCAGTCTCCAGGTCACTTAAATATGTATTGTAACAAGAAGTAGCTATAGCTGAGCACCGTTTTCTCAGCAACCTTAATTCAAGCTCGTCCATAGGGTTCCCATATAACTTATAACGAGTTCGTATCTTTTCTTTATTTTTCAGGGCTCTGATTAATTTTTTATTGAACCAAGGAGGATATGTTTTACGTCTGCACGATGACGTGGGGGCAAGCTTTTGTATTAAACTATTAACTTTATTATAAAAAATACTAACCATTACATTTACATCGCGAATTCCGTCGAACAAATAGTTCCAATCAATATCATCCAAGTGCTTACACATCAAATTATAATCTAATTTAAAGAAATTCGTTCTCTTAATATTATGATTGTAAGGAAGCCTCGAGTCATCGTCCGATTTAATATGAATTTCAATTGGGGGATGTAAAACATCAACAATACTTTAAGGGTTTTGAGCGACAACAACGCTGCCAGCGGTTAAGCTAGTCAACACCAGGTCTAATATTCGCCCTGACTTGTTCTTAATATTATTGAGTTGGATTAGTTTGTTAATATGAGTAAAATCCGTTAGTAGGTGACCCATACCTGGGGTTACATAACCGTTATCCAACTCACTTACCAAGCTCCAATTGATGTTGCCCTGATTAAAGTCACCTATTATAATGGGCTGCAACCCGGATTTTTCTAAGACAGTGTTACATGAGTCCAGAAAGTATTCTAGATTTGAGCGCAATACAGGAGTAGGTAAATAAATTGCGCACAGAGCCAGTTGACGAACAGATTTTGTGATGGAAACGTCAATAGTAACCCATAGATCTTCATAATGAGTTTCCCATTCAAACATACGCCTTGAATTTTTTTTTTTTAATACAGCTATCAACACACCTCCTCCATCTTTTTTCTTATTATCTCTGTCTTTTCTATACACTACATATCTGTCATCAAATAGCTCTGAGCTCAGTACAGTTTCATTCAACCATGTCTCTACCAATACAACTACATCATAGGTTTCACAAGACATTTGACGATAAAAACCTAGGCATTTAGTGCGTAAACCTCTGGTGTTTTGATAATAAATCTTTAAGTCATTAAATTTTGTTTTCTATAACTACTATAGCACTGACGTAAAATTATGTTAAAAACATTATGCTAGTTTATTTCAAATATCCTTATTTCGAACCAGAATGTTCAGATTCCTGTTCTTTCCGCATAAATATGCGACCACCTCGTACCCAGACGAACTGGTATCCAAGTTCCTTAGCCTTAATTCTGGCTGCAGCGTGAAGGGCCTTATTAGTGGTAGACAGGTGTTCCGTTATATAAATTGGGGTCTTCTGTCCGGCGTATCCCAGATGCGAGGTATTCAATTTATTGTCAGGATTAGATTTATTAAATTTTATCGTGGCTGCGAGGAATTGGTCTCGAGTACGAGGAGAAGCCAGTTGTACTACTATAGATCGTGGTCGAGAATTAGCAGCACTCTGCTTGGCGACTCTAGTACAGTATTTAATGTCGCTGTCCACGATGCCGCTCTCCACCACTTTAGTTAATTGCGTTACGATATGCAATAGATTTTCTTGTTTTTTTTCCGGCAGGCATTGGATTTCTATATTATTTGAACGGGTTTGTTGTTCAAGTTGGTTTACACGTGAGGAAAGATCGTTAATACACATTTTCATCTCTAAGTTTTCATTCTGCAGTTCCTTCAGGGTCTCTTTGGACGCAGCATATTCTTTCAAATGATCCTCGTACTGTGAGTTCATAAATGTCATAGATTTGTCCATCTTATCCATTTGATCTTTAATAGGCTGTAGTTCTCTATTTAGGGTTTCAGTAAATTTTGACAACATTTCTGTCTGTTCCTTCTTAACAGCATCTTGAATGAGTTGCCGAATATCATCACGCGACAGAGTGATGTTGTCCGTCTGAGGCGGAGATCCACGAGCTTGCCTTTTATTCCCCCTGGTGGTTGAGACATTACGCAGAGGAGTACTATCGGACCTGCTGATTTTCGGACCGGAGTTTATGCAGGCCGGGCACTGCCAATCAGTCGGTACTTTGTACGTTTCCACAAAAGACAAGCAAATATAATGATATGTTTTCTGACACTTGACACATGTTGCATATTTCTCATTAGCTACCACTTCACAACAACCCCATGAGAAGGATGGACTTGATGACATGGAAGACTGCTCCGCCATAACACTTTAGCGATCGGGAATTAATCGAGCAATCGATGAAAGTACAAAAACAATCTCACCCAGCACCTCTCAAAATCCGAATATAAATTACGCTCTTCTAATACTACTGAGCACCTAAGCGCAAGCCGTGATGTTTATATGGTGCGTAAATAATTGCTTATTTTAGCAATAGAGAGCGATGCACGACGATCGGCGATAACACAACAGCAGCGCAGGCGACTCGACGCGGTGACTCATAGAAGCGAGCCAACCGCGGGTTGGGGCAGGTCAGGGACGTCCTATTGCGGGGAGGACACGGCGCAACACACGCTCGCTGAGTGTGTAGCTTGGGAGGAGCAGCGCCGTGTCCTCGCAAATGAAGTAGGAGGCGATCTGTCGCTGCCGGCCGCAGTGCAGAGTATGGTCGGTAGCGCAGAGTCGTGGGATGCGGTGGTGTCCTTCTGCGAGGACGTGATGTCGCAGAAGGAGACTGCGGAACGGGAGAGGGAGATCTCGTCTCTCTTCCCCGGCCGCAGAAGGCGCACCGGGCGCAGGAGAAGGGCGGACAACGCCCTTTTCCGCCCCCCATGAATGGGTCCAGGGGCGAGGGACTTGGGAAAGTCCCCGCCCCCTAACCGCTGGACCCGAGGCGTAGGCGCGCGCGGGTGTCGGCGCGCGCCTCCGAGGCGGAGCACGGGGTAGTCTTACACCTCACTACCCCGTGCACGAGAGAAGGCCCGGACAACCGGGCCAGCACCAGCGTGGGGCTGCGGAAGAATTTGGATTCCCGCGGCCCCACGTGCACGTGCGAGGAGGAGACACCGGGGGGTTTTAGCCGGTAAGAGTCCGGCATGCCCCTCCGCCTCTCCCCAGGCGGAGGAAGTCCATGAGGATTTCCCCCCGAAAAAAAAAAAAAACAAAGGTCAGGGACGTCGAACGTTAAAAATTTCTTTAAACTTATAATTGCTATATTTCTTGATACACTGAATTTTTCCAATTGAAATTTTCACAAGGGATCACTGGGCACTTTTCTAACAATTTAATTATAATATGAAGCACCAAGTAAAAACTTAAACTGTGATTTAAAGGCGATTTAACGGGAGTAAAAGTAAACACGTCTATTTGTTTAAAGTACCGCCGTTTTAAGTCACTTTAAGACACTTATGCTTAGAATATCTAAGAAATTTTTGGAAAAATAAAAATGTATAAATTTATATGTTGTTCTTTCATTTTATCATTCTCAAGATGTCCCTCACTTTGTCAATAACTGGAAAATCATCAGATTTGTGTACTTACTATCCTAACACATTACAACTAAACGGTCAGTACGAGTGCGCATTATTGCATTTCTCAACGTTTAATTATATTCCTAATATTGATAAAAAGAACAATAGGTTCTACTATGGATCAGAGGAAGTAATTGAAATACCTGAAGGAACTTATGAACTTCAAGATATCAGCGATCATATAAAGTCCAAAATACAAAACGCTTCGATAAAACTACTATGCGATAACAATACTCTAAAAACTACTATAATATGTTCTAAAAATATAAACTTCGAGAAGGAAGACACCTTTCGAAACCTATTAGGATATGATAAGCAGATCTTAAAAGCTAATAAATTGCATGTCTCACGATTCCCAGTTAACATTTTGCCAACGACCGTGATCAGGATTGAATGTGATATTGTCAGTGGTTCGTACGTAAACGGAGAGCCCAGTCACATTATCCACGAATTTGCACTCAATGTGCAAATTGCATGCACCGTGCATCGTCGGTTGCGATGCGCGGTCGAGTACGGTCGCGTGTGCACTGCTGCGTCTGAATATTATATTCGCGTATCGCGCGGCTTAAGCCGTTGCACGGTTTCCGCTATGAGTACGCAAACGCTCATAGCCAACGAAGTTCTGGCATTTATCAAACATGCCATTGACTACATGGACGAGGTCAGCATCTTGCAGATCTGCAAGTCATCGTTCAAGGTGGACGAGATTTGCAGTACCAAGTTGCTGCTATTCACGACGCTTGGCAAACTCAGCCAGATGCCGTCTCGTCGAAGGGACGGCACAGAGAAGAGCCTCCAAGATATCGTTACGTTGTTGAAGGAGACCGACCCGGACGACGTGCCTGAATTCGTGGCGAAGGATCTGCACAAGCTGCCTCCCGTCACATTCGACCACGTAGATGTCACCAGGCTGCTGAAGGACATAACACTCCTTAAGCAAAGCCAGGTCGAGATGCAGCATCAGCTGGAGGTGTCCAACAACACCATCAGTGATCTACGGGCAGAAGTAGTGTTATTGCGCAATGCAATTTCTGCAAGTAGGTCACCTAGCAACGCGAATGTGAACACGCGTCGCGGGGCTCAAAACGCCTCCGTCTGCAGTTTCGAGTCGGCCGGCTCGAATGCGTCACCAGCTGCCGAGAATGCACACGTTGCAACGTGTGCCGCGGCCGTCCCTGCCTCGACACCGGTGGAGACGACGACGTGTGTAGGTTCGATGACCCCCAAACGAGCCTACTCAGCAATTGTAGCCGCCGCTAAAAAGCCTGTTGAGCCACAAAACTCGCAGGTTAAACTAGCGGCCAAAGCTAAAGGGGGTAAACGGAGCCTGTCAAAACCAAAGCAGGTTCGGCAGGACCCAACATGTTGCTGCGTCCAGCTGTACCGACAACGCTGTTGTACGTGTCCAGACTGCATCACTCCACGAAGGTTGAGGACGTCGTGGAATACATGCGCGTGAGGACCAACTGGACTTTGAGGGTCGAGCTGTTGGAGCCGCGTAACAAAACGAACTTCAAGTCGTTCGTGGTGCGCGTTCCGACACATCATCTCGAGAAGTTCCTCAAAGAAGAGTTTTGGCCGAAAGGAGTCATGTATCGCCGGTTTCGTGGCCAGCTACGTGACACCAGTCAGCGTAACACGACGCCGACACTTCGTGTTCATTAGTATTAGATAATTATGTTATATATATTTATAGTATTTTCAAGTTGTATTGTAGTATAGTATTGTATATGTTTCTATGGGCCCTGATGCCTGAAATAAATGGATTATTATTATTATAATGTGCCACCAGGATATAGAATCATAGAAATTCCTAAAAACGCAATATACTTTCCGATTAATTAAAACAACATAAGCTGCATACATATACGGTTATTGGACATAAACAATCAACTGATAAATTTACGTGGTGAAGAAGTACAGCTTTATTTACATCTAAGAAGAAAAAATGATTGACTATAATAAATATACGCATCAACCAAAAAAAACCATCAGTTTATATAAAGCTCCAAGTCATATAAGAACTACCTCGAAGAAAAGAATAAAATTAACGAGAGAAAATAAAGCATTTCTTAAAGCTATCGGTCTTCTAAAATGAATATCTTAGATGTTTTATCCGCACCAACCTACGACAATACTGTTGAAGGCATCGAATACCATTCATATAAACCGTACGTCACCAGTTTTAACAGGAATGACGAGATACTACCGTATGTACTACCGTCAGCAAGTACCTTGTATTTGGAAGGAACCATAGTTGTTAAGAAAAAGGATGCAAAAGAAACTGCGAGCAGTGTTCATTTTACCAATAATGCTCTACTCTATCTATTTCAAGATATAAGGTACGAGCTAAAATAAGTCGAAATTGATAAAATAAAAAATGCTGGTATAACTACCACGATGAAGTCATTAATTTCAATGAATGAGACCGAATCAAAAATATCTAATTCTTGGGGCTGGAATGTCGAAGGCATAAAAAATATAAACAGTGGTAAATTTTCCTTATCTATACCACTTTGCAACATACTCGATTTTGCAGAGGATTTTAAAAAGATTGTAACAAATAGTAGGCACGAATTGATATTGTTACGTAGCAATACAAACTTGAACGCTGTGAAATTAAATACTGGTAAAATTTTAGAAGACGTTATTAAAAATAAAATAATATGGCGCGTACCTCACGTTAAAGTATCCGATAAAGAAAAACTAAGTTTAATTAAATTGTTAGACTTTTTCTAACAATTTAATTAAACTTGGTTTTTCTTCGTTATCGTCCACTGCAGATGGTATTTCGAAATTGGGATCTTTACGAGTATCCTGCTTTACCTAGGACTACAAAACATACCTGGTCTATCAAAACATCATCGCAAATAGAAAAACCCAGATATATTATTATTGGGTTACAAACAAACAGAAAAAATTGTGCAAGTTCTGACATGTCTCGGTTTGATCACTGTCATATACGAGACGTTAAAGTATACCTCAATTCAATATACTTTCCATATGAAAATTTAAACGTTAATTTTGCAAACAATAACATGGCTTTATTATATGAACAGTATACTCGATTTCAACAGTCGTACTATTTTTTTTTTATTTATTTAACTCAGGCAACAAGGGCCCATATTAAAATACAATAATACTATACAAAAATAACAAAATATAAAATACTATACATAAACAACCGCCACTATTACTTACACTATACTTAGCGCCACTATTCGTTATCGATTGCTCCAGACAAGCTGATAATCTAAAAGGAGGACCTTTTGTGGACGTCAGAGTGGAAATCGAAAGTGATTTAGACATACCTGATCAAACATCGGCATATTGTCTTATATTAAATGACTGCCTCGTTGGCCTAGTGGCGTTAAGCGCGACTGCTACGCTAGAGGTCTTGGGTTCGATTCCCAGGTCGACCAAGGTGTTATTTGGTTTTTCTATGAAATTCTCAGTAGCAGGTCGGAGTTTGGATTTGTGCCCGGTTAGTGGCAATAGGCTCGCCCCCTATTACATGGTACCTAAAAACATATCGGCGAACTGTGGGTGTTCATTGGTACACCTCTGCCTAACCCTTCGGGGATACAGGCGTGATGATATGTTATGTATGTATGTTAATGCATAATAGAGTACAAGCCGCTTAGCAGCACTGTTAAGAAAATATCATGAAATCGGATACTCTCATATTGGATGTACAAGGATTCAAGGATCTTTACAATAATTTTATAATAAAAGAATAGCATTTGCTACTCAAAACTATACGCAGTCGTTTTTAATAAAACCTCCATACTTATTTAGACATCTTACAAGCGAAGAAAAGATTCAAGTTAAATGGATAGAAAAAAACCGAGGCATTTATTGGAGTGAAGGACACATCGACTACAGAAAATTCCATCCAGTCCACGTACCATATTTAAAAGATAAGAATATTATAGTTAAAGGTTCTGAGAAGGTGAAATGGGTTAAGGATCTATGTATGAATTGTAATGTATCGGAACTTGATGAGAAATTGTGTCCTAATTTATCCAAGTTGCATAAAAAATACTCCTGCGATGGAAAACTTAACTTGTGTTGTAATAAACATTCCAAACAGTGTGCTCTTAAAAACGTATTATGTATAAAAAAGTATTTAGAGGAATGATAAATGACAATATTGCGTTTATTTTATAATAACCCTATACTATTTACAGTTACGTTTATTCCTATTCTAAATATAAAAACACAAAACCTTTACGTACAACATTTATTATCATACATACTAAAACTTACAAATAATAACTTTTAAACTCTCGCGCTGCATGTTTATATTTAACGTAACGTTTAATGAACGGGGATTAGCGCGAACATGCATAAATACCTTTAGGGCTTGACGTTTCGACCAGGTTACACCGTCCGTGGTCGCAAGCAGACTGGAGATGCGGTGTCATTGCTCCGTGCACGAAGTATATGATTTTTCATCTACCCCCTTTTCTTCAAGTACCCTACACACTACACTGACCGTGTCCGTACTATGTTCACTAACCGACTTTGCAGAGAATCAAGTTTGTGTTAAGGGAATCACTGGATACCAAGATGCAGGTAGTTTAAAGCCGTCTTCCCGATTGAAATTTGGATGCTTCTTGATTTCAATCGCTTCTCGCACTACTCTCGAATGAAAGTGGCGATCGGTGGAGAGGACTTGCGCGCGATGGAATTGAATCAGTCCAGTTCAGTGTTATTTTTTGTTGCATTATTATTTTGTATTATAACATCTACATTTTCCAAATTATTGAAATTAAACTCCGGTTCATTAAATGACATTGCATCACTCATATATTTTTCATCCGTAGTTAAAGCTTCGTCACTTATTAAATCCTCGAGAATTATTGGCTTTGTATTGATATCAGTTGTTGATCCTTCTTCCGCGTGACTTTTTATTTCTTTACTTGGTTTGTCTGTTTCACCTATTTGTTTTAATACATTCATTATATCAATTGGATATTTGTCTTCTTCCATATCTTTTTGTTGCTTTGCTGTTTTCTTCCCTGTTCCTTTTCCTTTATTCTTAAAGTTTTCTTTGCCTTGTTGTGTTTCGTCTGCCTTGAGGCATTTTACTTCAGTATCATAGAAAGCATGGTTTGCAGACATAAATCTTGACGAAGATAACAATGTTACTTGTTCTGGGGGTTGTCGTATAACATTTTCCTCCTTTGATGTGTCCTGAAAATAAAAAAAACATGACATTAAAGTGTATTTAAAAATAATAGTTTTTTTAATGATTGATTTTGAAAGGTATTTCTTAGTTTTTTTTATTTGTGTTTGACCCTAAAATACGTCAAAAATCATAAATAAATCTCTTTTATATTTGCTCTCAAATGGACATTCACCTCTAATTCTTGATTACTCTCTCTGTCATCTATACTGGGTAAATCATTGTCCTCACTCCAAAAATCCGCATCTATCAGATCTGAATCACTATGACAACTTATAATGGCATCACTCTCCGTCGTAGTAGAACTATTTATTCTTTTGAATCTTTTCGCGGCTGGTTTTTGTTTTATCAAGGCTTGCGGTTTGTTACTGCATGATGCTTTTGGTTCTGATAGGGTGTTGGATAGAAGTTCATGTTCTTTAGTGTAGTAACAATCACAGCAGATGTTTTTCTGGCAATCAAAGCAGCTCAGCAATTTATATTTAATTGTCGTGTTGCCATCCGTTACAATCTGATGCAGCTTCATTGTTCCTTTTATAGGAATAATATTTTCAGGGATATTTTTGGTCATCTTCTGAATGTCGTTTTCATTAACATAAAACATTTTTACTTTACTGTTAACCATTAAATAGTCATATGCTTCTTTTGCGTTGGTTATGTCATTGCCATGTGATTGTCAAGTTGGCGCTTTAATGCCCCACCAACCCCGTCAGCTGGCCCTTTGCCGTGAGAGGCTTCAAAAAAATTCCAAGTTGCATATTCAAATCCGTATTCTTTTATATTATCTTGGAACAAGAAAAAAATATGTTTTTGGCGGTACTGAGTTGCAGGGCTATCAGAAAATATATGAATCTTTTTAATGGTAAAGTGTTGGCACAGTTTCATTATTGGATCCAAATGGGCCCAGATTGCTCCAGGACCATGTTCATTATTTGGGGATATGGAGCATATCGATTGGGGTTTCACATTTTTTCTGTAAAGGACGCAAGTGTGCAATGTGACTTGATTTCTAGACCCTCCGAAGTGTACCGCCTGAATTTCTTCAGACTGCTTGCACGAAAAGTTTTCTGAAAAATCGCAAATCAATGCAGCTTCGTCTTCATCAAGGTTTTCAATACACTTTTTCCACGCCAAGTACTGATGTTGAACATTGTAGTAGTGAGTTTTAAATTTTTGAGCATCATCTTGAAATTCTTTTATCGGTGCTTTGACTGTCCCTTTCACTACCTGTTTTGAATACTTTTTCGTCTGTTTTTCTACGCATTTCTTTTTGTCAATTTTAATATAAGTGTATGTGCCTATTTTCCATTGAAGCCACTCCACAGGGCTGTCTTCATTTATTGTCAAATCAACAGCTAGTTTCTTATTTTTGCATTCAGAACACTCAGAGTACATGCATTTAAAACATTTACTGCAAGTCAAATTTTTCATAAGTTCGTCAATGTCAGATGTCTGAAGCAAACCTAGCTTCTTCAACGATATTGCCTTGAAAGATAAATTACTATGCTTTATGCAAGCACAAGTATTCCTATCTTGAAGTCTTGGTTTCACAACGGAGAACGGTCGAAAACGATAAAAAGTTTGCAAAGACGCTTTACCACCCTCTAACCTGTATTTTCTATAGAGCTTGTATATTGGTTCCATTAAATATCTCTTTTGCACTTTTTCTTTGTTTCTCGTTATGCACTCGTTTTTTCCCGCACTAGGTCTACTTACATCTTCTCTTTCAAAGAAATCTTGTATATCTTTCTTGAATTTCTTTTTCATTTCGTTTATTGATTTCGTCTTTCTTATTCTTCCTTTCAGACCAAGAACATTAGAAATAGCTGTTTTTAATTTGTATTTATTTGCAATATCGTTGGTAGCAACTTTTTTTAGTACTTTCTTCTCTTTGGTATCTGCTTTTTTAAACTCTGTTTTTAAAGAATCTGTAATTGTGTTTAGCAAAATTAACTTCTTTTTTACCTTTTCTTTTTCCGTCATGGACACATTTGGTAAAGTTTCTTCTAAAAAACTATTCGATTTTGTTAACGGTGTGTCGTCACACTGACGAGTTTCAATGGAAATAGCATTATTATCAGGCCTAATTTGTTGGGGTAGTCGTTTTTTCAGAATTTCCACTCGCTTTTTCATCCGATTGCAGGCCTGTCTTAAATTCTTATTTCGTCGTTTTAATTGAGTATTTTCTTCAGTAAGCTTTTGTAGTCTTTCCTTTAGGATTTTTTTATTATTTTTAGCATTTTTTCTTACTTCTAATGTGTTGTTTTGTTTTGTCGTAGAGTAGGCCTTTTTTTTCTTTCAGCTCTTATAGCATTGGCTTGTCTCCACTTTGCTCGTAGCTCTTGTTTTTCTTCTTCTGTAAGAAGTTCTTTTTTCTTTTTGAAATTTTCTTTAACTTTTTTCAAATGTTTGACACGGATTTCCTCATATTTACTTGGTTTATCCTTTTTGAGTCGTTCTCTGTAAGCTTTTTGCCTTTCGGCATTGGTTTTTGGCGGCATTCCTTAAAAAACAAAAGAAGTAATGCAGTTGTAAGTAATAACCAATTTGATAAGTCAAACCAACAAGTATAGTGGACATCTCTACAGAAGTGTCATTAGCAAGAGTTAAGTATTTGTAATAATCGGTATAATTCTATTCTCAAGCGAATTGAAACAAAGTCGTGAGGCTTTTTAACCGACTTCAAAAACGAGGAAGTTCTATTGAGAACTTCCTCCTTTTTGAAGCATGTAAGTAATATCAGGGGTAAAAAGTTGTTAAATCACATAAAAACGTAAGTAATTTAAATTATTTGATTATTTTTTGCTGGTGGCACTTCCACATAGCAGATAATTATATCCAATCCTTTGTTATTGACTCTCTTTATATTTTAATTTCATAAATTAAGTAGTGAATATTACTATGCTTAGTCAGGTTATAACAGTATACACTCAGCTTTGTGTTGTACTTTTTCGTAACGTAACGAAATTCGTAAAAAACGTTACGAAATATTGGACAAAATGAGGTCAGAAAAAGTATTTTTATTGATAAAAGCTGTTACAGCAAATATAAAAGCTTATTAAATATTCGTAACACACGTATTACAAAAAATGGGTAAATGAAGACTTACCGTTCTATGAAAAATCGCTGATTTTACTTCCTGTCTCGAAAAAGTAACCCCACAAAACACACACGTTGTCACTGATTTTCACGATTGATGTAATGGCGGAGACGTCAGAGCAACAGCCAATCAGAGTGAAGCTAGTGTTGTCCGTGTAAAAAAAATACGGAATCGTTCAGAAATCATGGGAAAGTAGAAATAAATCGCAACTAAAGAGTAATAACTAAATAATAAATGAGAGCGACTCATTTTGTTTTTTTGCTTTAAATTGCAAATTCACTATGACACCCCATAGAAAATCAATTTGATACAGAAACTGCGATTACTGTAGAACGATGATACAAAGAAATTTACAATAATTTAGTTACGTATCGCATTTTATGAAACAAAAACACATGAAAAAGGTAGAGTGGCAAACAGGTTTTTGTATGAAAGGTAAAAAAAAGCTATTTTTAAAATATCAAAATGTTTGATAATAAGTATGATTATAGCTATAATTCTTCGTTATCTTAAAGATTAATATTCATCCTACAAAATTGAGTGTGGTTTTTTTTGTGTGATGATTTATAAATATAAAACTTTTGGACTGTTTCAAAGCACACTTTTTTTTTCAAAGATGTACATGTATTTTGAGAAATACTCATATTATATTAACGATTTAGATATTTTCCTAACTAATGATTCAGTTTCATCCACTATAGGGTCCACCACCTCTTTAACTATGCACTGCGCACTTCTAATTACATTTTCAGTTTCATTGTCACTGTCGCTGCCTAGCGAGTTATTGCACAGGTCAATTACTGATATTTTGATCAGTTTAATGCCTCGCCGCTGGTGCCTGCTCATCACGAATGACTGAGTAGAGTTGTGTTTGTTCACGGTGTCTTTACGCCTTGGTCTCGTCATTTTTTCTTACACCATTCGATTGGTGTTTTCACGATCGCATCGTAGCATCTCATTGAAATCTTCGTAAGGATCTTGAGCATACTGGCTAAAAACTATGTCTGATCCCGATCGCTATAACAATAAAAATAACAAATCGTTAAATATTTAGATTGCATAAAACACCAACATTTGTATGAAAATATAAAATAATTACTTACCGATGTCATATTGAATATAAAGTCCCCGTACAAGTACTTCAAGCGAACTATATTTGGTAAATGATTAAATGTTATCAATTTCTTATGCAGTGCAACAAGTATCGAATGCAATATCTTCTAACCTTTATGTAATAAATACATATTGGTGCCTAAGACAAAGTGGTGGGAAGCGGCATCGAAGACAGGGACATTAAGCACTGCACTAGAGTTGCGAAGCAAAATTCCAACAATACCCGTCCGCGAGCCGTCGTGGTACAATTAGCCTCACCTCGTACACGTGACCAATTACTTGCTGCTACCAGCAAATTTAATAAGTGTAATGCCAATAACAAACTGAATACCACACATTTGGGATTCACTGGACCAAAATCACCGGTCTACGTCATGGAACATTTGTCTACATCCAACAAGGCCCTTCATGCTGCCGCCAGAATAAAAGCTAAGGAAATCGGCTACCTATACGTATGGGTTCGAGGTGGTCGTATATTTATGCGCAAGGGGCCGGAGTCGGAATATATTTTAGTTAGAAATCAGTTAACCTTAGATAAATTGGTTTAGTGTCTTTATTTTGCTTGTAGCTTTGTGTCAATGATATTTAAATTATTTTTATATAAAATTCACTGAGTTAAAGATATACTATCAGAATGTAAGAGGTTTGCGCACTAAAACCCATAACTTTTACTGTCAATTATCTTGTGAAGCTTATGACGTCATTATATTAACGGAGACGTGGTTAAACGACTCTGTTACGAGTTCGGAACTTTTCGATAACAGATATGTAGTTTATAGAAGGGATAGGGTTAGTGTGAAGAAAGATGGGGGTGGAGTGTTAATTGCGGTCATAAAAAAGATTAATTCAAGACGCATGTCTCAATGGGAGAGTCAGTGTGAGGACTTGTGGGTCACTATTGATATACAATTGTCTTGCTCCGTTCGCCATATTGCTCTGTGTGCGATTTATCTCCCGCCGCCTGTACTTCGTACAACCCTGGAATGTTTTTTGGATTCCTGTAACGTTATGTTTGAACAGTCAGGGTTCAAGGCATGCATAGTGGGTGACTTTAATTTAGGTAACATAAATTGGAGCTTGGTGGACGGGCTGGACAATGGCTACACAGCACCAGGTATAGGGCACTCGTTAACTGACTTTACCCATATAAATAAATTGACACAGCTAAATAATGTTAAGAACAAGTCAGGGCGTATACTAGACCTTGTGTTAACTAATCTGACTTCAGGTGATACACAACCCGCCCTTACTCCCTTGAGTGTCCTCGATCCTTTGCACCCTCCACTCTTAATTTCTTTTAAATCCACTAAAGATCTAAGGCTTCCGTATAATAAAACTGATAGAATTAACTTTTTCAAATTAGATTACGATAGTATTTGTGAGCAATTTGGATGCAGTTGATTGGAATGCATTATTCAACGAAAAAGCTGACTTAAACGACATGGTTAAGCTGTTCTATGATAATATTATGAATCTCGTGAAAACATTTGGTTCCGTCAAGAAGCATAAACAACATGCGTACCCACCCTGGTTCAATAAAAATCTAATCAGAGTCATGAGAGAAAAGGAGAAGATAAGAAGGCGCTACAAAATCTATAAAAATCCGAGAGATAAGCTTGAACTCAAATTGTTGACCAAACGTTGCTCCGATATTGCTGCCACTTGTTATAAAAAATATATAAGAGACGTAGAATCTGACATAATTAGAAATCCCAAAAGATTTTGGTCCTACGTCAAAGACAAACGAGGAGGCGGTAGCTCTTATCCACTAATAATGTCCGATGGTATTACTGCGTCTTCCGATGGCGTCGATGTCTCTGAAATGTTTGCAAAGTCTTTTTCTACAATGTATACTATCCCAACAGTTACGCATCGACTAGAAACCTCGGGATACCTGCAAAATTTGCTGGCCAATAGCTTGCCACTTACAGCCCCCGTAATAGAATACGACAACCTTCTCAATAAGCTTAAATCCTTAGATCGCAGAAAAGGCGCAGGTCCAGACGGCATTCCCTCATTCTTTGTTGCTATGTGCGCTTCTTCTATAACAACTCCGTTATTGCTCATCTACAACAAGTCTCTCTCAACAGGTGAATTCCCTAAAGCTTGGAAGGAAGCATTGGTCGTACCAATTCATAAATGTGGCGAAAGCGTTAATGTAGGGAATTATAGACCCATTAGTATCTTGTCAACATTCGCCAAGATTTTTGAATCATTGATATGTCCATATCTGCAGGCACATTTGAAACTTTACTTAAGTAACGTCCAGCATGGTTTCGTTGGTTCAAGGTCCACATGTACTAATCTAGTTATGTTTACTGAGACCCTGACGCGCGCCATTGACTCCGGAAAACAAGTTGACGTAATTTATACAGATTTTAGTAAAGCTTTCGATCGCGTTCCACATCATACTCTTTTAGAGAAGATTTCTGCTTATGGTATAACTGGTTCCTTTCTTACTTGGTTTAAATCTTACCTTGACAGCCGTACTTTCTTCGTTGCCGTAAATGGGTATCGCTCAAAATCCTATAGGGTCACATCGGGCGTGCCTCAAGGATCCCATGTCGGGCCAATTCTTTTTAATTTTTTCGTCAATGACTTACCCATTACATTAAATTACTCGGACTGTTACATGTACGCGGACGATCTGAAGTTTTGTAGACAAGTTGAGTCGGCCGAGGATGTGGAACTGCTACAAAAAGACATCGACCGGTTAGTTACTTGGTGCGACAATAACGACATGACCTTGAACATCAATAAATGTTACCATGTCAAATTCTCTAGGAAGGCTAGCTTAATCCCGTCTGCTTACCACATTCGCCACAGTTATATACAGGAGGTAGAACAAATTAGAGATTTGGGTATTCTGTTTGATAGGCAGCTGACTTTTGTTCCGCACATCGAGAGTGTTATCAAAAAGTCAGCGAGAATGCTTGGATTTGTAATCAGGAACGTTACTAATTTTAGCAGGAGTCAAACCAAAATTCTTCTTTACAACAGTCTCGTACGTAGCTCCTTAGAGTACTGTAGTACTGTTTGGAGACCGCATTACGCTACTCATGCGTTGAGACTGGAGCGGATTCAAAAACGTTTCTTGTGGCACCTAGCTTACTCAGCCGGGATAGCAAAGAAGAAGCCATCTTATAAAGCTAGACTGTCGCATTTCAATATGGTTTCCTTGCAGAACAGAAGAGACATCCTTGATACCGTATTCCTAGGAAAGCTTATACAACACAAAATTGACTGTCCTGAATTGCTTTCAGATATTAAATTTCGTGTCCCCGCAAGACTTCCTCGAGCTCCCATAACTCCCTTGCACCCACCATTCCGCAGAACGGTCCTGGGCGCAAACTCTCCTATACCCCGACTATGTAAACTATTAAATAGCTTAAGTGATCTTGTTGATGTCAATGTGGATTCAATTTACAAGCTCAAAAAAGAATGTGCAAATTTTAATCTTGCGTCATTACCGTAGTTCTATTATTATTTTACGTATAAGTTTTTTTTGAAACATTTAAGTATCTATAATTACATTATATTAGCTATAAGTTAAACAACATAAGTAGTTTGTATTCTACTCGGACTCTTGTGTTAGTTTAGTAATAATACAAATAATGTATAAGTTTAATCACACCTTTTGAGCATGATGTGCTTACCTGTAAGGGATCGTTACACTAGAGCATAGCATACTTGTACCTATGATATTTTTTTGTAATTGTATTGGTGTAATTGATTGTTGGTGAGCCTAATAAATAAAATAAAATAAATAAAATAAAAATAAAATAAAATAAAAAGACAACCAATCGTATTGTAAAAACACTAAAAAGCAATTTACGGTGGTTAGTTTCAAATGATTGTATTTTTGCTTATGCCCTTTGACTACCGAAAGTTGTTAACTAAGCATTACATGTATCCGAGTGATGAAATACATATACGCTCATATTACATCGTCATAAACATTGTTAGTAATAATATTCCTGCTACATGTCGCAACTTGATGTTTACCCGACAGCGATGAAGCAAAAAAAAAGGGTATATTCATGATCAACAAATATTGTAAAGCTGAATAAATAAAACAATCAAGGTTTCTCACAATATCACATTTATTTATTTATGATAAATTTTATTCTTACACAATAAAACTATAATAACTTATAAATTAACTTACGACATTCTCATAAACACTTTCAACTAACTCTAATTTAAACATAATATTTTAATGTGACAAAATCTTATTCATTAATACATTTCACTTCCATTTTTAATAAGATAGTAACTAAAAACAATCACTTAATATCATCATCCACTACAACAAAATGTTTTCGTCGTAGTTATTCTCGTAGGTATCAATTCACGCAACAATTTCGTATACCAATCAAGAAACGCCGAATAAGACAAAAAGAACAGTTCATCCAGCAGCTGAGTTAATATTACTAAGAGCCTTACCTTTTAAGTTTTGTCAACAAACCCCATCTGATGGGTTTGTATTGTAAATTTGTAATTACGCACGATGCTATCAAACATATTTCAATTTAGCCACAATCTTAACATTCATACACATAGCTGTTTATTAATGCTCCTGTTTATTAAACTACAGCCATTTCACAAAATCACAATAAATGGAAACTAGTTACGAAAGACAAGACGAAAACACGCGCGCGAACGATTATAACAAAAACTTAATAAACAATCTGCCACAGATCATAAATATCGAAAAACGACCAAGTTGCAACACAGAAGTAAAACAATAAAAATATTAATTAAAAATAAATATACTAAACATTAATAAGTAAGTAAATAATATTGTGATAATTAATTATATAAGTTATAAGTATTTTAAAACGCAAGTTTCATTTAAAATACAATAATTACTGGAATAAGAATTGACAAGTGCGGTGAAGAACCCAAAAGACTTTTGCTCCAAAACGAATATGAGAGTGGAAATAAAGTAAAAGGACCCTGACTGAGGACTCTATAAGTCTATTGGCAGGTAGGCTAGCTTACTGTAAGTGTAAAAAATTGCGTATGTCACATGTCAAAGCACCACTCTTAGCAAAAATAGGGATTTTTGTTTTGTCGTATAATAAAAAGTCAAGATGGCGGGGTATTATTTTCCGTTTTTGAAGTGTGAGTGCGTATATGGACAAGGAGATTTCGTTTGAATGTGTGAGTGTAAACTAGGCACAACTGTCGCGAGCCTACCTCGTAACAGATTATTATGAGTTATTGAATGAATTTGAATTTGACATATGTGACGTCATGATTTGTTTGTTATTGAAATGTTTGGTTAGAAGTTTTACTGCCGTTTTATGTTATGATTAAGTTTGAAGAGTATTGTTGTATTAAAATAAGATAGTTAGGATTTTTGGAGGTAAGCTCTGCCTATTTGCCTATACGCTATGCACGCCACTGAAAATCAGCATATATCGCAAATGGAACATTTTGCTTTCTTTGAATGTTTTTAAATTGTATAACCGACCCCTTATTTGGTAAAACAGTAACGATCCCTTCACATTGATGTTTATTAAATTTTTCTTCATCAGGAAAAAACAATAAACAAGTTTCACAAAAATACAATTTACTGTATTGTTTTGTGATTTGACTTTTTACAAGACGAGGTAAATCTTTTATGAGACAATAATGAGATGAATTATCATTTTCTATATACAGCAAATGAATAATTTTTGACCGCTCGTTTAACTTTTTTGGTCTATACAGTGGACCTGTTATAGTTTTACCATTTCTTAGACCGTAAATTTGTATCATGGGATTGTGTCTTTCAGAAATATTGATGTCTGAAAAAGAGATTGGAAAATCAATGCCATCAATGTTAAAGACGTCGCGAAAATGTGGATAAGAAGTTACTCTCTCCGAATGATGCGTAGCGGGGTATAAGGCAGCAACAATGCACCATAAAAAAAACAATAATCATCATTGTTTTGAATACTCAAACAAGCTTTTTTGCTCTTTATGAATTAAGGTAAATCTAAAATTTTTGATCCCCTAAGTGGTTGAAATTTATTAATTACGTTAGCAACGTCTACTAAGGGCACCCCCTGCGGGGTTCGGACCTCGACTTAGTGCGTTGCTAACAATCTTAATAAAGCAAAACAGCAAGGGATGGCTGGATCAAAATTTTTATTATTTAGGGACATATTTTTATTGCTAGTTTGGCCGGCTCGGGCCAGCTTGATCTAGGGACGGGAGGATAACATTTACGTTATTATTATTTATAATACGCGACGGGCCTCGCCGGCGAGGACGTAATATACGGCGGTTGTGTTTTGTATTGCTACTGCTAGCTAAATCGAATGCTTCTTGGAGAAGCGTTGTTTTATCATCGGGGTAGGAGAGAGTATGTCTGGGGCGTTTAATCTTAGATATTACGGAAGGTACGTATCGCGCGGCCGCTACGATTAGCGGGTTACGGTGGGTTTCGGAGGAGTCGAAAAATCGAATCGCGGCGCGTTTCATGAACTGCTTGATTGTTGGCAGCTTTAAGTCACAGTGCAACTGCAAGTTACGGACGTAACCTGGAGCGCCTGTGGCTCTACGCATGAAACGGTTTTGGAGAGTTTGCATTCGTTTGAGTCGATAATCGGGTACGTGAGAGAATACGACGCTGCCGTAAGTCATGATAGGTCTCACGCACGCAGTGTAAATTCTCTTCTTACAAGTAAGAGAGAGTTTACTGCGCTTGTTCAACATACAATGAAGTCGGCCGAGAGCGAAGGCGGCTCGCGCGCGTGCCGCTTTAATATGAGCTATGAAGGTAAGCTTCCGATCAAGGATTATACCCAGGTATTTGGCTTGCTGTTCCCAAGGGATAGACTTGCCGAAGAGGGTTATAGGTGGAGGGGGAGCGGGAGGCTGCCGTTTCTTGCTAAAGAGCACGGCTGCGCTCTTGGTAGGGTTGACTTCGATTCTCCATTTCGCGAACCACTTCCCGAGGGTCGTGACCGCGGTCTGGAGAGTTCGACCTATCGCTAAGGGGCTGGTGCCTGAATAATAGATGGCCGTATCGTCGGCGTACATAGCTACTTGGGGTTTGCCACCGCGAGGAATGTCGCTAGCGTATAGCGTGAAGAGGAGTGGAGAGAGTACGGAGCCTTGAGGGACTCCGGCCCGGATCGGGTGAGGGGAAGAGAGGGTGCCCTCAACGCGATAGCGAAAGGACCGATTCGACAAAAAGTTTCGGATGATGAGCACGAGACGATCTGGCACCTCGAGTTGGTATAACTTGAAGATCAAGCCATTGTGCCAGACCTTGTCGAAGGCCTTTGCTATATCGAAGAAGAGCACGCCAGTGAGCCTTCCACGCTGAAAACCAGCGCTTATATGCTCGACTATGCGGTGGACTTGTTGGATGCACGAGTGTTGGGTTCTAAAACCGAACTGCTCGTCTGGTATGAGACTCCTGGACTCGGCATAGTCCATAAGACGGGAGTAAATAATTCGCTCGTATAGCTTCCCAAGAACCTTGAGTAAGCTAATTGGGCGATAGCTAGTGGGCTCAGACTTCGGTTTACCGGGTTTGTGGATGCCGATGACTATCGCTTCTTTCCACTGCTGTGGGAAGAGATTGTTGCCTAATGCTGCATTGAAGATGCCTGTCAAGAGGATTACTAATGCTGGGGGGAAGAGTTTGATCACCTTATTGGTGAGTCCGTCTGAGCCAGGGGCTTTACGTGGATGCAATTCCTTGATCAGAGAGCGTACCTCGTCTACAGTTACCGGCGCGAGTGGGTGTTCCGGATCCTCGGAAGGAGGGAGCGAGGCCTTACGTTCGACTTCAGCGTCAACTCTGGCGAGGTGAGCTAGATCGACCGGAAGGTCGCTAGGCGTACACTGGGCCTCTAAGCTGTCTGCTAGGCATTCCGCTTTCTCGTCGTCTTCGAAGGCAGGGCTCTGATTCGGACGGTTCAGCGGGGGCATAGTAACTTCGGTACAACTACGTAGTTTACGTTGGAGATTCCAAAACGCGTGATGGTTGGGCTCTAATTGGTCGAGAAACTTATCCCAGCGTTCGTCACGCAGTATCCTTATGCGTTTTCTAAAAGCACGCTGTAGAGAGCGCATGCGGACGCGATTGGAGTCGCAGGGATAAGCGTCGTAGGCGCGTATAGCCGCGTTCTTCTCCGTCAGTAGGGCACGGGCGTCGTCCGGAAGGAGCCAGCGAGCGTCTTCTGTCAAAGGTACCGACCGTGAACACTCGTTCACCAGGGACTGCACGTGCTCAGTGAGGGAGTCGATCGCGCCTATAGCGCCCATCGCGGATTTTACGTGGTCTGGGATTGAATCGAGATGCGCGGAGTGGACTGACTTAAGGCGAGTCCCAAGCTTCGTCCAGTTCGTAACTATCTTGGTGGGGATGGGCTGACCAGCGTCTGGGGGACCTACACGCGGACCGAAAGACATGATCACTGGTCGATGGTCAGAATCTAATTCCTGAATAACTTCAATGAACCGAAGCGCTAGGTTAACGTTATTAAGCAAAGCTATATCTAAGATGTCGGGGCGGTGATTTACGTTAGCGGGAAAGTGCGTAGGATTCATAGGCGCGATGATGTCAAAGTTTAACTCGGAGCTAAGAAGGTCTAGGTGTCTACCGCGGATATTACGAGTGTGGCTATTCCACGCTTCGTGTTTTGCATTCAGGTCTCCCGCCAGAAGGACGGAGTCGCCGAGAGCAAGAAGAGCTTGCAGGTCAGATCGTAAGTCGACCCCCTGAGGTGACGGAGGGATATAAACTGAGACTAAGAACAAAGGTCTATGACCGGTCATGCCTAGCCTACAGACAGAGGCTTCAATGTGCGACAGCGTAGGTGGGTCCATCGGAACACAGTACAGGGACCTTTTGAAGTAAATGAGCGTGCCGCCGCCTGCGGCTCTGGTTCGATCGTTACGGACTAGGTTATAATTCGCGATTCGCGGGTTTCTATGAGACGGTTTAAGAAAGGTCTCCTGTACAAGAAAAACGTCGAGTTGGTGGTCGCGGAGAAACGTTGCGATTTCATCGCGTTTATTATTAATGCTTTGCGCGTTAAAGAAACCTAATTTAAGGGAACGGGGTTTGAGTTTACCGGCGGATGTAGCCATTAGAACGCGGCGGCTTTGTATGCGGCGAATACGTCGCTGAACTGCTCCCTAATGAAAGGTGCGTGCAGAGGCGAGGGGTTGGCTCTAATCGCCTCAGCCATAAGGCGGATACGATTAAAGTCAAACGACTCGTACACCTCGATATAGTTTTTTACCGACGCGGTGATGTCGGCCGAGAACGTCGGGGCCATAAGGGCCGCGGCCGACGGTGATGCGTGCGCGGGTTTCGGTACAGGCGCAGGTTTGAACGCGGCGAGAGGTATGCGTGGGACAGAGGGTCCTTGGAGCGCGGTAATCGGTGCTGTCTCCTTCGGAGGAGAGGCGAGGGCCGGGAACGCACGGAGATGCATTTCTCTATTCCAACAAGCCCCGGTTGGGCGTTGCGGACTAAGACGCGGCAGAGCGGTCGCGGGTTTTTGCGCGGGGGCCAGTGCACGGGCGACAGGCCGTTTCGCGACGGTTTTTGGAGCCTTTGGACAGCCTCGGTAGTTTGCTGGGTGACCCTTTTCGCCGCAGAGAACGCAGCTAGGGGGCTCAGCGCACTGGGTGCGGTCCTTGGGCCGGGGACAATCAAGCGTTCCGTGCTCGCCGAGGCACTTCACACAACGAGGGCGCGCGAAACAGTTACGCTGCGAGTGACCGTACAACTGGCAGCGGTGGCACTGACCGATAGTGCCGGTTTTTCGTGGCGGCTCAACTTTTATTCCGGAAAGTTGGCAGACGGATTTAATGTTGAAGATGGACTTACCGTCTGCCGATCTCTCGGTGACGGCAAGGACCATCTCGTATGGCAACTTGCCTCGCGAACGGTACATCCGGTGTACCTCGAGGGCCGGAATGCCCTGCGAACAGAGGTCTTTAAGAATGTCCTCTGAGGACAACTCAACGGGGACTGATTTTATAACTACGCGGAGGACGCGTTCCTCTGGGAGAGTAAAACTATGGTATGGCAGGGCTCTCTCCTGCAGCATACGAGTAAGCGACCGAAAGTCGGCCGCTGTCGGTACAACTATTTTGATGCCGTCCTTGACAGAACGGGCACTAGAGAAATTAATGTGGTGCTGTGTGCACCACGATGACACCTCGGTCCACTTTCCTTTCTCCTGAAGGAAGATTGGAGGAGGGACCGGGCCACCCTTCTTAGGGGCTGACAAGTCGGAGGTATTGGTCGCCAGAGGGGCAGTATGCGAGGAGGGTGATGCTGAGAGTGCTGCTGTTTGAGACGCCGAGGCTTCAGCAGAGGAGGGAGAGGCGACTGTTTTTGCCGCCTTGGAGGGTACCTGTTGGGACTTAGCCTTTCGGGTACGTTTTTTGCCCTATCCAATGACTTCAGTAAAGCCATCGGTCGAGCACGACGAGTCGGATGCGGAAAAAGCATCGATGGAGTAATCGGAAGCGTTAGCCATCTCGGCGTCGACAGGGGATGGAGAAGCAGAGCGGGGGCGGGAAGTGGATGCCGGTGATGCGTCACACGCAGGTGTGCAACTCGGCGAAGTAATTCTCGGAGACGAGACAATAGAAATAGGAACAATAGCGTTCCCAACAATGGGTTTCGACATAGCAGTCGAGACAATGGGCCTTTGGCGGACTTTAATCCCTTTGTCGGCGCCGATAAGAAGGCGCGGGCAATCTAACTCTGAGAGCAAGGAGGGGTTATGTTTACGGGTCCAAGCCTGGAAGAGGTCTTGGATGACCTGGGAGTTCTTCATCTCCTCGATGAAACGGGGCCAAAGGGCATCCATTTTCTCGAGAAAACGAGAAGTAAAAGGTGAAAACAAATTAAAATTAAAAACCTAACATAGATAATGACGTAGGGGACGCGCCTAGCATCAAACTAACCTATCTAAATCTATCTCCCCGGGTAGGTACGCCCGGGGATGTGTGACCCTCCCTGCTGGGTTTAAGCAGGGAGGTGAGTACCTATGGTGTGCCTTAAGCTGTGATGTACTCGTCGCCAGTCTTAATGTGTGAACGAGGCCCTGACCAGTCTAGCGCGAAGGGTGTAGACACACCCAACCGACACTAGGTGTGTAGCTGAAAAGGAAACCAGATCACCAGGATCGACTAGGAGACCCCCCAAGGCCGATACACTAGGTCCCGTCCAATTGACTGCTTTGCCTTAAAGAGGCTCGGCGGGTGTGATTGGGCACAACACCCCACTCGGTTTCGTTGGCACCGTTAGGATTTCCACCGAGGACCGCGAAACTGCGGTTTTATCCTGAAGGGACAAATGAATTTAATTCGCGAACCAAGAAACAGTGTTGATCTGCCACCGCCTTGAAAAAGGCAGCTTTAGATCTATCGATGTGCGTAGGCGGGCTACGCAGAGCGTTACGCAATCGTAACAGGTAGCAGGACGGGTGACGAGAGCGAGCGCGCCACAGAGCGACACGTCCGTTCACGGCGAGCGTCGAGCGGAGAGTGATTCAGGGGGTGGATCTACCAGTTATCTGTCCGACAGTTGGCTAGATCCACTACGGGTACGCGACCCCGGACTGCCCTAGCTGTTGCCGTCACATTCATTGTACCTCCGTGATGGTAGCATCCTATAACCCATCCTACCTTATATCCTTTCCAACGTATCCTTTCCCAATTCCTTATCCCGCAGGAACGCAATGGATATTCATAAAAATAATTTAATTATCCAAAATGGCGGCGATGTGGTTCGCCACCCATCACGTCTCGTTTCTCGCGGGGGCGAAAAGTGGCCCACGGAGAGCCGCTTCGCTACGTTGAATGTAAGAGGAGGAATGCAAGGAAAGGTGGATGAAGTATGTCAGATGATGGATGTTGAGACAAAAATTAAGAAAGGTATGCTGAGGAGGTTTGGCTATGTCGAGAGAAAGAATGAAGAACGATTGACGAATAAAGTGTATAAGGCGAGTGTGAATGAAAACATGCCAGGTCAAGAGTACCATAAACCGAACAGCATGTATGAAGGGAATAATGAAAGTGGACAAAGCGAAACAGGTGTGTAAGGATCGTAGCTAGTGGAAAGAAGTGGTCTCTGCCTACCCCTATAAGGGAAAAAGGCGTGATTATATGTATGTATGTATGTACAAAGCGAAACAAGTGTGTAAGGATCGTAGCAAGTGGAAAGAAGTGGTCTCTGCCTACCCCTACAAGGGAAAGAGGCGTGATTATATGTATGTATGTAAATGCGTAAACCAATTGCCAGAACTAACATGAATTTTGCATACCGAACAGAAAGGCATTTTTTAACAAAAAAAAAACAAATTGAAACTTACAAAATACAAAATAATCGCCACTTACAAGGTATATAGGTACTACTTTTAAATGCTCAAACTTAACCACTGGATCTGTTGACTGCTGCGATTAGACTTTGTTATATTTTCATCACATTTACCATAGTAACAGCTCTGTTCTGCTTCTGAAAAAACATGAAACTTGGATTAGGACAGTCTACGTACAAAAAAATATAATTCTGACTTACGCTCGCGGTTTCAAGAACCTTTTTATCTCGTTACTTTATAAACTTCTAATTGTGTATTTCAGAAATCAAACTTTGAATATTTACAATAATATAAAAACTAAGCCTAACAAGAAATAAGAAGAATTATAAACTAAATAAACCTAAAACAAGCCATCAAAAAATACAAAACTATACATAAGATCTTTATCATAAAAAAATATCTGAATATAATATATCTATTACTGGAGAATATTTAAAAAACTGAAACTCTAAAACCGAATGATTATAACCATTACCTACCTTTTTAATAGTGTAGTCTCAGATGATCGTTGTAGATATTTTTAAATCTTAAATTTCACAATCTTCTATATCGTGCGACGATCACTGTTGCCGTAAAGGCATGACCGTATTTTAAATCGTTGAGATTGCTGAAAAAATAAAATACACCTGAACTTAATTATCAGTAGACAAAGCCATGAAACAATAGTTAAATAGTAAAGGACTTACCTTTCAATGTTGAGAATAGAGTTTCTTCGATTTACAGGTACATTAAATTTATTAATTTAAGTTTAGCACATAAGTAAACTGTGAATAAAAATTATTTATTATTACTTAGCAGTGGCGTGCATAGCATATAGGCAAATAGGCAGAGCTTACCTCCCAAAAACCCTAACTATCTTCTTTTAATATAACAACACTCATCATACATAATCATAACATTACAGGCAGTAAAAATTCTAACCAAACATTTCAATAACAAACAAATTAATAATGACGTCATATTTGTCAAATTCAAATTCATTCAATAATTCTTAATTATCTGTATCGAGGTAGGCTCGCGAAAATGTGCCTAGTTTACACTCACACATTCAAACGAAATCTCCTTGTCCATATACGCACGCACATTTCAAAAACGGAAAATAATACCCCGCCATCTTGACTTTTTATTATACGACAAAAACAAAAATCCCTATTTTTGGCTAAGAGTGGTGCTTTGACATGTGACATACGCAATTTTTTACACTTACAGTAAGCTAGCCTACCTGCCAATAGACTTATAGAGTTCTCAGACAGGCTCAGTCCTTTTACTTTTTTTCCACTCTCATATTCGTTTTGGAGCAAAAGTCTTTTGGGTCGTTCAACGTACTTGTCAATTCTTATTCCAGTAATTATTGTATTTTAAATGAAACTTCCGTTTTAAAATACTTATAACTTATATAACTAATTATCACAATATTATTTACTTATTTATTAATCTATACATATAATAAAATTGTAGAAAAGTGGTGTCTGTACAATGGAAATATAAACAAAAAAAGTAGCAAGGGTTGATATAATATCGATGCCGAACCAGAAATTATAATTATTATTTTTTTGTCTGTTTGTCTGTGTGTTTGTGCACGCTAATCTTAGAAACGGCTTTCTCGATTAAGATGCGGTTTTCACTAATATATTGTAGTAAGGTTCACTTAACATGTAGTGTTTATTTCATGTCAATCGGTACATAAATAAGTAAGTTATGTCAATTTGAAAAATCACGGCGAACATTTCGCACCCTTAGAATTATAGAGACTCAACAAGGAAACGCAAATTTTTGGTAAGCGTGGCATAAAGATTCACAAGTCTATCAATCTTGTAGAAAACAAAAGATATTCGACTGATTTTTGAAAATATTATGAAATTGTTATTTTTATATCAAACTTTAGTTATTTACCTAGATCATTTTAAATAAATAAATGAAATCAAATAAATAAAACTATAATATTTAAAACATTTTTAAATCATGGTGCATTTTAGGATTTTATTTTAATGAAATTGGATTTTTTAAAAAGACCTTTTATGTTTTAGGTCTCTATATTTCTGAGTTTTGATTGTAAGATGCGTTACATCCACAAATAAGACACTATAATAGTTAAATTATTTAGGGTAATTTTATATTCGATACATAAAAAACAACATTAAAAAATAAAATGTTTTATTAAAAATTAAACTTACAAAGAGTTTTAGCTTAAAAATCTACTTTTATTATTATTATCAATCATCACAACCATGGTAAATAATTTACCAATAAACTTTGCATAACAAAACTTAAATCTTTGAAATAAATTGCCTAATAATTAGGTATAGCTTATCACAATCATTAAGGAACTTGTTTGGAACTTAATACTTAAAACTTTTATAATAACAAAAAATTACAGTATAGAGTTATAAAAATCTGCGTAATAACTAGGAATTAGGTTTTTCGAGAGGAGATCGCGCAAGTCTTTTTTCTTACGTTCACTTAACTCTAGTCTTTGTGAAAATGCTTTGGTCACAGTTATTTCTTCTGGACTCAACATTTTCTTACGTTTGTTCCTTATGTTAACCTTTTTGAACTCACTTTGACTGTACGAAGTTTTATAAGAGAAGATAAATGGTTCGGCTTTATTAAACTGCAAAACTTTTACGTCGTTCAAAATAACATTGTTTTTATCATCATCTTCGTTGAAATTATATCCCCATAGTTCTTGAAGTGCCTTTAAATTAGTAAAAAACTCGTATGTTAACTCTTTAACGGTAAAAGGTTTCCCATTCTTACGTGCATTTTTAATCAGAGTTACATATTGATATGGTGCAAAAATTGGTCCAGCTTTTTTGTTTTTTTTTACTTCTTTCTCAATCAAACTATGAACATTATCTCCTTCGTTTTGTGTATGTCCCTTGATGAGGTATTTGTGAGTGATGGTTTCTATGTTTTCAAAATGAGTAACTGCATAAGAATATAACGTTATTATAAACTTATTTTTATTCTGCCCACAACAATTATCCGAATAAAAAGTGACATGAAGATTTTTATTCGGATTTTGTTCATTTAAGTTGTTCAGATAGTCTAGAATACACGATCCTATTTCATTAGCTCCCCTGTTTCCTTGCACTTCATCCCAAAAGTAGCTGTACACGTCACTGTAAGCACCTATGGCATTGTCATTGTCTTCTTCATTTCTTTTACGTTTTTTAGGTATTTCTGATTTCTTAGCCATTAATTCTACTATAGTGAAATTTAGACAATTGAGTTTTGATTTGTAAAAAAACGAAGAAATGTCTCCGGTAGGGCACTGCATTACGGCTTGTAAATCATAAACAGAGCAAATGAATGTACCATTGATGTTTTGGCGGTCTAGGCGTTTTTCTTGGCGACACAAATCTCTTTCTTTAAGGTGCTCATCGTATTTATCTTTTATTTTTGTTTTCCGATCCACCGTTGCAACTTCATAGTCTAGACATAAATCGCATCTGTCTTTTTTCGGTTGAAAAAAGCTAATATTAAATTGTTTTGTAAAAATTTCATAGTAGACCCAATAGTCACAAGAAGGTTTACCTTCTTGTTTTTGAATTTTATCAAAATCTTTCCAGATATCAGTTATTGTTCTATCCCCACTGATGTATTCTCTGGAAGTTGCTGCTCTCAAATAATGAGACTCTATTCTTGGAATTGAGTTTATGTGTTGTTTAATATTCTCAATGAGTGCTGGATCTATTGGCTGTCTTGACACGTGCTTACCTCTTATATCGGTATTTAAGAATCCTTGTGGGTCAGTCTTCTTTTTTACTGTTCTGATCTGACGATCGCATATTCCCAGAGTATTAATGAAGAAAGTCTTACATACCCGAATTCGGGTGTCGTTTATTGTGAAATAAAATGCATTATTCGGTAGCCTAGGTTTAGCAGAATTACTATATTTGTACTTTGGCTTAATTTCCATCATGCAATTTCGTATGAAACATCTTTGTAGTTCTATGTTCCCTAATGACCAATATTTATCAAACAATGTTGTTCTGTCTGCATCAACGACGTTTTCTGGACATTTAAGTCTACATTTACAAGCATCTTTAATGACACGGGCCGATACTTCCTTTTTAGTGGTACATGAAACATAAGCCTTTCCAGTGTTTCTTAAGATTTTTGCAACATTTTGCTTCCAGTTTGATGGATTACGTATGCGTTTTCTTGATTTTCTAGTTGTCTCTGAAGTTTTAGTCAATTCGAGGGCAGTATTGGCTGAAGACGAAGAACTGCTGCTGGATAAACGAGTAGTTCTTCTAGACTGAGAGCTATCAAGATTATAAGTTGGGTCTGTGTCGCTTAAGTCTACATCACTTTCATTTGAATGAATGGGTGACTGATGGTAATTCTTTGTACTTTTGCGTGTAACTTGACCCGTCAAGTTGGATGTGGAAGGCCCATCTATGGATAAATGGGTATTTGATGTATTTTTGTCAAAATTGGTGTGAGCATCAGAAGACGACGACGATGATGATGAAGATCTACTTGAAGAAGAAGTAGTACTGTCAGATGATGTTGACGAATCACGATATGACTTTTTTGACGGTGGGTATTCTTTTTCATTAGTAGGTACATGTGACTGTTCAGAATTGTTCAACTCTGGTTCTAAAACTATAGTAAATTCCTGGATTTGCGTTTTCTTTTGTAGCTGGAAATAATATTATTTCATTTAAATAGAAGAAGAAATAAACAACATAATATTTAAATTGTCAATTGAAAACCCACCTTGTTGGTGTCAGCTACACAAAGCACCTTTGGGTCAAAGTATGGAATGGATCGGTTTGGAGAGTTTTCTATTATGGAAGGGCTATCCGTTAACGATTCATTATTTGTTTCGGGGATGACCTGAAAGTAAATTTTTAACAAATAAAAATTGGATTAAATTATGTCAATATAAAAGTCAAAGTACACACAACATCTACCATAAGGAAACTGTTTGGTAACTACCTAATACTAGCAGCTGTTCTTTACGATTTTACCCACGTAAGTCCAAACTTTTTCTATACCGCGAATAGTTTTAAGTTCTGATGTTAATACAATAAAATAATATCTATTGACACTATTTATGTGTGTATTTACCTCTGCAACAATTTGGTCCATCTGGTTGAATGATAATTTATCTGGATACTCCTCACAAGATGAATTAAATGGCAGAATATTATTTTCTTTGTTTGTGTCAGTCTGAAAATATAATATTTTAATTTTTGATATCCAACAATTTAACACCAATCTGTTTCAAATATATTACCAAGGTACATACCATACCAACACAGTTATCTTGGTAATTTTGTGATGTTTCCGT
This sequence comes from Autographa gamma, assembly GCA_905146925.1. NCBI lineage: Eukaryota > Metazoa > Arthropoda > Insecta > Lepidoptera > Noctuidae > Autographa > Autographa gamma. The sequence continues at coordinate 81,882 of LR989880.1, forward strand.
CATATTATTAGCATGTGCCTAAAAATAAGGGTATTAAGAAGGTTATTGCATAAAATAATTACTGTTTTGGTAAAAACAAGAATTATTATTCTTGTTTTGGTAAAAACAAGAATTATTATTCTTGTTTTTATCAAAACAATACGAACAAAAGTATCTTTACCTGGTTTTTACTGTTGAAATTGACTTTTTCTAAAATGTAATCTACTCTTCTTTTCATGTTTTGACTTGTTTCACCTAAAATGTAAAAAAATATATTATGAACTATAATTGTCACATTCAATTGAAGAAACAAAACAATTTCATTACCAGAAAGACATTTCGATAAATACGACTTTTTAAAAACTATACTTTTATTACAAGAAAGCCGTAATCACGAATAAGTTTTTATAATGCACAGTATTTTATAATTATAACGACCAAAGGATGATTGAGTCTTTAATTGTAATATATTTTCAGTTAAAGATGGACTTAAACAATAATAAGTCTTGTACACAATTAACATTTTTGCTATAACATGGACTTATTACAAAATGGGTCTTTACTTTATCAAAAAAAGTAACGTGTACATACCTTATTTTTCAGTAATGTAAAGACTGAATCCGGATTAGGTCTCCACAAAAACAAACAGGTAGCGACTTTCACATATGACGCGTGGCACATTACTGATTGCGTCACTCTAAACCCGAGAGGGCGCGGGGAACAGGGGCCGAGCGATAAAGACCGAAATATGTGTTTGTCCTTTTCTACTCATAAATCGGTCACTGTTTTAATTAAAGTCGATGCAGATGACCATTTTAAGTCGTTCTGTGGCGGAAAGTCAAAATATCAAAATTTCGTATTGAGTCTGTATAATTCTAAAGGTGCGATTTGTTAAGGTATTCTATCAGAGTTAAAAGCTGCAGGCCAACCTGTGCTTGGCGAACTTAAGAGGCTCTTCAATTCCGTCATAGCCATTGGGACAACTCCGGAGGCGTGGAATGGGGGCGTCGCGTCGTGGCAATGTTTTTCAAGAAAGGTGACAAAAGACTCCTGAAAAACTATAGGCCAGTCACACTCCTGAGTCACGTTTACAAGATGTTCTCGAGAGTCATCACAAACCGTCTTTCCGTAAGATTTGACGCATTCCAGCCACCGGAACAGGCTGGGTTTCGCAAAGGTTTCAGTACCATAGACCACATTCACACGGTGCGGCAGGTTATACAGAAGTCCGAAGAGTATTACCAGCCCCTGTGCGTGACCTTTGTGGACTATGAGAAAGCCTACGACTCGGTCAAAACCTGGGCTGTTTTGGAATCCTTGCAGCGATGTCGATTGGCAGTACGTCAAGGTACTAAGAAGCCTGTACAGTATGGGTTCAATGTCCGTCCAAGTACAAAACTACCGAACAAAATACATCCAGCTGCACCGAGGTGCTAGACAGGGAGATGTCATATCTTCAAACCTGTTCACCAATGCACTGGAGGATGTGTTCAAGACGCTGGATTGGAACGGACTGGGAATCAATGGTGAATATCTTACGCACCTTCGCTTTGCCAATGAAATAGCTATTATGGCAGAATTGCTGCAGGATCTGCACAAAATGCTGCACAGTCTTAACGCTGCCTCGAGACGTGTGGGGCTTGGGGTGAATTTGGACAAGACAAAGGAAACGTTTAACAAACATGTCATCCCGGAACCAATTGCCGTCGAGGGCACTACGCTTGAGGTTGTACAAGAGTACTTCTACCTTGGGCAAGTACTACAACTCGGTAGAGACAACTTCGAGCGGGAAATCGCCAGAAGAGTGCAGCTTGGCTGGGCAGCATTTGGGAAATTGCGTCATATCTTCACGACGACACTGCCGCAGTACCTGAAAAGCCGGGTGTTTAACCAATGCGTCCTACCAGTTTTACGGAGCCGAAACGTGGAACATGACAGTCAAGTTGGCCCACCGACTGCACGTCACTCAGCGTGCTATGGAAAGGTCTATGTTGGGGTACTCATTAAGGGATAAGATCCGGAACGAGATCATACGACATAAGACCAAGGTGACTGATATTGTCCAAAAATTTAGCAAGCTGAAGTAGCAGTGGGCTGGCCATGTCTGTCGCAAAACCGACGAGAGGTGGAGCAGGAAGGCTCTCGAATGGAGACCATGCTTAGGCAAACGTAGTGTAGGACGCTCCCCGGCTAGATGGACCGATGACCTGAAGAAGGCAGCCGGCAGTGACTGGATGCAAAGGGCAGAAGATCGTGACCGTTCCTTGGGGGAGGCCTATGCCCAGCAGTGGACTGCAACAGGTTGATATGATGACGTACACGCCTCGCGCCTGCGCGTCCATCTCCCGAGCCTTTTCCCAACTATGTTGGGGTCGGCTACCAGTCTTACCGGATTCAGCTGAATACCAGACCTTCATAACCCATTTTACTGGGAAACACAGTAATTACATAGACTGCCGAAGATCGGTCCTTTTCTTGATTTTCAGGTATTTACGTATCTTAATTTTTATTTAGGGTTTGTAAGTAAATTTTGTTAGCATTTGTTATAGGTTAGGCATTTATTTCCTTGATTTAAATATCCGTTTTTACTTCTCATCAAAAAAATCGAAACACTTTCATTTTTATTGTTTTTGTCCTATTTTTTTTACAAAAGAGAATTAATTCCATGAAAAAAAAAACATTATTGTGTAGCTGGCAGTTTGGTCATTACAGTAAGAAGAAAAAAATCAAAATTCGAAATTAGTATTTCATTTGTTTATCCTATAAATGAAATTAATCACTGTTTTGAAACAAATGCGTATTTAGGGTTGGAGTACGTTTCTCGTTTAAAAACTAAAAATTAGCGCTTGTCTTTAAACTTTTTGTTACTTATTTCATTTACTGTGACTTTGGGACGTCTGAAAAAACTTTTTTTTCTAAAACATATGGATACTTCGCCCGCAGAAGCCGCCCAAGTGGTGGCATTGCTGGATTCTGGACTTAGTCAGCGTGTTGTGGCTGCAAGATTGCATCTAAGCTTATCATCTGTTCATAGAGTCTACAAAAGCTATCGGGAGACTGGTTCATTCACGCGCCGTTCAGGATCTGGCAGGAATCGGGTCACTTCTGAGCGAGATGATCGATTTATTGTAACAACTTCTTTACGAAATCGACGCCTTAACGCTTTTCAACTGCAGCAGCAGCTTCGCGTTGTACGAAGAGTAGCTGTAAGTGACTCTCCAATAAGAAGAAGGTTGAAGGAACGCGGATTGGCACCGCATAAGCCAGCGAATGGACCGAAATTAACTGCAGACCATCGAAGAGCGCGCCTTAACTTTGCACGCGAGCACCTAACTTGGTCATACCTTCAGTGGAGCAAAGTACTGTTTTCTGATGAGTGTAAAATTATGCTGTATGGTAACGACGGAAGGAACAAGGTCTACAAAAGAGATGGAGAACGCTTTGCACAATGCTGCATTGAAGAAAAGATCAGCTATGGTGGGGGTTCGTGGACGGTTTGGGAAGGAATCAGCGCCGACGGTAAGACAGAACTTGCCTTTGTGTCTGGGCCACGGCTGCCTGCACTAAACTCTCATCGGTACATCGAACAGTGTCTTGAACCTCATGTGATGCCCTATGCACATTTTATTGGCAACGACTTCATATTCATGCACGACAATGCTAGAGCTCACACCGCGGGCGTCGTACGAGATTATCTTACCGAAGTCGGTATCTCCATTATGGTATGGCCAGCAAGAAGCCCGGACATGAATCCCATTGAACATCTATGGGATGAATTAAAGAGACGAATTCGAGCAAGAGATCCAGCCCCAGAAACACTTAGCCAGCTGCAAAATGCAATCCAAGAGGAATGGGATAATATACCACAACATGTGATCGTGACTCTCACCCGATCGATGAAGAACCGTATGGAAGCAGTAATAAGAGCTCGCGGAGGGAATACAAGTTATTAAATAAACGTTTCTTAAATTTTTTTTTCATTTACGCGTGTTGTTTTACCCATTTCCTTCATATTCCATACAGGGTAAAAATTACTCATTATACAAAATACGAAACCTATGAAGACTTAATTTGAATTTAGAACATTAACATTAGGATTTAAAAACCTCATACTACTCACTATTAAATGAGATTTTACATTTATTCCTAAATATACACATTTTTTTGATAATCCTTATCAAATCATAAACTGCGAGGTGTTTCGATTTTTTTGATGAGAAGTGTATTAGTGCATTCCAAATGTCATATTTTGGGGCCAAACAAATTACAGAGGATCCCTTCATGCCAACTTTTAAGGTGCAGGACCAGGTTTATCACCTTATTGGATCTTTGCTTCCACAAAATGAGCCTAAATTTCTTCAAATTAATTTTGCATCAAATATCTACAAGCTACCCTGTAGAATTTTTAGAATCCCTCAATGACCCTGGACTACCAGCACATAAAATAAAATTAAGGATAGGCGTACCCATAATGCTTCTTAGAAATTTAAGACCCCCAAAACTTTGCAATGGCACCAGGTTAAAAGTGACCAATTTACAACGAAATCTGATTGAAGCAGAGATTTTAACAGGGTGTGGAAAAGGTGAAAGTGTTTTCATGCCTCGGATTATTATTATTATAATTATTTATTTCTTTATTATACATATTATTATTATATTATCAGTCTCGCGCGTTGCGCCTATGTTAGCGGACGTGTGAATCGTTATTCGGTGACTCATGTGTTAGAAACAATGTCGTCTAACATTGTGAAGTATGCAAACTGTAATGTCGTTGTTAACGAACTGTTGGCGTTTTTACGTAATGTTATGGACTTTATGGATGAGGAAAGCATACACCAATTATGCACTACCTCTTTCTCTGAAGAAGAAATTGTAAATGCAAAAAGACTACTTGTTGATTCGATGCCTAATGCAATAAAGTTGCCCACACGTCGGAAGCAGGGAAAGAAGAAGATGTCAAGAGATCTAGATGACATTATTTGTGTGCTAAAAAGTGCTGATCCAGGGATCTTTCCTGTTTTTGTTGCTAAGGACTTGCACAAACTCCCGCCGGTCACTTTTGATCACGTAGACGTGACACGGTTGCTGAGAGATATCCTGTGCCTAAAAAATCAGCTGTGTGCATTGGAAGACAGAGTGGTATCATGTGATGATTTTAAGGAACTAAAATCTGAGGTTGAACACATGAAGTACGCATCAATTATTGATAATGCTGGGACAAATGCAAATATAAACAAAAAGCGAGGTGCCCGTCTCCAAAGCAGCTTTGAATTAGATAGTGGACCGATAGGACTTAATTATTTGACTCACTATTCACACATAAAAACAGCTGATTCAAAAGCTAACGGTCAGTCATTACTAGTTAGAAGCGCTTCGTCACCCACAGCGCAACGCAAATCAAACGGGGATGCATCCATCTCTATTACTTGCTTGCAAAATTGCGAAACAAAAGCAGCCGAGCGCGTGGAGGCCCCTGCGAAGGACGTGGTTTCGAACGGTGCGAAAGAGAACGACCCCCTGCCGAGTTATAGTGGCGCAATCAGTGCTGGAGTAAGCGGGACGGAGTATCGTGAAGGACGCGTGGAGGCGCCCGCTATCACCGTGGTTTCGTCAACACCTGAGCTGCGGCCGGAGTTCTTGAGTGAACATAGGTGCGGCGGCGCAATAAACCGGTTTGCTACTAATGATGTGCTAGTTGCGTGTACAGAAGCGCTACCGCGTATGAGTGAGCATTGTAAACAAAAGGATAGTAATTTCGAATCGGAGTGGACAATAGTGAGAAATAAAACATCAAAGCGTGGTTATAAACTGGTTGGGCAGATGGGGTGTGCTTTTATTGCGCCTGACAGTAAATTTAGAGCGGCTGATGTAAAAGTTCCATTATTTATTTCAAACGTAAGTAAAGACACAAGTGAGAATGACATTATTAGTTACATTCAGGATAAAACGGGTGATTCCGTAACGCTAAAAAAGATAAACATGAAGCAATATAAAAAGTATGACGCGTATAAAGTGTATGTATCTAAACGTAACTTAGAATTGTTTCTAAAAGATAACTTTTGGCCCAATGGTATAACTTCCGGCGTTTTTTACGCTTTAAGTATAATAAAAAGGGGGAAAATGTTAGTAAATAATAATAATGGATTTAAATTGTAAGCAATATCTTAATTTAATTAGTTTTAACTGTAAGTCCGTTAAGCGGTCTATCGATAGCATAAGAGACTTATGTGAAATGTCTGACTTAGTCGCACTCCAGGAGACTTGGTTGCTCCCCCATGATATTCCGTTTCTGGGGACTATTTGTAATAACTTTGAATACACGGGTAAGTCTTCAGTAGACACATCAGTGGGATTATTGAAGGGAAGACCATATGGGGGAGTAGCCATACTCTGGCGTAAAGGCATATTTAATAATGTTGCGGTATTGCATTGTACTAGCCCCCGACTAATAGCTATAAGGACGACTATTGAGACCCGTTCCATTGTTATATTTTCTGTGTACATGCCGACTGATTTAGCTGAAAATTTGCCTATTCTAACGGAAGTTCTTGGCGAAATAAGTGCAATTGTAGCGAGTGAAGATGTTGAGAATGTATTCATTTTGGGTGATTTTAATTCTCACCCACATGAATTATTTTTTAATGAACTCATGAATTTTTGCTCTGATCAGACTTGGACTTGTGCTGATGTACAAAAGTTAGGGCTGCAGGGTAATACATATACCTTTGTCAGCGAGGCTCATGGGTGCAGGAGGTGGCTAGACCACTGTGTAGTGTCACTATCAGCCTGGCAAACTATAATCGAGGTACGAGTAATTGAAGATGTTTACTTGTCTGATCACTTGCCTCTGTATGTCAAATGTGATATTAACATTGTAAGGCATAAACTAGTGACAAACATTTGCAGGCGTAGCTCAGTTGTGTGGGGTGAGAGGGATGTAAGTCAAATAAATAAGTACCGTAAGTTATGTCAAAAGGAACTACGCGACATAGACTTTCCCACTGAGTTCACGGATTGCAGTCGTGGGTCTTGTGGTTTAGAAAGCCATAAAACGGTTCTGGACAAATTGTATAATAATATTGTACAAATACTGAGGGACGCGGCTGAGAGAGCCAGCGGGAAGCGTTGTATTAAGCGAAATAGGAGTAAGCACTTATGTGGTTGGAACGAGCATGTTCGTGAAGCTCATCGGGAGGCCAGGCGTAAATTTCAAGAGTGGGTAGCTTGTAACCGACCATCTGTTGGCGTCATATATGACGAAATGTGTGTGACACGTAAAATTTTTAAGAGTCGTTTGAGGTGGTGCCAAAATAGCCAAGAACAGCTCAGATTGAATATTTTGGCCAAACACCGATCAGCAAATAATTTTAAGAAGTTTTGGAAGGCTACTAGAAAGCAAGATGTTAGGCCTGGCCTGCCTGTGAGTGTTGATGGGTTATGTGAACCAGTCCAAATAGCGAACATGTTTCGTGAACATTTCAGGGTATGCTCCCCACTGGGTCCTTCAGCGTCGGCTGTTACATCTGATGCTGGACCTGATGGATTTTGCACAACTATGGTTGTTACTGCTGGCCAAGTAAGACAAGTCCTGAAGAGAATGACAGGTGGGAAGTCTCCCGGACATAACGGCCTTAGTGTCGAGCACTTGCGATATGCTGGGGCTCACCTGCTGAGGGTCCTAGCCCTGTTCTTTACATTGTGCATGACTCATTCATATTTGCCTAATGAATTAATGAAAACAATCGTGGTGCCCATTGTGAAGAACAGGACTGGTGATATATCGGTTAGGTCAAATTATCGTCCCATATCGCTGGCAACCGTGATAGCTAAGGTGTTGGACGGCATTCTTGATTCCTATTTGGATGAATTTTGTAACTTGCATGACGCTCAGTTCGGGTTCCGGCCTGGGCTATCCACTGAAAGCGCAATCTTAAGTCTCAGGCATGTTGTCCAATACTATACTGATCGCGGGACCCGGGTATATGCTTGTTTCCTTGACCTCTCCATGGCTTTTGATCTTGTATCGTACGATGTCCTTTGGGGAAAGTTGAGGAGGGGGGTATGCCGGAGGTCTTGCTGAACATTTTCAAATATTGGTACCAGGGGCGGCTGAAATGTTTTGAGCCTAAGTACCTTTAAGTATCACTAATGACTCGCGCTGCACAACACTACTTACAGGCATCCTAATTAATATAAATGTCAAGTTTCACGTCATTAGCATCATTACGCTTTTAGTAATTGGCCCGTGAACATCACCATGTCCGAGTCAACCGCGCTTTGCACGAAATTGGAGTACAGAGCTGTCATAAAATTCCTCACGAAAAAGAACAAAACGCCGACGGAAATATTTGAAGAGATGTCTGCAGTTTATTGGGAGTCTGCACCTTCATCTGCCACCATAAAACGTTGGAACAGAGAATTCAGACACGGCAGGGAGTCGCTCGAAGAAGACCCCAGGTCGGGACACCCAAACACTGCCGTTACTGAAGAAAACATTGAAAAAGTGAAAAAACTTAGTCTCGAAGATCGGCGAATCAAGTTGTGGCAGATAGTTGAAGCCATGGGCATTAGCAAGGAACGAATTGGCAATATTTTGCATAATCATTTGCATATGAAAAAGGTGTGTGCACGATGGGTGCCGAAAATGCTCACGCCGCTGGACAAGCAGCGTCGAGTCACGACTTCGCAGGAGTTTTTGGATATCTGTGGCGATAGTCCTGACGATGTTTTTTCTCGGCTTGTTACTGTTGATGAAACATGGATTCGACAGTATGATCCGGAGTCAAAACAGGAATCAATGCAGTGGATAGAAAAGGGAGAAAAGCCACCGCGGAAATTCAAAGTGGAAAGATCGGCGTCCAAGCTCATGGCCACTGTTTTCTGGGATTGTGAAGGAATTTTATTCATAGACTACCTTCCCAAAAATACTACAGTGAACGAAGATTATTACGCCGCATTGTTGACAAAAGTGCGTCAAGTGGTTGTCGAGAAAAGGAGAGGCAAACTGGCTAAGGGAATCCTGTTTTTACAAGACAATGCGCCCGTCCACACTGCCCGTGTTGCAAGGCGTGCCCTCGCTGAGACAGGATTTGAAGAAATCAACCACCCGCCCTACAGTCCAGACCTGGCACCTAGCGATTATTTCCTCTTTTCAAATTTGAAAAAGGACCTCCGTGGACGGAGATTTTCCAGTGACGAAGAAATGAAGGAGGCCGTAAACGAACATTTCGAGGGCAAAGAGGGCGAATATTTTTTGACCGGGTTAAAAGCCCTTTTTAATAAATGTAAGAAATGTAATGAATTAGAGGGAGATTATATTGAAAAATAAAAAAATTACACATTTCTATCAGCATTTTTAATACCTTAGGCTCAAAACTTTTCAGCCGCCCCTCGTATAGTAAGCAAACAAACTATGAGAGGTGGGCTGACACCCTTTCTGAAGCTTATGAGTTGGAGAGCGGGGTGAGACAGGGGGGTTTGACATCTCCCAAGCTTTTCAACTTATACGTAAATGACCTCATCGTCGAACTCAGTAGCATGCGAGTCGGTTGCTCTATAGACGGAGTTAAGATCAATAATATAAGCTACGCGGACGATATGGTGCTGCTGAGTCCGACGGTGGGGGGACTCAGAGAGATGATGAAGGTATGTGAGGAGTATGCTGGAACTCATGGCCTATTGTATAATGTACAAAAAAGCGAATACATGGTTTTCAAGGCCCCCGGTAAATGTCCATATCTAACACCCAATGTTACCCTGAATGGCTTACCCGTAAAACGTGTTGATAAATTTAAATACCTGGACCATAATATTACCGAGGGCTTTGATGACAATGTAGACATGGAGAGGGAGCGCAGGTCTTTAGCAGTTAGAGGTAACATGCTGGTCCGCAGATTCTACAGGTGCTCTGACGATGTTAAAATTACACTCTTTAAAGCATACTGCCAGAGTATGTACACTGGGAGTCTGTGGACTAGACATACCAAAAGATCGTTGGATAACCTGCGAATCCAATATAATAACGTCTTCAGGATGATGTTGGGGCTGCCTCGCTTCTGCAGTGCGTCAGGGATGTTCGCGGCTTATCATACTGATGGCTTTCATGCCATCTTGCGCAAAAAGATAGTATCCCTGATCCACAGAGTGCGGGGCAGCCGCAATAAAGTCCTGATGACGATATCTAATAGAATCTCGTCGCCTCTCTGGAGGTCGCTAATTAAGAGGGTGATTTAATTAGTGTGAATTTTCAACTCTCAATTATATTCCCTAATATGGACTGTATGTAATAGTTGTCTGAAATAAAGAATATTTTATTTATTTATTTTATTTATATTACAAAATCAAAATAAAAATTATAACAGAAAAAAAAACATGTACAAAAGGCGGCCTTATTGCACCTGGCAATCTCTTCCAGGCAACCTTTCAAAGAAATGTATAAAAAAGGAAACAAAACAAGAATGTTATCAATACTAGACATAAAAACAACTAAAATTATGCTTAAGTTTACATAGTTTCACAGAAGATTGTGTGACATACATGCCAATACAGACATAGACATAATAATATGACATAAAACATAAAACAGAAAGAAAAAAAAAGAACGAAACAAAAAATGATCTTAAATGGAGAGTAAATAATGTGCCTTAACAGCTTTTTTAAATTTACGCAAGCTCTGCTCACGACGTATAGCTACAGGCAATGCATTCCACAAACGTGCTGCTTGAACAGCAAAAGACTGGTCAAAGAATTTTGTGGAGTGCATTGGGACTTTCAACTCTAGGCTGTCAGATGACCCCAGGGACCGGGAGTGTGAGTCCCTCAGAAAATCAAAACGATTTTTTAAATAAGAAGGTGTTGAAGGAAGAAACAGAACGTTGTAGAGAAGAGAAAGGATATGAGTATTCCGGCGAAGCCGGATGGGTAACCACTCAAGCTTAGTGCGGTATACTGAGACGTGGTCATACTTGCGCAGACCAAATATGAACCGAATACAAAAATTTTGGAGACACTCAAGCTTATCAAGTAAGTCTTCGTTGATGTCGAGATAGCTGGCATCAGTTTAATCAAGGATGGGAAGAAGAAGGGATTGTGCTAACGCAATTTTGGTGGTAGTGGGGAGAAAGTTGCGAAGTCTCCTTAGAGATCCAGCCGATGCGTACAGTTTCTGGCAAGTTTCTTGGACCTGGGCAGACTAGAAAAAGATCCTGTCGATCACGATCCCCAAGTTTCTGACGTTATCACTAAAAGGAATAAAGTTGTTGTTGAAAGAAACTTGAGGGAGCAATGTCAAGTCAATCTTTGCGATCGTCCTAGAGCTGCCAACTACAATAACCTGTGTCTTAATGGGATTTACTGTAAGGCCGTATCTCATGCTCCACTGAGAAATGCGGCACAGGTCCTGGTTCATAATGTCGATTGCTTCAGGTAGTTTTCAAGAGGCGCTTGACTGTATATTTGAAGATCATCTGCATACAATTGGTAGGAAGAAAGAAGTTCATTAGATATCGAATTAATAAAAATAGCGAATAGTAAAGGAGAAAGAACGCCACCTTGAGGAACGCCGGCACTAATATTACTCCAATCGGAAAATGAATTATCGAAGCGAATACGTTGCCGCCGACCGTGTAAGTAACTGTGAAACCATTAAATTACCGGTGGACATATGTTGAGGGAGCACAATATGCCAAGCAAAATATCGAAATCAACAGTATTAAAGGCATTGCTGAAATCCAGCAATGCAAGTACCGTTAGATTACCGATTTCCATGCCTGATCTAATGTCATCCGTAATTTGAACTAGAGCTGTGGTAGGGCTATGTCCAGGTCTAAAACCTGACTGGAAGGGATTGAGAAGGTTAAATTTAGAAAGAAATGCATTAATCTGCATATGGACTAGACGTTCAAGGACTTTTGAGAGGAAAGGCAAGATAGAAATGATTCGGATTCCTCTCATTCCAAATAATTTCCCATTTAGCTTTAAACGAGTCCAGTTTCCAGTCAGCCTATGTTTTGCGATGACAATTAATAAAGCCCAAGGTCAGACGTTGAATGTTGTGGGTGTAGATCTAAGTATCAGCTGTTTCAATCAATCCTAGGAGCCTGTATGCTTTCATCCCCGATGGCCATGCCATACGTCAAATATCGTATACAGAGAAGCATCTGTAAAGTAAATTTATAGCTACCCAAGCGAAAGTATATGTATAAAAACCTAATTCTAAATATGCTGCCCGAAAAGTAACTATTCCACGCGGACGAAGTCGTGGGCACAGCTAGTGTTTAATATATTTATTTGTTATTAATATTTTTATTGTTTTACTTCTGTGTTACAACTTTGTCACTGTCAGATTGTTTATTAAGTTTTTGATAGTTCGCGCGCTTGTCTTTCGTATCAAGTTTCTATTAATTGTGATTTTGTGAAGTGGCTGTAGTTTAATAAACAGCTATTTATATGAATGTTAAGATTGTGGCGAAATTGAAATATGTTTGAAACAAATTTACAATACAAACCCATCAGATGGGGTTTGTTGACAAAACTTAAAAGGTAAGGCTCCTAATAAAATTAACTCAAAATGTTAGAAAATATTGCCTGACTAGCGGTGTGCTGCTGGACGAACGGTTCTTTTTATGTTATTCGTGGTTTCTTGATTGTTAGCTATACGACATTGTTGCGTGAATTGATAACTACGAGAATAACTACGACGAAAACATTTTGTTGTTGTAGATAGATATGTTGTAGGTAGATATAGATATTAAGTGATTGTTTTTAGTTACAATCTTATTAAAAATGGGAGTAAATTTAACATACAAGACAATAGCACATAAAATAATACGTCTGATAATTTTTTTGGGTATGTAATACTTAACGTAGGTAAGAAAAATGTAGATCTCGAATGGTCATATTGACTATGGCTTAATATATTTACTATTATGTTCAGTTTCGTTTCCTTATAATGAATAATACACAAATGAGAGTATTCAATCATAAGCTGTCTTCCACCGCGACCCATTGCTAATCGCGAGTCCCGAATCGCGGATTCGGCTGCTGTTCGCAGTTAGCTTTACAAAGATTGATTTATACCTACAAACTTATACCGACAAGTTGAAATAGTGATTCAATGAGAAATTGGTTTATAGATTAAGCTAGCGAATAGTTCGCAAGCTGCGCGCGTGCATTTTAAGAAGACTGATGATCTTGATCGCGCCGTGCGAGCAACGCGCGTACTGCTCGCGAACAGTTCGGAGACGGCATTATTTAAATTTGCACTATCGACCTTTGTGTGTGCGTGCGCTAGATCTGAATGCACCCTGTGGTCCACAAAAATAATCCTTGTTCCAATTTTTTGAGAGTTCATTTGCGTATTTACGGTAAAGTTGTCCATACGAGTACATACGTACGTAGTACGTACGAGTCTGTGCCTACCATGGCCGAAAACCAATGCACGCCACTGATTCACGCGCAAATTCACGGCATTTATTCACGGCACTAGTTGTGCACTCCACATTCACGGGATGCTCACAATCACTCGTGCAAACTGCCGCGAAATGGACGTAGAAACTGCTGCTGCAACAACTTTGTTTGCTATTGCAACATATCACTATTTAGACGTACAAAACAAGAAAGCGTTGGAAAAAAAAGAAGATGGTGGATGACTGAAATACATCGTAACCGATCAAGGTATGTTTGCTAGTGTAGTAAATTTTTTAATTGACTTAGTATAATTAATTCTGCCTTCATGAATTATATAAAATTAATTTTCAGACTTTCAATGGAAAAGCAGATATCAGAATTACATTCTGAACCCAGTGGCGAATTTAAGAAATTTACTCGTATGTCAACGGTGGACTTTGAATATTTGCTTCAGAAAGTTTCTCCAAAAAATAGTAGAAGTGACTAAAAGTACCGTAACTTTGCTGAATATTGTGTATAAATCTGAATTATATATGAACAAGATGAAGAACAAAGTGATTAGTGCATAAAATTTAAAATAATCCAAAAAACAAAAAATAACGGCTTCGAATCATACAAATGACATAAGACATTGTGCTCTAAAATAAAGTAAAAAACAAAGTGAGTGGTAAAACTACAAAACTTTATACTGTGTTATAAACGTCACAGCTTAATAACAGTGAAATAAGTGGTAAATTGTTCTGACCACGGAACAGAAAAAACAGGTGGAAGTGCTAAGTAGGCGTGGCACGCGTGTCACAATTAACCGTTGTTACGCTTAACTTGCGCTTAACCGATCTCAGTTGCGCCTGTCATCGCGTCGAGTTGCTCGTCTCGTGACAAATTAATATTTACCTAGCTATGCCGTATTGTTCCGTTTTAGCGTGCAAAAATGATAGTAGGTGAAGAAATCTTACAAATGGAGGTATTTCGTATCATCGGTAAGTACGATTTTTATTGTTTTCTAATAAAAATCTTATTTTCTTCCAAGTTACAAAAATTTAATAGAACGGTTAGTCAAAATAAACCTTATGCAGTAAAGACAAAGTTTATTTTCGTTTGTTTTTTTTCCATAGAACATTCTAGAAAGACCTTCGCTACTCAATGTAGTGATGTGGTCAAGTCGAAAATTGATTTTGTCGTTTGATGTCGATACGAGGAATAACTATCTTAACCCAAACAGTTTTTTTTATTTATTTCGTTTTGCATTACAATATAGGTACAATCGGGGACAACGAAGCCTTATCACTTTTTAGAAGATTTCGTTTGACGTTCGACGCAGGCGACTGGCACGGAAGCTCCGCCCTCCTGGGACGTTGACCAATTAGGACATTGCAGTAACGAGATGGAAATATATGCTTTAACTATTTTTGTGGACGTCAGTCGCATCTCACTGTTTGTTCATTGTTGACGTTCGCTGTTTTCTCCGTGACTTTGACTACTGTTTATGAATACTCGCGCGTGTATACCGGACTTTTATTTTGTTTGTTTGATATCTAAAATTGACGATCGAAGAGCGAACAAATTTATTAGTCAAATTGCGGATGACCTGAGAATATTTGTAAGTATTAACATTTTAATTATATTTTAAGCATTATATTTTTATAAGTCAGTATAAAACCAGATAGATAAAGAGTCTGCAAAGTAGTGGGATAGAAAGAAAAAAGATTGACGTGAACTACATAACACTTAATTCTAGTCGGTCAAAATTGTTTTAGATACTAATTATTATTGCACTTAACATGAAAACAGATTTAGTCAGTGTTGTTCACGGTGACATTTTAATAATGTGTTTAACACAAATGTGTAAAAATGCCTATTGTGCTGCTAAGTAGGGATGTTTTTAGAATTGATAATTATAATTGATTGCGTGAGTCATCTGACACTAGTCTCATGGTTTAACATCTTAACTATTAAGCGTGTATTATTTTAAAGTGATCTTTGTGGCCAATTCTAGTTTTTTTTTTATTCAAACTTCCTTATATTACACGTCACACATACTTTTAAAAGGAACTAAAGCTTCATTTACGCTCTGTATGAAGTAAATCAGTGCATTTTCATTCATACTTTTGTTGGGATTTATGTAACCATACCAAACGAGTGATATGTTAAATAGAAAAAGTTATAGTTAAATAGATAGTTCGGCTATATTCTTGTTTAGGGTATACACATTGTTTTTAATAATAATCTTTTTATAATAGTGTTTTTTTAGGTGTTTTTTTTTTCAATAACATTTCATTTTTACGGTTATTTTAATAACAGATCTACCTTTAAAAGAGTAATTAAATAAACGTGTTAATTTTAATTTAAAAAATGAAACAATAAGTAGCAAAGTCGGCCAGTTTGGCCGGAGCTATAACAATAGAATTCCACTGCTATAGATAAAAAACTAGTCGGCTCACTTTTAACAAAAGAGTCATAAACCAGAGCTTGCGGGTAATTGTTTTCGCAAAGCGCATGTTAGTTATTATGACCAAATGATTTCAAATAAAATCATAAATACTGGATTGAAAAAATAATATTTTGTTTGTTTTTGGTTAGGTCAAGTATTTTCATCAAAGTTAGCCACTGGTAGCCACCGCAAAATGTATTAATAAACAAGCTCGCGCTAATAAACATTTTTTTATTGGAGCAAATTAAAAAAATAATCGTTTTAATTTTTGAGAGAGAATTTTTTATAATCGTGTAGGTGATTTAGACCACGGAAGAGCAATGTAGGTAATACATAGATGACCAAATTAGCAGAGAGTAGCGATAGTCTAGTAGGTTGGTATTACCCGTTATAACTTCAGTCTCGAGTTCGAACCCAACTTGTCTGATTCTTCGAAATCTATTTGTGATTACAGTCTTCGGTTGTTTTTGTAAACTTACTAGAATTTTATTACATATGGATTATTTGTTTAAACATTTTGTTTGCAGCGCTCTTGGAGTAAGGCTGTGGATAAGACGATAGTAAGAGGATGGAAGACTAAATAACTGCCCGCGGGAAGCGACGACATGGTTACTTTGTCATCAACGAAGAAGACTGACAGCGGTGGCTGAGAACCTAAGAAGGCGACCCTTTTACTCCGACCTACCTCGACTCCGACCCTTTTACTTGTTTGCTAGATGTTTTTAAAACTTTCTTGTAACAATTATTTTAACTTTCTATCATTAAATTGGGACGTTGATTCTGATGAGGATATTTAATATAATAGTAGCATAATTCTTAGCAGTTTTATTATGTTTAAAAAAGTCATTCGTGGTATATTTTCAGCCCCCGGACGGTTTAAAGTAGTGTTATAAGTCCCACCGATAATCTTCTTATTCACCTCTAAAGATATAAATATGAGTATAATGCGAGCCATTAGAAAATTGGTTGGCATTGTTAATATATTATATACTATTACTATACATATACCTACTATAGTATTTTAACATTAACACACTAAACGGACGCCGGGTGTAGAATAAAAGCTACAAAAACTCTATGAGAACTCTATCTTAGTAGATTATTTTTTTCTATGTATAATCATGGCTGTTAATAAATAATATTATATCACTTAATGTAGCTTCCGTTTTTAGGCACTTCAGTTTTAGTGCAAATGTTTTTTTTTTTGGTAGACATCTTTGTAGTTAGCCTGAGCGCAGTCTTTGACTGCTTCATCGGACTTTTAGTACTAAATGTGTTACTATAGCAATACACCGAGAAATAACAGTTTTGTCTCGCCTCGCATTATAATCTGGTATGACAAGCACCGAAAAAACCACCGTAGTCTTTACAACGAGCTCGTGGCTCGCTTGTCGATCACAACCAACGGTGTTATATATATATATATGTGATATATATATATATTTTTATTAATTAAATTAATTTAATTATAAAATTATTCATCTAATTTAATTAATAATAAAATTATTTATCTAATTTAATTAATAATAATTTAATTTAATTAATAATGAAATTATTATTTTAATTTAATTAATTATAATTAAATTTAATTAATAATTTTAAATAAAAAAAAATACCTTAATAAAATCATTAATATCAATTTAATTAAATTTATTATTTACTAAATAAAATTTATTATTAATTAAATCCAGCAGAATCAACAACAAAATATAATACTACCATTGATCCAGATTTTTCAAGACATTTAAATAAAATAGAATCCCAAACATTATGTTTCCTACTTCAGTTATAATACCATTACTAAAATTGAGCCTACTGATTAAGTTTAAAAAAATAACTTAAAAAAAAATATATATTATAATTACTTCACTAATTAATCGAAAGGAACTTCGTTCCATCCGGGTGTCCCTTGACACCTCACAAGTTTTTTATTATTCTTATAAACTTAATTTTAATAAGATAGATATAATATCCCTACTTGTAATTGACTGTAAGCTTCATTAGATGCTAAGTGGTTGCTAATTGCACCGCCAAGATCGATGGTCGATTTGGGTCATAATTTTGATGGCAAATGGTAACAAGAGTGAACCATTGTATTGTTAGAACTACTCATTCAAGGTTTTTTATGAAAGATGAAAGATCGAGATTTACCAATTAATTAAATACCGGTTATTATTCAGTTTTACTTTAATCAAAATGAGTTATCTACCAAATAATTATTAAATTATTTCTTTCAATATTATTTCCACAATATATCCTACATCTTACTAACATAACATCATAGTAAATACAACTTATCAGTTAAACCGAGTTATTTGTCTAGTACGAGAACTTCGAAACTCAGAACCGACTGTAAAAAACAACACAACGCGACAAGCGCGGTGAATCTTTAATTATAAGTTATTTTGTCATTTTCTGAACTACACTAGAGGCATCAACACGTGAGCGTAATAACGGTAGCTCTCATTATGTTTATATTTTTTAATAATCTTATAAATAAAAATATATTTTGAAGTATCTAATTTGTTTTATTTTGTTTATTCCTTACTTCTAAAAAAACATGCTGGAGTTCATGGAGCCAGTCGTTGACCGACCAGCATCGTCCCCTTGTTGCGCGTTTACTCCTTGTTACAAGTGTCCTAGGTGTAGACGCATACTTATAAAATATTGCTATCACAATTAAAGGCACAACTAAATTTACACTCCAGACTCAATTGAAAAGAATTCCTGCTACACACAGGGAAAGGTGGTAAGGCAGATACTGGGTTTATTGAGCTTAAAAACTCTAAACTGGAGTATAAACGGTGATTTTAGTAAGTTTACATCTAATTAGTATTTTAGTAGTAGTAAAATGCATTATGCATCCTACATAAATTAACTTAAACAAAGCAACTAATAATAACATTTAAAGGTAGGTATTGATGCAATTTTACTATAAAGTAAACAAAATATAAAAAAAGAAACATAAAAATCCCGACTAGCTTTTAATAATATTTCATATTTTCTCAACCCAAATTACATTTAAACATAACATTATGCAACAAATTACATAAATAAAAGAAAAGACATAGTATCTATAATAATACTCTAACATAATGATAATATGCTGTGACAACTTACACACAGCAATCTAATACCAAAGAGAGCATAATACCAAGCAGAGCTTGTTTTATGGTTACCAGAAAACTGATAAATATCCTCATATTATTATATTTCTAATACATTTTACTGATAAAATACACCCAGGCACAGAACAAATGATTGTGCTCATCAAAAAAAGAATTGTCCTAGGTGGGAATCAAACCCACAACCTACGGTCGCAGATCAGCCATTTATAAAAACAGATTTAGAAAACACACTCAACAGATGAAGTAAAAAATCGACAATTTCGTTTTAATCACCCATCGAAATAATAGAAAAATGTCGAAATCTGTCAAGACGTTTAAAAAATAAATCTAGAAACTTATTATGAGACATGAGCAATAAACCTAACAGTTCCTTGATTTCCGAGTAAGAATAATGATAAATTACATACTTATGTGTAAACACATAACTGTCGGTAAAGCTAGCTTTTTTCGTTACTCTATTATTATTATTTTTGCAAATATACTGAAAATTTAATAAAAAAAATCATCTTAATATTCTAGCATTTATAGTTTACATAATTTTTATGAAAATATGTGCATAAGAGAAACATAATGCGTAAGTCGTCAAAACATTCGTAGTATTTAGTGACGACAACAACGAACATTACATACGATATATTGTTTTACTCGTGCCCAGTGTCAACTTTTACAATGACACTGGCAATTATAGGTACTATATTAAAACACAAATCAGAAATAAGGGGGCGTCGCCGCGTGTCGCTAGCGTTAGAAAGAGCGCAAGCGACGAAAACCGTTTCTCGACGGTAAGGTGATAAGGCGAAGATGTCCCCGATTGTACGAGGTCGCCGAGGTAATTCATACACGAAATTTATATTAAGTAAATTTATGGTCGTTTAAGTGGTATAAGGCAAAAATATAATCAAAGTTTTAAATAGTAACATAATTATTATAATTTATTAATGACTGAGACGTTACACACAGATTGTTACAAACAGTAGGTAATAGATTTTTTAACCTTCATTAAAAGTTTGTTTCAGGTTTCCCAAAGTCACAAGCATGAAAGAGAAATGGATAGAGAGTGCGTCCTTGCGTTGTGGGAGGCCGGCCGGCAAGCTAAATCCTGATTCATCCACCGGTGGATAGATGAAAACTCGTGAAATCGACACTGCACTTCCTTTCTTCAAGTTTCACGGCAAAAAGTCCATTTAATTCACGAGAATCATGAGAATTTCAACATATGCGGAATATTAAAGACGAATTTTTACTATAAAACCCGAAGTTTTATTTATCTCTCTAACAATGTAGATTGTTTAAACTAACAGCTCAGACAATAGGGAAGCATTCTGATAGCATTCTGCTATATCATCAGAACATAAACCGCTTTTCTGGCAAAATTTTAGATGTTGAACTTTTAGTAGACAAGTATGTCATTGATATTCTTTGCTTTTGCGAATCCTGGTTAAAACCAGATAAAATGCTTTTTAATGTAAATAATTTTGCGATTGCCAGTGCGTTCAACAGACTTTCAGCTATTGGAGGCGGATGTCTTATTTTATGTAATAGTAATTTTAGGTATAAGGAACGTCAAGACATCACTTCATGCTCTGTTGACCGCATATGTGAGGTAGCATGTGCAGAGATAGAAGGTATTATTGTTCTTTGTGTGTATAGGCCACCAGCATCAAACTTGTTGTCTTTTTTGAAAACAATGGAGGAAATATTAATTAAAGTATGTAGAAATAATAAATCTGTATACATCTGTGGAGACTTCAACGTAAATATTTTAATAGATTCGCAGGAGTCTTGTCAACTTTTATCATTATTTAAATCATTTAATTTTGACAATATTTTTAATGAACCCACTAGAATAACTGCTACTTCCCAGAATTGTATAGATAATATTTTTTCAAATCGTGGGGTATTAAACTTTAAACTAATACCAGGTATTAGATCAGACCACATGGGTCAACTAGTGTCTATAAAAACTATAAATAAATTAGAATTAAATAAATCTATTACCGTAAGGCCTTTGACAAATCACAGACTGCGTTCATTAAAGGATAACATTGATAGAGATCTTAATTGTTACAAGTATTCGTTTTTAGGAGAACCAAATGCTGATTATAGTAAACTATTGCACATAATTTGTAAGTCTTTTAATAAAGTATGTCCACAAAAAAACATAAAAGTAGACACTAAATGTAAATTTAATGAATGGGCCACAAAAGGCATTAGAATCAGCAGAGAAACACTTTATAGCCTTTATGAAAAGAAATCTTTTAATTTCGATACAAATTTTCACAATTATGTTAGAAAGTATTCTAAAATATTTAAGAAAGTATGCGTATTAGCTAAGTCAAAACTTATAAGTAGCCGTAAAGGCAAATCAGATAATAAAATTAAAACAGTATGGAAGATTATTAACTCTGAAACTGGCAGTAGTAAACAAAGAGATACAGAAATATCATTGAACATTAATGATCAGTTAATTTCACACAAGCCTAATGTAGCAAAAGCTTTTGAAACATTTTTCGAAGACATACCAATTAAAGTAACTAAATCTCTGTCTTCATCTCCTATACGAGCAGAGTCATTGCTTAAGCAAAATTTTAATACAGAAATTCCAAAGTTTAGTTTTAGTCATGTATCTCCTAGCGTTGTAAAGAAATCATTTAAATTATAAAAGTAAAGACCACAGAAGATTTATGGGGCATATCTGTCAAAGTAATTGAATCAATAATTGACACTATCGCTCCGATTCTTGCAAACATCTTTAACGACTGTGTGGATAGTGGCACCTTTCCAGATTTAATGAAGCACAGTAAAGTAATTCCTATTTTTAAATCAGGTTGCAAGAACGATCCATCAAACTACAGACCTGTTTCAGTTCTTCCTGCTTTAAGTAAAATATTTGAGAGATTGGTATTAGACCAATTAATTTTGCACTTTAGTAAAAATAACATCTTTCATGAACGCCAGTTTGGATTTACTAAGGGAAGGTCAACGACCGACGCCGGGGCTAAGTTAGTGTCTCACATTTTGGAGGCTTTGGAGGGATCTCAGGATGCCATTGGTATTTTTTGTGATCTCTCCAAGGCTTTTGATTGTGTCGACCATAAGACGCTGGTCCTTAAACTTAAACACTACGGATTGCGAGGACAATCCCTTGAACTAATTAAGTCATATTTAACAACTAGACTTCAAAAAATAGGTTTAAACGGCGTAACATCATCTGGATCTACAGTGAAAATGGGGGTGCCGCAAGGTTCAATCCTTGGCCCTTTTCTCTTCTTGGCATACATAAATGACCTTCCCTATATGATGGCTAATTTAACCAATATTGTATTATTCGCGGACGATACCTCACTCATTTTTAAAATTAATAGAAAATTACCAGATTTATCATCCTTCAATAATGCCCTTAATGTTCTTTCCGAGTGGTTTTCTACAAATAACTTGCTTCTCAATGCAAGCAAAACTAAATGTCTAAAGTTTTCGCTTTCTAATGCCCTTAATCAATCAGAATTAAATTTGATGCTTGATGGTGACCAGCTTGAATTAATTAATGAAACCGTATTTCTTGGTATAACAATTGACTCTAGGTTGCAGTGGGGGCCACACATCACGGCACTGTCGTCTAGGTTAAGTTCGGCTGCATTCGCGGTTAGGAAAATTCGGCAGCTTACTGATATACCCACTGCTTGATTAGTTTATTATGCTTACTTTCACAGTTTAATGTCTTACGGTATTCTATTATGGGGGTCCGCGGCCGATGTAGATTCCATTTTCATTTTGCAGAAACGGGCAATTCGCTCAATATACGGCATGGGCCCTCGAGAGTCGTTGAGAGAAAAGTTTAAAGAAATTAACATTTTGACTTTGCCTTCCCTTTACATTTTCGAGAATATTATGTATGTGCGTAAAAATCTTTCTAGTTTTAGAGTTAAAAGTGATTATCACGACGTTAATACCAGAAATAAAAATAAATTAGTAGTTCCTAAATTTCGGCTTTCTAAAACCAATTCAAAATCATTTCTAGGGAATTCAATACGTTTTTATAATAAACTACCAGAGGTCATTACCGAACTGCCCGGTAAGAAATTCAAATCTTGTGTCAAATCTATTCTTATAAAGAAAGCGTATTATAAAGTTAAAGACTACGTGGAAGACAAAAGGGCGTGGAGTGTTTAATATCTGCACATGTGGCCTCCCTGGCGGTCCTTAAGATTTGCTTGTTTACTTTAAATGAGTTCATAAGCCGCCTGTATTTCCTGAAGGCACTTGACATGCCTTGACATTCCTGTTAGGGTATTTCGTTTTTTCTGTGACTACATATGTATTGTATGTAAAACTGTTTTCTTTTTATTTTATTTTATATACAATTTCATTTTTAAATTTTGGTACTTTTTTGTTGGAATGCGTCAACAACGCGGTTTTTATTATTCATTATAACGGTTTGATTGCCATAAATTATTATTATTTTAATTTATTTTTTCGTTATTTTATTAACGTAGTTTTACCTCGGTGTTGACGCATATATGAAGGGTTATAGGATAATTAATACATTTTATAGGTTTTAATATGTTTTATTTTAATATAATACTGCATGACAATCAGCGTGCTAGCGGTGTGCGCGACAGAAAAAGATAACTATACAAAGTAATATAGATGGCGTTGCTCACGACATTCGTAATACCATAACACCTCCCCTCGAAGTAGTGAGCATATCTGTGAAATTTAAATGCATTCATCCATCATACCTAAGTTACGCAAACACTCATGATGCTTTGTACCACTCAAACCTTTTGTCAAAACATCAGCTGGCATTCGATCAGTACGCAAATATTTAAGATCAATTACACCTTGTTCACACTTATCACGTATAAAGTGGTGCCGCACATCGATATGTTTCGTTCGAGAATGGTAGTTTTTACTTTGTGCAAGTTTGATTGCACCCTGATTATCGTTGAACAGCGTCACACACTCACACGTTATCCCTATGCTACTCAACACATCGCGCAAATACATGGCTTCTTTCGTAGCTTCAGAAATAGCCATATATTCGGCCTCAGTGCTTGATAAAGCAATGGTCCGTTGCTTTCGCGCCTCCCAGCTGATTGGGGCACCTGCCAAAATAAATGCAAAACCGGAATATGATCTGCGGTCTACCATATTCCCACCCCAATCTGCATCAACCACGCCAAACAGAGGTAAACCTGTCCTTTCATACACTAGCCCGTAATCTGACGTACCTTTTAAGTATCTCAAGACACGTTTAGCAGCCTTCCAATGTTCAATATCGTAATTCGTATTAAACTGACTTAAATAATTGACGGCGTACGAGATGTCTGGTCTCGTTGACACAGCCAAATGCATCAAGGCACCGATCAAACACTGATACGGATACCGTTCCATTATATCATGTCTTGCACATTCAGGTTTTATCAATTTTACATTCACATCTATAGGCGTGA
Source organism: Autographa gamma (assembly GCA_905146925.1). Lineage (NCBI taxonomy): Eukaryota > Metazoa > Arthropoda > Insecta > Lepidoptera > Noctuidae > Autographa > Autographa gamma. The sequence goes on from LR989880.1 coordinate 106,280, forward strand.
CGGCAGGCTTACACTCGCTCATACCAAATCTTTCTAACACTTTATCTATATATGATTTTTGACTTAAGTACACTGTATTTTCTTCACCACGACTAAATTCAATTCCTAAACAAGTAGAAATATGCCCCATATCTTTCATTTCAAACGCACTTCCTAATTGTTTCTTTACATTTTTTATCCATGCATCATCATTCGACCCTAGAATAATGTCGTCAACATATATACCAATTAACATCATTCGCTCGCCCTTTTGCGCATAAAATACACAAGGATCTTGTGGCAATGCCTCAAAACCAATATCATTCAACATTTTCACTAACCTTTTATACCACTGTAATCCAGACTGACGCAATCCATATAAAGATTTTTTTAATAAACACACATTATCCTCATTTTCATCAAGAGCTTTTTTCCAGCTGTTAGCTGTCTCAAGTATATTCACATCTGTTATTATTTTCTTCTGCGAACCAATCTTTTCTTTTGCGAGTACTCTCTTTAGAACATCGCTTAACTGATCTGGGATTTCCATATACACCTCTTCATCGAGTGAACCATTTAAGTAAGCTGTAACCACGTCCATTTGATGGATCTGTAATCCTAATTCTGCCGACAAGGCAGCTATGAGTCTTATAGATGAAGATCTCACAACAGGGGATGAGGTTTCATGAAAATCTTCCCCTGGCCGTTGTGAACATCCTTTTGCGACAAGGCGCACTTTCATGCCAGTACTTTTGGTACTAAACACAAACCTGTTTCCAATAACTTTTCGTTGTTTTGGTCTCGGTACTATTTCCCAGGTATTGTTTTTTATTTGTGAAAGGTATTCATTTTCTAAAGCAGATTTCCATAAACTCATGTCACTTCTCATCTCTATATCTTCCCACGTCATTGGTTCTATCATTGCTACTCCTGCACTCATTTCTTCATTCGGTTCATCTTCTGATTCATTTTCATCATTATCTGTATCTTGTATTACTGTGTGGTATTCCTTTCTTGGTCTACCCACCTGACCTGTACGAATTAGGCGAGGTCTTCCCTTTCCTCTTTTAGAAGGTTGTATTAAATTTTCCCACGAAACAGTTGGATTTCTTTTTCTATGTAATTTGCTTATATCGTCCTCTGATTCATCAACTCTTTCAAGTGATTTTCTTGATCTAAACCCATCTCTCCTGGCTCTTAATATTTTCCTGTTGTCTTCTTTTCTATTGTTGAATTCTATTCTTATTTGTTCATCATCAGTGTCTTCTTGTTCATCAAATATCTCTTTATATTCATGTCTAAACGCTGTTTCATTCATAAATTTCACGTCACGGGTTATAATAATCTTTCTTGTCGTGGGATTATGTATTCTATATGCTTTTGATTGAATATCATAACCGACAAATATCCCTAACTGTGAACGTGACTCAAATTTTCCTTTTGGTTTTCCCTTGTCTTTATAATAAACTTTCGAGCCAAACACGTGCATATATATTACGGTAGGTTTCATTCCTCTCCATAGTGTAAAAGGGATTTGACCATTTAAAGCTGTAGTTGGACACCGGTTTCGTATGTAATTAGCAGTGTTAACTGCTTCTGCCCAAAATACAGGTGAACTTCCTGCTTGACGCATCATACAGCGTGCCATCTCAACCAATGTCCTATTCTTTCTCTCAGCAATCCCATTTTGCTGTGGCGTGTATGGTGCTGTCAATCTTCTTCTTATACCTGCTTTGCTCAAGAACTCATCAAACTCATTGTTCACGTATTCTCGTCCGTTATCAGACTGAAGACTCTTTATTTTCTTTCCAGTTAAATTTTCTGCATAGGCTTTGTAAGTTTTAAATACACTAAGGACATCACTTTTATTTGCTATAAAGTAGACTTCGCACCATCTCGATTTATCGTCAATGAACGTAACAAAATATTGTTTACCGCTATAAGACTGATGGTTCATTGGGCCACAAACGTCGCTATGAACTATTTCTAGTAATTCGTTTGTACGATCTTCCCTTTTCCTTGGAAAAGGTGTGCAAGTCTGCTTTTCACTGATACAAATCTCGCATTGAGACATCTTTTCGTTATCCTTGAATGTTAGTCCGTGTACTAAACCACTCTTCGCCATAGCTTTTAAGTCGCGTTCGTTGAGGTGACCGAGTCGTTGGTGCCACATATCTATTGAATTCTTCGCAACTTGTACATTATTGACGGAGTTATGACTCATCCGAACATGATACAAATTGCCAACTCTATCTGCACGCATATGAATTTTTTCGTGGTTATCAATCACAATCGCATCATTTTTCCTAAAGCGAACCTCAAAGCCGCGATCTGTCATCTTGGCCACTGATAATAAGTTAGTTCGTAGATCGGATACATAAAATACTTTTTCTATATCAATCTGGCGTTCTTCATTGCCTGTGTCTACCAAAATCTTTACCTTGCCAGTGCCAGTAATTTGTGTTTTGTCACTATTCGCTAAATTTAGTTCGGAGTCTAGCCGAGTAAAGTCCTCGATCATTTGTTTATCATTGCACATATGACCTGTGCATCCACTGTCGATGCACCAGGTAGGATTTAATTTCTCACCTAACATAACCTCTTCGGCGGCACTCAATAACATTGTTGTCTTTTGCTTCTCATTCTCACTGCATTCCAACTTTTGCGCGCTTTGTCTATGCTTGTTAATATACTTAGTTTTGCACTCCCTCGCAAAATGTCCACGACGACCACAACGATGACATTCAAAGTTGTTTTTATAACTGTGGTTATCATTAATCTTCTTCAGATTGATATTTTTATTTTTATTGATACGTTTGACGAACAGAGCCCCCTGGTCAGTTGACTTGGACTTACGGGCTTCGTAATCCTCGATGATCTTGACCTTTAATGTTTCCGTTGATGGCAAATCATCACGTGATTCTATTGCCGTTCTAAACATGGCGAATGAATCTGGCAAACTGTATAACAATAATATTGCTAGTAGTTCGTCTATAACTATCAAACCGATTTCTTTAAGTTTCTTAACTGCGTCGAAGAAATCCGCAATGTGCTTCTTCAGATCATCATCTTCTTGCATACGGGTCAAAACAAGCTTTTTCAATAACGACGCCTTTCTGGCAGGACCGCTCGACTGGTACATAGATTTCAGCTTGTCCCATATAGCCTTGGAACTGTCCAGGCCATCTAATGCAGTTAACTCGCTTGGACTCACCGCTAACAACATGTCAGATTCAGCTTTTCTATCCATTCTTCTCCAATCAGGATATTTCGGATCACTTAGCTGCGGTTTCGGTAACGCTCCCGACACATATTCCCATAGATCGTTTTTAATCAAAATTGCCCGCATATGTATCTTCCATGTATCATAATTATCACCAGTTAATCGATCTATTTTAATAGATGTAGCCATTTTAAAGTTTCTTCAACTTCAAAAACGATTGCAATGAATAAATCTTCGTAATGCTAATGATGTAAACAAACGGCGAACGTAACTTGCGAGTCCCGTTACACTAATCACCTTTGCTAAACCTTAACTTGCGTAGACGCGTTTATAACTTTAATTACGACGAACTGTTTTGGTTCAAATCACTGCAATTGTTCACTTATTCGTTTTTATTTCACTCACTGGCAGTCTCTGGGCCCATAACCTGAAGGGTTATAGGATAATTAATACATTTTATAGGTTTTAATATGTTTTATTTTAATATAATACTGCATGACAATCAGCGTGCTAGCGGTGTGCGCGACAGAAAAAGATAACTATACAAAGTAATATAGATGGCGTTGCTCACGACATTCGTAATACCATAACAATATATTTAACCAATAATGTAAAATAATTGTAATAAGTTTATTTTTAAAAGAGTAACCTATGGAGTTTCTTGCCGGCTCTTCTTCATAGGAATGACACTTTGGAACCGAGCAACTAGAATCAGTAGAGTTAACGTAACGTTTCTTGAGCGCCTTTTTTTTGGTTTATAAGAAATAAAAACATTTTGATTTTGATTTTATCTGATTCCTTCTTTAATTACATGTTGACAATCTATATTAAATTTAAGACGTCATATCATAAGTGTGAACTCTGGGCCAAACTCACTATGAAACTTGGGCATGGCCCTTTACCTATTTGTCTGTCAGTCTTGTGTGTCTATTAATTAATGGTTTAAAAGGTACAGCAGTTTGTGTAACAAATAAATAAATGTACTCCCAACGAGTCGTATTTATCGTGGTTCTCTATCGCGTCACCTAACTTTTTTATCCATAATTTAGTGTGACATAATTTTTTTTGTCCTAATCATCATTTGTCCGAATGATTACTTACCCGAACTTAATATCACATAATATGACATGCCATAACATTGAAACCCCTAAATATAATATGTCCGAAATCCGTTCGTCATAATAATTACTATTAATAATATACAAAAGACATAAAACCGTTTGCTATAAAAGTTGTAAGTCCTAAATTTAAATTATATAATGCTTCTATACTTATAATAAATCTGTAGAAGTGAAAATTCTGTACATTGAAAATATAAAAAAAAATATGGCGAGGGGTGTTACTAGACCGACACCGAACACAAAAGTGTGAACAAAAAAATGTTGTCTGTCTGTCTATTTGTTTAGGTATCACGCAAAAACTACCGGTTCGATTACGATGAAACTTGGTATAATTATTCTTTATTATCCTGGGCACTACACTAGGTAGTTTTTATCCAGGAAAAGTATAAACAATAAAAAAACAAACTTAATTTGCGGTTAAAAACTCATTTATAATTTTCTTCATCCACGCGAACGAAGTCGCAGGCTCAGCTAGTTTGTAATAATAATGTTCTTAGTAGAACAAATATGTGTAACAAAGCTTTTGCTATGAACTTGTTCCAGGCGTTACGTAGATACGAGCGAGCAACATTTTTTCGTCTACCTACTTGTTTTGAAATATTATATCACTTGTTGTGTAGTTCTGTTTATTTGCGGGATAAATACTATTTAGTTCAAATATAAAAAATAAATTAGCAAAAATGCAGCAGTGTGAACTTTTAAAGACTAACAAGGGTGGCATAAAATTACATTGTGATGGCTTTACTTACGACAAAAATCGAATCTACAACGAAAAATATTACTGGGTGTGTGAAAAGTACAAAAATAAACAATATAAATGTAATGTGCGAGTGATTACTTCAGAGAAAAATAATGTACACACATTGTTAAATAAAGTTATGATGGAACACAACCACGAACCAGACGCATTAAGGAAACCAATTTCTAAGGCTATAAACAATATTAAAGAAGAAGCCGAGCTTAATGTTAGAAAAAGACCTATTGAAATAATAAACAATTGTGTAGCGTCAACATCACAAGCAGTTTTGCCACATTTGCCGGCAATCAATAATTTAAAACAATGCATATACAGAGTGAAGAAAAAAAAAAGCAATATAATAAAAGAACCGGATCATATTGAGTTTGAATTATGTAAAAGTGACTTACAATGCGGTGAACTGGAAAAAGAATTGATTATAAAAGACCGAACAAATAATGGGAAAAGAGTGATTATTTATACCACAAAAAAACTGATATCGTATTTAAGTCAATCAAAATTTTGGATGATGAATGGGACTTTTAAGATTGCACCAAATATAATGCAACAATTATATACAATACATGGTTCTGTTTGCCAAAGTGAAAGTAAAACATTTCCAATGGTTTTTGCGCTCTGTACTAATAAGGATAAAAGCAGTTATAATTTATTAATTGAATTGTTATTAGAGGTTTGTGAATCAGAAAATATTAATTTATCTCCGAGTTATGTCATCTTGGATTTCGAAAAAGCAACACAAGCAAGCTTAAAAAAATATTTTGATAATATTACAATCAAGGGGTGTAATTTTCACTTGGGTCAAATAATCTACAGACAAATACAAAAACGTGGATTTCAGACATTATACGGAAAAGATGTAAATTTTGCTACTGAAATGAAATGTTTGTTGGCTCTTTCTTACCTGTCAGCAAGTGATATACCAATTTATTTTGAGGAATGGGAAAAGACTGTGTCTGATGAAGGGAAAGTAATAGCAGAATGGTTCAGTGAAAATTATGTATTCGGTACTTGCAGTTCAATACCTAAATACGATCCAACATTTTGGAGCACAAGAGAACTAATAAATGAACGTATACCACGAACACAAAATTGTGCTGAAGCTTGGCATAACAGAATCAATCTTCTCGTGAATAAGCCTAAATCAGGCTTCTACCATGTGTCAAATTATTTGATGATCGAGTTAAAATATTCAATATCAGAAATTGAAAAAAATTTGACCGGCGTGCCTATACCAAATAAAAAAAAAAAATAATGGACAAAGCTGCAAGAATTGAAAACATTTTAAAGAAACAATTAGAATATACAAAATGTGATTTTTTGAAGGCAATCGCAGCTAATATAAAATTAGCTTAGAATCTGTCTGCGAATTTAAATTAGTACTCATAATTAAGACTAAACCATTGTAACCTACATATATTTATATAATACATTTTATATGTACTCAATAAATAATTTGATTGTGAACATGTGTTTTAACATGCAGCATGCAAGCAAGCATGCAACATTCAAGCAAGCATGCAGCATGCAAGCAAGCATGAAGCATGCAAGCAAGCATGCAGCATGCAAGCAAGCATGCAGCAAGCAAGCAAGCAATCATGCAAGCAAGCAATAATGCAAGCAAGCATGCAGCATGCAAGCAAGCATGCAGCATGCAAGCAAGCATGCAGCATGCAAGCAAGCATGCAGCATGCAAGCAAGCATGCAGCATGCAAGCAAGCATGCAGCATGCAAGCAAGCATGCAGCATGCAAGCAAGCATGCAGCATGCAAGCAAGCATGCAGCATGCAAGCAAGCATGCAGCATGCAGCATGCAAGCAAGCATGCAGCATGCAAGCAAGCATGCAGCATGCAAGCAAGCATGCAGCACGCAAGCAAGCATGCAGCACGCAAGCAAGCAAGCAGCAGGCATGGTTTCTGTCACGGCTCCGGCGCTGCAGGGCTCCGGCGGTCCCACGCGAGTTTATCGTAGCAGATGGATTTAACGCTCACCACCGCAGCTTCGGCTTGCTGGCCGGCGAAGCCGGCCAGCCTCAGCCGCGGCGGCGAGTGTTGCAACCACCTGCTCCTCAACTCGCGGGCCGCCTCGCCCCTCCGCGCCTACGCGACTCTAAATTCACGGAACAGAAAAAACAGGTGGAAGTGCTAAGTAGGCGTGGCACGCGTGTCACAATAAGGCGTTGTTACGCTTAACTTGCGCTTAACCGATCCCAGTTGCGTCTGTCATCGCGTCGAGTTGCTCGTCTCGTGACAAATTAATATTTACCTAGCTATGCCGTATTCTTCCGTTTTAGCGTGCAAAAATGATAGTAGGAGAAGAAATCTTACAAATGGAGGTATTTCGTATCATCGGTAAGTACGATTTTTATTGTTTTCTAATAAAAATCTTTTTTTCTTCCAATTTACAAAAAAATAATAGAACGGTTAGTCAAAATAAACCTTATGCAGTGAAGACAAAGTTTATTTTCGATTGTTTTTTTCCATAGAACATTCTAGAAAGACCTTCGCTACTCAATGTAGTGATGTGGTCAAGTCGAAAATTGATTTTGTCGATTGATGTCGATACGAGGAATAACTATCTTAACCCAAACAGTTATTTTATTTATTTCGTTTTGCATTAGAATATAGGTACGAGGTCGCCTTAATTCATACACGAAATTTATATTAAGTAAATTTATGGTCGTTTAAGTGGTATAAAGCAAAAATATAATCAATGTTTTAAATAGTAACATCATTAATATAATTTATTAATGACTGAGACGTTACACACAGAGTGTTACAAACAGTAGGTAATAGATTTTTTTAACCTTCATTAAAAAATTGTTTCAGGTTTCCCAAAGTCACAAGCATGAAAGAGAAATGGATAGAGAGTGCGTCCTTGCGTTGTGGGATGCCGGCCGGCAAGCTAAATCCTGATTCATCCACCGGTGGATAGATGAAAACTCGTGAAATCGACACTGCACTTCCTTTCTTCAAGTTTCACGGCAAAAAGTCTATTTAATTCACGAGAATCATGAGAATTTCAACATAATAATATGCGGAATATTAAAGACGAATTTTTACTATAAAACCCGAAGTTTTATTTATCTGATTCCTTCTTTAATTACATGTTGACAATCTATATTAAATTTAAGACATCATATCATAAGTGTGCACTCTGGGCGAAACTCAATATGAAACTTGGGCATGGCCCTTTACCTATCTGTCTGTCAGTCTTGTGTGTCTTTTAATTAATGGTTTAAAAGGTACAGCGGTTTGTGTAACAAATAAATAAATGTACTCCCAACGAATCGTATTTATCGTACTTGAACAAAAATCGGGTATCTATCGATATCGATAAAGAATTTAAATGTAATACGTGGTGTGTCCTTGGCCGAGTAGCATTAAAGTCACGCCATTGTCAACCGTATGTTTAAAGCAATTATGTTGATAATTGCTTATATTGATTGTATATCGCCATCTATGGTCAAGTAGCAAAACTAACTCGTCAATCGAATTTAGTGCGACTGTAGACCGTAAATACGTATTGTTGCTAATGCAAAATGAACCTTATTTTTAGAGTGTCAGGGTTTATTTTTTTTTCTGTGATGTAGGCTAATTTTGTCAAAATTTAAAACTACCAATCATACGGATTATTTCGTTGTAGTGCATATGTTATTATCGGATTATTTGTGTGAGTTTGGCGACAGCGGTTCCTATAGTAATTTTGGCGTATTGCACTTCCACTTGTTTTTTCTGTTCCGTGGTTCTGACATTAGATCAATAACTGCAAATCATTATGTAGAATGTAGTGAAGACAGCACCATCTATTAGAACATATGTTAATTAATCTTCGTTCGTCACGACACAGAGCAGACGTGTGCCGCTTTTGTTAAAAAATATTAAAATCAACGCCCTTCAAAAATAACTCTTAACGAGCTTTAAACACAAAATAAGTTGCGAAAACAGTGTTTGCTAATAACGTCGCTTTGTTCCTGCGCACGCTCCGCGCTCACAGTGCCTCATTCACGCGCAACAAGGACATAGCTAAGGGCATAGCAAGGGCATATCTCGCTTGCACAGTGACTCCGCGTTCGAGCGTAACGCACTTTGCCCCCGCGAGAAGAGAACAGTGACCATTTTTTACTCTTTCGCACAGTGACCCTGCGTTCACGAAGTGAATACCTCAACACTGAATAACAAGGTACTTGTATCAATATTATTATCTTTTCGTTCGCCTACCTGCTGCTGCTATTTACTAGAAAGAAATAGTAAGATGAGTGTACAAAGATCACCACCATCATGTAGCCCTACCTTCACGGGTATGAGCAGCGCCACAAACACCAGTCACGGCTCGCACCCGGACTTATCAAAATTAAGTGCGCTTGCGTCCGAAGCACAAATTACTTACCGTAAACGTAAACAGCCGGACAATAACTGTGAATGCGCGAATGAAATAAAAGAAATACGTTCGGAATTGAATCGTATCGGCTCACTACTTGAAAAATATGTTGGTTCGAGCGAACAGATTATGAATAAAATGCAAGAAAACATAACTGAGATTAAGTCACAAATGTCTGAACTAAAATTGTCTAACGAACAAACTGTACACTTGATTCGTGAAAATACTACGCAGATTAATGCGATCAAATCTTCTACATCTAACATTGCGATGGAACAAAAATTTTTAAATTTAACTGTGACGCAGTTAGAAAAGCAAATTTATCAAAGTGAACAAAAAATAATTTTACTCGAATCGGACCTTAAAAACCTCAAGCTATCTACTCTCCAACCCTCCTTGGCTAAATCAGACAGTCAGTTAGCTTCGAACGAGCAAATAATTAAAGAAATAAATGATCGCAGTACCAGGGAAAAAAATATAATTCTAGTAGGACTGCCGGAGCAGACTTCTGCTTCCGCGGAAGAGAGGATATCTGGAGACGAAAAAGATATTTTCAATATCATCTCACAAGTGTGCCAAAATCCACCTAAGCCTATTAAGATCTTTAGAATTGGTAAGTAACCTAGAAAACATCGTCGAGTCAAGATTTGTTTTGATACTGCCATTTCCGCAAAACATTTCCTCCGCAACAAAATTAAATTGCCTGAAAATATTAAAATGTTCTCCGATCAAACTCCTGCGCAGCAGCAATATCTAAAGAGTCTGAAGGAAGAATTAGCTCGTCGTCAAAATGATGGCGAGAATGAACTGACTATCAAATACATCCACGGTACACCCACCATAATAAAAAACCCTGCAAAAAACTCAATTTAATGAGTCACTCTAAGCTTACCAATATAAATAGCAACACGTATCTACTTGATACGTGTTGCTATTTATATTGGTAAGCATCAATGACTACCGCCAGATAACTGCTAATAAATCACGCCTAAGGTTCTTGTACCTCAATGCTAGAAGTATTCGTAAAACAGGAAAACTTGACGAACTAAAATGCGTTTTAAGATCATTACCGAAAACAGCACACATCATTCTTATAACAGAAACCTGGGTTCGCTCGGAGGCTCAAGCTCTAGCACTACAAATAGATAACTACACCCACTACTATAATTATAAAACCGACTCTAGGGGGGGAGGAGTTTCAGCATATGTACACAACGATCTGAGACATAGCTTATCAGAGTCCAAGTACTCGGGAGGAAACAACTATCTATGGATAAATCTCGAACGTTATGCGCTTGAAATAGGAGTCGTATACTACCCTGGAAACACTAACTACAAAGAATTTCTAAAAGAGTATGATTCGCAGCTACAACAAAAGAAAAGAGTAATTGTTTTCGGAGATTTTAATATCGATCTATTAACTAAACAAAACAAAGAAACCAAAGAATGCAAAACAATAATCAAGGAAGCTGGACACACCCTGCTAAACAAAATCAGCACAAAATATTGTACGAGAAGCTCCAATATAAAAAAGACTATCATCGACCATATTAGCACCAATTTGAAAGACGATTACTTTCATGTCGTAATCATAGAATCCTCTATGTCTGATCACAACCAGTTGTACCTAGAACTAAAAAAAACTAAAACTCCTCCGAAAATGAAAACGCAATATGAAACAATAAACTACACAAAGCTGTATAACCTAACTGAAAAGGCCAACTTCAATAATCCTGTCGACGATTACCTACTGTTTGAAAACAAAATAAAATTGCTTACAGAAGAAAGCAAAACTATCAAGACTAAGATTCTCAACCCTCCTCGAAAAGACTGGATCAATAACCGCATTATCGCTGAAATCAATCTAAGGAACCAACTATGGACAAAACTTAAAAATAATCCTAGCAACGACTTAACAAAAGTAGAATTTACTAAGAAAAAAGAATATGTAGCTAAATTAATAGAAGAAACAAAAAATGAGTATTATATAAATTAATTCAAAAAATGTATTAAAAAACCCAAGAAAATGTGGGGCCTAATAAATAGCTTAACAAACAACAAAATAAAACAGAGTTGTGTTCCTCCAAAATTAATAGTAAAATCCAATGACATCACAGATCCAAATGATGTTTGCCAAATATTTAACAATTTTTTTGCTACAATTGGATCGCTATTAGCGAACGGAATACCTCAGTCATTTCACAACGTTCATGACCTTGCTTTACCACACCCTACAACCCAAGAAAATCTCTTTAGTTTTAGTCCATGTACTGTAAATGAAATAAAAACCATTATAACTAACCTTGATTCGAATTGCAGCACGGGTCTAGACGGAATAAAAACTAAAGTAATTAAAACCATTAACAATGTAATCACAAGAGATCTTAGTAAGTGTTTGAATAAATTGCTAGAAGACGGGAACTTTCCTAAATCACTAAAAATAGCAAAAGTAACGCCAATCTATAAATCAGGTCCTACCACCGATCCAGGAAATTATCGACCAATCTCAGTGTTGCCTGTAATGTCAAAAATACTAGAAAAACTTATTCACAACCGACTAGAGAAGTATCTTAGTTCTATTAGCTTCATCACCGACCGACAATATGGATTTAGATCAAAAAGTAACACTACTTCAGCTACTATTGATCTCATAACTAAAATTAAACAAAACATAGACAAAAGAAATATAGCCCTGGGAATTTTTATTGATTTAAAAAAGGCGTTTGACACGGTTAGCCACAAATTACTCCTTAAAATATTAGAAGCAATTAATATTACTGGAAAAGCTCTAAAAATGTTCAAATCCTACCTTAAAAATCGATCGCAAGTGGTCAAACTTGGTAAACACCAAAGTGATGCGTTACCCATCACATGTGGCGTCCCACAGGGATCTATCCTAGGTCCCCTACTTTTCTTAATATACATTAATAACATAAACGAAATTAAACTACATGGTCACCTTACCCTATATGCTGACGACACTTGTTTATTTTACTTCGGATCTTCCATCCATCATATTGTTTCACAAGCTCAAGAAGATTTACATTCTTTATTCACATGGTTTCAATTCAATCTCCTAACAATAAATATCTCTAAAACGTGTTATATAATATTTAAGCCTAAAAATAAACCAATCCCCACATATGAGCCTCTGACAATTAACGGTATTCGACTACAGCAAAAGACATGTGAAAAATATCTTGGTCTAAGGATGAACAGCTCACTAACATGGAATGCTCACATTGACCACATAAAGAATAAACTGTCGGCACTCTCCGGATCACTGCATAACATAGTTCGTTGTATTCCACCAAAATTACGTTATACCATCTACAACTCCCTAGTCAAGCCGCATCTACTTAATATGATCGAAGTCTGGGGCAGTGCTGCGAAAACAAAACTGTCAGAACTCCAAGTTACCCAAAATAAATTGATTAAAATATTATTCGGCTACCCATATCGAACATCAACCAGTAAAATTTATCAGGAGACTAAAATAATGAATATTAAACAGCTTTATATCTACAACACGTGCATCTTCATCAGAAAAATCATAAAGAAAAGCGTTCACTCAGACCCAGCTCAACTCACCAAATATAAACAAATTACTCAACGCAGTACACGGAGAGCTAGCTTGCTAGTCTTACCCAAAATAAGAACCAACTATGGCAAAAAAATGATAACTTTTGAAGGAGCACAACTCTTTAATAAATTACCGTCTTATATTAGAAATCTTAGCTCTTTCAATGCATTCAAAACTCAACTTAGCCAGCATATATTTGCGGATCATTCACTTGTAGAGAAATGAATGCATTGGATGGGTTATTTACTAGTATTACTGATGACGAACTTTTTGTAAACTTTTTATGTTTTTAATATTGTTCTCGAGTAAGTGACTCATGTCTTTATTGAGAATAAAGTTTCTTCAAACCGAATTACGATGCCACAATAACACAACTAATGACATCTAGCGAATGATAACAAAAGTGGAGGAGGTTTTGAACTAGTTCGCAATTTAACAACTGCATATAACGTTGACTTAGCTAAGTGAACGAGACGTCTGCTTTAGAATCGACAGTGTACTGGTTCCAATCCCGCGGAGACAAGGCCCTTTTTGAATTTGAAAAAGTATATTTAAAATTTATTAATTTATTAATTATGGAGGAATATGACAACATCAATACACAAGAGCGACGAAGACTACATTTCAATGTTAGCGAAATTGACATGGACGTTTCGTACCTGAGTCCGACAGATACGTCACAACTACTTCCAAACCAACAACTGTCCAAAAGTATAGACGGTACCTTAATCGACAATGCAACATATTCCGAAATGCTAGACAGAATATCAACATTAACTGAGGAACTTGCTAATACACAGGGTGAGTAAGAAAACATAATTTTAGAAAATAATGATTTACGCACACAAAATAAAAATCTTACTACACAAATCTCCGCTCTAAAATCACTATGCCAATCCACAACGACTCCGAACAAACTAAGTACTATCAAAAAGAGTACAAAGCGTTTTGTGTTGCCTCAAAACTGCGACGTATCCTTTATCGCTTCAGCACCAACATCGACACCTACTAAAAGTGACCAAATCTCTGTCCGGACACCTGCACTTTGGAGGACTTGAACCTCGCCAACGACGCTGCAGTTGGTGTGGCCAACTACTGGGCGCAGCGTATTTAGATTTAAATAAATTAGTTCACCATCGACTCGAAAAGAAAGAAAGAAGAAGACCAAATCTATACATTTGCAAGTCTCCACATAAAAATAAACGATTTGCACAAGCAATTATCTGAAGCAAGCAATGAAATAACATGCCTAACAAAACAAATTGAAAAACTACAAGTGGAACTGACTTCGTCAAAGAAAGACAGTACTGTACCTACACAAAAACTACAGACAATACCGTGACGCGTTCGGGCACGCGCGGACGCATAGGTAACAGGTGCGCGTACCATTAAATATGGCGTCAAGTTTAGTGAAATGCATTAGTTGCAATATTGTTATAAATGAGATTCTAACGTTCATACAAAACAAAGTTGACGTTATGACTGAGAATAGTATTGTGAGATTGTGTGTAACTGCTTTTACACAAGAAGATATTGTGGCGGCTAAGGATCTGTTATATCAGTCGGTACCGAGTGCTAATATACCCAAAACAAAGCGAAGAGGTAAAGGAGATGCAAAAACTCAAAAGGACTTGGAGGACATCATCACGTTTATAAAAAGTGTGGATCCGGAATTAACACCTATATTTGTGGCGCGAGATATACAGAAATTATCCCCAGTCACTTTCGACCATGTCGACACTACTTGACTTCTAAAAGATATTATTGTGATAAAGAGTGAATTACAGGAAATGCGGGAAAAATACGCTACAGTTGAACAACTAAATAATGTAGAAATGGCAATAAAGAATACAAATACGCAATACACCGTGAAAATTGAATGGTTGTTTTCCCGCGGCAGGACGATTACCCATCAGTAGTACTATCGAAATACAAAGTTTAACTTAAAAAACATAATGTTTTTTTTTTCAAATCATTAAAAAAGTATTCATAAACTCGAAAGAGCGATAGTCAATAGTAGTTCACTCACTAGAGATAACGTAAGCACCTGTAGGTAACACGAAACGCACACGCCGCCGCCACGTGTTGTCGGCAAACTTACAAAGAAAGAATCAATAATAAATGTTCAGAGGAAAATAAGCTCTCGGTCATGGTGATACGGTATAAATTAGCTTGCATGCACGCGGCAAGCGCCGAAACACAATCGAATGCCGCCAAATGTTGCGCTCTGTGCCTACGGCTTAGTACCTATTACTTATTAGTTAGTGTTCTGTGCGCGAACGTCGATGACGTCAAGTGATGAATGTGCGATGAAAGTGCTCAACACAGAAGGACTGCATCCTTATCATTTTATTTTCGTGGCGGGCCACACCCTTGGCCTCCGAGGAGCCCGGCCTTGACTCCCTTGGACTTTTATTTGTGGCTTGAGCTCAAGAACTTGGTGTATCGTGAGGAACACCAACCACGCGACTCTTTGATAAGTGCGATAGTGGACGCTTTTAATAATCGTGAGACGTGACAGAGACACTTTAATGAAACTGAAAGACAATCAGTTAAAACGTGTTCGTTTGTGCATTGAACGTAGTGGTTTACATTTCGAACAATTACTCCGCTACCGTTAAGTGTAAGTACTCGTACTTTGTAAATAAACATTTAAAGTAGATAGGTAATCAAAATGATTGTAAATAAGTTGATTCCATTTTTAAATACCTACGCCTTAAATACTTAATTATCAAATTCCGACTTTTTTTTAAGATACCTATTTTGATTTTTTAAGTATTTATGACGATCCTAAGCCCGTAAAAGTTTGAAGCGAAAATTTGAATTACTTATTGGTTTTGTGTTTTATTAAATCACGAGTAGCGATCAGCTGATTTACACGCGAAGTGCAACGACCGCGCGGCGTTCGGGGTAACCGCGCGCCCGCCCGCGTAGGTATAGCGCGATGTATTACAACTGGTTCAAGTCACTTTCGAGTTTTGTTTATAACAATTGTTAATCCGCCATTTATTGAGTCTAATTTTTTTTATATATATTAATCGATTGTATGACCGATACAAACTCATTTCGCTTCGGGAAAACAACGACCTAATATTCACGCTGTATTCAAAACATAATTATCTACCCTCATTGACACAGTCTTACCAAAACTTGTCGAACATACTCAACACGAGTACTAATAATAATAAGAGAAGCTGTGAACATAATATTCAATCATCGGAAATATTATTTATTTATTTATTTATTTAATAATTTATGTACACACACAATAGTTTAGTAAATATAACATATATATAAATGATGTACAAAGGTACTGCTTATTTCTTTAGAAATTTCTACCAGCAGACCCGCGAATGGAGAAGTCGTGAATATTGGTAGCCATAGTGTGCAACTTAATACAAAACTACAAAAATTATAAAATTTAAAACAATCATTTTATAAAACATACATATACGTACATATACTACAAATAACTCATATACATATAAATACATATATATATATATATAATAAATATTAATATATATAATAACTCAATCATAATATTAGTTTCGTTAAATGTCGGAAGTGAGGCCAATATTGACACCGCGGTTGCGAATCCTGTGACGTCAGAGAGCAAGGAATGCACACCTGCGAGCGCACCTGCGCGCACACCTGTGCGCGTTATTGAGACAGCGCAGGACAATAACATTGTGCCCGAGTCGCATAGTAACAAAAATGATGTTCAAATAAATAAAAATAAGCAGTTATTTTCTGTAGTTGCGAGTAAAGGCGGTAATTTTAATGTTCAAGAGGATCAAAATTGGATACGTGTGCAAAAAAAGAAGCTGAGAAATAGATTTATTCCCACAGTTGGGCAGGCAAAAACTTATACGGGAAAGTTTAAAGCTGCAGATATAAAAGTACCTTTATTTATTAACAAAGTAGATAAGGAGGTAAGCGTGAGCGACATTGCAGAGTATATAATGGAGAAAACAAAGATTGTTGTTGAACCTTTTGAAATTAAAATGAAACACGAGAAGGAATACAAAGCATATAAAATATATGTTTCTAAACATCATTTAGACATGTTTCTGGATACAAATCTATGGCCTGAAGGTATTAATTTTCGTAGATTTGTTACATTTAAGAATCGGCAAACGAAAAATGAGTAAATACGAATAACTTATTTTCTTATTTACATAATATTGCTTTAAGTTGTATATATGTTATAGTAAGATTGAGGATGTTGAGGAAGGCCTCCGATGCACGCGCGATAGCTGTGGAAAGGTATATCACCCTGTATGCACGGGCAAAACAAGCCTATTAGCCGTGGACGTAGATTCGTGGATATACCCTGAGTGTTGTTGTGCCATTAAGAAAGGCGGAGATAATTCTTTTACGCCGGTTGGCCCCAAGCAAGACCCTAACATAACTCTTAGGAAGAAGGCTACGACTTCTACTACCATGAGAACTAATTACTCAGTTGATAGTGATGTTGAATTCGCTTCTGATATGCATGCCTTACGCTCGGAGGTGTCAGTCCTCAAAGAACTTATTTTTGAGGCATTATCGTGGATAAGTAGTCACGAGGAAAAGTTAGAAAGATACGCTTTCCACGTAGAGCAACTCAATGTTAAGCTAGAGAATTACGAAAAAAACGGACTTCCTTTTTGTAATATGTCCGGAGAGATAAATTACTCAGCCAATCCACCACCTACGCTTCCGTCGAGTGTCATGGACGTAACGATCCAGCAGGTAAGGCAGAAGCAGCCATCAAAACACCAAACAAAAAAGGTAGCAAAAAGTCTGGAAGCTTGCCCAAGTTCTCAGCTAGACATACCTAATGTCAAACATGTGGTGACAAAGGAACTTCCACCGGACGATTCAGAAATCGCCATAGCCAGCCTGAAACCAACATCGGATGCAGTAAACGACAACGACAATGGTGACTGGACTGTTGTAAAAAAACGCAACAGCAGACAACGCCCATCGCCGCTACATGGAACTGCGAATCCCATTACCATCAACCTAAAAGCGGTTGAAATTCGCAAGTATTTTCATCTGTGGAACATGGCCTCAAGTGTCGATGAAGTTAGGCAATATGCTGCCAACCTATGTCCTGCCGCCAACAGTGTGCTTGAAGAACTGACTGCCCGTGGCGATTACAAATCATACAAAATTCTGGTTACAGCTGCCTTTTACGATCAATTCTACTCAGCTAATGTATGGCCAATAAATGCGAAACTCAAACCGTGGATAAATTACAGAAGAATAGCCCCTAAGACCAAGTTAAACGATACAGTAAACCTCTCCCTTAGCCAGCCGCCGCCCTTTCGTAAATCAACAACTGACTAACAAAAATCGTAAAAATGCTCCCATCAGTGTTTTCTACCAGAATGTACGTGGTCTAAAAACCAAACTTTCTATGTGGCGCAACAACCTAGCCTTATTAGAAAATTGTCTGGTGGCGGTTACTGAAACATTTCTGGATCCCTCTGTAACGGATTCTGAACTTGAAATTGATGACTGGAGTGTTCTGCGACGTGATAGAAATACACCATGCGGAGGAGTTCTATTGGCAGCACGATCTCCCCTGGTACTCCGTAGGAGAAGTGAGTACGAGACCGACTGTGGCGAAGATCTCTGTGCATCCTTTACGTGGCAGAGCCGCTCATATCTTCTTTGTGTTGTGTATATAAAGCCCAGCGCCAGTGATGAGGAATATATGCGTTGGTTTTGCAAAATTGAAAGTTTCGTGAACAATTTTAAAGGCTTTGTAATTATAACCGGTGATCTTAATTTAAAAAGTGCTTCAACAAATGTCACGAACTACTACTGCTACTTTTTGTCGTTCTGTTATCTGGTAGATAAAAATGTTATTTTGAATGTTCACGGTGGAATGTTGGATGTAGTGCTAGTTCGGGATGGCCTTCATGAGGTTTGTGTTTCCAGTACGGATAGCATTGTCCCGCCTGATGCGTATCACCCACCGCTGGAAATAGAGGTTAAAATTTAATCGGCTCATTGTTCAGATGTGATAGAGCCAAGTAACATAAATTCTATGACAGATTGGAACTTTAACAAGTGCGATTATGAGCAGCTTTATTTGTTATTATCGGAGATCTCTTGGGCAAGTGTATTACAAGCCAGTAACGTCGCCGAGGCTGTAAACACCTTCTATAATATAATTTATAATATTTTTGATAAATGTATGCCAAAAAAGCGTCGGTCAAACTCCACCAGTAGATGGTATCCCGTATGGTTCACACCTGATATAATTCATGACACTAAACGTAAACTTACCTTACATAAAAGCTGGAAGCGCTCTAAAAATAACGATGACTATAAAACCTTCTCTAATCTAAGAAGTTCCTTAAAACATCGAGTTGCTCTAGCTTATTGTTCATATATGAGACGTGTAGAAAACAATATAAAGATCAATCCACGTGAATTTTGGAGACATATCTCCTCCTTACGGTCTAAGGGTGGGTTCGAGCCACAGGTGAAGTACCGTGGTGAAAGTTACACAGGTGTAGAAGCAGCCCAGGTATTTGCCAAGTTTTTCTCAAGTGTATTTCTCACGGACATACCGCGGTTAAATGCTGCTGACTCCAACAGTTGTGATGTTACTCACAATAGCAACTACATTAACATTTTCCAGTTTACCGACAACGATGTCTTATACGGAATAAAAAAATTGAAAACAAGTAGTTCTATAGGTCCCGATTGCATACCAGCCCCGCTTCTCAAATATTTGAAAGACTCTATTGTACCTCCTTTATGCCATATCTTTAACTTATCGCTAAAAACCGGAACATATCCCCTTCAATGGAAAATATCACGCGTAACTCCTATACCTAAAACATCAAATAAAGTAGATGTTGAAAATTATCGGCCCATAGCAATATTATCTTCACCAGCAAAAATATTTGAGAATGTTCTCCATAAGTTAATTTACAAACAAGTAGAAATACACCTCAGTAATGCCCAGCATGGTTTTAGATGCAAGAGATCCGTACAGACTAATCTTTTAACAATAACGGAATATATTTCTACACAGCTTGACGAGAGACAGCAGGTCGATGTGCTGTATTTTGATTTCCAAAAGGCTTTCGACCGGGTTAACAATGACATTCTTCTTGGTAAACTTAGCGCCATAGGTTTTTGCCCTGACTTGCTACGACTTTTAGCTGATTACCTTCGTGATCGCCAGCAATTTGTGCGTATAGGTATTTACGAATCGAGCGCCTATCACACTCGTTCTGGTGTAAGTCAGGGCTCAATACTTGGGCCTTTACTATTTCTCCTGATGATTAATGATATACCTTCTGTACTCAAATATTCAAAATGTCTTCTATATGCAGATGACATAAAACTGTACGCTCGAGTCAATACCTTATCAGATTGTCAGGCTATTCAGAAGGATATTGATGCCATTTACGAGTGGGGGGTTACCAATAAAATGGCATTCAATTCCTCTAAATGCTGTATCATGACTTTCGGTCGGATGCGACATCCATTATATTTTATATATAACATAAATGGTTCTGCTGTTACAAGATCGAACACTGTAAAAGATCTGGGTGTCGTGTTCGACCAGAAGCTGACATTCCATGACCACATCTCAACTGTTGCCAAAGAGTCTTTCAAAAGGTTGGGGTTTGTTCTGAGAAACGCACGAGACTTTCAAAATTTACATGTCATAAAGTTGCTATACAGTACGCTTGTTAGAAGCAAGTTGGAGGCGAGCTCTTGTGTCTGGAACCCGCATGAGGCAAGTTATGCGCTTTTATTAGAGAAGGTTCAAAAAGCATTTTTAAGATTTCTCTATAAATTCCGTTACGGTTATTATCCATTTTTATACCCAACAAAATTTCTCGTAGGATTTCTAGGATTTCATATGTTACAAACTAGGAGAGCCTACGACCAGCTGTACATCACGCTTAAAATATGTCGTGGTATAACAGATTCCCCCGATCTGCATAATGAGCTGATTCGCCTCTATGTGCCAAACTACTATCTCCGTGGTCGAAAACACCGTCTACTAGCCGTTCCCACTACCCGAACAGTGGCCCGCGCC
The DNA here is from genome assembly GCA_905146925.1 of Autographa gamma. Lineage (NCBI taxonomy): Eukaryota > Metazoa > Arthropoda > Insecta > Lepidoptera > Noctuidae > Autographa > Autographa gamma. The sequence continues at coordinate 127,383 of LR989880.1, forward strand.
GCAGCCCCTGTTCCTCGCGCTCTGACTGCGCTCAATAACGTCATGGAAGCCAACCCGAACTTAGACCTATTTGCAGACGACCTCAAGACTGTGCTGAGCACCTGTCTTCACTTTTGTGAAAACACATAAATTTACTATTTGTACTGTATATAATATTTCTATTGTTTATTTTTTGTGTAATAGTGTATAGTTTATAATATTTTTGTTCTCTATGTGTGTTAATGTAATTGGTGTAAAAGCCGTGTTAACATAATTATAATAAATAAAATAAAATAAATACTACAAACTACAATAATGGATAACACGAGTTTAAAAATATTTACTTTTAATTGCAAATCAATCACACGTTCCGTTGATTGTGTAAGAGGCTTATGTCAAATGGCTGACATTATAGCGCTGCAGGAAACCTGGTTATTACCTCAGGATATACCGTTTCTTGGAAGCATTGATCCAGAGTTCGAGTTGGTCGGCAAGTCGGCAGTTGACACGAGCGCGGGAATAATACGTGGCCGGCCATACGGCGGGGTCGCCTTACTATGGCGAAAAAGTGTATTTAGTGACGTTAACATAGTGCAGTGTAAAAGTGTGCGGCTGACCGCAGTTAAACTAACATTAGCGGAGAGAACTTTGCTTGTATTTTCCGTGTATATGCCTACGGACTTAGAGGAAAACCGTACCGAATTTGCAGAGTGCTTAGGTGAAGTAGCGGCAATTATAGACGAGTGTAATATAGACTCAGTAATAATATTAGGAGATTTTAATGCACACCCGGGCACTAGATTCGGTAATGAATTAAATAACTTTTGTGTAGACCAAAAATGGACATGTGCGGATATTGAAATACTGGGCACTTCATCTGATTCTTATACCTTTGTAAGTGACTGCCACGGTACTAGTAGCTGGCTAGATCATTGTTTAGTGTCAGAAGCAGCTTGGTTGGCAGTTTTAGAAGCCAGAATACATTATAATGTGTACTGGTCTGACCATTACCCACTTGAAATATCATTTAATATAAATGTGTTTAAAACTAAATTTACATGTAGTAATAATCAACAGGATACTGTTAAGTGGGGAGAGAGAAATTTATCACAGATAGCTAGTTATCAACATTATTGTAATAAAAACCTTAGAAAAATTGACTTTCCAATAGAACTCAGTAAATGTAGCGACCACTTATGTACTAATGAGCAGCATAAAACAATAATTGATGAATTGTATTTAAATCTTATTGTCATACTTAGAGAGGCGGCCACTTATAGTTGTAAAACATTTAATAGTAAAAAAAGAAAACATGTTATAGGGTGGAATAAACATGTTAGAGAAGCTCATGTTCAGGCGCGGCTTGGGTTTCAGCATTGGGTTTTGAGTGGCAAACCGAGATCGGGGCCAGTTTATAATATTATGAATGACAGCAGAAAGATATTTAAACAAAAACTTAAATTATGTCAGGATAACGCCGAACAGATTAAAATGGATATATTAGCATCATTTCATAAAAGCAATAACTTTGGTAAATTCTGGAAACAAACTAATAAATTAAACCCCAAGCCGAGCCTGCCCGTGAGTGTAGAGGGTGAGAGTGAGCCTAAACGCATTACGGAACTATTTAAAAAGCATTTTAAGGTGTCATCAACTCTGTCATCTTCGGAGAAGGCCATCAACTGTTCTTTACCTTACAATAAACCGCATATTAGATTTACTGCAAAAGAGGTGGCCGCTGTGGTGAAGAACATGACTAGAGGAAAATCCCCCGGGCATGACTCTCTCAGTATTGAGCACCTTCAACATGCAGGTGTTCACCTGCCTAGAGTACTCGCCATGTTTTTCACCATTTGCGTAGGACATACCCACTTACCTGCCGACCTTATGAAAACATTAGTTGTGCCAATCATTAAAAACCGGACGGGGAACGCCTCTGATGTTAATAATTACAGACCCATTTCTTTGGCCACAGTAGTCGCGAAGGTGCTGGACAGTGTGCTGGACAAACAACTTGATCGACATATAAAACTTAATGACGCGCAATTTGGTTTTAGAGCTGGGCTTTCCACCGAAACAGCTGTTCTTTGTCTTAAACACACTGTCCGGTACTATACAGACAGGAAAACACCCGTTTACGCATGTTTTCTTGATCTGTCAAAAGCTTTTGACCTGGTGTCTTATCATGTGCTGTGGAAAAAGTTATGTCATGACACTACTCTACCTAGGGAGTTAATTGATATGCGTAAATATTGGTATGGTCACCAGAGCAATATTGTAAGATGGGCGGGCTCACTATCTGATCCATACAGGTTGGAGTGTGGGGTGCAACAGGGGGGGTTAACTTCGCCTAGACTATTTAGCTTGTATGTCAACAGTCTGATTGTGGAGCTCAACAGCACCATGGTAGGCTGTTCTATAGATGGTAATATGATTAATAATTTGAGCTATGCTGATGACATGGTGCTGTTGAGCCCTTCAATTAGTGCTCTAAGAAGGTTGTTAACTGTGTGTGAACGGTATGCAGAGGCCCATGGCCTCAGGTATAACTCTAAGAAAAGTGAAGTTTTAATATTCAAGGCAGGCAATAAACAGTATTTGAATGTACCGCCAATCACACTTAATGGTGCAGCAATAAAAGTAGTGTCTGAATTTAAATACCTGGGGCACTGGGTCACAGCAGAGCAGAAGGATGTTTTAGACATAGAAAGGGAGCGTAGGGCGCTGGCGGTAAGGAGTAACATGTTGATTCGTAGGTTTGCTAAATGTACGAGAGAAATGAAACTGACATTGTTTAGAGCAGTCTGCCAAACATTTTACACCTGCAGCTTATGGATTAATTACACTCAAAAAACCTACAGCGCCCTACGGGTTCAGTATAACAATGCGTTTAGGGCGCTGATGGGGCTGCCGCGACATTGCAGTGCGTCAGGGATTTTCGCGGAGTCGCAAATAGATGGTTTCCACGCCATCATTCGCAAGAGAGTTTGCTCCATCATGCAGCGATTGAGCGGCAGCACCAACCACCTCCTAGCCATTGTAGCAGAAAGGGTTGACAGTCCTATACTGAGGCATTGGACTGACAAACATGTCAGACCCCTGTTTCTTCTAGATAGGTTTTGATCTCACATAAAAAGTGTTTTTGTTCTGTTTTGTTTATATTTTCACAATGTTTATGTTATTTTTGTTATTTCATATGGGTAGTTCTACAAACTATGGACGAAACTGAGTTTGATATCGGCCAACATTTTTTTAAACATTCTGGTTGCGGAATTCAGTCTAATAACAAGAGTACAACGTCATTTAGCGTATCTAGAGCGGAACAGTCAAAATATTTAATAGTTTTCGATTTATAGCCATTTTAAGGAAATCAAGCTACAGGAAACTGAGAAGGTCACCAGGAAACTGAGAAAAACAACAAAAATCTATAGAGATCAACGTTTATTTATCATGTATTACATGAATTTTAGAATTTGTATTATTAAATTAAGTTTTAATAGTACCAGTACCTTTAATAATAACAAAAAATAGCTTTACGCTTGGCTTAGATACTAATTCTATACTTAAACAGTCTTAAACAGTAACTCTAGACATCAAATGATCATGAGCATTATGCATTATAATTCTAAGTTTAATAAAGTAAAATCTTCTTAAAGATAGTTAACAACATGAACATATGAAGTCTGAGGCTTAAAGACACTTAAATCTACTATTATAATAGTACCAGTATCTTAAATAACGAGAAACAGCTTTTCGCTTGGCTTAGATACTAATTCTATGCTTAAACAGTCTTGAACAGGAACTCTAGTCATCAAATGATCATTGAGCATTAAGTATTATTATTCTAAGTTTAATTAAGTAAAATCTGATAGTTAACAACATGAACATAATGAAGTCTGAGGCTTAAAGCAATCTAGTATTGTACTTAAATCTAGTAACAGAAAATAATAAAAAAGAAAATTTAAATAACTTTGGCGGTTTCAATACAATATTTTTTTAAGCTATATTTTGTAATCACAGTCAGTTGAGCAGTCAGGACATGTAAACAATGTAGAATCGCCTTTAATGCACCCATCATGCGCCCAATTATTGCATACTGGCCACCGGAACCAGTCATTTCCTGTTGTATCTTCGCTGTAGAGACCACCACAAATAAGGCACTCGCAGTCACTGTATTCATTTTCCTTTTCATTTTTTGATTTATTTTCTTTGCCTCTATATTTCTTAGAATTCAATTTTCCTTTCTGTTTTGAGTCTGTTTTTTTATCGTTACCTGCCTTATTAACTTTATCTTTCCTTGAAACCATGTCTTTTTTCTTTTTTGGTTGAGTTTTACCTATTTTTTATTCTTTTTTTTGTTTAGATGGCTGTTGGGGTAAGTCTGGGAAGAGAGTAGTTGGGTCGATTTCCAAATCAGGCACGGTAGCTAAAATTTCTGGGTTTTCCAAATTTAACGTAAGATCGCTTGTAACGCTCATGTCATCAGGCTGATCCCTTGATTCTGTCTCACTTTCGTAGACGTCTTTGAAATTTTGCCTTGATGGGTAATCTAGAAGACCAATCCGATAATGTTCACACATAATACCGGCATCACAAAAGCAGCTGAGGGACTTCATTTGTAGCTTCCGTGGCATAAAGGCACTGCCATGTACTTGGTGGACTTTGAGTGTGCCATTAAAAGCGATAAAATTATGTTGATCACCCGTAATCAATCTTTCCATGTCTTCGATTTCATTTTTAGTGACGATAAACAGTGTCACACCTTGGCAGCGACTTTGTATGACACCACAGAACTCAGTCAAGTTAGTGACATCACCTCCACATGCCACGACATCATTTGCAGTTCTTTTGCATACGGCGCCTACACCGTCTGGCGCTCCTTTCCCATGGCCTGCTTCGTGGTAATTCCAAGTCCAATTTATAAGTCCAGGGTACAGATCTGTCATTTTAGTCGCTAGCGTGAAGAACATGATTTTGTTGCGATATTGTGTCACTGGACCGTCACTCAAGATATGGATGATTTCTATTTGCCCTGGTAATTCCTCCAGTACCGGCTTTAAGTGTGCCCAAATGGCATAAACATTGTGACTCAAATCTGATGATACAGTGCAATATGATCTTTTAGATCCCTTCAAATACACAACTACTGTGTGAAGAGAGAGCTGTGTACGCGAACCTCCAAAATGTAAAGATTGTATTTCTTCGTTGTATTTTGTACAGAAGTTTTCTGAAAAATCCATGTGTATCATGGCTTCTTGTTCAGTTAGGGAATTCTTCTTTTCCGATATTGCTTGGTACTGGTGAACAATGTTTCTTTCATGCTGAAAAATTGTATTTAAATCCTTCTTCAATTTCAAAACGAGTTCTTGAGCTGTGGTGGCGATACTTTCCCTTTTTTGCTTTACAATTTGCCTTTCTTTCTTAGTTTTAATGTCTGTTATTGTTTCTTTTGATGCCACCCAGTTATTGTAATTAATCAGCATGTCTGCGTTGAAATCGTCGATAGGAAGGGATTTTTCAGCGCAAGCTTCACACTTTCTCTCCAAACATGTTTCGTTAAATCTGTCACAGCAGACTGCGTTTAACAGATTTTGATATGTTGGTACTTTTATTATTTTTGCATTATAAAGAGCAGTCACAACAAGTTGGAAGTTGGCGTGAACAGTACACAAGCATGTGTCTCGATCTGTTATTTTTGGGGCGACTATCCAGGCGGGTGCTAGCCTCGCAAACATGGAGTAGCTCATAGGGACATTTCCTGATTTTAAATATTCTTTGTGGAGATTTTTTAGTGTGTCTAACCTGTAGCGTCTTTGTACCTTTTGTTTAGTTACTTTATTTCTTACGAATTCCTTCTTGCCTGCACACAGTCTACTATACTTATCGTCTTCCAAAAAAGTTTGAACAATCTGTTTTAAGCATCTTTTTTGTTTCTTTTCAGCCTTTTGTCGCTTTTCTTGACTCCACATCTTTTTATAACTAATAACCTTGTTCTTTATCTTCCAAACCTTTCGTTTTTTCACAATCTGGCCCAAAAGCAAATTATTTGCTACTTCTTTCTCTTGGCGAGTCTTCAGATTAGATATATTATCTGTTATTTGCTTTTCTAATACATCGCCGAATAAAGCCTTTTTTACAACTTCAGGCCGTGTTGTTGGATCTTCAGCTCGTTGGGTCATTTTTGTATTAGGTGTAAGCTCCATTTGTTTGCTTTGTTTCTTCAATCTCTGGCATCTTTTTTTATATTTGCTGAGTTTTTGTTTCAGCTTTACAATTAAAACGTTTTTGCGTTTTAACTCCTGGTTTCTTTTAAAACGCTGCTTCTGTGATCGTTCTCGAGCTGATTTCAGTCTTGGATTTGGCGTCGGAGACAACGGTTGAGGAGCATTTTTATCAAGATTTTCAAGATATTCTTGCTGAGGTTGTTCAGGTCCGGGACTCATAGGTTGCTCGTTCAAACTAGACGGGGTATTTTCTCTTACAAATTGATTCATCATATTAGTATTTAACTTTTTCTTTTTGTAGGATTTGTCTGAGTATTCCCTCCAATTTTTCCGAGCTTGCCTCTTTTCACGAGCCGTCATTTCAGACACTAGTTTCTTTTTGCCACATTCTCTCATTTTTTTATATTTTTGCTTTCTTTTTTCTTTTTCAGCTGCTAATTTCTGAGGATCATTCTTAATTTTTTCGTACCTTAATTTTTCAGCTTTTCTTTTTTTCTCTAATATTTCTTCTTTTGTCAGTTGTTTCTTTGGTTTCGCCATTTTTTCTGTACAACAAAATATAATATTTAGTGTTCAAAATATAGTGCAATGCAACCAACTTAATTTTACACTAATACACTTCTCATCAAAGAAATCGAAACACCTCGCAGTTTATGATTTGATAAGGATTATCAGAAAAATGTGTATATTTAGGAATAAATGTAAAATGTCATTTAATTGTGAGTAGTATGAGGTTTTTAAATCCTAATGTTAATGTTCTAAATTCAAATTAAGTCTTCATAGGTTTCGTATTTTGTATAATGAGTAATTTTTACCCTGTATGGAATATAAAGGAAATGGGTAAAACAACACGCGTAAATGAAAAAAAAAATGTAAGAAACGTTTATTTAATAACTTGTATTCCCTCCGCGAGCTCTTATTACTGCTTCCATACGGTTCTTCATCGATCGGATGAGAGTCACGATCACATGTTGTGGTATAGTATCCCATTCCTCTTGGATTGCATTTTGCAGCTGGCTAAGTGTTTCTGGGGCTGGATCTCTTGCTCGAATTCGTCTCTTTAATTCATCCCATAGATGTTCAATGGGATTCATGTCCGGGCTTCTTTTTGGCCATACCATAGTGGAGATACCGACTTCGGTAAGATAATCTCGTACGACGCCCGCGGTGTGAGCTCTAGCATTGTCGTGCATGAATATGAAGTCGTTGCCAATAAAATGTGCATAGGGCATCACATGAGGTTCAAGACACTGTTCGATGTACCGATGAGAGTTTAGTGCAGGCAGCCGTGGGCCAGACACAAAGGCAAGTTCTGTCTTACCGTCGGCGCTGATTCCTCCCCAAACCGTCCACGAACCGCCACCATAGCTGATCTTTTCTTCAATGCAGCATTGTGCAAAGCGTTCTCCATCTCTTTTGTAGACCTTGTTCCTTCCGTCGTTACCATACAGCATACCATATACTATATATGTAATATATACCATAAAGTAGACCAGTACCAATGCTAATTATCTGTAGATATTTAATCACGACAGCTACTCAAATGATTTCTTATATTATTTTATACGTAGTTTAATTTTTATAGGTAGAAAGTTGTAAATTATCTTACGCAGAAACAATGTTTTAGTATGAACTTATCAGGATCCTGGATGGTTCTCAGTATCCTGGGTTTCAATTTGACAGGAACCTGAGACCAGGATCCTGAGAATTTCTGTCTAATATTAAAAAAAAACTGATCAATTTATAACATTAAACCAAAATTAAGGAAAACTATGCCTTTGCGTCAGCAACTTACATATCAAAACGCTATAATTACTCATATTATTTATTTATTAAGTAAAAAAATATCTTACCAGGATTCTGGGAACTCCACTGATTACGACACCACTTCCCTTGCTGACCGCGCCGGGCTGACTAAACAACGCGCTAGGTGCGAATAGCTAGATGATATTCTTTGTCTCTTTCGTACGTCTGATCGACTCAGCTGAACGGCAACATCGCACGACAAAAAGCCTAGCTGGTATTTGCTTATTTTACACCGACCAGGATCCTGATATGAAATCGTGGGGACAAAATGTTGACAAGATTTTTTAAATATATTTTTGGGTAAATAAGATAATAATTATTCTACCTAGCAAGAAGAAATAGTAAACTCATTAATTTAGGTATCATAATGACCTTGATACAGAAAATTGAATAAATCACGACGCACTTTTTACTAGAATCAGTCCGAGGGACAGTACAGGATTCTGAGAATTTGACACTTTGAACAAAGATTTCTTTGTGTAAATAATTTTTATTATTAATTATTTTCAGTGACCAACTAGAAACAGCTTAAAATAACAGTATTCCATACCAATAAATTACTTTGAAACATTTTTTTTAGTATAATTTGGCTGAGCCGCAAAAAATTCCTTACTTTGTAGAACTACCCATATGTTATAGATGCTATAAAGTTAGTTTTAGTCACTTATGTTTTTTTAGATTAAGGTGTTCAACATATGGAGATTTCTCTGAAATAAACGTTTATTATTATTATTATTAATACCTTCGTATGAAATCAAAAAGAAAGAAAATCCTGCAGACTACAGAAAATTAATTATCCTTGGAGCTCAGCAATGTGTAGGCCTTGCCTCAGCTCTCCTGTACTAAAGACAACGAACGCAATATGAGAAATACGCTATTATAAGCGAAACTAAGCCGAATGCGTTGAGCAGCGAGATAGTAAAAAACTATCGAAGTTTAAATCTAGCAGCTAATGACAAGCTTGTAATATCTCTTGGTGAAAACGTCTATAATCAAAAATCTGTGTATGTACAAATTCAAAAAGTTATAGAATATTTCAGCTGCAACCAAATTATTGTACTAAACATAGTTAAAAACAATTATCTAAATGTAAACAATCTTAATAATACCATCATGAAAATATGTGAAAAATACAAAAATTGTTCCTATATAAATTGTAATAATTTTAAACTTAATGATATTTGTAAAACTATTAACTATGTTATTGACTGTAATGACTATGACAGCAAATTTTTGAAGTTTTCCGAAATTAAAAAGAGTATATAAATGCGAAGCCAACAAAATAATATCTCAAATCGGAACTGCTACGACATACCTAAAAAAGGCACAATACCATACTATTTTAAACCACAAACTGCAGAAATGTCGACAAATATTAAGAACAAAACATTACAAAAATCCGCACCGCAAAAAATAGGGACTTTATCATACTACTTCCCTGTAATAAAAAAGGGTCAAAGAAGCCTAGCTTCTAAGGATAGCAATCTTTTTCGTGTACAATAACCTACATATACTACATCAAAACATAAATGGACTGTTGGCTAAAAGTGATATAATAGCGGAATTTATAGACACTCTTTCGAACAGTCGCAAATATGTACATGTTTTATGTTTTACAGAACACAATATGACGATGAGCGATGTTGATCTTGTGAACATTCCAAATTACACTTTAGCTACCTCCACAACCATATTAGATATGCAGAGATAGATTTCGTGAAAGTCGCAAATATATGCAATGTTTTTGAATGCTGTGCGGTTGAGCTAACAGATCATAAAATTACAATATTATGTATATATAGAGTGCCAAGACTACACAAAATGGACATATTCTTTGACAATTTAACGTATATATTAGGACACATCTGCTATAGAAATAAACATAAAATTATAATTTGCGGTGACTTTAACATTGATATGCTACAAAAAACAAAGTATTCCTCTTTACTTAAACGTCTCTTAAAAGAGGTTAATCTTAAAATCGAAATACAGCAACCCACTAGGCCCAGTAGTGGCACCCGCCTAGACAATATTTTTCACAATATACGGGGCTGTAATAGTGAGATACTAGAATTAGGGGTATCTGATCACTTAGCGCAATTGATGCAGTTTCCGGTAAAACAAACGTGTGTATTGAAATATTATTATGTTCAAAAACGCGATTACAGCAAGGAAAACATGCAACAGTTTAGGCAATGCATGGACAGTTTGAGTTTTTCAGATATTTTTGAAGAAAATGACTCTAATGAAAAGTTTAATGCGTTTTTTGACTTGTTCAAGCTTTTCTACGACCTATGTTTCCCAATATTAAGATGCAAAATATCTACAACTTATAGACCAAAGTGGATAACATTGGGTATTAAAGTCTGCAGCAAAAAGAGACGGTCTTTGCTCTGGCAATATAGGTTAAACCCAAACACAGACACAAAAACTGCTTTATCGACATTTAGCGCCAGGTACCGCCGCGTTAAAAAGCAGACACAAAAAACACAAAATAGCTACTACATAGAAAACAGTTACAACAAGTCTAAAGCTACCTGGAATGTTATAAATAATTTGAAAAGCAACGCACCAAAAACCCATATCAATGCTATTGAGGTAAATAACAAATGTATCACAAACCCTCAAAGTATTGCACAACATTTTAATGATTATTTCATAGACCTAGTGCAATCCAATGTAGATTGTCAAACTTATAAGAATACAAATGTTTTAAAATCACACAAATCTATGTTTTTGGAACCAATTATCCCGAAAGAAATGGCAACTATAATAAATAACCTCAAAAATACAAATAGTACCGGGTATGATGACATCAAGACTAGCGTGATCAAATCAGTAGGACCCATTTTAGCACCAGTTTTATGCGATATAGTAAATGCTTGTATACACAAGGGAGTTTTTCCAGAGGCTCTAAAAATCTCGATTATCAAGCCATTACACAAAAAGGATGAAAAAACAAAAATGTGCAATTATAGACCTGTAGCCATGATTCCAATATATTCAAAAATTTTTGAGAAAGTAATTTATAGTAGACTCTATAATTATTTTGAAAAAAAAAAAAATTTTTTTTGTCAGGAACAAATGGGATTTAGACAGAACAAAACGATTTCCCCAATGTAACAAATCATCAGATGTGTTTATTTGCAGATGATAGCACTATTGTTTTTGACAAGGGTAATTTTAAAGAAATAGAATTAGACATAAATACAAACCTGGTGTCAATCATAGAATGGCTAAATGCCAACAATCTAAAAATTAATTTGACAAAAACTAAAATAATGGACTTCAAACTTAGACAAAGAAAATCGACACAATACCAAGTCAGGTACAAAGGAGACGCAGTACTAGAAACTAAAACCACAAAGTTTTTAACCGACGAAAACAGAGGAGGTTCTCAATTCGACGCGTATATATTTTTTTTTATGTATGATCACGCAGAACTTTTTACTGAATTGTCCGATTTTGGTTGGAATAAATATTCCAATCCTAAGGGTAGAAAAACAGGGATATATTGATTGTTCACTAACTGATTGTAATATATGACAACGCGTAACTTATTACAGAATAGTCCGATTTTGATTATTCTTTTTTTATTAGATACCTAGAAGCTGTTCCCATACAATCTAACCCGAAGGGTGGGAAAATAGGGGTGGTTTATTGTTCACTCACATATTTGAATACTAAAATAAGGTAGTTAGCTATTTTAAAAATAATAAAAAATTCAGCATGTAGCAATTAGTATATTATAGCCACAAAAAAATATAAAGGACTACCTCGCTGGCCTAGTGGTGCTAAACACGCCTGCTACGCTAGAGGTCTTGGGTTCGATTCCCGGGTCGACCAAGGTGTTATTGGGTTTTTCTATGAAATTCTCAGTAGCAGGTCGGAGTTTGGATTTGTGCCCGGTTAGTGGCAATAGGCTCGCCCCCTATTACATGGGGCCTAAAACATATCGGCGAACTGTGGGTGTACATTGGTACGCCTCTGCCTACCCCTTCGGGGATACAGGCGTGATGATATGTATGTATGTGTAAAAAATATAAAATAAAAACTTTTTAACAAAAAAATAGAACCGCCGAAAACACTGAAAAGCAAAAAATAAGAAACCTTTTTTTATTTAATCTTAATAACTAAGTTCTTAAACGAATGTGAGTATACCTAAATAATTTTGAGGCGGCGTCAAACTATCAATGAACAAATATCACAAAATTACCTTAAATTTAAAGAAACAACCGAATCAAAAACACGATGTACTATATATTCTTCACTTCCCACTTACTAATACCATTGTGGAAAGCAAATAAAAGTTTTGAGTGTGAGTTTGAACAGGAGTTTGAGTTCGAATCAACTTAACAATGCAATGAAATCTCCAGCGACGAACATTAAAATTTCAAAAAAAATTAAGTACCTAGCTATATATTGTAATTAATTAATTTGCCTGTTTGGCGCCGACTCGAAATTACTTAGGTATACTCACATTCGTTTAAGAACTTAGTTATTAAGATTAAATAAAAAAAGGTTTCTTATTTTTTGCTTTTCAGTGTTTTGTTAAAAAGTTTTTAGGATTGCACATTGACAATGATATGTCATGGAAATCTCAAATTGATAGTGTTTGCTTAAGACTTTGCCGATTCTCTTATGCCCTATATATGTTAGGTAAAATCGCAAACAAAACTGCCCTCCTAACGGCATACCACGGGTATGTAGCCTCCACACTAAGATATGGACTTATATTTTGGGGTAATGCTGCAAATATATCGTCCGTATTTCTGGTACAAAAAAGGTGCATCCGAGCCATCTGTAAATTAAAAACAATAGAGTCATGTAAGCCGCACTTTAGGGATTTAAATATTCTGACAGTACCGTCGCTGTATATCTATGAGGTTCTAATGTTTGTAAAAAACAATATGCACTTGTTTAGTCATGTGGAAAGTCAACGTCGCTCAGATAAGTTAAAAACACTAGTTACTAAGACTGCCTTTGCTCATAAAAGTGTCTATGCAATGGCACCTAAATTGTACAACAAATTACCTGGTGATATTATACATTGTAAGAATAATCATGAATTCAAAAATAAGCTCTTTAAGCTACTAAATGACAAGGTATATTATTAAGTCAAAGAGTATTTGGATGACAAATTCTGATGAATGTTTATAATTTATATTTTCTTAATACATTTCACACTTCACAGACACAATTTTGATAATTTGACAATATTTGACATGCATATACTCATACTTTTGACATTATTATTAACATTTTTATTTTTTTATACTTTCATGACATTTTCTTTATTAACACTCAAAACTGATTTTGTATGCCTATCGGCGGATCATGGCTTGTACATTAATCTATTGAAAAACACCTGTAATCACCTATGTTTCACAAAATGAATAAATGAATTTGAATTTCCAATTATTTCCAAAACAGATACCCAATTTAGACCAGCAATACCAGCAAAAAATCGTTTAGCCATAACACTCCGGTTTCTGGCTTCAGGAGACAGCTATGAGAGCCTGCACTTCTTATTTAAAATTTCACCACAGCTTATATCAGAAACTGTACCTGAAGTATGTAAAGCCCTGGTTCATATACTAAGGAATTAAATCAAGGTAAGTAAAAACGCAATCAATAGGTTTACGCAATTTTTTTAATTAATGTACTCACTTGAATCAAACAAAGCCTTATATTAATAACATTAAAACACAATAAAAATCAAGCTTTCTCATATGCATCGTCAATTAAATTGTACATGTATTCAGATTGGGGAAATGATTCCGTTTGAGTAGGGGGCGGAGGCGAAACAACTTCATTAGACAAAATTTTGATTCTAGTAGTGTTTGTATGTGTTTGCTCAGGTAGCTGTATAACGGAGGGGTATTTTGCGTGATATTAGTTGTGTCGTTAATTATTGCTTCAGATTGATCCATTAAATCGTGGTTTGGATCATATTATGTCCTATTTATCGATATAGGTTCAGAATAGCAAGTAAATGAAGACCCGGGCCTACTCGTATTTTGTTTATGAGATTGCAAGATAGAAGTTGAAGGCGACGAAACAAATATTGGTGACGAAAGACGATTCCGATTTAGATTACGTCGCCGTTGTATAAACATGCCATCAATTTGGTGCATAAAAATTAATCTTCCGTCTTCCGGCAATTGCCTTAGCTTGTTTGCTAAAAAATTTCCATAGCGATCGCAATCATCTTCTCTTTCATGTGGATTATTTCGGCATAATGCTTGGTTCAGGTTAGCGAGACTTTCTTTAATAAAGCTTCCAGCTTGTTGAAGCTCGGGCGGATTCCCACGGCCCCGTTTCGTTGTTGTATGATCACTCGTCGGTGGCACAGGGTTGATGTTTTCCTGGGTTTCTGGGGAATCTTGAATAATGTTCTCCTAAAAAATAAATATGTGTTAACGAATATATCGTCCCCGTAGTTGGAAAACTAAATAACTCCGATTTTGGCGATTTTGACTTTTCCCTATTTTCAAAACACCTAAAACATGCCGCATATTTGAGCCTAACAGACATTTTCGTATCTTATTCCGTTTCAAAATGGTAGCCATTTTTGTTGAACAGATGGAATAATAAATATCTTCAAACGAACACTATTTTTTTCAAGGAAAAATAAATAACTCTGTAAATAAATCAATAACTATGGTCTATGATAAGTTAAAAATAAAATAAATTAAATAACATGAGTTGTTGATTTTTTTCTCAACTTATAAATTTTTTCACACAACTAACTATGTTCTAGGAAAATTAAATAACTCTATTTATTGAATTCTTTTATTTAGAATTTACTTTAGCGTACCTAATTTATAAATACTTGATTTTAATGTATTTCTTCTACAGCTAGATAATGATTCATTATAAGATAAAAATATTAAATAAATAAAGTTGTTTATAATTACCATAAAGCGAAATGCACCTGAGGAAAGTTATCATTAAATTATTTAGATAATTTGGCGCGAAATATTGTATGACTGACCGAGAACGACGACAGAGTGCGCGCGGGTGAGCGCGGAGGTGAGCGCGGGGTTAAACGCGTGTGGTTCGATGCATCGCTCGCTTGTCTTGCTTTTAGTGTATGTAATACCTGACCTTCAATTGCGTTGACATCAGAGTGACTAATAATGGATTCGCGAGGTAGATTTATGGTGAAAATGTGTCAAACGGAAGAAGATTTATCTGAGGTATGTACCTAAGATATTTGGAACATTTTTTGTAAATAAAATTTAGAAATTAGACATAATAAGATTAGGTATGTTATTTTAACCGTTAGAACATTTTTGAACAACATTAACTGATAATTATGCTATAACTATGTACTGATATTTATTTTATATATTTTTTCCTACTATAGGCGTGATTGAATTTCAATAATTTTGAGTTGTGGGAGAAGTTGATAACTTTTTTGCTTTCATTTGAATTTTGACTCTTAAGTTCAAGTATTAAGGTTACTTTTAGCTTGTCATACAAATGGTTTAGATCGGTATTTTAAGTAGATAATTAAATAGATAATAATTTGCAACATAAAAACATTAGTACCTATAGTAAAAAAATGGATTTTAGTGAACAATTAATTAATAATTATGACAATGTTTTGTTTACAAGGCAGTTTTGCTAACTAGGTGGTCAGATAGTTCTTAGGGGTAGTCCCGCATCACGTACCTAACTCTTGTTGTATGGCTGACATTATTACCTACAACGTAGATACCTAAGAGTGCGTCCCCATATGACGAACGAGCACAACACGAGCAGCTCGTGAGCCGTCCGCGAACTGCTCGCGGCATGCTCGCGAGCATCGCAAACGCACTAGTGTAAACACGGAACAGAAAAAACAAGTGGAAGTGCAATACGCCAAAATTACTATGGGAACCGCTGTCGCCAAACTCACACAAATAATCCGATAATAACATATGCACTACAACGAAATAATCCGTATGATTGGTAGTTTTAAATTTTGTCAAAATTAGCCTACATCACAGAAAAACAATAAACCTTGACTTTCTAAAAATAAGGTTTATTTTGCATTAGCAACAATACGTATTTACGGTCTACAGTCGCACTAAATTCGATTGACGAGTTAGTTTTGCTACTTGACCATAGATGGCGATATATAATCAATATAAGCAATTATCAACATAATTGCTTTAAACATACGGTTGACAATGGCGTGACTTTAATGCTACTCGACCAAGGACACACCACGTATTATATTTAAATTCTTTATCGATATCGATAGATACCCGATTTTTGTTCAAATACGATAAATACAACTCGTTGGGAGTACAGTTATTTATTTATTACACAAACCGCTGTACCTTTTAAACCATTAATTAATAGACACACAAGACTGACAGACAGATAGGTAAAGGGCCATGCCCAAGTTTCATAGTGAGTTTGGCCCAGAGTGCACACTTATGATATGATATCTTAAATTTAATATAGATTGTCAACATGTAATTAAAGAAGGAATCAGATAAATAAAACTTCGGGTTTTATAGTAAAACTTCGTCTTTAATATTCCGCATATGTTGAAATTCTCATGATTCTCGTGAATTAAATGGAATTTTGCCGTGAAACTTGAAGAATGGAAGTGCAGTGTCGATTTCACGAGTTTTCATCTATCCACCGGTGGATGAATCAGGATTTAGCTTGCCGGCCGGCCTCCCACAACACAAGGACGCACTCTCTATCCATTTCTCTTTCATGCTTGTGACTTTGGGAAACCTGAAACAAATTTTTAATGAAGGTTAAAAAATCTATTACCTACTGTTTGTAACACTCTGTGTGTAACGTCTCAGTCATTAATAAATTATAATAATTATGTTACTATTCAAAACATTGATTATATTTTTGCTTTATACCACTTAAACGACCATAAATTTCGTGTATTAATTAAGGCGACCTCGTACCTATATTGTAATGCAAAACGAAATAAATAAAAATAACTGTTTGGGTTAAGATAGTTATTCCTTGTATCGACATCAATCGACAAAATCAATTTTCGACTTGACCACATCACTACATTGAGTAGCGAAGGTCTTTCCAGAATGTTCTATGGAAAAAAAACAATCGAAAATAAACTTTGTCTTTACTGCATAAGGTTTATTTTGACTAAGCGTTCTATTACATTTTTGTAAATTGGAAGAAAATAAGATTTTTATTAGAAAACAATAAACATCGTACTTACCGATGATACGAAATACCTCCATTTGTAAGATTTCTTCTCCTACTATCATTTTTTCACGCTAAAACGGAACAATACGGCATAGCTAGGTAAATATTAATTTGTCACGAGACGAGCTACTCGACGTGATGACAGACGCAACTGGGATCGGTTAAGCGCAAGTTAAGCGTAACAACGCTTAATTGTGACACGCGTGCCACGCCTATTTAGCACTTCCACCTGTTTTTTTCTGTTCCGTGAGTGTAAATTACGTCATCTGACAGACTTGCGCGCGCCACACGTTCGTATGCTCGCGAGCGGCTCGCGAGCACGCCGCGAGCGGTTCGCGGGCGGCTCGTGAGCTGCTCGTGTTGTGCTTGTTCGTCAGATGGGGACACACCCTAATGCCTCGTTTACGGAGACGCGGGGCGTCGGGCCTTGCGATGAGCGGCGCGGTCTGCACTGAATTCAAATATATGGAGTTGTATGAGTGCGTTTACGGAGAAGCGATTTAATACGCGTTTGTTTGAAATAGGGAGTTTTTTGCGGCGGACCCCGCGCGTCTCCGTAAATGAGGCCTTATCTAACTAAACGCGTCAAAGTTGGCGAATTCCGAGGCTTAGTCGTATAAAGCTTAATGACCAAACGTAGACTTAAATACTTGTCATAAACTCTTGTCACATGATTATTATTTTACTTGTTTCCTCATTAAACATCTACTGTATTATTGCTTCTTATTGTTTTAGGACGAAAATAAGACAATCAAACAACAGGACCAAAGTACCATTACTGTCAGCCCACAAAAACATACTGTTGAGAATGACGGCTTTAAAATAATAACATGCGAATCATGCTCCAGCATCAGTTATGGCCAGTGAAAGTCTTAATAATTATATTAACCCACTCCAATCAGCACCTCTGCCTGTTATTGTCAGCCCATTGTCTTTGTCTAGCAGCAAAATAAATTTAAATGAAGATGACCACATAATATACAATAATAATTATAAAGATCTCTAAGTTCGTCTATCAGAGGGTCAAGTCCCATTTCGGGCATAGAAGCAATGCCACTTTCGACAGATGAAGAACCTTTTTCTGATTCAGGATCGTCTTGGATTGCGAACACAGAAGAAGAAAATGAAATAAGAAGAAAACGTAGTCCTTTAATGGACAACAATATTTCATTGGCAAAGAAGAAAAAAAGAGTTAAGAGACTTGAACGAATAAACCCCATTTTGTCGAGTGATTGTGAAGATGAAACAGGTAATATTATAACAACTCGCGGTTTTATTGAAACTCCTATTGACCAAGTCTCACCAGTTAACCCTGATAGAAGAATCATGGAACACAATATCACAATCGCTGAGACAACAGATTCAGAAATAGACACAGGAAATAAGGAAAAGGCGAATAGATGGAAAAATACGAATCAAACAAACTGGAAAAGAAATAAAGAGTTGGAAAACAAACGAAAATGTTTGCCATATAAAAGTAAAACTGGAAAGTGTCTTGCAGCTAAACTACCTAAAAGTCCTAAATGCAGTCAAAATTGTCGCCAAAAATGCACACAAAAGTTTACACAAAACGAACGTGAGAAACTTTGCAAATTCTATTGGTCTATACAAGATTTTAGGCTGCAAAAAGAGTTTTTGCTGAAGCGCATCATCATTAAACCAGTACAGACTACAAGAAAATCTGTACCGGTCGAAAAACAAAGAAGTTCTAGCAATATCGAAAATGTACGATTTGTATGCGAAGAAAATGAAAGAAAGCAATAAAGTGCCAGTAAAATTAAACATTTATAAAAAAGTGTTTGGTACAGAGTACAATCTAGCGTTCTATCACCCCAAAAAGGATCAATGTAGCGTATGTAACAATTATAAAAAAGATTAAAGTGATATAAACCTTCAAACTGAGTATACTCAACATATAGAGCGAAAAGATGCATCTTATAGATCTAAAGAGATGGATAAAAAGAAGTCTGAAGAAAATGAGTCATATTTGTGTGTCACCATGGACTTGCAAAGTCTACTGCAGATTCCGTCAACTGCAGATAGTCTCATGTATTATTCTAGAAAATTAAATTTATATAATTTATCTATTTATGAGTTTAAACCTCCAAAGAACGACGCTCACTGTATGATCTGGACGGAAATAAACGGCAAAAGAGGCAGCATTGAAATAGCATCTGCTATTCATTTATCGATTAAAAGCCTCCCTAAGGTTTTAACGCACGTCACCATTTATTCCGACACATGCTCCGGACAAAACCGAAATCAGTACATAGCAGCATTTTTATTGTACTTAGTACATACGCATGAGACGATAAAAGTATTGGAACAGAAGTATCTAGAAAGTGGTCATAGTTTTATGGAAGTAGATTCAATGCATAGTGCCATAGAAAGATAAAAAAGGTATACAGACACGTATTCTATAATAGATTGGAAGGGAATTATGCTACGGGCAAGATCAAAAAGACAAAATACAAATGAAACTCCATATAATGTAACTGAATTGTCATATCAAGACATGATTGATGTAAAAGCACTTGCTTCAAAAATAATTAAAAACAAAACTATTGCGGAGAATGGAGAAAAAGTGTGCTGGTTGAAAATAAAATGTCTTAGATTTGAAAAGGAATTACCTGGTTTTATTCAATACAGATACGATTACGATGGGCCATATCACTTACTAAATACTCTTTGTAAACCAGGGAGACCGACTAGGAGAACCTGTATAACCTCTGAAATGCCAACTTTAAATACTGAAGATCTTCCCCGGGCATATAAACAATGTCTTCCTATAACAAAACAAAAAAAGAAAGACCTTTTACAGCTCTGTAAGAAAAATATAATTCCTAAAGAGCTTCACGGGTGGTACGAAAGTTTACCGTGTTTGAACGAAGACCAGGGTCCACCACGCTCCACTGGATCATCTGAAGTCGATGAGTAAGCTTATGGTGGGCCCCTGATCTACTACATACTGAAAATTAACAATTTAGATTATAATAGGGGTTTTTCATTGTTAAATTAACACGATGTTTATCTTTAGAGTCTTGTTTTGATATTTAATTTTAAATTACACTTTTTTATTTGTGTTGGGTTTGCTCTTAACTCTAGTATTGGTCAGAGATGTCAGAGACAAAGCCTACGACAGAGCGAGCTTACACAAAAGGAGCCTGTTCACTCTAACTTTGAAGGGATTACTTACGCCATGTTTGAATGAATGGGTTCCTATGTTTATATCTTTTTTAAAGTTTACATTTCAGTATTGATTAGGTACAATCATTTAAATTGTTTTGAATTTTAATCATGTGATATTTTGTTATGAAGGTATTTTTAGTTCTAAGTAAATTGATAATAATATTAGAAGTTCTTGATCGGTGTGCTCAATGTACCTGATTATTGTCATATAAGTTTTTGAATTGTGAGTTTTATTTAAGTTCTGTTTAACTTAATACTAAACCTAATAACGAAATATATTTAGTTGAATTGAGTCCTTTTTTAAGTTTTATAATGATTCTGTACCTTTGTTTTACAGTTCATTTTTAGTAATGACCTACGGCTTAGGAGCAAACAATCTTTTTTTTTTGCGTTTGGTTATATTTTGGTTTGATACAAACTTATATTTTTTACTTCTAAATGATACCTTTTTTAAGTTTTCATTGTTTTGCTTACTATATAAGTACGTCTTTTATAATTATGTGTCTGTTTTGATTTTAAATAATACTTTAAGTTAATTTGTTTTGTTAACTTGTTATAACTGGTGTTATTTTGTTTTTCTTTAAGTTTGTGGTAGAACAAGTATCTGATTACAATACACTTTTTCTAAATTTAATTGTATTTTTTTATATCTTCCTTAAAATAACTTTATAAATAACATAATACAGCTTTTATTTTATATGAGACAATAATAGTTACAAAAAAATCAAAGTAATGATAACGTATAAACCCACTAAAGTAAACTTAACATTTATAAATATTACGACATAGATAAATTCAATAACTGCATTTATTTTACAAAATTTTACACTACCAAATGTATTTAGCTTGTAGGAAAACTAAATAAGTAGCCGAAATAAGAAGCTAATTGTAGTAACGTTACAAATATCAGTTGTGGCAAAATTAAATAACTTGATTTTTTATTTGTTTTTTTATTATACTTAAAGTTAGAGTTCAGTTTTTTGAAGATTAATCTAAAAGGTAATCAGGTCCATAAAATTTAAAAGTACCCATGGTACAATTGTCTCACGTTTCTTAACAAATGTACATTAACTGAAAAAAAAAAACACTAAATCGCGTTTATCTCAGAACCGCAAAATCTGAGTTATTTAGTTTTCCATCTACGGGGACGACATGTTTTTGGTTTCAGATTCCAGACAGTGTTGAAGAATGGTTGGAAACTTTAGATGGAAAACATATCGTAATGCAGTCACCTTGTCACTCAGGATCAACCTACTACAACTATAAGAAAAGTTTTAGTATCGTGCTTATGGCACTAGTAAACAGCAACTACAATTTCGTTTATGTCAATATAGGCGGTCAGGGTAAAATAAGTGACGGTGGAATATTTCAACTGTGAACTATGGCGGAGGATGAAATCTGATTCCCTATTTCTACCACCTCCGCGTCCACTTCCGGGATCTAATAAACCTGTGCCTTACGTATTTTTGGGTGATGGTGCCTTTTCACTCAGCACATCGGTAGTGAAACTTATCCAGTGCAAGAGTGGTGGTAGAAAACGCTTTTGGCATATTGTCTTCAAAATTTAGAGTCTTTAGAAAACCATTGATGGTATGCCCTGACAAAGTAAGTCTCATTACGATGACTTGTGTCCGATTTACACACCACCAGGTACAATTGATCTCTATAACGATGATGGTATTCGTATACAAGATGGTTCTTGGAGATCAGAAATTCGAGATTCATGTGCTATACGCGATTTGCCTGAGGTACCGCGTAGATCAAGTTTGACTGCAATTGAAATTAGAGAAGAGTTCACAAAATATTTTACTCCCAATATAGGTGCATAGGTTACAACTTCCACATATCGACATCTTCTCCATAGATTTTAATGTTAAAACTATTATATTACTAATAAATAAATAAACTTACTTGAATCAACGAGTCAGTGGTTTTTTTTACCGTCAGCCCTTCACCGAGGAAAGAATCTATATAAGCATATGCAAACCAGATGGGTTTATATATTTCTTCTGCTCCAGCCCCTGAGTGACTTGAATCTCGTACCTTTAATCAATCAATAAATAAATAAATAGCTGAGACAATTCACACCAAGATCATCTGACCCCAAACTAAGCAGAGCTTGTACTATTGCTGCAGCCTCGGCATCTCAGCCAGCAGCCCTCTCGGCCTCACCCTCCTCTCATTCAGCCCCTCAGGCGATCAATACATCCCAGTCCGACTGTTCAGCCCCTAAGAAGGGTGGCCCGGTCCCTCCTCCAATCTTCCTTGAGGAGAAAAGAAAATTGAACCGAGGTGTCATCGTGGTGCACACAGCACCACATTAATTTTACTAGTGCTCGTTCTGTCAAGGACGGCATTAAAATAATTGTCCCGACAGCGGCCGACTCTCGGTCGCTTACTCGTATGCTGCAGGAGAGAGCCCTGACATACCACAGCTTTAGTCTCCCAGAAGAACGCGTCCTCCGCGTAGTTATTAAATCAGACCCGTAGAGTTGTCCTCAGAGGACATTCTCAAGGACCTCTGTTCGCAGGGTATTCCAGCCCTCGAGGTACACCGGTTGTACCGTTCACGAGGCAAGTTACCATACGAGATGGTCCTTGCTGTCACCGAGAGATCGGCTGACGGTAAGTCCATCTTCAACATTAAATCCGTCTGCCAACTTTCCGCTATAAAAGTTGAGCCGCCACGTAAAACCGGCACTGTCAGTCAGTGCCACCGCTGCCAGCTGTACGGTCACTCGCAGCGTAACTGTTTCGCGCGCCCTCGTTGTGTGAAGTGCCTCGGTGAGCACGGAACGCCTGACTGTCCCCGACCCAAGGACCACACCCCGTGCGCTGAGCCCCCTAGCTGCGTTCTCTGCGGTGAAAAGGGTCACCCAGCAAACTATCGAGGCTGTCCAAAGGCCCCTAAAACCGTCGCGAAACGGCCTGTCGCCCGTGCACTGGCCCCCGCGCAAAATCCCGCGACCGCTCCGCCGCGTCTTAGTCCGCAACGCCCAACCGGGGCTTGTTGGAATAGAGAAACGCATCGCCGTGCTTTCCCGGCTCTCGCCTCTCCTCCGAAGGAGACAACATCGATCACCGCGCTCCAAGGACCCTCTGTCCCACGCATACCTCTCGCCGCGTTCAAACCCGCGCCCGTACCGAAACCCGCGCACGCATCAACGTCGGCCGCGGCCCTTATGGCCCCGTCGTTCTCAGCCGACATCACTGCGTCGGTTAAAAATTATATCGAGGTATACGAGTCGTTTGACTTTAATCGTATCCGCCTTATGGCTGAGGCGATTAGAGCCAACCCTTTGCCTCTGCACGCGCCTATCATTAGGGAGCAGTTCAGCGACGTATTCGCCGCATACAAAGCCGCCGCGTTCTAATGGCTACAACCGCCGGTAAATTCAAACCCCGTTCCCTTAAATTAGGTTTCTTTAACGCGCAAATTATTAATAATAAACGCGATGAAATCGCAACGTTTCTCCGCGACCACCAACTCGACGTTTTTCTTGTACAGGAGACCTTTCTTAAACCGTCTCATAGAAACCCGTGAATCGCGAATTATAACCTAGTCCGTAACGATCGTACCAGAGCCGCAGGCGGCGGCACGCTCATTTATTTCAAAAGGTCACCTTACTGCGTTCCGATGGACCCACCTACGCTGTCGCACATTGAAGCCTCTGTCTGTAGGCTAGGCATGACCGGTCATAGACCTTTGTTCTTAGTCTCAGTTTATATCCCTCCGTCACCACAGGGGGTCGACTTACGACTTGACCTGCAAGCTCTTCTTGCTCTCGGCGACTCCGTCCTTCTGGCGGGAGACCTGAATGCAAAACACGAAGCGTGGAATAGCCACACTCGTAACATCCGTGGTAGACACCTAGACCTTCTTAGCTCCGAGCTAAACTTTGACATCATCGCGCCTATGAATCCAACGCATTTCCCCGCTAACGTAAATCACCGCCCCGACATATGAGATATAGCTTTGCTTAATAACGTTAACCTAGCGCTTCGGTCAATTGAAGTTATTCAGGAATTAGATTCTGACCATCGACCAGTGATCATGTCTTTCGGTCCGCGTGTAGGTCCCCCCGACGCTGGTCAGCCCATCCCCACTGAGATAGTTACGAACTGGACGAAACTTGGGACCCGTCTTAAGTCAGTCCAATCTGCGCATCTCGACTCAATCCCAGACCACGTAGAATCCGTGACGGACGCTATAGGCGCGATCGACTCCCTCACTGAGCATGTGCAGTCCGTGGTGAACGAGTGTTCACGGTCGGTACCGGTGACAGAAGACGCTCGCTGGCTCCTTCCGGACGACGCCCGTGCCCTACTGACGGAGAAGAACGCGGCTATACGCGCCTACGACGCTTATCCCTGCGACTCTAATCGCGTCCGCATGCGCTCTCTACAGCGTGCCTCTAGGAAGCGCATAAGGATATTGATGAACGCTGGGATAAGCTTCTCGACCAATTAGAGACCGTCAAAATCATCACGTGCTTTGGAATCTCCAAAGTAAACTACGTAGTTGTACCGAAGTTACTATGCCCCCGCTGAATCGTCCGAATCAGAGCCCTGCCTTCGAAGACGACGAGAAAGCGGAATGCCTAACCGACAGCTTAGAGGCCCATTGTACGCCTAGCGACCTTCCGGTCGATCAAGCTCACCTCGCCAGAGTTGACGCTGAAGTCGAACGTAAGGCCTCGCTCCCTACTTCTGAGGATCCGGAACACCCACTCGCACCGGTAACTGTAGACGAGGTACGCTCTCTGATCAAGGAACTGCATCCACGTAAAGCCCCAGGCTCAGACGGTCTCACCAATAAGGTGATTAAACTCTCCCCCCAGCATTAGTAATCCTCTTGACAAGCATCTTCAATGCAGCATTAGGCAACAATCTCTTTCCACAGCAGTGGAAAGAGGCGATAGTCATCGGCATCCACAAACCCGGTAAACCGAAGTCTGAGCCCACTAGTTACCGCCCCATTAGCTTACTCAAGGTTCTTGGAAAGCTATACGAGCGAATTATTTATTCCCGTCTTATGGACTATGCCGAGTCCAGGAGTCTCATTCCAGACGAGCAGTTCGGTTTTAGAACCCAACACTCGTGCGTCCAACAAGTCCACCGCAAAGTCGAGCATATAAGCGCTGGTTTTCAGCGTAGAAGGCTCACTGGCGTGCTCTTCTTCGATATAGCAAAGGCCTTCGACAAGGTCTGGCACAATGGCTTGATCTTCAAGCTTTATCAACTCGAGGTGCCAGATCGTCTCGTGCTCATCATCCGAAACTTTTTGTCGAATCGGTCGTTTCGCTATCGCGTTGAGGGCACACTCTCTTCCCCTCACCCGATCCGCGCCGAAGTCCCTCAAGGCTCGGTACTCTCTACACTCCTCTTCACGCTATACGCTAACGACATTCCTCGCGGTGGCAAACCCCAAGTAGCTATGTACGCCGACGATACGGCCATCTATTATTCAGGCACCAGCCCCTTAGCGATAGGTCGAACTCTCCAGACCGCGGTCACGACCCTCGGGAAGTGGTTCACGAAATGGAGAATCGAAGTCAACCCTACCAAGGGCGCAGCCGTGCTCTTTAGCAAGAAACGGCAGCCTCCCGCTCCCCCTCCACCTATAACCCTCTTCGGCAAGCCTATCCCTTGGGAGCAGCAAGCCAAATACCTGGGCGTAATCCTTGATCGGAAGCTTACCTTCATAGCTCATATTAAAGCGGCACGCGCGCGAGCCGCCTTCGCCCTGGGCCGACTTCATTGTATGTTGAACAAGCGCATTAAACTCTCTCTTACTTGTAAGAAGAGAATTTACACTGCGTGTGTGAGACCTATCATGACTTACGGCAGCGTCGTATTTTCTCACGTACCCGATTATCGACTCAAACGAATGCAAACTCTCCAAAACCGTTTCATGCGTAGAGCCACAGGCGCTCCAGGTTACGTCCGTAACTTGCAGTTGCACTGTGACTTAAAGGTGCCAACAATCAAGCAGTTCATGAAACGCGCCGCGATCCGATTTTTCGACTCCTCCGAAACCCACCGTAACCCGCTAATCGTAGCGGCCGCGCGATACGTACCTTCCGTAATATCTAAGATTAAACGCCCCAGACTTACTCTCTCCTTTTTTTTTTTTTTTTTCGGGGGGAAATCCTCATGGACTTCCTCCGCCTGGGGAGAGGCGGAGGGGCATGCCGGACTCTTACCGGCTAAAACCCCCCGGTGTCTCCTCCTCGCACGTGCACGTGGGGCCGCGGGAATCCAAATTCTTCCGCAGCCCCACGCTAGTGCTGGCCCGGCTGTCCGGGCCTCATCTCGTGCACAGGGTAGTGAGGTGTAAGACTACCCCGTGCTCCGCCTCGGAGGCGCGCGCCGACACCCGCGCGCGCCTACGCCTCGGGTCCAGCGGTTAGGGGGCGGGGACTTCCCCAAGTCCCTCGCCCCTGGTCCCATTTATGGGGGGTGGAGAAGGGCGTTGTCCGCCCTTCTCCTGCGCCCGGTGCGTCTTCTGCGGCCGGGGAAGAGAGACGAGATCTCCCTCTCCCGTTCCGCAGTCTCCTTCTGCGACATCACGTCCTCGCAGAAGGACACCACCGCGTCCCACGACTCTGCGCTACCGACCATACTCTGCACTACGGCCGGCAGCGACAGATCGCCTCCTACTTCATTTGCGAGGACACGGCGCTGCTCCTCCCAAGCTACACACTCAGCGAGCGTGTGTTGCGCCGTGTCCTCCCCGCAATGGACGCAGTGGTGGCACCGAGCGTCCGGCTCCCTGCCCATGCGACACAGGTACTTGCCGAAGCACCCATGCCCCGACAGCACCTGCGTCACCCTGAACGACAGGGAACCGTGCCTTCTCCCGAGCCAGTCGTCGAGTACTGGCCGGATCGCCTCGACGGTAGCGAGGCCGGCGGCAGGGCGCAGAAGCCTTTGCCGCCATTCCGCCACCAGGACCTGACGGAGCTCTCCTCGGCGCAGCTCAATCTGCCGCTGCACCGGCGTCGAGCCCCGCGCCCGCTCTTCCTCGCGCCATCGGTACAATGACGCGAGTACTTTCGCCTCCAGGTCCCAGGGCGGGGATCCGGCCAGGACACAAGCCAGACTTACTCTCTCCTACCCCGACAATAAAATAACGCTTCTCCAAGAAGCATTCGATTTAGCTAGCAGTAGCAATACAAAACACAACCTCCGTATATTACGTCCTCGCCGGCGAGGCCCGTCGCGTATTATAAATAATAGTAACGTAAATGTTATCCTCCCGCCCCTAGACCAAGCTGGCCCGAGCCGGCCAAACTAGCAATAAAAATATGTCCCTAAATAATAAAAACTTAGATCCAGCCATCCCTTGCTGTTTTGCTCTATTAAGATTGTTAGCAACGCACTAAGTCGAGGTCCGAACCCCGCAGGGGGTGCCCTTAGTGGACGTTGCTGACGTAGTTAGTTTTTCCTATTGCTCTGGCTGGAGGCCTTAAGGTCCTCGCCAAAAGTCCGGTGAAGTCAAAGCCTGCGCTCAGGCTAACTGCAAAGATCTCTACCAAAAAAAAAAAAAAAGCCTGTTCACGGAGCTTCACGGCACTAATGTGGAGCCGGCATTATAAAATATCCATAATACTTAGATGCCTAATTAATATTAGTTATTGTTTTGTCTGTATTTTTAACTCTCATTTTGTGCATTGTAAATAAATAATTATTTTATATTACACATGTACTTTTTCAGAGGTTCAAACTGAGAAATTTAAAAACCCGAAATAAGAAATTCTAAAATTAAAATCTGATATTTTATTATCTATATATATATCAAATTGAAAACCTGAGCAATTATAAAATTAGTATTAGCCAATTGTTAATGAACATGTTTTTTTGTAAAGACTGTAATATTTATGTTTAAATTATCAGCACATAGTAGAACAAATATTCATAAATCTAATGTATTGCTCTGCTCCGAATTCGATAATATTCAAATTTTTGCTACTGCCTTTAAGAATAGAATCATAAGTTACAAAGTGAATCCAATTAAATCTAGTGACATAACAATAACTCCAGAAATATTTTTAAACCAAGTTTCAAAATCTGTATGTAAAATTATCAATCTTATGATTCAAAAACATAAAGCAATTAAAGTCAATTTTGAATTATTTGTTTCATACATTTTACCAAAAAATAATGAAAGCTCTATGAAATCTTTCAACACCAAATATATGATAGCAGTTCCGAACACAAATATTTCTGACATCTTTTTTAAATGCTCTGAAAAATTAATATCTAAATGTTTAGAATTTGAACTTGCCGAATCTGGGTGGACTATTAATTTTATAAGCCATTTGGAAATAAACATAAACAAGTACAATCCTTTGAGAGCTGGCACTTACTTAGAATTGCCTACTGTTATAAAAAACACAAAGTCATGTTTGAATATACGTAACAATGACAATCATTGTTTTTTGTGGTGTATTATTGCCCACAAACATGTGGGCAATAATACACCAAACCAGTAAAAAAATTAACGCTAATAGAATGCAATCTTTTTCAATTTGACGGGCCTGTTGGTCTAGCGGTTAGTGACCCTGACTGCTATACCGGTGGTCGTGGGTTCGATTCCCACTCTGGACAAATGTCGTGTGATAAGCACGATCATTTGTTCTGTGTCTGGGTGTTATTTATCTATAATATGTATGTATTTAGAAATATATAAGTATGTTTATCAGTTGTCTGGTTACCATAACACAAGCTCTCTAAGAGCTTAGCTTGGGATCAGATTACCGTGTGTGAATTGTCCAGGAATATTATTAATCGTACCCACACTATACGTTTCTTTTAAACATAAATGATATGTCTTTTCCACCAAGTTTCGATGATACTAAAATCTTTGAGAAAAATAATCCTTCTATAACTGTAAATGTATATGGTCTTGAAGCTAGTAATCACGTAACAGGTCCATTATATTTGACACGTGAACGAAAGCTTATACATGTCAATTTGTTGTATACGCGTGAATATTAAGTCGTTGTTTTCCCGAAGCGAAATGAGTTGGTATCGGTCATACAATCGATTAATATATTTAAAAAAAATTAGACTCAAGAAATGGCGGATTAACAATTGTTATAAACAAAACTCGAAAGTGACTTGAACCAGTAGTAATACATCGCGCTATACCTACGCGGGCGGGCGCGCGGTTACCCCGAACGCCGCGCGGTCGTTGCACTTCGCGTGTAAATCAGCTGATCGCTACTCGTGATTTAGTAAAACACAAAACCAATAAGTAATTCAAATTTTCGCTTCAAACTTTTACGGGCTTAGGATCGTCATAAATACTTAAAAAAAAAAATAGGTATCTTTAAAAAAAAGTCGGAATTTGATAATTAAGTATTTAAGGCGTAGGTATTTAAAAATGGAATCAACTTATTTAGTTTTTGATTACCTAACCTACTTTTAAATGTTTATTTACAAAGTACGAGTACTTACACTTAACGGTAGCGGAGTAATTTTTCGAAATGTAAACCACTACGTTCAATGCACAAACGAGCACTTTTTAACTGATTGTCTTTCAGTTTCATTAAAGTGTCTCTGTCACGTCTCACGATATTAAAAGCGTCCACTATCGCACTTATCAAAGAGTCGCATGTTTGGTGTTCCTCACGATACACCAAGTTCTTGAGCTCAGACCACAAATAAAAGTCCAAGGGAGTCAAGGGCAGGCTCCTCGGTGGCCAAGGGTGTGGCCCGATACGAAAAAAAAATGATAAGGATGCAGTCCTTCTGTGTTGAGCACTTTCATCGCACATTCATCACTTGACGTCATCGACGTTCGCGCACAGAACACTAACTAATAAGTAATAGGTCATAGGTACTAAGCCGTAGGCACAGAGCGCAACATTTGGCGGCATTCGATTGTGTTTCGGCGCTTGCCGCGTGCATGCAAGCTAATTTATACCGTATCACCTTGACCGAGAGCTTATTTTGCTCTGAACATTTATTATTCATTCTTCCTTTGTAAGTTTGCCGACAACACGTGGCGGCGGCGTGTGTGTTTCGTGTTACCTACAGGTGCCGACGTTATCTCTAGTGAGTGAACTACTATTGATTATCCCTCTTTCGAGTTTATGAATACTTTTTTAATGATTTGAAAAAAAAACATTATGTTTTTTAAGTTAAACTTTGTATTTCGATAGTACTACTGATGGGTAATCGTCCTGCCGCGGGAAAACAACCATTCAATTTTCACGGTGTATAACTAAAGGTAATAAAGCCTATTTTTGTTTAATAAAAAATTTTGGTCACCTTATTCATCGACAATTAACCAAACATAAATCTAAACTAGTTTTATGTGAGGAGTGTTTTTTGTATCATGATGATGAAGATAAATTATTAAATCACAACTGCGGCAAAATAAAAACAGTTTTGCCTGATGAACATAGTAAATTACAATTTTCAAACTTAGAGAGAACGTAAAGAATTCCAATTGTAATATACGGAGATTTTGAAATTTTGCTTTGCAATTACTCAGACAAAAATAAATCGCTTTTTACTGAATCTGTGCAGGCGCATCAAGCATCATCGTTTGCTTATTACATTTGTTGCAATTCTAAACCTGAATTAAATGATTTTGTTAGTTATAGAGGCCCAAACTGCGCGCAAAAATTTGTTGAAACCATTACAAATGATGTAAAAAAGCTGTATACAATTTTGCAAAATAAACAGTCAATGATGCCTCTTACTTCTGATGAGTTAATGATCATTTCGCCGGCAAATATAGAGGTGCTGCACACAACGCTTGTAATTTGAATTTGAAACAGTGTCAATACATACCTATAATTTTTCACAATTTATCTGGATATGATTGCCATTTATTTATAAAAGAGCTGTCGGATATAATTGGCAAAATTACTTTAATTCCTAAATCAAAAGAAAAGTACATATCGTTTACAAAAATCATACCTATAGATAATAAAACTTCAGTTCAATTAAAATTTATTGATTATTTTAACTTTTTAAGCGCTAGTTTAGATAAATTGCCTGGCTAGCATCAGCAGGTGGGCAAGGTCTTATGGCCTGCAGATAATCCCTGCTAAGTCACAAGCTCTGATAATTGGCAGCAGGCATTACCGTAACGCGCTTGATCTGTCCTCTCTGATGCCTCTCAGTCTCGACGGTGTTGTGATCCCCATCTCCGACTATACTACTTACTATAAAAATCTTGGGGTAATGTTGGATTTACATTTGTCATGGCGTGATCAGGTCAACGAGGTAAGTCGTAAGGTACACTTCTCCTTCCACTCGCTGAAGTGTCTCCAGACCTTCTTACCTTTAAAGACTACAATTTTATTAGCTCAATCGTTAATTCAGCCGATCATTGACCACGCCGACGCCTGCTACTTTGATGCCACAGAGGAGCTACTAAATAAACTTGAGAGATTGCAAAATATTTGTATCCATTTTGTTTATGGACTCAAGAAGTATGATCATATTTCTCACTTCCGCAATGAACTCAAGTGGCTCCCGTTCCGCCTTCGCAGGAACACTCGCATTCTATGTCTCCTATATAATATCCTTCATAATCCCCGCTACCCTCCTTACTTGCGTGAGCGTTTTTCGTATGTCCGTTCCCCCGATGTCCTTTGTAGATCCCATCTCAAATCCCACAGGATTTGACATTACAGGATATCCGATTATTTAAATGATAGAAACGCCTGGGATTGAGCTGCTCGCTTATACAGCTATCGCTTGTGTTTTTTTTAAGCTGTCTTTCACTTTTTTTTTTTTTTTTGCATGTTGTACATATTAATTTATCTTCATCATCATGATACAAAAAACACTCCTCACATAAAACTAGTTTAGATTTATGTTTGGTTAATTGTCGATGCATAAGGTGACCAAAATTTTTATTAAACAAAAATAGGCTTTATTACCTTTAGTTATACACCGTGAAAATTGAATGGTTGTTTTCCCGCGGCAGGACGATTACCCATCAGTAGTACTATCGAAATACAAAGTTTAACTTAAAAAACATAATGTTTTTTTTTTCAAATCATTAAAAAAGTATTCATAAACTCGAAAGAGGGATAATCAATAGTAGTTCACTCACTAGAGATAACGTCGGCACCTGTAGGTAACACGAAACACACACGCCGCCGCCACGTGTTGTCGGCAAACTTACAAAAGAAGAATGAATAATAAATGTTCAGAGGAAAATAAGCTCTCGGTCAAGGTGATACGGTATAAATTAGCTTGCATGCACGCGGCAAGCGCCGAAACACAATAGAATGCCGCCAAATGTTGCGCTCTGTGCCTACGGCTTGCTACCTATGACCTATTACTTATTAGTTAGTGTTCTGTGCGCGAACGTCGATGACGTCAAGTGATGAATGTGCGATGAAAGTGCTCAACACAGAAGGACTGCATCCTTATCATTTTTTTTTCGTGGCGGGCCACACCCTTGGCCACCGAGGAGCCTGCCCTTGACTCCCTTGGACTTTTATTTGAGGTCTGAGCTCAAGCCCTTGGTGTATCGTGAGGAACACCAAACACGCGACTCTTTGATAAGTGCGATAGTGGACGCTTTTAATATCGTGAGACGTGACAGAGACACTTTAATGAAACTGAAAGACAATCAGTTAAAAAGTGCTCGTTTGTGCATTGAACGTAGTGGTTTACATTTCGAACAATTACTCCGCTACCGTTAAGTGTAAGTACTCGTACTTTGTAAATAAACATTTAAAAGTAGGTTAGGTAATCAAAAACTAAATAAGTTGATTCCATTTTTAAATACCTACGCCTTAAATACTTAATTATCAAATTCCGACTTTTTTTTAAAGATATCTGTTTTGATTTTTAAAGTATTTATGACGATCCTAAGCCCGTAAAAGTTTAAAGCGAAAATTTGAATTACTCATTGGTTTTTTGTTTTATTAAATCACGAGTAGCGATCAGCTGATTTACACGCGAAGTGCAACGACCGCGCGGCGTTCGGGGTAACCGCGCGCCCGCCCGCGTAGGTAGGTATAGCGCGATGTATTACTACTGGTTCAAGTCACTTTCGAGTTTTGTTTATAACAATTGTTAATCCGCCATTTATTGAGTTAATTTTTTTTACATATATTAATCGATTGTATGACCGATACAAACTCATTTCGCTTCGGGAAAACAACGACTTAATATTCACGCTGTATATATATATATCTGTTTCATATATTTTTAGTAGTTTTGTTTATATATTGTATATTTTGTGATTTTGTGTATTTTTTTTATTAATATTAGTTTATTTAATTTTTCTTCTTGTACACTGTGTCTATGTTTCTTTTCTAATATTTCCTGTCATAGGTCTGCTGGAAGAAATTTCATTTGAAATAAGCAGTACCTTTGTACCTTTTTATCTTTATATATTAAGTATTGTTTGTAAATTGTGTGTACATAAATAAATAAATAAATAAATAAATTAATTAATTAATTAATAATAAATAATTTATATTACCCACCTAACATTCATAATGCTCATTCGGATCTTCCCTTTGCTGCCGAAAAATATTCGCCTATGCAAAACAAGTGTAAAAAGTTAATTGCAAATTTGTATAACAAACATCGTTTCGTTATCCATTATATGCATTTAGTCCAAGAGTGTTTAGAAAGGCAAAAAGCTAAATCTGATTTTGAAAAAGATTTTTTTAAGAAACAAAACAATTCTATTTTCGGAAAAACAATTGAAAACAAGCGGAAACAAGTTGATATCAGGCTCGTAAAATTATGGAAAGATAAGTTAAATACAACCAACAAATTGCATGGTGCTGAAAGGTATGTTAGCGCACCGCATTTCAAAGACTTATCAATTATATCGGAAAGTTTAGTAGCTATTCAATTGAATAAAACAAAAGTTATATTGGACCGCCCTATTTACATTGGATTTTCTGTTCTTGAAATTTCTAAAACACATTTGTATAATTTTCATTATTCTGTTATTAAAAAAATATATGGAAATAATGTTATTTTATGTTACACTGATACTGACAGCTTACTTTATTTGGTAAAAACTAAAAATTTTTATGAAGATATGAAAAACAATATTCGTTATTTTGACACGAGCAATTTTGAGGATAACAATATATAAGGTGTTTCCGAAATATCTGCTTCGGCTTTAATAGGAGGTAGTACAGTGTATTGTGTTTATAGATTACAATAGTGAAGAAATTTCGTACCCCCGAACAGTCAATAAAATTTTAGAGATTAAAATAGTTAATGAACATTAACTCTATTCTGCATAACGTGTTTCACAAATTACGCGCAATGTGACGGTTCGTCAATGAAAACAACTGCTATCTCTTTCAATCATTTCTGTGAATAAGAACTGTAATCAGCTGACTAGTTCGTCACTACAAAATCTACTAGGTACACAATAATACGCAGGCATACAAGTGTTTTAAAAGTACTTACCAGTAACCGCATTCTTCAAAAACACTGACGTAGGTAAATAAGATGATAAGCTTTCCATCACACTTGAAACAGGCTTTGGACTGTCAAGTTGGTGTAAATAGGTATAGTACGCGCCAAATAAACTTGCAATAAAGTTTGTTCACTTACTTCTACTAATGTATTCCAATAATTCAATACGACACGAAAAAAATTATAGGCACATTCCTTGATGCATGTACTGTCTTGCGATAAGGACGCCTCTTACCACGATACACTTGTTTCGATCGTGTTAACGACACTGCCCATACATTTTTGGGATACATTAGTAGAAGGAGGTGAACAAACTTTATTGCAAGTTTATTTGGCGCGTACTTTAGTTAGATTTTATATCGAATAACGATAAGTTACAGTAACTTGGCGTGGTTAAAAGTCAATCATTTTATTTACAAAAATTGCACCGTATTTACAGTTACTTACACACTCCCTACCTACCTACTTATCTACAAAACTGTTGCACAAGTCCGCCTTCGCGTTGCACACAGACGAAGGCACGCTTGATTACGTGTCTCTTCACTTTATTTAAGGTGTCCGTTTCACTTTTAACTTGTCTAAATGCGCGTTTGATGCGCCTTTTTAGTTCTACCACACTTCTTATATCATGGCATTTTTAATGAAAGCGCGCGCGATATTCCTGTCGCTAGCCACTAAACTAACTTCCGGAACGCGCGGGAGGCGACTGGCGCCCGGCGGTCGCTAGGCGCGTCCGACGAGCGGGGTAGCGGGTGAGGGTGGGGGCGCGCGGGGCAGGGCTTTGTAGACTGAGCGGCGCCGGCCGGCGCGTACGGCGGCATGCTTTGATAGGAATGGCAACAGCGCATGAATTCGGTGCGGAGCGGCAACAGCTTATGACACGGGATGGTTTATACTAATAAGTCAATACAAATTTATACGATTTTTATTTTTGTATGAAATAAAAAATGATAAGTTACCAATAATTTATCTTTACTATTGTAATCTATAAACACAATACTACCTCTTATTAAAGCCGAGGCAGATATTTCGGAAACACCTTATATATGGATTACCTAAAGCTACTATGAAAATACCAGGTAATTTCAAAGACGAATCGGGTGGAGAGATTATTTCAGAATTTGTAGGTTTACGAGCTAAGTTGTATTGTATACGCACGGAAAATAAAACTATAAAGAAAGCAAAGGGAATAACAAAGCCGATAACAAAAAAATTGGATATTGAAAAATATAAAAGAGCATTTATGTTAAATGATAACCTTCGAGATGATATGTGTGTTATAAGATCAAAAAATCATCAAGTATTTACACAAAAGTTAAATAAGTTCATTCTAACAGTGATGATGATAAAAGGCAAAGGATTGAAGGTTGTTTTAACACTTTACCTTGGGGGCATTATAGTTCAATACTTTAGTACTTATGCCTATTTGTTCTACTAAGTTGAATACAATTGAATTAAATGTGTAATGTAATAGGGATATAATGTATCTAATCAGTATCTATCAAAACTTATAAAATGTATCTAATCAATAAATGTGTATTCTGTATTTATTTGTTTATTTTTTCCCTTTCCGAAAGATTTTCCCTCTTATAAACAATGTGTATAGATTATTATCATGAATAACGTTAGTATAATTATACTTTTGACATAATCATATACATTGTTTATTAATAAGAGTAATAATTTATTTAGGTAATTCAAAACACAGTTTGCGGAATCAATTTTGTTTTATTGTGTCACACAAAATTAAAAAAAATTAGATTCACAGCCTCAGAAATAAGATTCACAATCAAATTCACAAATTATTTTTTTTCACTATTTTATCAATCAAATGTTCAGTTTCATCCATTATTTCATCACAATTGTTTCTGACTAGGTACTGAACACTTACACGAGCGCTGTCATTTTCACTGCAGCTCATTCTGGAAGCATTGTCATTCATGTCATGAATAGTTATATTTATCAAATGATGAGCTTTTCCTGGCTCTTTCCGGATAATATAAGATGAATTATCTGATATAATAGTTTTTGAATAAAATTGAGATTTCTTACTTTTTTTCATATTTGCAGACCTCCTTTTTTCTCTTTTATTTTTTCTGTTGGATGTTTGTGTGATGCAGTTTTGATAACTGGAATATTGGAGGCATTCAGATCTTGAGTAAAATAAAATGATTTAACAACAGCATCGTTTTCACAAGATAAGGATCACCCAAGTTCTGTAAAGAGAATGATGGATAAACTATAAATATGACAGCTATACAATAATATCATTTTTGACGCATTCCTCACAACAAAAATAATAGTTATTATAGTTGAATGTAAAAAATCATTGTATCTAAAAAGATGTAAATATTTGCACATTTATAGTTAGATAGATACATACCTCGTATAATCGCGACTGTTCGTGTCCTGCAGAAATCTCATTATCCCAAACACTAGGACTGTATGATGGTGAAAGAGACATTATTCTGAAAAGATAATAAATTAGTCAAAAGTTGTCTTATAGTTGTCAATAATAATTATATCAAAACTTACCTTTAGTAAAAAAAAATATTTAATTTAAAAATTATTGACAAGTGACTGTCTTGCGCAGGCAGCAGCTA
This sequence comes from Autographa gamma, assembly GCA_905146925.1. Taxonomy (NCBI): domain Eukaryota; kingdom Metazoa; phylum Arthropoda; class Insecta; order Lepidoptera; family Noctuidae; genus Autographa; species Autographa gamma. The sequence goes on from LR989880.1 coordinate 164,809, forward strand.
TTAAATGATTCATTGTAACAAAAAAAAAATACTTTAATATTTGAGAAAAGAATTCTAGTTTAGCAAAACTATAATTATCATGTATATATTGAAGGACCGAGAAACGCGCAATTAGTGGGCAAGATGAAGTTGATCAAACAACCCATATCTCTAAATGTAAATAATATTAATTTTAATGACAACAGTTGTCAGATCCGACACAGTGCTTTATTGCCTAATACGATTCGTTGTATTATATAAGGTGTTTCCGAAATATCTGCCTCGGCTTTAATAGGAGGTAGTATTGTGTTTATAGATTACAATAGTGAAAAAATTTCGTACCCCCCAACAGTCAATTAAATTTTAGAGATTAATATAGTTATATGAACATTAACTCTATTCTGCATAACGTGTTTCACAAATTATGCGCAATGTCACGGTTCGTCAATGAAAACAACTGCTATCTCTTTCTATCTTTTCTATGAATGAGAAACGTAATCAGCTGACTAGTTTGTCACATCAAAATCTTCTGGGTACGCAATAATACGCAAGTACAAGTGTTTCAAAAGTGCAACTACTTACCAGCAACCGCATTCTTCAAAAAAACTGATGTAGGTAAATAAGATGATAAACTTCCCATCACACTTGAAACAGGCTTTGGACTGACAAGTTAGTGTAATAGGTATAGTACGCGTAACAGTTTTGTAGATAAGTAGGTAGGGAGTGTGTAAATAACTGTAAATACGGTGCACTTGTTGTAAATAAAATGATTAACTTTTAAACACGCCAAGTTACTGTAACTTATCATTATTCAATTCGATATTAATCTAACTAAAGTACCTACGCGCCAAATAAACCTGCAACAAAGTTTGTTCACCTCCTTCTACTAATGTATCCCAATATTTAAAAACGATACGAAAAAAATGTATAGGCATATTCCTTGATGTCTTGCGATAAAGACGCCTCTTACCACGAAACACTTGTTTCGATCGTGTTAACGACACGTATCGTTTTTAAATATTGGGATACATTAGTAGAAGGAGGTGAACAAACTTTGTTTCAGGTTTATTTGGCGCGTACTTTAGTTAGATTAATATCGAATAACGATAAGTTACAGTAACTTGGCGTGTTTAAATGTTAATCATTTTATTTACAACAACTGCACCATATTTACAGTTATTTACACACTTCCTACCTACTTATCTACAAAACTGTTACACAAGTCCGCCTTCGCGTTGCACACGTCATGTCTCTTCACTTTAGTTAATGTGTCCGATTCACTTTTCACTTGCCTAAATGCGCGTTTGATCTCGTCAGTCCACATAATGTTACGGCGTTCTTGCACTCTTGAGAAGTGGTAAGGATGGAGCCCTTCACGATTTAAAAGTCGCCACACGTAATTGTCGCTCACGTCGAAGACTCGAGCAGCATCCCTGGTGCTCGCAAGAGGATGATGCCGGAAGAAGTCTAACACTTTCTCTTCGAGTTCGGCCGAGTATGAAGGCCTGCCTGCGTCAACTGGAGGCGGGTCAAAGCGGCCATATTCTCTAAACCTGTACACGGCATCCAGAATGGTATGATGACTCACTCGCTCACCAAACCTCTGCTTGTCTAAGTTTACCGCGTGCGCAGTTATGGAGTTACACTCGCGGTAGCACGATACAATTTCAAGATAGCCTTGATTGGAATACCGTCGTCTGGGAGGGATTTATAATCAAAGCGCGCGCGAAATCCTTGTCGCTAACCACTAAACTAACTTCCGGAACGCGCGGGCGGCGGGAGGCGACTGGCGACCGGCGGTCGCTAGGCGCGTGCGACGAGCGGGGTAGCGGGTGAGGGTAGGGGCGCGCGGGGCAGGGCTTTGTAGACTGAGCGGCGCCGGCCGGCGCGTACGGCGGCATGCTTTGATAGGAATGGCAACAGCGCATGAATTCGGTGCGGAGCGGCAACAGCGTATGACACGGGATGGTTTATACTAATAAGTCAATTCAAATTTATACGATATTTATTTTTGTATGAAATAAAAAATGATAAATTACCAATAATTTATCTTTACTATTGTAATCTATAAACACAATACTACCTCCTATTAAAGCCGAGGCAGATATTTCGGAAACACCTTATATGTGGGCCCTCAAATTGCGGTAAAACTAACGTTATGATTAGTTTATTATTACATGAAAATGGTCTCAAATTTCAAAATCTGTATCTTTACTCAAAAACGAATTTCCAGCCAAAATATCGTTTTTTAAGTGAAGTGTTAAGAAGAGTACCTCAAATTAAATTCTACGAGTTTAGCGACACTAAAGATGTCATATCTCCCAGTGAAGCATTACCAAATTCTATATATTTATTTTTGACGATGTTGCAACAGAAAATCAAACGAATATTCGCAATTATTTTTGTATGGGGAGGCATAAGCAAATCGATTGTTTTTATTTATCTCAGACCTATTCAAAGATTCCGAAACAATTGTTACGTGATAATGCTAATTTTCTTATAGTATTTAGACAAGATGATGTGAACTTAAAACATATTTATGAGGAACATGTCAGTCCTGATTTAAACTGGAACCAGTTCAAAGAAATTTGTAAAACAGTTTGGAGTAATCCTTTCAAATTTTTTACTTATTAACAAAGAGTCTACATTAAATAATGGGAGGTACAGAAATAATTTTGATACATTTTTAAAATTTTAATGAACGTAGATGTCTGTATGTGGTACATATAAATGAATTCTATATCGAAACATTGCTAGTATTATTCCTCTCTTAGATGAACACAGTTGTGATGATAAGATAAGATGGAAAAAAATATTAAAATGGAATTAATGAAATCTGTCGACTCCATAAAAAAGAAAATAAAAGAAATGAAAAATCACGAACATGAAGTTAACTTGTCCTTAGATAAAATATTCAAACCAGTTTCAGACCCTCTAAAAACTTTTATAAATTCTCAAAGATTAATCGAAAATATTAAGCATGATAAAAACGCGTCCGATAATTCTGTACCTATTGAATCAGAAGCAAATTGCGAAAGCACTTGCACTTGCTGATATACATTTTTCAAGCTCTCCTAAAAAAGAAGTAAAAGATAATTTAGAACTTTCGTTGGAAAGTGAAGATATCTATGGTATTTATGATGGTGTAAATGTGCCATTTGGAATAAGAACCGACAATAAAACTTTAATGATAGGTAACTCCGTAGTATCATTTTCTAAAATTCAAAATATTGACGGAGATAACTTAGTTTTGGTTTAAATTGGAGATAGGAGATAAACCAGGCGGGAGGTAGCTTTAGCAACGTATCTGTTTAAGGTGTTTCGCGGTATGATGTGTAATGGAGATATTCTATCGGAAATTCGATTATGCGTGCCGGACGGGTACGCGGGTCGGCGGCGGCGGCCGCAGCTGCTGGCGCTGCCGAGCGCGCGCACTAACTTGCTGCAGCGCGCGCCACTGACGCGGGCACTACGCACTCTCAACGCGGTGGCCGACCAACTCGATATATTTACCTGCTCACTGAATGACTTTGTTGTAGCCACTTATAATGTGATTAGTTTTAGTTGTTTAAAGATATTTTAATTGTTTTGTTTTGATAGTTATAAGATGATTATATTGTTTAAGGAAGGATGTGGTATATGTTTAACTTTGTTACTAGATATTAAGATTTAGTTTATCATAAACAAATAGATGTAAGTAATAGTGTGACTTGTCTATTGCATTAGGTGTGCCTGTAATAATAGACTTAAGTTGTGAATAATAAATAATAAATAAATAAAAAAATAGAAGTTACGATTTTACCCCTAGACTAAAATAACTTTTACTTCGAAAGAAACCTGATTTGAAGATTGTAACTGACGCCGATAGACTCGTCTACAAAGATATACTACATTATACCAACGCCCATAAGAGGGATTATAATTGTGGAGGTCAAATAAGAGGCGACAAAGGGCTCAAATATCGAGATATAATCAGGCCATTATTTTCTAAGACTTTGTTGGACACCAATAAAAAAAAAATTGGAGGCAGTTTGCCGACACTTAAAACATATAAAAAGAATACTGACTTAGTATATTGGGACGATCCGAATGAATTGGTTGAAAGATTAAAATTATAAGTAGTTTCAAGAGATGCAGGTAATACAAACCATGATAATGACATTTTATCAATAATTGAAGAATTAAAAGAAGCTAATATAATTAAAGAATAAATACTGATAATCAGGAAGCTTTTCATTTAGTATTACGACGTCAATCGTTATGAATATATAAAAAAATATATAAATATTCAATATATAGGTATATACATATGAATATCTTAATAAAATTTATTTAAGACATTATTTTAAAATGAGCAAAGCGGATGTGATAAATGAAATTCATAAAAGTGTGAGGGTGAACTTTCCGCGAAGGCATGTTATTATGAAGGATATAGATGATCTATGGCAAGCAGATTTAATAGATATTCAATCAGTGTCAAGGGAAAATAATAATTATAAATAATATATATTCTTGTCATAATTGACACATTTTCAAAATATGCTTGGGCGTTTCCTTTGAAAAGTAAGAACAAAGATGAGGTGTATAATGCTTTTGTAATTATATTAAAAGATAATCGCATACCTAAAAATTTACAAACAGATAACGGTACAGAATTTTATAACAAATTTAAATATCTTATGCAGTCGTATAATATTAATCATTATTCAACATTTTCATCTAAAAAAGCTTCAATTGTGGAGAGATTTATAAGAACATTAAAATCTAAACTGTATAAAGAGTTTAGTTTAAAAGGTAATGATAATTGGGTAATAAACACGTTGGACAATGTAGTTCATAAATACAATCATACCTATCATCGAACAATTAATGAAATACCAGCAAATGTCAACAATGTAAATAAGAAATAAATATTTAAAAGATTTAATAGTTCAGTGAAGAAGCAAGAAAGTATAAAATGCAAGTTTAAAGTGGGTGATTATGTTCGTATCATTAAGTACAAAGGAACATTCGAAAAAGGTTATACTCCCAATTGGTCAATAGAAATATTTAAAATTAGATACAAGCAGAATACTACTCCTTTACTTACTTAATTGAAGATACGATCAGAGGACGGCCTATCCTAGGAGCATTTTATGAACAAGAACTTCAGAAGACAAAACACCCCAATGTATATTTAGTTGAGAAAGTTCTTAAAAGGAAAGGGAATAAAGTTTTCGTAAAATGGCTTGGTTTGCCTTCTAATGAAAATAGCTGGATAGATAAGACAAACGTGCTTTGAGGTATAAATAAACCTAGTTGACTTACCAAACTCTTTAATATATTATAAAGTGCCAAGTCCTTGATTGGCCAGTCTTATGATGTGTATTGGAGAGAGTAGTCTTGTTAATTGGTTAATAAACCACCTACCTTTTGAATTACATTTACCAGGATAAAATTATTGTGGTCCTGGTACAAAATTAATTGCGCGACTTACGCGTGGAGACCAAGGCGTTAATAAATTGGATGAATATTGTAAAGACCACGATATTACATACTACAAGTCGTCAAACTTAGGGTAAACCTGGCAATCGTGCCCCACCATTCGAAGAATTGAAATAACAAACGGTTTCATTTAAATTATGTTTATTAAAGTAATTAGTCTTAACCTCTGACTCAATATGCAAAACAAAAATTAAAAAATCTTCTTAAAATTAATTAAAACAGATGATATCAACGATTTCCTAAAGTCTAGGGTGGGGCACATTTCACGGATACATCAGTCATATGTGCCCCAATGAAGCTTCTCATTTTCTCTTCTCCTTTCCCTTTATTTTTGTGACCGCACTTGTTGCATTTCTCTGGAAAGTTTGAGCAGCCTTCATGTAACCAGCCAGAACACTGCAAACATTGAATCCAGTCACTTCATATGTCCGACTAGCCTCATTAACTCCCATTTTCTTGCTTATGTCATCTCCTATCGCTTTTTTTCATATTTCTTCTGTCCATTTTCTTGGATCTGTAGCTTTTTCCTTTCCCATATCCTGAAATATAGTAATTAATCAGAAATACTTAAAAATAAAAATATGATAAGAATACACAAATGGGGCACATTACCCAACACAAATCGGGGCGCATTAGCCAATAGTCGGGGTAGTATTACCTTTGATTCCTACTTTTGCTGGATTATCGGCTGCGGGAGCTATAGCAGCAGGTGGAGCAGCTGGTATTGCTAAAACTATAAATGAATTCAAGATGGCTAAAAAACTGTACGAAGAATCGAAGAGACATAATGAAAAAATGGAGGCTCTTTGCATTGGAAAAGGACTACGTCTTAAACCACACAAAGATGGGCTTGGAATTTTTGTATCAAAAGAAAAAAAACTAATACATCGGCTACCCAAACGAGCTCTAACTAACTTTGACATTTTAAAATATGGAAATAGTATTCCCTACTTTAGAGTTGTCTTTATGAGAAATGAACTCCCTAAATATCCTTATAAAAATGAATGTGGAGTTGTTAATTTAGATAGTTCTAACAATCCTGGTTCTCATTGGGTAGCCTATGCAAAATGCAGTGATTATATTGAATATTTTGACAGTTATGGAAATCTAAAGCCCCCCAAGGAAATTATAAAATACTTAGGCTCGAAAATCCACTATAATTATGAAAATATACAGGGTGATCACCCTTACAATTGCGGACATCTTTGTTTACATTTTTTAACAAACTTTTTGAGTAGACATAGAAAATAAGAAACAAAATTATTGAAAAGTGTTCAGTATGCAACTATGTCTATAACTGTGACTCTCTCTGGGAATAAATCAGAATTAGAATCGTATTTTCGACCACCTCTTAGTTTATCTAAAAATATGAGTGCGGTTTGTTGTACTATTTAGTATCAAACTCTGTATCAAATGTGCTTTCTAATAATACTCCGTCTGTAAACAGAATTGAATGTGATTTAATATATGGTTCTTACAGTAACGGTATACCAACCCATATTATTCATGAATTTATAGCTAATAATACTATTGCAGGACATAATTACGTAGAAACGCCTCAGAACGTTATTTACTTCCCAGTGAATAAAAATATAATTACATCTATATCTATTAAGGTTGTAGATGAGTTCGGCTACAGCATCCCTTTTATAGAACATATTCAACTACGACTTCATTTAAGAAAAGTAAAATGATAGTATACAATATAAAGCCGGCCCTCAAAATAAAACACTTTACTTCTTCTACAACCAGTAACGTGCATTGACGTAAGAAAAAAGTGAAAAAATTGTCTAAAACAAATAAAGACTTTCTAAAAGCATTGGGTTTTAAAGTATGAATATACTACAAATTAATGATTTACCGAGCTTCGATAATTCTATCTAAGGTTTTGAGATTCATTCTTACAATCCTTACAACAACTGCTTTAGAGAAAACGATGAAATCAGAATACCCATCCACCAGCCAGACATATACGTGTTACCATCAGCCAGTTCAGTTTACATCGAAGGTCACACAAAGTTGTGCGGAAAAGACGGAAAACCGATTGAGAAAGCTGTTAAATTTACTAATAACCCTGTTCTGTTCCTGTTTCAAGACATAAGATAATTCAAAATTATCCGTATGAACACATTAGGCTTAAAGTTTTCTGAGAATAAGTACAGTATATTATATGAAATGTATGTAAAATTTCGTCAGTCGTATTACAACAGTCCAGTCAATCTGAAAATTTTTAAAGAAAAAGCTCCACTATTCATCATAGATTGTTCAAGACAAAACGACAGTTTAAAAACGGGTCCAGTAGACGTAAGATTGGAGTTTGAGTTTCAACATTGATACCAGAAAACACAACTGCGTATTGTTTGATCATAAACGATCGACTAGTGGAATACAAACCTTTAAGTAATATTGTGTGCAGGTTATCATGAGTGCTATTGTAGATATACAAGGTTTCAAAACGAAACGAATTCATTATAAAAGAAATTGCTATACTATGTGTTAAAAAAAATCTGGTTTTTCTTATAAAAGCCCCATTCCCATTTTACGATTTGACTAAAGAAGAACGACGACAAATAAGTTGGATTGAACGCAATAGAAAAATATACTGGAATGAAGGCGTTGTGCCGTACTCGAATCATCAGAATTTGATTATAAATATTTTAAGAGATAAATGTGTTTATACTAAAGGTTCCGAAAAACTGACGTGGTTAAAAAATATTGTAATTAGTAATAATAATATTAATAACTTAGAAGATAAGGGATGTCCTAGTTTATTAAACCTGTACAAACAATATGAACACTCTCAAGATCTAACGTCAACACGCGTCGCGGTGCATGCCTTGATATAACGGGGTCAAGTTTCGCGTCCGCCGTGTTGACATCGCCGTCGCCGTCAAATGCTGAGTGCGCAGAAAAAACTCCTTGCGCGCCCCGCGATCCCGCTGTCGCATGCGCCGCTTGTGTCATTAACCCAAGCGAAATTGCATCGACGGGATTTCGCAAGCGTAGTAGCAGGACCACCTGCTGCTCCCGCGAGGAAGTCTGTGCCTGAAGTGGCTCCGAAAAGTACCGTCGATGATGGCTTCGTCTTGGTCCAGAGGAGGAAGCGCCGTCATCAGACAGTCAAGAACCGGCCCCGGCCCCTTTGGAGCCTAGTGTGAAGATACGTGCAGCGACACCGAATACTCCGGTGTACATCTCTCGCCTACACTACACCACTAAGGCGGAGGACATCGCTGAGTACGTGCGCCAAAAGATAAAATACATGCCGAGAGTGCAGCTACTGGAGTCGCGCCGCAACGTCAACTTCAATGCGTTTGTGGTGCGAGTACCTTCATGTTTCCTGCACCTGGTGATGGTAGAAGACTTTTGGCCGGCTGGCGTGGTGTTCCGTCGCTTCCGCGGACAGATACCACATGAACGTAAATAAGGAAGTGTTTACTAACATAGGTTTAAGTTTGTATATACTAACACAAAATGTATTATAAAATATGTATGTTAATTTTTAAGGTATATATCTATGGGCCTTAGTCGCCTGACAATAAAGATTTTATTATTATTAAGACTTGCACATATTCACAATTTGTAACGATTTATCCATCAAAAACGAATTTAATGTAATTACAAATAATAAAAATATGCACGAATGTTTGTAAAGGCGTTAAATAGCCTACGTAACATAATAAACCATGTTTTGTATGCAAATAGAATAAGATCATTTGTAAACACGATTGTATCAAGTTATATTTAAATAAAGACCTTGAAAAATCAATCAAATCAAATCTTCCGGTGATAGGTGTTGTTTATTGGGTGGTATATTTTGAAGATTATTCTATGAATCTTCGATGTTTTGACAATTAATGAGCGAAGCACAGTAACTTTTTTTGGTCCAGATCGAGAACCACAGCTTCCAGAACTACTGTGTTTCGAGTATTTAACCAGTTGTGGTCCTTGACCTTGGGAATTTGGCAATGCAGTACTTGAAATTGACTGATTAGGCTCTAGACAGACGGACCGCATTTCAACTGCAATCCAACCGCAAATTGCAGTTCGGATGCAGTTTGAATGCAGTTGACCCGACTGCAAAAGAACTGCAAATCAAAAGTGTTAACACGATTGCAAGCCGACTGCAATTGAACTGCAATCGGACTGCACGTTTGTTCTGCAGTTTTATTGCAGTCGGGTCAACTGCATTCAAACTGCATCCGAACAGCAATTTGCGGTTGGATTGCAGTTGAAATGCAGTCCGTCTGTCTAGAGCCTTAGTTGGCAAATTCAGTATTGGAGTTCTTGAAATCTGATACTGATAGAGAGACGTCAAAGTTGATGTCGATGAAATAGATGGCAACGTTGGTGTTCGAGTTCTTGATGGCAGCTGATGAACGGGAAAAGTTGTCATCGTTGGTGTTGGATTTTTTGATGGCTGCTGATGAACGGGAAAAGATGTCATCGTTGGTGTTGGAGTTCTTGATGAGTGCTGCTCAAAGGGAAAAGACGACGTCGGTGTTGTTGAATCTGAACGAGCTGGAGATTGACTTATGTAATATGGCTCTTGCAAATAATTAGAAGTCGGTGTAATAAATGGATAATTTTCATATTTGCCTATATCTGCGTCCAAAAAAATATTACTAATTAAATGTTCGACGACACACTTTGTAAGCGGACTGTATGATCTATGTTTGTTAGCAACATGCTCTCCAAATGTAGTACTTTGGTCCCTCTCACGTCGTCTTTTAAGAGCCTCCTGCATATTATTATAGGCTTCTTCTGCTCGTTGATCAAACGTATTACTTTTGCGTCTTTGTAATTTATTTGGTGATTTAAATGTTTTATTTGTACTAGGTGCAGAATGATCTGAATCACGGCTCATAATATTTTCCTGGGTTTCATTGGAATCGTTCTGAAATAAAGATAAAATAATCTATTAACAACATTTTCATTAAAACGAATAAAATAATTTATATAAAAAAAAAAAAATAATGTTTTTTGTTACAGATGCCTTCAAACAGTGAAGATTGGAAAAAAATTGCAGATATGTTTGACCTAAACTGGAATTTCCCTCATTGTATCGGGGCACTCGATGGCAAACATTGCGTGTTACAAAATCCCATACATGAAGGCAGTGACTACTACAATTACAAGTCTGATTTCAGTATTGTATTAATGGGAATAGTAGATGCAAACTACTGTTTTATATATGTGAATGTTGGAACCCAAGGAAGGATTTCAGATGGTGGTGTTTTTAGGAACACAAAATTTTACGAGAAACTGCAAGGAAATGAATTAGGATTGCCACCGGATGTCGCTCTTCCGTATCGTCAGATCGAAATGACCTTTGTCTTAGTGGCCGACAATGCATTCCCTATGCAAAAGCATATTATGAAACCTTATTCAGGACATCAAGAGTCCAGATCAGTAAAAAGACTATTTAACTACAGATTAAGTAGAGCTCGCAGAATTGTGGAATACGCCTTTGGAATTCTATCATCCGTATTCAGAGTTCTACGAAAACCAATGCTTCTTGAACCAGAACGAGCTACAACAGTAATAATGACCTGTGTATATTTACAGAACTTTTTAAGAAAAACCAAGCTATCCAGATGTATTTATACACCCAGGGGAACTTTTGATCATGATGATCGTGGAACTGTGACGTTGGGTTCTTGGCGAAGAATAAATAAAGAAGACCCACTTGTTTCATATTTTCCATTACCGAACGTTCCACGAAGATCTGCTTTAAGTACTGAGCAAATACGCAATGAATTTGCGGAATATTTTTCCACCGTAGACCAAGTACCTAGGCAAAATAGTTATGCATAAAACTGAAGGTATTTTTTTATCTATACTTACCAATTTATCTTGTGTCGGACGCGGACTAAGTTTTAAATTTAATTTTTTCAAACGTAAACCATGTTGAACAGTAAATTTCGTCGAAACCGGCACCTGAAAGAAAATAAAATATTATGTTAAAATATTTGTTTTAGCTTTATTTCAATACTAGCTTTTGCCCGCGATTTCGTTCGCGTGGAATAGTGACTTCCGGCAGATTTTTGGTTTTACCCACGTAGTTCCCGATCTCGCGGGATCTTTTCAAAACTGAAATGTGGAAGATATTCTAGGGAACTCTTCAAAAATCAACATAATTTCCACGAAAGTACCGAAGCGCTCGGCCGATGCCCAACCAAATGTGTGTAACGAAACCATAGCGCGATCTATTTCGATCCCAACGCCATCTATCGAGCATAGTGACAACTCGGATTATTTATTTATACTCCGTTCGGGCATTTTCTTTGTACTAAAAGTTTTATTATATTGATATTACTTTTTTCATACCTTTTCACTATCATTTACTTTTATCCGATGAATTTTCAGTACTGAATTGATGCCGACGCTTGACCAATAGATGGCGCTGTATGTCCGGAATAAATTTTATTTTTTATTTTATTTTTTTGTTATAGAAACTATCCTATGTCCTTTCTCAAGTTCCAAACTATGTCTGTACCAAATTTCACACAAATCGGTTCAGTAGTTTAGGCGTGAAGCAAAGACAGAAAGACAGACAGACAGAGTTACTTTGGCATTTATAATATTAGTTTGGATATACTCCGTTCGGGCATTTTCTTTGTACTAAAAGTTTTATTATATTGATATTACTTTTTTCATACCTTTTCACTATCATTTACTTTTATCCGATGAATTTTCAGTACTGAATTGATGCCGACGCTTGACCAATAGATGGCGCTGTATGCCCGGAATAAATTTTATTTTTTTGTTATAAAAACTATCCTATGTCCTTTCTCAAGTTCCAAACTATGTCTGTACCAAATTTCACACAAATCGGTTCAGTAGTTTAGGCGTGAAGCAAAGACAGACAGACAGACAGACAGGCAGACAGACAGACAGACAGCAGTTTTATTTATTTTTTATTTATATTGAAGGATCAAAGCCTTATCTCAAAAATAAAACAGAGATTGTTTTAATAATGGTGGATTTATTTGAACACAATTGATCATTAAGATTGCACCAAGTAGAATGATACCTTATTTCAACTGACAACCATACGGTATCTGTCATGTTGTCATTGCTAACTCACATTTTGTAGGTATTCAAATATAATCGATTATATTCTACTAATGTCAACTTACTTACTAAATCAAATTATCATATATAAGGTGTTTCCGAAATATCTGCCTCGACTTTAATAAGAGGTAGTATTGTGTTTATAGATTACAATAGTAAAGATAAATTATTGGTAATTTATCATTTTTTATTTCATACAAAAATAAATATCAAATAAATTTGAATTGACTTATTAGTATAAACCATCCCGTGTCATAAGCTGTTGCCGCTCCGCACCGAATTCATGCGCTGTTGCCATTCCTATCAAAGCATGCCGCCTACGCGCCGGCCGGCGCCGCTCAGTCTACAAAGCCCTGCCCCGCGCGCCCCCACCCTCACCCGCTACCCCGCTCGTCGCACGCGCCTAGCAACCGCCGGTCGCCAGTCGCCTCCCGCGCGTTCCGGAAGTTAGTTTAGTGGTTAGCGACAAGGATTTCGCGCGCGCTTTGATTAAAAATCCCTCCCAGACGACGGTATTCCAATCAAGGCTATCTTGAAATGGTATCGTGCTACCGCGAGTGTAACTCCATAACTGCGCACGCGGTAAACTTATACAAGCAGAGGTTTGGTGTGCGAGTAAAATCATAACATCATACCATTCTGGATGCCGTGTACAGGTTTAGAGAACACGGCCGCTTTGACCCGCCTCCAGTTACGCAGGCAGGCCTTCATACTCCGTCGAACTCGAAGAGAAAGTGTTTTATTACGTGTGGCGACTTTTAAATCGTGAAGGGCTCCATCCTTACCACTTCACAAGAGTGCAAGAACGCCGTAACATTATGTGGACTGACGAGATCAAACGCGCATTTAGGCAAGTGAAAAGTGAATCGGACACATTAACTAAAGTGAAGAGACATGTGTGCAACGCGAAGGCGGACTTGTGTAACAGTTTTGTAGACTTATCTACAAAACTGTTACACAAGTCCGCCTTCGCGCCCAATATTTAAAAACGATACGTGTCGTTAACACGATCGAAACAAGTGTTTCGTGGTAAGAGGCGTCTTTATCGCAAGACAGTACATGCATCAAGGAATATGCCTATACATTTTTTTCGTATCGTTTTTAAATATTGGGATACATTAGTAGAAGGAGGTAAACAAACTTTGTTGCAGGTTTATTTGGCGCGTACTTTAGTTAGATTAACATCGAATAATGATAAGTTACAGTAACTTGGCGTGTTTAAAAGTTAATCATTTTATTTACAACAACTGCACCGTATTTACAGTTATTTACACACTCCCTACCTACTTATCTACAAAACTGTTACGCGTACTATACCTATTACACTAACTTGTCAGTGCAAAGCCTGTTTCAAGTGTGATGGGAAGTTTATCATCTTATTTACCTACGTCAGTTTTTTTGAAGAATGCGGTTGCTGGTAAGTAGTTGCACTTTTAAAACACTTGTACTTGCGTATTATTGCGTACCTAGAATATTTTGATGTGACAAACTAGTCAGCTGATTACGTTTCTCATTCATAGAAAAGATTGAAAGAGATAGCAGTTGGTTTTCATTGACGAACCGTCACATTGCGCATAATTTGTGAAACACGTTATGCAGAATAGAGTTAATGTTCACTTAACTATTTTAATCTCTAAAATTTAATTGACTGTTCGGTGGTACGAAATTTCTTCACTATTGTCATCTATAAACACAATACTACCTCCTATTAAAGCCGAGGCAGATATTTCGGAAACACCTTATATAATTGGTAATTCTATGCACTCTGCGCAGTATTTTATATCAATACCCACATCTTGGATACTTAACCTTACAGCTCGGCCATCCTGCATAAGTGAGTCCTCTCACGTGCTCAGTGTTAATAATGACACTAAATAATCAACTTAAATAATAAAAAAATAAAATAAAATCGTAAACAATCATAATACATTGTACACTAAAATTGTAAACAATCATAATACATTGTAAAACTAAAATTAAATAGTATTTTCGTCAATTTCAAAATTTTAATAAATAAATTTTAGGCATCCTGATTTCATCTTGACACAATCTTAGCTCGCTTCTAATTATTAATACTTAGTTCTTTAATTCTTATACTTCAGTTCAATTTAAATTCTTATCTAAATCGTATTCTATCTTACTTCATACCAACATGATAATATAAGGTGCTCTCGAACTATTTGCCACGGCTTTAATGGAGGGTTTTATTGTGTTTATAGAGTAAAGATAAATTATTGATAATTTATCATTTTTTATTTCATACAAAAATAAATATCGTATAAATTTGAATTGACTTATTAGTATAAAACCATTCCGTGTCATAAGCTGTTGCCGCACCGCACCGAATTCATTCATTTCGCAAAACGCCGCCGCCGCCGTTCATGCGCTGTTGCCATTCCTATCAAAGCATGCCGCCGTACGCAACCGCACGCAACGTAAGCATGGCGCCGCTCAGTCTAAAAAGCTCTGCCCCGCGCGCCCCCACCCTCACCCGCTACCCCGTTCGTCGCACGCGCCTAGCGACCGCCGGTCGCCAGTCGCCTCCCGCGCGTTCCGGAAGTTAGTTTAGTGGTTAGCGACAAGAATTTCGCGCGCGTTTTGATTAAAAATCCCTCCCAGACGCCGGTATTCCAATCAAGACTATCTTGAAATGGTATCGTGCTACCGCGAGTGTAACTCCATAACTGCGCACGCGGTAAACTTATACCAGCAGAGGTTTGGTGTGCGAGTGAGTCATCATACCATTCTGGATGCCGTGTACAGGTTTAGAGAACACGGCCGCTTTGACCCGCCTCCAGTTGACGCAGGCAGGCCTTCATACTCGGTCGAACTCGAAGGATAGTGTTAGACTTCTTACGGCGTCATCCTCTTGGGAGCACCAGGGATGCTGCTCGAATCTTCGACGTGTGGCGACTTTTAAATCGTGAAGGGCTCCATCCTTACCACTTCAAAAGAGTGCAAGAACGCCGTAACATTATGTGGACTGACGAGATCAAACGCGCATTTAGGCAAATGAAAAGTGAATCGGACACATTAACTAAAGTGAAAAGACATGTGTGCAACGCGAAGGCGGACTTGTGTAACAGTTTTGTAGATAAGTAGGTAGGGACTGTGTAAATAACTGTAAATATGGTGCAGTTGTTTAAAATGATTAACTTTTAAACACGCCAAGTTACTGTAGCTTATCGTTATTCGATATTAATCTAACTAAAGTACGCGCCAAATAAACCTGCAACAAAGTTTGTTCAATTCCTTCTACTAATGTATCCCAATATTTCAAAACGATACGTGTCGTTAACACGATCGAAACAAGTGTTTCGTGGTAAGAGGCGTCTTTATCGCAAGACAGTACATGCATCAAGGAATATGCCTATACATTTTTTTCGTATCGTTTTTAAATATTAGGATACATTAGTAGAAGGAGGTAAACAAACTTTGTTGCAGGTTTATTTGGCGCGTACTTTAGTTAGATTAATATCGAATAATGATAAGTTACAGTAACTTGGCGTGTTTAAAAGTTAATCATTTTATTTACAACAACTGCACCGTATTTACAGTTATTTACACACTCCCTACCTACTTATCTACAAAACTGTTACGCGTACTATACCTATTACACTAACTTGTCAGTGCAAAGCCTGTTTCAAGTGTGATGGGAAGTTTATCATCTTATTTACCTACGTCAGTTTTTTTGAAGAATGCGGTTGCTGGTAAGTAGTTGCACTTTTAAAACACTTGTACTTGCGTATTATTGCGTACCTAGAAGATTTTGATGTGACAAACTAGTCAGCTGATTACGTTTCTCATTCATAGAAAAGATTGAAAGAGATAGCAGTTGGTTTTCATTGACGAACCGTCACATTGCGCATAATTTGTGAAACACGTTATGCAGAATAGAGTTAATGTGCAGTCGCGATAAAAACGATGAGTAGCCACACATTTGTGACAGCCCGAGAGGCTGGACGATGACACAAACGATGTTCAGGGAAATGCAGCAGTAACAAACTAGAACACGTGCACGTACCTTGGTCTGCTATATCTGCTGCCGATGACCCGCCTGCGTTCTGATTTCACTACAGCTGTTGCTGAAGGTCACGAACTGCTCGGAATAGAGATTCCTAGCAGAATATCGATCGAGTTGACGCGTTTAAAGGGTTTTTCTTGAGATAGATCGCGGAGCGCGCGCGCGTGCAAGATGGTGAGAAAACGAATCTAGTTAGTGAGGCGGCCGTTCGTCCGTTAGCGGTTGTGACGTCATGACAGTTGCAGCAGGAGCACCAATCGGGTAACGAGTACGGCACGTATGACAACCGTCAAAACAGTTGCGATTGCCACTGCTGAAAATCGATAAGAACATCGTGTGTGTCCGTGGTACATTCTAAACGATCTGATTTTAGGAATCTGTATGATGACGAAACATACCGCCCACCAAAATACCTATGGTATTTTCAAAATACGAAAGATAAATAGAAAAGTTAGGAAGAAAACGTTAAACCTTAATAGTTACTGAACTACGAATCTAATCAACCTAACCTACGGTGCTTAATAATCTTAAAAGTTAAATAATACCTTAATCCTCTATAGGTAGTGGACAGAGTTTGACCAGCGGTCGCTTAACAGAATTGCTAGTAGCGGTCTTAAGAATTGCAACTCTAACTACTCCGTTAGCGCCAGGAAGAAGATCAGTAACCCTACCGAGTGACCATTCAAGAGGAGGTCGATTATCATCCTTGATGATCACAAGCGAGCCCACCCTTAATGGTTTTGCGTTCTTAGTCCATTTGGCGCGTTGAGTGAGTGAATTTAAGTACTCGTGTTTCCATCTTGACCAAAAACTTTGTTGGAAGGCCTGCAACAACTGCCACCGATGAAGACGATGAATATTGACGTTGGAGTAATCATCATCGGGGACAGCGGCCAAAGGCTCCAATGTAAGGAAATGACCCGGTGTTAACGCTGACAAGTCATTAGGGTCCGAACTAACAGGGCACATGGGCCGTGAATTTAAAACCGCCTCGAATTGTACGAATAACGTAGTAAGTTCTTCAAATGTTAGAACCTGATCCCCGACTATGCGATACAAATGATGACGTTCTGAATTGTTAAGAAACGCTCTATGATTAGCAATAGTCGGGTTTCGAGAATTTTGAAGAAAGCGATAGATGCAAGGGTACGAACGATTTTTTCTAACGATGAAAAACGATTTAATAAATCGTCGATAATTGAAACTTGTTGTTCCCGAGGATGCACAGTCGATACTACAGGGGGTTTACGAGTCTCGGCGTCAACAACCTTCTGCTCGTCATTAGTAACGCTGTCAATACAAGATGGCCATGTCTCGTGCGGCTCGGATAACCACCGTGGCCCCGCCCACCATAACGAGTTGTGAAGAAGTTCACCTGGAAATTGGCCTCGCGAACAAACATCTGCAGGATTGTCTGCAGAGGACACGTGATTCCAATATTCAATAGCTGTTATTTCTTGAATATGACTCACGCGATTGGCAACGAAGGTAGACCAACGACATGAGGGTGACCGCAACCAAGAGAGGGTAACGGTGGAATCGCACCACAAAAAGACAGCTGAAATAGGAATACGAGACAGATAAGTTTCTGTAACGAATTTGGACAGATCTGAAAGCAAAACTGCGGCGCAGAGTTCGAGACGTGGCAATGAGGTACGTTTTAATGGCACCACGCGAGCTTTCGAACAAACGAAATGAACGTAAGAATTGTTATCTACGTCTGTAACTCGTAAATAACTGACCGCGCCATATGCAGTTTCCGAAGTGTCGCAGAACCCGTATAGCTCGTAGGATTGTGAATCAGTACGAGTGATTCTACGCGAAATTTTTAAATGGTGCAACTGAGAAAGTTGCTCCTGATATTTGTTCCATGTACTGATGACCTCGTCAGGGGGAACTTCATCCCACCCGGCACCGATAATCCAAAGCTTTTGGATTAAGCTTTTAACGTATATTGTCAGGGGGGATAAGAATCCTAACGGGTCGAAGATTCTAGCGAGTTCACTAAGAATAGACCGTTTGGTACATGGCCAATGTGAAGATTGAACTTCAAAAAGAAACGAATCAGTTGAGGGATCCCATTTGAGTCCCAACACTTTGAAAGAAGCTGGTTCAGCTTTATCTAACGATACAGAATCAGTGAGGCAATCTTCAGGTTGAAGATCCGATAAAAGACGATTATCATTTGACACCCACTTCCGAAGATGGAAACCTCCCTTTTTAAAGAGAGCGATAAGTTGTGTTTTTGTTCTTTGCGCAGTGGCGAAGTCCGGACTACCGGTGACGACATCATCGATGTAGGTGTCCAACAAGATCACACTCCTGGCGAGCAGGTAAGAATCCCCCTCATCATCAGCAAGCTGTCGCAAAGTACGGCAAGCGAGATAGGGGGATGACGAGATGCCATACGTGACCGTGTTCAGACGAAACTCTGAAAGAGGCTCGCTAGCCGAAGCTCTCCAGAGAATTCGCTGATAGTCACGATGGCCATCGAAGAGTGCAATCTGTCGGTACATCTTACGCACATCTGCCATGAAAACGACGTCGTGTTCACGAAAGCGAAGAATTTCCAAAATGTTTGATTGTAATTTTGGACCGATGTGTTGACTTTCGTTTAACGATCGAGAACGTGCATCTTTTGCAGAGGCGTGAAATACGACACGAAGGCGAGTCGTGGTGCTATCAGGACGTATGACGCAGTGATGGGGAACATAGTATTTCCCATTCCCCACGTCATCTGGAGAGACTAATGACATATGGCCCGCAGTTAGATAGTCGGACATAAAATCGCAGTATTGACGATGACATTTGGGGTCACGTGACAGTCGACGTTCAATCGCATAGAAGCGACGCAAAGCAATGTCACGTGAACCAGTGAACATAGGCTCGGACTCGTCCCTGAATGGTAACTGCACGATGTACCGCCCAGATGAGTCACGAGAATGAGTTGTGATAAAGTGTTGTTCACATGCTCTCTCATCTGGGGTAAGGGATGCTGCGAGTGGTAATGCATCTAATTCCCAAAAACGTTGAACTAGTGAGTTTAGTTCCCTATCACTTTGTATAGAACTTTTCAGTGAGCCAAGCGAATGAGTAGCTAAACGAGTTTTACCGAGCAATAGCCATCCAAAGACTGAGTCGAAGGCGGGAGGTTGATGCGATTTTCCTTTAATATTGCGATTACGAAGCGATTCCGCAAATACGTCCGCACCGAACAGTAGGTCAATCCGGCCAGGAATGTCAAAACCGGGATCAGTTAGCGATAGTGAATTGATGTAAGACCAACCCGATGTATTTAATTTAGCTATTGGTTAGTCCCCGCAAATTTTCCACATTACGTGCATATTTAAATTAAATAAAACTTGATCACCAGTCTCAATGGAGCAATTAATGTCTCCTAAGATTGAAGCCGGGGCTTCACCTATTCCACTTATAGTTGTGGTAGGACTGGATAGTTTTAAATTAAATTTTTTAACAGCTGAGTCAGTAATCAGATTAATCTGACTCCCGGAATCGAAAAGAGCTCGAAAAGACACGAACTTGCCGTCCGCATCCCGTACCTGCACGATGGCAGTTGCTAATAAAACAGTTGTGTTATTGTTGTTGGAAAATAATGAAGAGGTTGGGTTTGACTCGACCGGTTTATCTTTATGAAGTAAAGTCTGATGTTTATGGTTACACTTACGACATTTAAAAATAGAAGTACAACCTTTTAATTGATGTGAGGCTCGAAGACAATTAAAACACCAATTACTTTTGCTTGCGATAGATATCCTCTCATCTACTGGTTTATTTAGAAAATTTTGACATGATGAGATCGAGTGAGTGTCACCACAAAACGCGCACTTAACTGGTTGTGACGTAGGAGGCTCACGGTTTGTAGTATCTTGAGGTTTATCAGTACTGTCCACAAGCGCATGAGACACGTTTGCCCGTTTATTTGTTTGAAAGGATTTTACAGTTGTTGTTACAGTACGTTGTTGTGGCTTACTCGAAGGTTCATTATTAGCTTCACAAAAATGAGAATCACGTAAAAGCGCTTCACATTTCAAGTGTAAGAAAGACTTCAACTTTGCATATGGAAGAAACTCCATATCGGGATATTTTTCCTCGAAATCGCAACGCAAGTTTGAGTCTATCTTAGAGAGAAGGTGGTAGACTAATACAAAATCCCATCGGTCCTCAGGTAAAATAATTTTCTTTAAAATAATTAAATTTTCCTCAAACAGGTCCAATGATTTTCTAAACTCATTACCGTCAGTCGTATTAAAATTAATATTTAAAAGGTCCTTCCATGATGTAAAAGCTAAAGGTCGTTTATTTTGATAGCGAGTAACAAGGGCCTGGTAGGCATCGTTGTAATGCTCACAAGTTAATGGGAATGCCTTGATAACAGATAATGCATCGCCGGTCAACGATGAGGACAAATAATGAATTTTTTCAGTATCGGTAAGATTACTAGAATTATGAATCAATGCATTAAAAGTGTCGTGATATTCAGGCCATTTCTTGATGTCACCACTGAAAGTTGGAAGAACTATTTTCGGTAAACGGATATTTGACGATGAAGAACTTTGTTTATTATTTACTTAAGGTTCACTTTTAGTTAAAATACGATGAATAGATAATATTTCAAAATATTTATCGTCAAATGTATCCTAGAGCGAATTATCTGCATGATCCGGATCATCTAAGAGCTCCAAAATGATCTGATGAGCACCTTCAAAGCTATCTAAAATATGTTTAAGTTCCTGATAATAAGAAAGAAATAAATTCCGTTGTGAGTCATCACTTATTGCTAATGAACCTATTTCCAATGCCTTATCCAACCGCTTAATAGCTATAGTACGCTTTCTACGTAACTGTGATAAATCTTGAACTGTATATTCATTGTCCGTAGAGTGGGATTTCGATTTCTTAAAGCAACTTCGTTTACGAGACGAATGTTGACCTAACAATAATGACATGATGAAAACTATTTTATTAAACGATTAGCAAGATCGGTAACTGATAACGGATAGTCGGCGATACAAGGTTCCAACAGATGAGCGCTACCTGCTTATACAGATGTAAACACGATAAGAACACGAGTACTTACGCTAACCGGTAGTATTGTTAATGTGTATGTGTATATATATTATATATACAGATTATAGACTGAGTAAAACGCGCAACATAAATCATTTGTTCAATGTAATTTGTTAAGTTGATTAGGTTTTGACAATCATATTATAATAAATAGATATGTTATACGCATACAAAACAACCGAAAAAAGTGTTCCGCGCAGCAGCGGCAGCTGACATACGGGTGAATATATGCTATTTGAATTCCAATGGTTCATAGACAAAATTTATGTTAAACTTATTATATTATTGTTTCTGTATGCTTAAACAATAAAGAATATGGTCTTTTATTTGGCCCACATAGTGTATTCACGATAATTGTTTAAGTTAAGGCATTAATAGTCTAAAATAGTTATAAATGTATACTCCTCTGGCCTCCCCCATTACTAGATTATAGTGATTTTATAGCCAGATACTTTAAATACGTATGCCATTATGTTTTTTTTAAATATAATCATATGCTTTTATAAACATTAAAACATATTTTATCAAAATACACTGTAAAAATATTTATTAATATAACAAAAAAATAACTTATTTCCATCTCATGTTACAATAATGTCACTTCATCTGGCGAAACTCAAAGAAGTAAAATTTGACTTAAAACCGCATAGGTATGTTTTTGTCCTTGAACTACGCGCGTACGACGGTGTGAAGTTAGAAGCAAGCTAACGACGTTGAGCAAAACTCCAATAATATGGCGTCAGTTTGCGATTCGCTGTAGGAAAGCGTGTTTGTGCCAGTCGTCGGAGTATTTACTCTGGTAAGTCTATGTTTTTGTATTTTATCGTTACGAAATTGCATACTTGCACAATGCAATGTTTATTGTGCGTAGATGTCATGTATTACATTAAACTGTGGTCAGAAAAGCGAGTGATGTTGTTTTTGTAGGTTATGTGCGGTTTTGTCACTTCTCTGGCGTCACTTCTCTGGCAGATTTCATGCCAGATGAAATACATAAGCGCCAGAGAAGTGACGATTTTTTATTTTCGTTAATATTTAATGTTTTGAGGCTTCATTTCATTTGTTCTAGATACTCGAATATAACCAGACATCATGGCGAATGTTAAAAAGAAACAAACAAGGGAAGAGAGGTTAGAAAAAAAGCGTCAAGCTGAAAAATTACGCTACCAAAGAATAAAAAACGATCCGGTTAAAAATGCCGAATTAAAAGAAAAAGAAAGGCAGCAATATAAAAAGAAAAAAGAAAAGGGACAAATTAAGAGTATAAATGATATGACTGAAAGGGAACAAAGGGCTGTTAGAAAAATATGGAGAGAGAAGACTAAAAAGCATAGAGATCGCGTAAAGCTACAATCTACCAGAAACTATCCAGTAACACCACCTGCGTCTGATAATGAAGACCAACCTCCACTTCCACAAAACAATATCGCTCTGGCTGCTAAAAGGCGATCAGAAATTCAGCGGAAACTACGAAATCAACTTATAAAAAAACAAAAATATGAAATTAAACAGTTGCGTCAAAAGGTACGTGACTGTCAAAAGAAACTACAGTGCATCAGAAAACAGAAAATGACTCCAAACTCAAAAGTGGCCGATCTTTTACAGAATAATAATAAAGAGAATATAGAAGAGGTGAAGAAAAAATTATTATTTAGTGAGGTGATCCAAAATCAACTCAAAGAAAATATAAATTTGACAACGAATGATAATGAAAAGAAGATATTTAAAAAAGTATTAAGTGGCAAAATAGTCAAGAAGTATAAAGTGTTGGACCAAATTAATATGAAACCTATAAGACAGTCATCTACTGCAAATAAAAGTTTGTTAGATATGACACGGAAGACAAGAAACGATAAAACGAATTCGAAGTTAGAGAAAAAAGTCGCAGAGTTTTTTGAAGAAGATTGCAATAGCAGATTATGCCCAGGTAAAAAAGATAGCATTACAAAAGGTAAAATAAAAAAACAGAAGAGATTGTTACAGGACACCATGAAAAATCTACACACCAAGTTTATAAAAACAAAAAATATAAAGTTGAGTTACACACTGTTTTGCCGCCTACGACCTTTTTGGGTTGTAACCCCAAACATCCACCAAAGAGAAACTTGTTTGTGTGTAACTCATGCAAACATGGAGCTAACCTTGGCTTCCCTAAAACAGGCAGACATCATAGATTTTCCAAACTATCAGAGCATGCTTAATTATTTATGTTGCGACCGATACAATGAAAAATGTCTTATGCGAGAATGTCTTAACTGCAAATCACGTTTCATATCGTCAGTGAAAAGCCAAAACTACTAAAGCGCCACTTTGGCCAAAATGAGTTATATATATCGTTGGATTGGATTTTTTATTCCGCGTCTAATGGTCTAGGTTTCATGGCGATCTGAGGACTTTTGTGGCGTTTTAGCACCTCAAATGTCGGACGTTTTTCATAACTTTGCTTTTTTGAGAAATACTTACATAATACAATTTATCTTTGAATTTTAAAATTTGTCGTTTAAGTATTTTTATTACCGGATATTAGCCACACTGAGCTCGTTCAGCAACTCAAAATACGCTATTTTATTCATTGATGTCGCTTTAGTACTTTACAATACAAATCGTTACGGTAGTTAAGTAAATTTGCTTTACGTAGAAACAGATGAGCGTGGCGCGTTAGTATATTTTGTTTACACAGTTTTTTAATCGATAATAGTGTTAGTATATTTGCTTTACTTAAATATTTGTTTGAGTCTCTAGTAAGAATATTTGCAATCAGTGAAATTGAAGAGAATTGTTCTTTGAGTATGGGCTATTTTACAAAAAAAAAATGTTACATTAGTCGTTTAGTATTAAGAAGTTCGTAAACTTATCATAAAGATTAACCTTAGTCTTTTGAAATTCAAATAAGTTCTGGTTACATCTTTTAAGTATTTAGAATACCTACATTGCGCGGGATTTGACGGCGGTTCAGTTGACCGTTGTTAGTCGGTTTCGAGCAGCAGCGGTGAGTGAGTGACGCGTTTTTGCTTGTTCCGCCGACCCGGCGGCCGAGTTAGTTGTTCGTATAATTAAAACTAGGTAAGTAAATATTATTTCTGCATTTTACAAAACTATTTCTGTATGGTTATTGATCTATTATTCGCATATTATATAGGCTTTGTTTGCGTTGTCGTAATTGTCGTTAAACCTATCTATCTAATAATAAGTAGGTATTAATTGGTATTATTGCCCATTTATGTTGTTACGAAAGGTAATTAATTAAAGAGATTATTCTTGCAGGATAGGTAACGAGAATGTGTGTACAAATTACGGAAGTTTAATAATATTGATAACATACTAGTAACCTACACAAGTAATACATAGATATGTATAGGTACAATGTTTTCTGTTATTTCTATTTCATCATTCTTGAAATAGTGCGTATTCTACCTATACTAGTTATCGTCAGATATTTGTATTAGGTATTCATAATTATTGTATTATTATTATTAAGCACTTACAATCTAAATTTTCAGAATCGTAGAAAACGGAGCATGGACAGTCGACGATCCTCATTTTTTAGAAAATTTACAAACATGCGTACTGTAAACGCAAATTCAAAAGAATCATCGTCTAAGCCAAATGTTGTTCGTAGACTATTTGCCAAAGACGAAAGCGATATTGGGTCAGACTCCGAACAGGATAGTTTCGTCACAAATTTACGACATCCACGCAATGAAGAATATAAAATTTTGGAGATACTCCCAACAAAAGACGGTGAAGTTTCAGTTACTTATTTTAACTAGCACTAAGCTATCAATACTATTCTTTTAGCTAAGATAACTCTGCCTATTTTTTTATATTGTAGAAAAAAATATTATAATTGTATTTCTTGTAAATGTTGACTACTAGACCAACTGGCCGGAGGTCGTGGGTTCGATTCCCACCCAGGACAAATGTTTGTGTGATGAGCACGATCATTTGTTCTGTGTCTGGGTGTAATTTATCTATAATATGTATGTATTTAGATATATATAAGTATGTTTATCAGTTGTCTGGTCACCATAATACAAGCTCTGCTTAGTTTGGGATCAGATGACCGTGTGTGAATTGTCCCAGGATATTTATTTATTTCTTGTAAATGAGTATAATTATTAAATGTTGTTTATTCACACATTTATACACACGACATGACATTCACCCACATCGTCAGAACGATTTAATAATTATACTCATTTACAAGAAATACAATTATAATATTTTTTTCTACAATATTAAAAAATATAAATCACTTATTAATAATACTTGTCGTTTAAACAGGTATGATGAAAGAAGCTAGTTTTTCACAACAAGGATTGGATTTATCGCAATTTATACATTCGAATTCATCAGAAATAGAAGACTGTACTTTTCAAGAAGGGGTATCCTTAGTCCAAGAAAACTATCCCACTCAAATAACGACCTCACAAACAAGGGATTTGGAACGGGCAGAAATATTCAATCATAAAGATTATCCTCTTGAAACAGGAGAACACGCTCAGGAAGGAAGATCCTTTACCCAAGACATACATTCTACAAAGCCATTAATCTCACAAAGAGGCGATTTAGCACAGGCAGAAACATGCATCCATCCGAATAATCCACTAGAAAGTGAAGACCACACTCATAAAGAAACATTTTTTGCTCAAGACATACATTCAACACTCGCATCAATCTCACAAACTGGCGATTTGATACAGGCAGAAACATACCTACATCAAGATAATCTACTACCGATACAAGTGCATGCTCAGGAAGAAATATCCTTCGTCCATAACATACATTTTACACAGGCATCAATCTCACAAACATGCGATTTGATACAGGCAGAAACATACATACATCAAGATAATCTACTACCAATAAAAGATCATGCTCAGGAAGGAACATCCTTCGTCAATAACATACATTCTAAACAGGCACCAATCCCACTCAAAAGTCATTTCATACAGTCAAACACGTTCATAGAGCCGACCATAAATCATTCATTAACAGTAATTTCGCGATTAGACGACAACTTGGAAGAAGAAGAAGCTGGTAAAAGAAAAGTATATGAAGATAATCAACAAGCAAGCACATCTTTTGGATCTCCATCTACTGAACTATGTTTGAAGCAACCATATAAAAAACGAAGATTATACGAGCATCTTAAGGAAATGGACATTTGTATACAGCAAATTAGGGAGGAAACTGCTTCTACTGAAAACTTAAACAACGCAACTATAGTTATTGATATTGAACCAGAAGAAAACAAAAATGAGTATGAAGAAGAGATTGAAAATATTAATACAACAATAAACAAAGAAAATGTAAAGAATAATCGAATTTATAAGCATATTGATTTCTTGTCAGACAGTGACGAATTTGTTTATAGTTCGAGCACTGGACAGGATTCAACAGAATCAAATGATACAGACCGTGTTAATGAAAAGAAGAAGCGTTTAAAGAAGAAACGTAAAACAAAGAAGTTGAATAATTTTGACGATACAAAAGAAAATTCAGAGCCGAAAAAGAAAGAGCGAAAGATTAATAAAAACAAAGTTAGAAAACAATTAAGAAATAGTGGAAAGCAGTATGTATCTATAACTGGCAAAGTTGTTGCAGAGAAGAGTATGAAGGATAACTTATGTACACCTGAAAATTGCCATAATGAATGCTATAAGATTGGTTCCGAAAAAAGACAAGCTATTTTTAATCATTATTGGAGTCTAAGCACTGAAAGACGAAGAGATTGGTTAGTGGGAAATGCCAAGAGGACGACGATTAAGAGGAAGCGTATCAAAGAAGAACAAAGTCGTAGACAATACACTTTTGATTATTTTATTAATGAAGGCGAAGGAAAAAGAAAAGTTTGTTTGAAGTTTTTATTGAACACATTAGATATAAAACAAAAATATTTATATAACATTATTACAGAAGCTGCCTACGGCTCATCTAAAGACGATTTACGGGGAAAGCATGTTCCAGCAAATAAAACACCAGAGATCATTGTAGAGGAAACAAGGAATTACATTAAAAGTTTACCATATTTACCGTCTCATTATTGCCGCAAAAACTCAAAACGATTTTATCTGCCTCAAGAATTTCGAAATATGAGTAATTTGTATAAAATTTACAAAGAATCTATGATACGCGAAGATAAACGAATAATAGGAGAAAGAGTTTTTCAGAAGATATTTCATGAATATAATATTGGTTTTCATATACCTCGTAAAGACAAATGTGCTAAGTGTGTGCGTTTCGAAAAAGAAAAAGGAGAAAAAGAAGAAGAGAAATTGGCTCATCTGAAAGACAAAGAGGAGACTTATGAAAGATTTCAAGCGCATCAGAAAATTCAAAATGGAAACATACTTTGCGTATCATTTGATTTACAGAAAGTTCTGAATACGCCGTATGGCCAAAGTATGTTACTGTATTACAGTCGCAAATTGGCTGTATATAACCTAACTTTTTATGAATCCAGGACTAGAGAAGGCTACTGTTACACTTGGACGGAAACAGAAGGAAAACGCGGAGCTAACGAAGTGTGCACTGTCTTAGAAAAGTACATCAAGATGGTGGACGGTCGTGGCTCTATCAAACATCTTCTGTTTTACAGTGATGCCTGCCCCGGACAAAATAAAAACAGAGTCGTCCTTGCATGTATCCATATTTGTCTTCAAAAATGCAAGAATATAACTAGCATCCAAATGAATTATCTCTTGCCCGGACACACTTATATGCCAGTGGACTCAATGCATTCTGTTATAGAAAAAAGTGTTACAAACACAATTGTTTGGGCACCATCTCAATGGCCGACAGTGTTTAATTTAGCCCGAAAGAATCCTAAGCCCTACCATGTGAATGTCTTAACATTTAAGGATTTTTGCGGCTGGGATATTGTCGCAGATAAATACTTTAAGGGAAATCTGACGGGAAAAATATCGAAAGTAGGTAACTCAATCGTTGTCTTTTCATAATTACACTTAGGAGACTATTTTGATATAAATATTCTAACTTTATATTACAGGTGCGTACAGCGACATTTAAAAAATCTGAACCACAGAAGATGACAGTTAAATATACAATGGCGACGGATGAAGCAAAGGAAAACATTGAAATAATTAATAAAAACAAAAATCTACAACTGAAAAATATTTACAAGAGTCGCCTACCTATATCAAAAAAGAAATACGAAGATTTATGGAAACTTTGTACGACCAAAATAATTCCTGAAAACTACCATCAAGAATATGCAAATTTTCCAAATGCCATGAATATCCAGGACAGCCTTCAAGAAACGGATGTCGAAGACAACGTTTAATTACAAAAAATGGCAACAAATTAAAATTCTAATTATTATTAAGTAAAATAATATTTTTTATATCAAAAATTTTATAACTATGATTATTTCAAAATACTACATAAATACATAGATAAATATTCTTCATACGGGTATGAAGGATCTAATTATGCATCCTAATTGATTCGTCTTGATCGTAAATGATACCAAATAAAGCTAACATTTGTGATTATTATATTTTACTTTAAATGACAAAGTTTAAGTTGATTTTTTTTTTATAAATAATAATTATTTAATAAGAAGTTTAAGACAAGACTGATTAAAATAACGTGTTTTTTTTCAATAAAGATTATTACGAAACTGTGTACATTTTGTTTTAAAACCAATGTATTTTTTTTTTGCGATATTTTGCGATTAACCTATTATGGTTTTTTTAGCGTAGATATACCTAGAACTACCTGGATGAGGCCTCGCGCAACTGCTAATAAACAGGATTGAGTTATTTTGTTGCCACTTGTCTAATTTATCTAATGTCAACTGCGTCATAAGTAAAATAGATTTAAATTTAAATCATATTTTCATACATTAGTTTTTTTTAATGACACAATAGTACTAACTTACTATAATATAACTCGTTTTAACGTACGGTATAAGTGACATATTAGAACGTTCAGTAATAATACCCTCAGACATTATTAATCCGCAATGCACGTTAGTAATATTTGCGTTAGTACAATTTAACAAACCTGCGCTGTCAGTATTTTTTGACACCGCACCCCAAATATATTTCGCAGATTAAGTACTCTCTGTTTACTAACTTCATAAAGTAAAAGTACTAAAGCGACAGCTATTTCCTGAATTAAAATAAGTATGCAGAAGGCTTTAATTTTATTAGATGCGTAATAATGTCACAAGACTTTTTCTCCTTAAGCATTTTTCGATGCATAAATCAGAAAAAAAGTTATGTCTGGTTTTGTGAAAAAAAAACTTTGAATTGATCTACTGTAAAAAGGCCTTTTGGCGCTTCAGTAGTATTGGCTTTCCAGTGACGATATGTTATCGTGAGTTCGACAATTCTGTTTTGATCAAATACTCTTCATGGCAATGTATTACAGAGGACATTTTAGATACTAAAACCAAGAAAAAACGTAGGGTTCGAAAATATAAGAAAATAACATTAAACTGTGCTCCAAAAGACATTGTGATGAAACTTGAAGAAAACCTTGATATTTTTTTAAAGCATGAAGCAAATATAGTGCATCAATATGAAACCATTAAAAGCCTAAAAGATAACTTAACTGAAAAAGATGCTGTGATTCATATGGACTTTTCCGAAAATTATAATACAAAATATTCTTCAGAAGTTCAATCATTCCATTTTGGTGTTAGCGTCAGAACCCCTGGACCAAGTACGATATTTTATATTTGGATGGTAGCAAGGTTTAATACCTTTTTGGTACTATTTGATACCTAAATCAAATTATTTAGTACCTCGACGAGCAGTGAAAAAAACAAGAAAAGAAAGTGGCCAGACATTCTGACGTCAGGTTGTCTGGACCACACTTTTTTCACATAGTCAGAGACCAAATATCTTAATTATTTATTTGTAATTATTTAGTACCTTTTCAATACCTTAACATATTTTTTTATACCGTATGAGATTTTTACCATTCGGAAAAATATTGGGGATAATAGGTGAACCGAATAGACCCGTTTGGCATAATTAGTTTAAATATTTTTATTCATAAATTTACCAATTTACCAATAAATTTAATTCTTTAAGAAGCAAAACTCTTCATATTTTGCAGTATATCTTATAATAATATATGAGTAATACGTTTAAGAAATAATAACACTGGGTTTTAAAAAAGAATAATTTTAATAATCAGAATTGTGTTAAACATACCTAATATTATTGATAATTGAAAAAATAATTAACACTTTTTGGCGTATATTAAACAATGAGCAGTCATTTTTTATAACTTACAGTAATTTTACTTGACATATCGTCATAACATTGCCATTTTGACCCACGTCTGCAGTGTGACTTGTAATGTCCTACATCTGTGGGAGTCGCAGATGGCACAAATTCGATAACAGACAATAGATGGTACACAGTACCTTTTAAAGATATATTTTGTGGTAAATCATTAATGCATATTTGTACTTCAGGATTGGGCTCAAAAACAGCAATGTTTTTCAAATTATAATTTATGGTTTTAATGCCATCACAGTCAGAGTGTCTGCAAATTGACATATTACTATCACTGTTAAGCATTGTATTTGCAGCTTCACTTAATGTATCTTTGTTCAAATCAAGGGGTAAAAAAGCACATTTCCTACGGACGTTGTTTATAGGGCAATTGAAATTCGTACATAATTCTGTTATGTCTGCACTATATATTTTATCCCATAATATATTTTCAAATATGTATGCAACATTGCATTCGCAGCTAACGTACGTTTTGTCGCCTATGAACTTTGTTTCAAAATGTTTTTTCAGTATCTCTTCGCGCAGCTTGTAAACATTTAGTGTATCGTTGTCTAAAATCATCATTTTAATTAATTTAAAGTATTCATCATTTTCATTGGTATTTAAGATGTTATTTAAGGCGTAGTTATCAGCAACTCCTACTGCTATCGCTTGTGCAACTGCATCAAAAGCACACGTGTTTAAAACAATAGTATTTTTACCAGCACAAGTGGTTAAGGAGCCATTTCTCAACAAAGTAACCCTCTTAATTTTTTCTCTTTTTTTCTTTTCCTTTTTGCCAATAGCTAAACCCCTCCAATTTTCTAGCATAGAAGGCGTATCTGAAAAAATTGACTCATTGTTTATTCCTTTTGTTAATTGAGTATTCATTTTCGTATCATCATTTTTAATGCTCTTCTTTTCTTTTGGTATTTTTTTCTTTTCATTTAATTTGCTGCTAGCCGTTTTCAGTTGTCCCGAAATCGATTCTGAGTGTTTTACAATAAATTCGTCTATACGATATCTCTCAGATTTTGTGTTTATCTGGCATAAATACCTTTTCACCATTTTGAAGTACACTTCCACATTCGACGAAGTTGGGGCTGATATTTCTGATTGAAAAGTTTTTTTCATAACATTCGACCACAACGGAAGTTGTCCCATTAGTCGTGTTAAAGTTGTTAGAAATTCTGGGAAATAATACAAGTTGTCGTGTAATTCACAATCACCATCAGTAAGAGTGAGCAATAGATTTTCAGTATCAATAGCATCATAGTACCATTTAGGACTTTTTCTAGACTGATTATTACCAATGTCTTTCGATTGGGTACCTGAAAATAAAGACTTCTTGTTCGATGACGTCTGTGAAATTTTAGTAGCGTCATCTATTTCAATTTCCGATTCAGAGGTGTTTTTGAAGGAAGCCAGTCGCCTTAACCTCATTTTAGCTTGTTCACATCTTGTTAACATTCCTTCGCTATTTCGTCCATCAAATTTGTTTGTACACATTGTAATCAGATCAATTAATATACCTTTTAATATATCATAATCTTCACAAAGCTTGATTTCTTTAAGACATTTGAAATAAAAAAACTTTACTCTCTGATCGACACATTTGAAACATGTTAAGTTAAAAAGAATTTTTATAAAATGACTGGTGTCGATACGAATGAAGCATTCTTCTGGTGTTTGTTCTTTTGTTTCTAATTTTGTATAACAGGCATAAACATACTCTGCGGTCGATTTAAATTTTGTAAAAGCTTTTACTACAGCCCCAATCAAAGCTGCACAATCATCAACGACGACTTCATTCGGAGTTGCTTTGTTTTGACTTTTAAACCACGTGGCGAGCCATTTATGTATAG
This sequence comes from Autographa gamma, assembly GCA_905146925.1. Lineage (NCBI taxonomy): Eukaryota > Metazoa > Arthropoda > Insecta > Lepidoptera > Noctuidae > Autographa > Autographa gamma. The sequence goes on from LR989880.1 coordinate 197,583, forward strand.
TCTCCAAAGTATGATTGTCTGATATCATTTGTGCCATTGGAACACTTGCACTATAATCTGATAATAGCACGCATTCATATAAAAACATCTGTTTACTCAGTATTAAATCTTTATTCGGTCCACATGGCTTAAAGATACTTCCTGTAGCGTCAATACTTAATACAGTTCTCTCAAATTTTCTATAGTCTTTATAATATTGTTCTTGAGTATTAGACCAATAGTAAATGCATACCGGAAACAGTGAGATGAACCTTATCAGAGTATCATAAGGAGGTATTTGAGTCATAATCCACAGCGCTAGTATTGAATTCTGATCGTAATACGTGCTTTTCCGCTGTTCATACTTTATCTGTCTTAAACAACCGAGCGTAGGTAAGTGAGCCGGTTCAAAGTCGTCATTTATGTCCATTGTAGTATCACTCAGTTTGTTTCGTACCGTCACAGCATGTTCAAATTTTAAATCATTACTTAGCTCACACCGTTTTACAGGGGAAAGCTTAATTTTTTTTGCGTGAGTATGTTTGAAATTCTCGTCAAAATCGCTTATGGTACAAACGCAACGCGCAATTTTTTCTGTCGGCCAATTAATCGTAACTTCAACCTTTGCTTTGCAATCCTTACAAGAACCGTAACACTTAACAAAGAGTTCCTTTTTAACTGAATAATTTTGAAATATCCAGCTACATGGTGAGCGTACATGTTTCCATATTTCTTCTCTTAAAAGAGGAGCCCACTGGTGAGATGGCAACAAAGTTTTACGACGAAAATCGGATAAAGATTTTGTACGCTTAACGCAACGGTCAATGGGCTTTATTTTATTCCATTGATAAATATCAATAAAAAATGTATATGTTTTGCACTCACATGTGTCCTTTAGCTCCATAGGTTCTTCATCAAAAAAAGAAGCATCAGACCCGTTGTTACCAAATAAGAGCTCGTAATTTTTTTTAACTGATAAGTAAATTGATTTGGTAGACATTTTGTAAGACAATCTCTCACTGATCTCTTGAAAAACTGGATCACACGGGGAAGGTAAATCATTTTTATGTGGAAAATACTTTTTAAATTCACTCAAAACACTTTTTTGTTCTTCCAACGGAACTGCACTTTTCCGCCCTCTACTACTCATACTCATGGTTATATAATAACTGTGTGCAATAAAACAAATGAATAGATTTTTATTTTCGAAAAAAGATAATTAACGGAGGAGCTGCTGTGCGACGTGACACGCGAGTTGCAAGACAAATTGTTTTAATAGCACAATAAGAGGGTAGTTAGCAATCAAACAATTTGAGCTTACCCTCAACTATCGATGTAAATAAAAAAGGTATAGGAATTATTAAGTAACGGGATAAGTAGTAACGGGCAAAGGTAAATTATAAATATTATTATGCAGCTGTATGTGAGATCAAATGACTATACTGATAACCAGTAAGTAATGCGGAAGTCAAGCTAATGATAATTGATTAATTGTATGAATTATTTCTATTACATTTATAATAAAATCAACAATTATCTATAATGTACATAGGGTTTCAGTGATGCTGTGTACGTAAATTAATATTATGCCATAATTAATATGGTATAACATGATACCATTCTTAATACTAAAGGAGATGACAAAAAGAAATAATGCCTCATTTGTTAACAAAAGTTTTTTTTTACATTATTTTAAAATTTGACGTAATAAGTACAGTACTTACTTATTATTAATCTTATTCAGAGGGAAATTGTTAATTTGTTAATTGTAATTATCTTTAAGAATGTTTGTTATTTAAACAAAAAGTACACCTAATGGGAGAGGCCGCTGAACCCCAAGATACAGACTTGTCTAGTTTGGGAATCAGAGACTTCATTCTTGTATATAATGTAATGTATAATGTATATAATTCTTTGACAAATGAAGATTATTATTATTATTAATTGTACATAGTATAATTTCATTCATCCGTAACTTTTTTCTGGGACGCCCTAAAATTTTAAAAATAAAATATGTTGAGGTATTGAAAAGGTACTAAATAATTACAAATAAATAATTAAGATATATGGTCTCCGACTATATGAAAAAAATGTGGTCCAGACAACCTGACGTCAGAATGTCTGGCCACTTTCTTTTCTTGTTTTTTCACTGCTCGTCGAGGTACTAAATAATTTGATTTAGGTATCAAATAGTACCAAAAAGGTATTAAACCTTGCTACCATCCAAATATAAAATATCGTACTTGGTCCAGGGGTTCTGACGCTAACATTTTGGTGGGTCACGTACGCAAATAAGTTTGCATACTGTGGTCTTATATACCAAGGGAGAAACAAAATGTTTCGCCACAATGTCAGAAAACCTAAGCCATAATGTACCTGTAATCTGGGCTCATCTAAAACCTGTCATGGAACTCCTTCCGTCCTCGGTAGAAAACGTTCATTTCTTAAGTGATGGCCCTGTTACTCAGTACCGTAACAAAGATATGTTTTTTTACTTACTTTGTAAATTGACTGAAACCTATCCGAATATTTCTGATTTTACCTGGAACTATAATGAAGCCGGTCATGGCAAAGGAGCTCCAGATGGTATCGGAGGGACATGTAAACGAACCGCTGACAAAATTGTAGCTTTAGGAACCGACATTGCTACGATTGACGACTTCGCTACGGAATTGAACAAATCTTGTCCCGGCATTAAAATTTTTGTGATACCCGAAGATGAAATTGATTTTCAAAAGAAGATAATGGAAGATAATCGACCGAACATCAAACCTTTTACTGGTACACTTAAAGTACATCAAGTACGAGGGAACTATCTCAGCAATACGTTATACATGAAGAGCCTCAGCTGCTTTTGTAGCAATTTTTGTCCTCACTTTCACTTAGGCGATATTAAATACCCCCAAAATAAAAAAAAGAAATTGGATGTTGATGCAGTATACACTGATTCTGAGGAAGATGTGCAAAACAAAGTAGTTGCACAAACATCTACTCATGTGATTAATACTATAGACAATGCAGACACTGCTATGACTGTCAAGAACGGAGATTTTGTACTTGTGGAATATAATATTAATAATAAAAAATATAGATATGCTGGCATATGTTCGTCAGATTTTGATGAAGAAGAAGGAGAGATCAGGGTTACTTTTTTAAAGATCTCAAATGAAGATCCTACGCTTTTTAGAATAAATGACAATGACATGTCTGATGTTAAATGGGAACAAATCTTGACCATATTACCAGTGCCAAATATACGTATGAAGGGTAACAGAGTATTCTATAAGTTTCCAAAGCCAGTTGATGTATTTGAAAAGTAAATTGTTCATTGTTAATATTGAAGTAAAAAATATTCAGTTCCGTAGAAATGATTGATTCTGTTCTTTGCAAGAAATGGATAATTTTTAAGTTTATTTGTTTAAATATTTTTGAGACTGATAGATGTATCATTAGATAGTACTATTGTTTTGTTTTGTGAACGAAGTTTATATTTTTGTTATAATTTTATTCAGATAAAAACGCCTTAAATGTGGCTTTTAAGTTTATGAACGTTTTATAATTAAAAACTTTCATCTCAGATGAGACTGATAAGCAGAAATGATTAATTCTGTTATTTGATACAGGTAATTGAAATTTAAGCCTTAACAAACCATTAATATTAAAAATAAGGTTGCATTTAGAAACTGTAACGACTGAATGTATCTTGTATATTAAAAAATATTCAAATATATATTGTTTAATTTAATATTAGTCCCCTTTCTTAGCTAATAATCAATGGCCTGTCACTTCCCTGCCTTAATTTGTCACTACTCTGCCAATAGTGTCACTCCCCTGGTAACACATTTTCCTCTGGTGCTTATAAAATTAAAAAAAGTGGAAAAATCTTCTGGCCCTCATCATTACAAATTACAAAATAATGTCAAATAGAGAAATAATCAAAATTGAATGGAACAGATTACATTTTCTTCAGGGACACAAAAAAATCAAATAGCATATATTCACCCATACGCACTTTTCATTCATTCTACATGTCACTACAAGTCAAAATGATACAAAAGAGATAGCGCGATAAAACCCATAAGAAAAAAAGAGACAATTAGTGTTGTCAATTACGCTTCAATTTAAACGAACATTTTTCTGGCCACCAATCACAGCATGCTGGCGTCATAGACTAACAAATTAAACGAGACAGAAGGTAAAAACCGCGTCTACTAAATTTGTATACCCGGTTTGTGCCTTTAACAACTAAGCAACACTACTAAAGGTAGGTAGGTGAGAAATAAATCACGATGTTAAAGCAACAAAGTAGAAATAGAAATAGTTTTATTTTAACATTTTCTGCGATATATTAAGGTAATAAGGGTAAGCTATTCATATTTTCTTTTCCCACACATGACATGTTTAATTTATAATTAAGTATATCGACTATTTCAAAAAACCAAATGATTAAATAATCCAACATTAGAAAAAAGGAAAACGGAACTCTGGGGTAATGATGACTTTAATGCCTAATAGTCGCATCTGTACTTTTATTCTATATGTGTGCGATCACGCGTCCTTGTCGTCCTCACGACAAAAAATGTATTTACCGTCTCTTTCTTTTTTCTAACCTCCAATTATCAGAATATTAGGAAAATAAATAAAAAATATTATTAAATCGAAGTATATTGCGGATTTACATGTGGTATGAGATTCCTTGTATTTTATTTACTTTGTTATCATAAATGATACAGATTCTGGATACACACGATGACATTTAAAAGCTTTTATGTAATTGAAATAAAACTACTCTTTACGGATTTTTTTCGCGGTTTATATTAAGATTTTAAGTCCCGACGTTTCGACACCTTTGCAGGTATCATGGTCACGGGCAGACTGAGGTGGTGTTCGTCTTGACGGTTGTTGTTGCTCGTTCTACCTTCATATTTTTATTAATTATTTGTGTTCCGGCCTACGCAATATGAGCTCACGGTGTCTTGAGGTCTTGCAGCGCTGCTCTTGGGTTTGATTTTGAGTTTGTTAATTATCGGAACCCAAGTAGGTGATATCTTCCAGCCGTCTTCTCTATTGAAATTAGGGTGTTTTTTAATCTCAATAGCCTCGCGAAACATCCTATTTAGGTTCTTTAGCGAGAATCTGTGGTTTATCAAATCTAATGTAATGGCTGGAGCCTTCAGCATGATCGGCGACTGCAGACTTCGTTGAGCGGCGGTGTTTCACGTCAGCAATGTGTTCTTTTACGCAGGTCCCTATGCTGCGTTTTGTTTGTCCGATGTAAGAGAGTCCACAGTCACAGTCTAGTTTATAAACTCCTGCATCTTGTAGAGGTATGTGACACTCGACGGATGGTAAGGACTGACTAATCTTCTTGGGCGGCTTGAAGTATGTTTTGATTGAAGCTCGTTTTAGGATGTAGCCAATCTTGTCTGTGACACCTCTGACGTATGGTAGTACAGCAGGTAAACGATCAACTGTGGCTGGCTTCACTCGGTTTCTGTGACGGAGCCGTGGAATTTGGAGCTTGTTGTCTCGCAGTACTTGCTTGACATGTTGAAGCTCCGCGGCAGGGTGTCTGTCATCACAGAGTCCGTGTGCTCTCTGAAACAAAGATTTTCCCACGGTAGCTAACTGTTTAGGGTGGTGGTGAGATTCACCGTTTAGGTACCTATCTGTATGGGTCTTTTTGCGATACACTGTATGACTTATTGTCTGATCAGGATTACGTTGGACTAATACATCTAAGAATGCAAGAGATTTATTATCCTCCAACTCCATAGTGAATTGAATTTTGTTATTTATGGAGTTGAGGTGGTTTAAAAATGAATTTACTTGGTTGGATGGTAAGATAGCAAAGGTATCATCTACGTACCGTTTATAAAACCTTGGAGTAACAGGGGCTGTTTTTAAGGCTGCCTCCTCAAAGTCTTCCATGAAGATGTCGGCGACTACTGGGGATACAGGCGAACCCATTGCTACTCCATCTACTTGTACAGAATATTTATTGCTCCATAATAGGTAACCAGATGTGAGGCAGTGTTCAAGTAGCTCAGCATATTCAATAGGTATGTCATTTTCTACTAGCTTCTTAGCGATAATTCTAGTACAATCCTTAACTGGTAGGCATGTAAACAAGGACTGTACATCAAAACTAACCATTACTTCATTGTCATGTAGATGTTGGTGTTTAATCTTATTGACAAAGTGGTAGGAATCCTTCACAAACGCTGTCGTCTTGCCTCTGAGTGGTGAGAGTATTTTCGCAACGTGTTGAGCCAATCTGTAGGTTGGTGTGTTGATTTGGCTGACAATAGGACGTAGCGGGGCGTTTGGTTTGTGTATCTTGGGTAGCCCATACAGTTTAGGTGGTTTCGCGCATGTAGGTATTAAGTAGTTAAATTTCTACCTAGGATGTTTCGCGAGGCTATTGAGATTAAAAAACACCCTAATTTCAATAGAGAAGACGGCTGGAAGATATCACCTACTTGGGATCCGATAATTAACAAACTCAAAATCAAACCCAAGAGCAGCGCTGCAAGACCTCAAGACACCGTGAGCTCATATTGCGTAGACCGGAACACAAATCCAAACTAATATTATAAATGCGAAAGTAACTCTGTCTGTCTGTCTGTCTGTCTTTGCTTCACGCCTAAACTACTGAACCGATTTGTGTGAAATTTGGTACAGACATAGTTTGGAACTTGAAAAAGGACATAGGATAGTTTCTATAACAAAAAAATAAAATTTAAAATAAAATTTATTCCGGACATACAGCGCCATCTATTGGTCAAGCGTCGGCATCAATTCAGTACTGAAAATTCATCGGATAAAAGTAAATGATAGTAAAAAGGTATGAAAAAAGTACTATCAATATAATAAAACTTTTAGTACAAAGAAAATGCCCGAACGGAGTATATCCAAACTAATATTATAAATGCGAAAGTAACTCTGTCTGTCTGTCTGTCTTTGCTTCACGCCTAAACTACTGAACCGATTTGTGTGAAATTTGGTACAGACATAGTTTGGAACTTGAGAAAGGACATAGGATAGTTTTTATAACAAAAAATTAAATAAAAAATAAAATTTATTCCGGACATACATCGCCATCTATTGGTCATGCAGCGGCATCAATTCAGTACTGAAAATTCATCGGATAAAAGTAAATGATAGTAAAAGGTATGAAAGAAATAATATCAATATAGTTAAACTTTTAGTACAAAGTAAATGCCCGAACCGAGTGTAAATATATAATCCGAGTTGTCACTATGCTCGATAGATGGCGTTGGGATCGAAATAGATCGCGCTATGGTTTCGTTACACGCATTTGGTTGGGCATCGGCCGAGCGCTTCGGTACTGTCGTGGAAATTATGTTGATTTTTGAAGAGTTCCCTAGAATATCTTCCACATTTCATTTTTGAAAAGATCCCGCGAGATCGGGAACTACGTGGGTAAAACCAAAAATCTGCCGGAAGTCACTATTCCACGCGAACGAAGTCGCGGGCAAAAGCTAGTAATTAATAAAAATATGAAGGTAGAACGAGCAACAACAACCGTTAAGACGAACACCACCTCAGTCTGCCCGTGACCATGATACCTGCAAAGGTGTCGAAACGTCGGGACTTAAAATCTTAATATAAACCGCGAAAAAAAAATCCGTAAAAAGTAGTTTTATTTCAATGTCTAACATTCGCGTAAACCTAAGAAACCAATATGTAACCCAGTACGGACTGGACATAGCAAATAAAATACGCCGGTTGGAAGATCTCAAGACCAAGCGCGCAAGATATACAACATCTTTAGCATTCTTGAAGCGATGCCGCGACCACAATCTCATCCCAACATGTCTCAAGATATCACCTAAGAAGGACATACGAGGGAGCGCCAAGATCCTCAACCAGGCAAGCAAAAAGTTACTCGTCCTAAAAATTCATGAAACTCGTTCCGACTAGCAAAATTTAAATAAATCCGTTGAGATAGTGACTAATGATTTGAAAACAGTTTTGTCAACTTTAGATTTTAATAATTGCTTCGATAAACTAAATAAGCGCGAAAACACCGAATACAACGAAAGCAAACAAAAACATATTAATAAATTTGAAAAATTAGCATTAAAATCGAACGCGCTCAATAACTCAAATAACGAAAACGGAACGCGCCCGTCAAACATCAATGAATCACGCGCAGTTGTCAATCTGTCAAAACAAACATTAGATCCGCCGACCGTACAGGTTCTAAAAAAAGGCTTAAATTTCGCAATAACACCACGTAGAATACCGTATGAGGATATTATCTGCAATGTTGAGACTTGCCTGTTCAACAACAACGTGAGGAAGGATGATTTGGAGGCGATACGTCAAGATATATCATCAGTCTTACGTCGAAGTGTAGTGCCCAAACCAAACCTCCCTAAAGCCGAATATCTCGCTTTAAAGAACCTCAGGAATAGACAAGATGTAACTATACTCCGTGCAGATAAAGGAAACGCTACGGTTATTATGTATACATCGGACTATAACGCTCAAATAGAAGACCTACTATCGGACGTAAACACATATAAATTAGTAAAAACTGACCTTAGCAAAAAGGTGTTAACAACCACCACCACCTTGGTCAAAAAACACTCCGAAACATTAAGTCTAGATGTTAACTACTTAATACCTACATGCGCGAAACCACCTAAACTGTATGGGCTACCCAAGATACACAAACCAAACGCCCCGCTACGTCCTATTGTCAGCCAAATCGACACACCAACCTACAGATTGGCTCAACACGTTGCGAAAATACTCTTACCACTCAGAGGCAAGACGACAGCGTTTGTGAAGGATTCCTACCACTTTGTCAATAAGATTAAACACCAACATCTACATGACAATGAAGTAATGGTTAGTTTTGATGTACAGTCCTTGTTTACATGCCTACCAGTTAAGGATTGTACTAGAATTATCGCTAAGAAGCTAGTAGAAAATGACATACCTATTGAATATGCTGAGCTACTTGAACACTGCCTCACATCTGGTTACCTATTATGGAGCAATAAATATTCTGTACAAGTAGATGGAGTAGCAATGGGTTCGCCTGTATCCCCAGTAGTCGCCGACATTTTCATGGAAGACTTTGAGGAGGCAGCCTTAAAAACAGCCCCTGTTACTCCAAGGTTTTATAAACGGTACGTAGATGATACCTTTGCTATCTTACCATCCAACCAAGTAAATTCATTTTTAAACCACCTCAACTCCATAAATAACAAAATTCAATTCACTATGGAGTTGGAGGATAATAAATCTCTTGCATTCTTAGATGTATTAGTCCAACGTAATCCTGATCAGACAATAAGTCATACAGTGTATCGCAAAAAGACCCATACAGATAGGTACCTAAACGGTGAATCTCACCACCACCCTAAACAGTTAGCTACCGTGGGAAAATCTTTGTTTCAGAGAGCACACGGACTCTGTGATGACAGACACCCTGCCGCGGAGCTTCAACATGTCAAGCAAGTACTGCGAGACAACAAGCTCCAAATTCCACGGCTCCGTCACAGAAACCGAGTGAAGCCAGCCACAGTTGATCGTTTACCTGCTGTACTACCATACGTCAGAGGTGTCACAGACAAGATTGGCTACATCCTAAAACGAGCTTCAATCAAAACATACTTCAAGCCGCCCAAGAAGATTAGTCAGTCCTTACCATCCGTCGAGTGTCACATACCTCTACAAGATGCAGGAGTTTATAAACTAGACTGTGACTGTGGACTCTCTTACATCGGACAAACAAAACGCAGCATAGGGACCTGCGTAAAAGAACACATTGCTGACGTGAAACACCGCCGCTCAACGAAGTCTGCAGTCGCCGATCATGCTGAAGGCTCCAGCCATTACATTAGATTTGATAAACCACAGATTCTCGCTAAAGAACCTAAATTCCTACCTAGGATGTTTCGCGAGGCTATTGAGATTAAAAAACACCCTAATTTCAATAGAGAAGACGGCTGGAAGATATCACCTACTTGGGTTCCGATAATTAACAAACTCAAAATCAAACCCAAGAGCAGCGCTGCAAGACCTCAAGACACCGTGAGCTCATATTGCGTAGGCCGGAACACAAATAATTAATAAAAATATGAAGGTAGAACGAGCAACAACAACCGTCAAGACGAACACCACCTCAGTCTGCCCGTGACCATGATACCTGCAAAGGTGTCGAAACGTCGGGACTTAAAATCTTAATATAAACCGCGAAAAAAAAATCCGTAAAAAGTAGTTTTATTTCAATGTCTAACATTCGCGTAAACCTAAGAAAGCTTTTATGTAAATTTCGTTCGAGTGTGTCACTCGTCGAGATGAGTGACGCAGACTAAAGGCAATACGTCCCAATTAGGACGTTTTCGAGTTTTCACGATTGCGCGCTAACAACATATCTGTTTATTAGAATATCATTGGGTTTTGAAGTTAAACGGATGTAGGCTTCGTAATACCTATTGACACAATTTTTCTTTCATGTAATAGGAATTAATGTAGCTAAAATAGTCTTGCCTTGGTTTTACGGTAACCTCAAGAAGAGTATTATCGCGTTTCCCGAAGGCGGAACGTGTTGGCTGCGTATCCGAACGCAAGCCGCTGACAACTCGAGACTACTAGAGCGGTACGTTAAAATAATTTAGTTACACCTACCTACGAATAAAAATGTCACACGAACAAAGGATTTTTATGATCGATATTTTTACGATACGATATACCAAAACAGTTAATATAGGCCGAAAAAATAATATTAAGCACCGAAGGAAGATAGATTGCCTAATATTGAGATCCTACAGTAACTATTAAGGTTAAACTGGGTTGAAAATTAAATCGTATAATGACGGGTCCCGGGTTTCGGCACCATAAAAATGCAGTCGCGATAAAAACGATGAGTAGCCACACATTTGGGACAGCCCGAGAGGCTGGACGATGACACAAACGATGTTTAGGGAAATGCAGCAGTAACAAACTAGAACACGTGCACGTACCTTGGTCTGCTATATCTGCTGCCGATGACCCGCCTGCGTTCTGATTTCACCACAGTTGTTGCTGAAGATCACGAACTGCTCGGAATAGAGATTCCTAGCAGAATATCGATCGAGTTGACGCGTTTAAAGGGTTTTTCTTGAGATAGATCGCGGAGCGCGCGCGCGTGCAAGATGGTGAGAAAACGAATCTAGTTAGTAGGGCGGCCGGTCGTCCGTTAGCGGTTGTAACGTCATGACAGTTGCAGCAGGAGCACCAATCGGGTAACGAGTACGACACGTATGACAACCGTCAAAACAGTTGCGATTGCCACTGCTGAAAATCGATAAGAACATCGTGTGTGTCCGTGTTACATTCTAAACGATCTGATTTTAGGAATCTGTATGATGACGAAACAGTTAATGTTCATTTAACTATTTTAATCTCTAAAATTTAATTGACTGTTCGGGGGTTCGAAATTTCTTCACTATTGTAATCTATAAACACAATACTACCTCCTATTAGCCGTGGCAGATATTTCGGAAGCACCTTATACAGCGTGAATATTAGGTCGTTGTTTTCCCGAAGCGAAATGAGTTTGTATCGGTCATACAATCGATTAATATATATAAAAAAAATTAGACTCAATAAATGGCGGATTAACAATTGTTATAAACAAAACTCGAAAGTGTCTTCAACCAGTAGTAAAACATCGCGCTATACCTACGCGGGCGGGCGCGCGGTTACCCCGAACGCCGCGCGGTCGTTGCACTTCGCGTGTAAATCAGCTGATCGCTACTCGTAATTTAATAAAACACAAAACCAATAAGTAATTCAAATTTTCGCTTCAAACTTTTACGGGCTTAGGATCGTCATAAATACTTAAAAAATCAAAATACGTATCTTTAAAAAAAGTCGGAATTTGATAATTAAGTATTTAAGGCGTAGGTATTTAAAAATGGAATCAACTTATTTACAATGATTTTGATTACCTTACCTACTTTTAAATGTTTATTTACAAAGTACGAGTACTTACACTTAACGGTAGCGGAGTAATTGTTCGAAATGTAACCACTACGTTCAATGCACAAACGAACACGTTTTAACTGATTGTCTTTCAGTTTCATTAAAGTGTCTCCGTCACGTCTCACGATATTAAAAGCGTCCACTATCGCACTTATCAAAGAGTCGCGTGTTTGGTGTTCCTCACGATACACCAAGTTCTTGAGCTCAAGCCACAAATAAAAGTCCAAGGGAGTCAAGGCCGGGCTCCTCGGAGGCCAAGGGTGTGGCCCGCCACGAAAATAAAATGATAAGGATGCAGTCCTTCTGTGTTGAGCACTTTCATCGCACATTCATCACTTGACGTCATCGACGTTCGCGCACAGAACACTAACTAATAAGTAATAGGTACTAAGCCGTAGGCACAGAGCGCAACATTTGGCGGCATTCTATTGTGTTTCGGCGCTTGCCGCGTGCATGCCAGGTAATTTATACCGTATCACCATGACCGAGAGTTTATTTTCCTCTGAACATTTATTATTGATTCTTTCTTTGTAAGTTTGCCGACAACACGTGGCGGCGGCGTGTGCGTTTCGTGTTACCTACAGGTGCCTACGTGATCTCTAGTGACTGAACTACTATTGATTATCGCTCTTTCGAGTTTATGAATACTTTTTTAATGATTTGAAAAAAAAAACATTATGTTTTTTAAGTTAAACTTTGTATTTCGATAGTACTACTGATGGGTAATCGCCCTGCCGCGGGAAAACAACCATTCAATTTTCACGGTGTATATCTTAATCACAAATCATTATCACATCTCAAGACTCAAATTTATTATCTTACATTCTCTTTCTCTATTCTTTGCACAATCTGCCAAAATCTTTGGTCATCTGTGCGGCACCGTTATCTTGGTACCATTCAATGTCTGCACTGACCTCACAGACAGATTGCGCTCAGATCATCAAATCTTATTCACTATCTTGCAATTATCTGTGCGACTTCGGTTCTTCGAAGCCTTTCTAAATCTGCACAAATTGCTCATATCAATTATATTGCAACTCCAGCAACATCCCCAATAATGACACGCATTTTCTATTGACCAGCTAATAAATAATCGACCAGAAAAATGTTAAATTATCCTTCCATATCTGTCACCCAAGTATCTGTTTCAATGGTCACTCTTTATCTGCCTCTATATCTGAACCCTGTTCAGTATCCGTGCTTTCACTGCCATAACCATTAAAATTCATCCAGGGGTGAATTTTATCTAAAGCAACGACATTTTCGTACCTCTTCTTACCTTTTCTTGTCAAAGGAGTATCTTCGACAAGAAACCTGTCATTAGGTAATACTTTGAGAATTCGATAGGGGCCTTGGAATTTGGGGATAAGTTTTTGCGACTTTCCTACATGATTTTTGTCTATCACCGTTCTTTCGATCCTAATCAAATCACCTACGCTATATTCCGTCCGACGTTTTCGATGCTTATTAAACTGATTATTGGCGTATTCTTGCTGTTTTTCTATCTTTTCCCTGGCGTTCAACGTCAATTACACTAACGCATCTCCGTCTGTTGGAGCGCCTGCGCATTTACCATTCGCAACGAGCTCCTGTGTTAATTAAAACTAGTTGTATAAGTTAACGTTAACCTAATTTGCATGTCATTGTCCCACTCATTATAAAAAGGTCATTGAACCAACACGTTCTCACAGCTGTTTTATTGTGATTCCCGGATTTCTATACATGGTCCTATCGAGGCCGATATTCGTGGATCGGCTATTATTATTTAAGATTATAAATCATACAAGGAATATAACCCAGAAGATATTAAATTAAAAGTTACAGAAGATTAAGCGTTGGCTGTGGGGTGTGCAAGGAGTACATGTAACTACGGTGATAACTCTTATATAAACTACTAGCTTTTGCCCGCGACTTCGTTCGCGTGGAATAGTGACTTCCGGCAGATTTTTGGTTTTACCCACGTAGTTCCCGATCTCGCGGGATCTTTTCAAAAATGAAATGTGGAAGATATTCTAGGGAACTCTTCAAAAATCAACATAATTTCCACGACAGTACCGAAGCGCTCGGCCGATGCCCAACCAAATGCGTGTAACGAAACCATAGCGCGATCTATTTCGATCCCAACGCCATCTATCGAGCATAGTGACAACTCGGATTATATATTTACACTCGGTTCGGGCATTTACTTTGTACTAAAAGTTTAACTATATTGATATTATTTCTTTCATACCTTTTACTATCATTTACTTTTATCCGATGAATTTTCAGTACTGAATTGATGCCGCTGCATGACCAATAGATGGCGATGTATGTCCAGAATAAATTTTATTTTTTATTTTATTTTTTGTTATAAAAACTATCCTATGTCCTTTCTCAAGTTCCAAACTATGTCTGTACCAAATTTCACACAAATCGGTTCAGTAGTTTAGGCGTGAAGCAAAGACAGACAGACAGACAGACAGACAGAGTTACTTTCGCATTTATAATATTAGTTTGGATATACTCCGTTCGGGCATTTTCTTTGTACTAAAAGTTTTATTATATTGATAGTACTTTTTTCATACCTTTTTGCTATCATTTACTTTTATCCGATGAATTTTCAGTACTGAATTGATGCCGCTGCATGACCAATAGATGGCGATGTATGTCCAGAATAAATTTTATTTTTTATTTTATTTTTTGTTATAAAAACTATCCTATGTCCTTTCTCAAGTTCCAAACTATGTCTGTACCAAATTTCACACAAATCGGTTCAGTAGTTTAGGCGTGAAGCAAAGACAGACAGACAGACAGACAGAGTTACTTTCGCATTTATAATATTAGTTTGGATAGTTTGGATATACTCCGTTCGGGCATTTTCTTTGTACTAAAAGTTTTATTACATTGATATTACTTTTTTCATACCTTTTTGCTATCATTTACTTTTATCCGATGAATTTTCAGTACTGAATTGATGCCGACGCTTGACCAATAGACGGCGCTGTATGTCCGGAATAAATTTATTTTTTTATTTAATTTTTTTGTTATAAAAACTATCCTATGGTTATCTCAAGTTCCAAACTATGTCTATACCAAATTTCACACAAATCGGTTCAGTAGTTTAGGCGTGAAGCAAAGACAGACAGACAGACAGAGTTACTTTCGCATTTATAATATTAGTTTGGATATACTCCGTTCGGGCATTTTCTTTGTACTAAAAGTTTTATTATATTGATAGTACTTTTTTCATACCTTTTTGCTATCATTTACTTTTATCCGATGAATTTTCAGTACTGAATTGATGCCGCTGCATGACCAATAGATGGCGATGTATGTCCAGAATAAATTTTATTTTTTATTTTATTTTTTGTTATAAAAACTATCCTATGTCCTTTCTCAAGTTCCAAACTATGTCTGTACCAAATTTCACACAAATCGGTTCAGTAGTTTAGGCGTGAAGCAAAGACAGACAGACAGACAGACAGAGTTACTTTCGCATTTATAATATTAGTTTGGATAGTTTGGATATACTCCGTTCGGGCATTTTCTTTGTACTAAAAGTTTTATTACATTGATATTACTTTTTTCATACCTTTTTGCTATCATTTACTTTTATCCGATGAATTTTCAGTACTGAATTGATGCCGACGCTTGACCAATAGACGGCGCTGTATGTCCGGAATAAATTTATTTTTTTATTTAATTTTTTTGTTATAAAAACTATCCTATGGTTTTCTCAAGTTCCAAACTATGTCTATACCAAATTTCACACAAATCGGTTCAGTAGTTTAGGCGTGAAGCAAAGACAGACAGACAGACAGACAGAGTTACTTTCGCATTTATAATATTAGTTTGGATATACTCCGTTCGGGCATTTTCTTTGTACTAAAAGTTTTATTATATTGATATTACTTTTTTCATACCTTTTTACTATCATTTACTTTTATCCGATGAATTTTCAGTACTGAATTGATGCCGCTGCATGATCAATAGATGGCGCTGTATGTCCGGAATAAATTTAATTTTTTATTTTATTTTTTTGTTATAAAAACTATCCTATGGTTTTCTCAAGTTCCAAACTATGTCTATACCAAATTTCACACAAATCGGTTCAGTAGTTTAGGCGTGAAGCAAAGACAGACAGACAGACAGACAGACAGACAGACAGAGTTACTTTCGCATTTATAATATTAGTTTGGATATACTCCGTTCGGGCATTTTCTTTGTACTAAAAGTTTTATTATATTGATAGTACTTTTTTCATACCTTTTTACTATCATTTACTTTTATCCGATGAATTTTCAGTACTGAATTGATGCCGACGCTTGACCAATAGATGGCGCTGTATGTCCGGAATAAATTTTATTTTAAATTTTATTTTTTTGTTATAGAAACTATCCTATGTCCTTTCTCAAGTTCCAAACTATGTCTGTACCAAATTTCACACAAATCGGTTCAGTAGTTTAGGCGTGAAGCAAAGACAGACGGACAGACAGACAGACAGACAGACAGAGTTACTTTCGCATTTATAATATTATAGTTTGGATTTCGTTACCCAACACTCAAATCAGGTAGTATAGTTAATATAAATCGAGGATTTATCAGGTTAGTGTGTTTATATTACCAATATTTGTGTTAATTAGTGTCGTTTCTTCGAATAGGTACCGTACCGTCACATTTTTCACGTTAGTCACGTTAGGATGCCGACGAATGTAAACACGTCTAAGTCTGGTCGTGTTTACTCGGATGCCGTGAAGAAAGATCCCGTTCAACGGCAACTTAAATCTACTGCGGGCAGACAAAATCGTCCCGAAGTAACCCAAGACGAGGTACAATTTGTACCTAGCAAAGGGACAGATGCAGATGGCTTCATCAAGGTGGAGAGGAAGAAGAAGAAGCCATCTTGCCGAAATCAATGTGGAACTGCATTGACGGGTCCGAACATGCTGCTGCGCCCTGCAATTCCTACAACGCAGTTATATGTATCACGCCTGCACCACTCCACGAAGGTCGAGGAGATCGTGGAGTATATACGAGTCAAGACCAGCTGGACATTGAGAGTCGAGAAGTTGGAGCCGAAACATAACACAAATTTTAAATCGTTTGTGGTACGTGTGCCGACTCAACATCTCGACATGTTTCAAGAGCAGTTTTGGCCGAAGGGTGTCGTCTTCCGGCGTTTCCGCGGGAGGCTACGCGACACCACGCAGTGCAACACGACACCGCCTACTCGTGTCAAATAGACTTTAGTTTTATGTTAATAATTGTATGTATTAGTTTATAGGTATAGTTTTGTTTTATTATTATTTATGTATTGTATGTTCTATGGGCCCTAGTTGCCTGAAATAAAGGAAATTATTATTATTATTATTATTATTGTGATTGTGAATAGTGTTTTATTGTATTTCTTAACAGTCATTAAATTGAAACCCGTACTTGCCAACTGTAGCAGGCATAGTAATTATATAAATTACATTTTTTCAATTTAATTTATACCGTAAGAAGTTAAAAATTTAATTTATGTGTAAAACTGATAACATTCACGTTAAATAGGTACTTGTCCGTAGGTAGTTAGTAGAACTTTAACACAAAGGATTGAGTGTTAGATATTGTTTGCTGTGTAATCATTAGTAACGTATCATTAGTTAACGATTAATTACCGTATTTATGTAGATAAGGCAATTCTTTAAAATTATTGCACTCTTTGTTGTCTATTTATTGTTGTTCAGTAATTTAAAGTTATAACATAAACGAGTTTAATTTTGTATACGCTGTTCGTTTGTGCATATTAAATTGTTAGGATTTGTATTTGTCATTAGCATCTACTTACAAAGGGAGTTACCTAGTTATATCAATTAGGTGTTCACGTTTGATTACTGTAAATTACAGGTTTACGCCACCCGATTCTTAGTATGACCGACGAAAGGGAGTTAATAAAGAAGCGGGGTAGCTTCAAAGGCCGTTTAACCGTATTCGTGAACTATACATTATATGATCTACGGCTCCTAGGCTACAGGGCAACCGGTACAATACGTGATAACCAAACAAAGAAATGTCCAGTTACCTCTGTAAAGGATATGAAAAAGAAACAAAGAGCGGAATTCGACTACCGTTTTGATATAAAGAACGAAATTACTATCGTGCGCTGGAAAGACAACAATATTGTCACAATGAGATCAAACTTTGATGTCATTGATCCTTTGGGGAAAGTGAAGAGATGGTGCAATGTTCAGAAGCAAAAAGTTGATTTCAATATTCCTAGAATGTTTATAAATTATAATAAGTGTATGGGCGGAGTTGACCAAATGGATCAGTCAATAAGCCTATATAGAGTAGCCATAAAAGGAAAAAGATGGTGGTGGGTTATCTTCACTTACCTTTTAGATATGGCTGTCTCCAATGCTTGGCGGCTACATGTCTTACTGAGCAAGCATGATGGTACAACGACTTACATGGATCAATTAACATTCAGAAGAACCTTAGCACGCGCATACCTACGACCAACAAAAACATAGAGTCGACCTACGTCTTCTTCTATCATTGAAATTGAACGAAATAATAACGGTCACAATCCAGAGCGTATTGAAAATCAATTGCGGTGTTTTATTTGCCACAACCGCGTTCGATGGCGTTGTATGGTTTGCATGAAAACCCTTTGTGTCGAGAGACCTTGCTTTGGACAATTTCATACCTAATCCGCCCGTTGTACTCGGCCAAGTACACCATTATATTTTTTAAGTCATAATTTTTTTTTTTTTTTTTTTGTTAATTTTCCTTTTGATAACTCTATAATAAAGCAATTAATAACATACTCAAATATTTTTTACCAGCAGTTTTATTTTGGGCGTTAATGGGTTAAATAGAGATTGCTACTGTAAATACGTGCTAGAGATTTGTAATGAGGAGAAACCAGTTTGTAAAGAGTGTTTTTGTAAAATACTAGGAGAGACCAAGGGATTTGTTAATGTTATTATAGAAAAAAAAAAATATCTCCTAACGGAATCATTGATGAGGATCAAAGAGGTCGTCAACCTCCCAAAAATAAGAAGACCATCGAAGACATTTCGCTTGTCAACCACCACATTTTGAGCTTTCCAAGTTATGAGAGTCACTACTGTAGAAATTCAACTGGTAAGAAATATCTTGCTGCTGACCTTTCAATTGCTAAAATGTACAGAGAGTATAAAAACACTTCTTCAAATCCTGTCTCGTTAAAATTATATGCCAAATGCTTTCACGACCTCAATCTGTCGTTTAAGCAACCATCGAAAGACACATGCAACACGTGCGATGTGTTGAACGCTAAAATTAAAGTTGCAGACGAAGACCGCAAAATTAATTTAACTGCTGAATTAGCTGAACACCAACATCAAGCTGATAAAGCTTATGCTGAAAAACGTGTGGATAAAGACAATGTCAGAGCAGATTCGTCTATTAGAGCATTTGCATTTGACCTCCAGCAGTGCTTGCCGACACCATATTTAAAAACATCTGTTTCGTTTTACAAACGACAGCTTTGGTCTTTTAATTTAACAGTGCATGATTTAGCAACTAATGAAGCTACCTGCTACATGTGGGACGAGACAGTAGGAGCTCGAGGAGCCAACCAAATTGCCTCATGTTTGTGGCACTTCTGCAACAGTTTGCCATCGGAAGTCAGAGAACTGATTTTTTATTCAGATACTTGTGGTGGCCAAAACAAAAACAATGTCGTAGCAATGATGTTCATGTTTTTGCTACATAATCACCCGACGCTGCAAAAGATAAACCACAAATTCCTCCTCAGTGGGCACACACATATGGAGTGTGACTCTGATCACGCGATTATTGAAAAAACAAAAAAGAGAACACAAATGAGAATCAATCATTTATATGATTGGGTGCAGCTGGTGAGGACTTGCAAAGTTCATAAACCATTCAAGGTCGTGGTGATGACGGTAAATGATTTCTTGGATTTTGCCGAACTAAAATCCAAGAAAGGACCCTTTACTGTAAAAAAACTGGACGATTCTGGGGACAAATTTCTGTGGCAACCTATTAAATGGCTGCAATATAATAAAAACAGCGTAGGAAAAATTCATTTCAAGAAAAGCCTGGATCGCGAACCCCCTTTCAAGTCAGTAAATTTTCGGAAAAGAGGAAAAACCACCATAGATGTCTTTAGGTTTAGCCAAATCTCCAAGGAAGCTTTGCCAATCAGTGTAGAGAAAAAAAAGGATTTGATGGACTTGATTGACCTTATTGACGATTCGTTCAAAGAGTTTTATATTAATATAAAAACTGTCGGTGATATCTCTGCGTCTACTGATCCAGATTTGGACGAGGACAACCCAGATGAAGAGGATTCTGAGGTCCAATAAAATATGAACGGTAATTTGCGGCTATACGTGGGAGTGATTAATGGGTATTCGACGGGGTTGAGGAGTCAATGTTTTAGTTATTTGTGTTAGTAACATAACTTATATCTGTATGATGACGTAGTTTGTGGTCCAATAAATTTCTATTTCTTTTTATTTATTTTTTATTTCAAAAAACACTGGGAAACTGATAGGTTCGTGGTGTTTCAATTAAATATTTGTTCAGTTAGAACATCATTGCTTGATTTGAGTGATTAGTAGATATTTCAGCAAATCAAATATTTTTTTTATGTATTTCATTTGTTTGCTATCCAATTAAAATAATGTGTTTGTCATTATAATAACATTGTTTATCTAATAATACTGACCACTCAGAAGGTGAATAAATTGATAACTGTTAGTGAACAAGTTGACAACTCGGTGAATAAGTTAACAACTCGTTGGTGAACGACTTGACAAGTCTATTATTATGCAATCTATGGGGAATTTCGTTTATTTATTGTCATCATTTGAAAGATGGCATAAAATAACCTTTACTACAACTAAATCACTTGTGTTAAACTAATTTACCGATTTACCAGAAGACGTCAAAACTTTAAAATGGCCGCCCTGACAAATTACAATTTTAGATATGTCAACATATTCACGCCAGCCACGGAAATATAGTTTGAATTATAATTTTCAAGTAATTTTTTTTGGAACATAACATTATGACTATGGCTTTAGAAATTAGGTCTATAAAATTAAGCATCTGAGATTATTCCTTACATTTTGTCATTGTTGTGCTGAAGAGCATTTCACTGAGTAGATATCGTGATTATATTGTAGTTTAGTGTGTTGCACTACAAGTGTTGCAGAAAAAGTATTATATTTTACTTAAATTATGTACTTGCACTGTAGTTTTAGTTTCATATTATAATTTAATATTTATATAATTCTGTCATTTTGAATGGTTGATTTCTAAGATATTTAAAGTATTTTTTGAGACTGTTAAAATATTATTCACTATTCGATATTCAAAACATTCATGTGAAAAGTAATTCTAACAGCAAACCTTTCATATACTGATGTTGTTTCATGTTGTTAGGAATGTTTGTATAGCAAAAGTATTTATTACATTTTAATAATGTCTTCAGGGCTCAGTCGACGAATAATCCTTTTTGGGTTGAAGAAGAGGACTCCGTTCCTTCAACATCTCGGGTAACTAAAGAAAAAGTAAGCGGCAGCTCGAAAAAAAAAGCTGTGAAGAGAGACAAAAAAGTGTCTCAAAAGAAGAAGGCTTTGATTTCTAAAAACCCATTCGCTTCAGAAACAGAGTCTGATAGCGACGGACAGCAAATTGGTGAAACATCAGCTCCAAAAAGAAAGCGGAATATCACCGCTTCAGATTCTGAGGTAAGGTATTTTTTCAAACGGATTAAATAATTTCATTGATTAAACATTTATGAACATATTTAGTGTTTTAGTGGGTGATTTAATTTATTAAAATTATACTTGTTTGTGGACATAAGAGTTTATATATAAAGAAAATAACGACTCATATTTATATGAGTCGTAACCTTCTTTGAGAGTGTTATGGACTCGATGATAAAACATGAATTCTCTATGGTGGGATTCTAACCTAGAAAGAAATACAAAACGTTGAAGACATTCGAAGATGTCAATGATTGTTTTTTAAAGTTATTAAATTATAATAATAAGGAATAAGTAAATAGCCTGAAGTAAAAACTTTTAATGTTGTTTTCTGTTTTTATTTGCAGGTAAGATTGTTTCTGTTTTATTTTATTTTTATTTTGTAAATAGAAAATAAATAAATGAAACTCTGTTTTTATTTGCAGAAACCCAACTGAGTTTTTATTTTAAAAAGAAGTGGTATATAATAAACCTTATTACAAAACAACATTATTGTAAATACTTCGTGAAAAATGGAGAAACTAAGATTCAACTTTAAAATGCGAGGAGCGTCAGATGGGAAAACTACAATACTGTGCCTAACCTCAATCGGCACACCAGATGGTCGTTCTTTTGCAGTACCGGATGAATACCAACCAACAAGTTTACACAAAGAATTGATAACGTCACAAGTGTATGGCAGAGTGAAAAACACGTTGGGAAAAAGAAATCAATTTAGGAAAGTTTGGATAACTCTGACTGAAAATATGAAAAAAGCTTATTTAGATGTGGAAGGTAACTTATTATTTGAAAATTTTTATTTAGAGGAGATTCCAGAACAAGTAACTGAAATATCTACCGCAAGCACGTCAGAGGACACAATAAAGAAGTTGCTAGAAAAAGTTCTAGAATCCAAAGAACAAACTTCTGAAGTTAAAAACTTAAACAAAATTGCTAAAGATTTCATGATTGAAAAATTTGATGAAAAAACGTCCAATGCCAGCCAATGGATTGATCAATTTGAAAAAGAATGTGTTCGCTGTGTAGTGGCAGGAGATAGGAAAAAAATTGAGATTTTGAAGTTTTTCCTTGAAAAAGGTAGTGCTGACTGGTACACTTGCATGATTTTAAAATACACTATAGAATCAGAATGGAACAACTGGAAAAAGTTTTTTATTGAAACTTTTGGGAACAAAGGTTGGTCTCCTATTAGACATGCTTTCAACTTCAAATATCAATCAGGTTCCTTGCTGGAGTATGCCCTGAGAAAAGAGAAGTTACTCCTTCAAATCAGAAAATCCATGGATACTGAAACATTGATTGATCTTATTGCTATTGGTTTACCAAATTATGTATCCGACAAGATTGACAGAGAAACACTTCAAGAAACTCATGATCTTTATAATGAAATATCCAAATTAGAACACCTTGTGAAGAAAAATATACATGAAAAAAAAGGAAAACCTGTCTGGGATAACAAACAAAAGAAGAGTGAAGACAAAAATCCATGTGAAATATGTGAAAAGGCAAACAAAGGGAAGCGTTTTCATTCTGAATCAATTTGCTGGTTTAGAGAAAAGGAAGATAAAAACAAAAAAATAGGATCATTTAAGTCAGTTAACAATTCAGAACTGGAAGTGGAATTAAATACAGAAGATCCAAAAAACTAAAAGTACCACCGTTAATAAAAATCAAGCTATTACTGAATGATACGTTACAAATTTCTGGTATTTACGATTCAGGTTCAAACGTATCATTGATAAATGCAAGATTATTGAAAATTAAAGAAGAAAATACGGAAAATTCAAAAAAAATAAGCTTAAAAACAATTAACGGTGCAGGAAAAACAAAAGGTATGATAACCTTAAAAGTGAAAATTTACAATATTGAAAAAATGATCAATGTATTTATTGTGGACAGTGAGAATTTCAGTTAGGATTTTTTGGTTGGTTTAGACAGTATTGAAAATTTTAAATTAATCCAGACTGAAGATCTAAGGATTATTCAGAATAAAGAATTTCAAAAACAAGAAAATGAAATTTATTTTAATAAAGAGGCGGAGAATCACTCAATGGTTAATATTCCGGTTTTGACAGATGACATAAAAGAAAAAACATACAATCCAACAAAATATGAAATAAACTTCAACAATCATCTAAATACTGATGAATTTGAGATAATTGTGAATCATTTGGATATGTATGAACAGTCAGAAATTGACAAGTTGTTAAACAAATATAAATCTGTATTCGCCAGAGATAAATATGACATTGGTACTGTTAAGGACTACGAGGCTCATATTGACCTGATGGAAGAAAAATACTGTTTTAAGCGACCTTACAGGTGCACGTTCGAAGATAGGAAAGAGATAGAAAGTCAAGTAGCTAAGTTATTGGAGAAAGGCCTTATTGAGGAGTCATACAGCCCTTTTGCTGCTCCAGTTACTTTAGCATTTAAGGAAGAAGATAATAAAAAAACAAGGTTGTGTATAGACTTCAGAGATTTAAATAAAATTATAACTCCTCAAGCACAGCCATTTCCACTGATTGAAGATTTGATAGTAAAAAGTGTGAACTGCGAATATTTTACAACTTTGGATATAAATTCTGCATTTTGGTCAATTCCCCTAAGGATTCAAGACAAACCTAAAACCGCATTTGTAACACAGGAAGGACACTATCAGTGGACCTGCCTTCCTTTTGGTTTGAAAACAGCACCCGCAATTTTTCAAAGGGTATTAAATAATATAATAAGAAAATACAAACTTATAGATTTTGCAGTGTCTTTCATCGACGATATATTAATCTTCTCACAAAACTTTACACAGCATATACAGCATCTTTCAAGACTATTGGAAGCAATTCACAAAGAGGGATTTAGATTAAAATTTTCAAAATGCTCATTTGCGAAGAACCATGCAAAATACTTAGGTCATATTATTGAAAAGAACTCAGTAAAACCACAGGAAGATTACTTAATTGCAGTGAGAAACTTCCCAGTTCCAGAAACAAGAACAAATGTAAGACAATTCCTTGGGAAAATAAATTACCACCGTAAATTCATCCCACACATGGCACAAATCTCGGACCCATTACATAATCTTCTGAGGAAAAATGTAAGATTTGTTTGGTCGAAAGAATGTCAAGATTCATTTGAGAAAATTAAAACATTGCTTTGTTCGGAACCGGTTCTAAAAATTTTTGATCCAAATTCACCAATTAAAATTTATACTGATGCAAGTATCAAAGGAGTGGGAGCTGTATTGAAGCAAGAAGATGAAAATAAAAGTTATAAACCTGTAGCATATTTTTCAAAAAAATTGAATGATGCCCAGAAGAAAAAAAAGCGATATACCTGGAATGTATAGCCATAAAAGAAGCAGTGAAATACTGGCAACACTGGCTGCTTGGTAAACACTTCACGGTATATACGGATCACAAACCTTTAGAAAACTTGAACATAAAATCTAGGACAGATGAAGAGTTGGGAGACTTAACATTTTATTTATCCCAATATGATTTCGCGATAAAATACAATCCTGGAAAATCAAATCAGGAAGCAGACTGCCTAAGCAGGAATCCAGTTTTAGAACCAACTGATAACACAGACGACATCCTGGAAGTCGTAAATCTAATAAGTCTGGAAGACATAAAACAGGACCAAAATGAGAACATGTCCTTTAAAGAAAAGAAGAAAGACATTGTATTAAAAAATGGCATTTATTATAAAAAGTTAAAAGGAAAAGACAAAATACTATTGTCTGAAAACCTCAGTAAAATATTGATAAAAGAAATACACGACACTTATTGTCATTTAGGAAGATCTCAAATAATCAATAAGATAACTCCATTTTATTCAGCAACCAACATGATAATGAATATAAAAAAAATTGCGATAATTGTTCTATATGTCAGAAAAACAAATCAAGAATAAAATCAAAATATGGTTTCCTATCACATTTAGGCCCAGCTACCTATCCATTCGAAATTATGTCCATCGATACCATTGGTGGATTTGGGGGTTCGCGATCAACAAAAAAATATTTACACCTTTTGGTTGATCACTTTACTAGATACGCTTATATTATAACGTCAAAAAACCAAACCGCAAATGACTTTATAAAATTAACAACGAAAGTGACAGAAAGTAACGAAATAGGAACGATACTAACAGATCAATACCCTGGCATAAATTCAAAGGAGTATAAAAAATTTTAAAGCAGAAGAATATAAAAATTATTTTTACTGCCGTAGACGCCCCATTTTCAAATGGGCTTAATGAAAGACTAAACCAAACTCTGGTAAATAAAATAAGATGCAAAATAAATGAAAACGGAAATAAAAAGACATGGTCATCAATAGCTCAAGAATGTGTTGGAAGATACAATGAAACGGAACACACAGTTACTGGATTTGCGCCGAAATACTTAATGGAAGGTGAAAGTGTCAATATTTTGCCCCACGAATTGAAAACAAATTGTACAAAGGAAGATCTAGGAAGAGATCGACAATTGGCATATGAAAACACCAAAAAGTCAGAAACCCAACTGAGTTCTTATTTTAAAAAGAAGCGGTATATAATAAACCTTATTACACTAAACTTTCTAATAGATTATCTATAATTAAAGTAGTAATAGATTAAACAATGTAGAAGACTAAAAAATTTCTATTTTTAATTACTTGCCTTCACGCTTTATTATTTTAATTAAAACTAGTTATTTTTATGTATTTCAGGATGAATCGTCTCGACCGCTGATTCGTGCTGCTACCCTAAAGAGCTGCTTCACCCAGCGAGTGGCTACTGGCCACACCTTCCAGTTAGATCCAGGAAGAGTAGGAAAGTATTATTTTGAATTAAGAGTTTATAATACTGACGAAGTGGAAAAACTTGATCCAAATGAGCGTTGGAAACATTCTTTTGTAACTTTAAAATTATCAACTGATAAAGATAATGCTGTGTGGAAGGCACACCTTGTAAATACTGGAAGGGCTGAATTTAAAGAAATCCAGCCTGTTCTTTACAGTAAACCTTGATTTAACATTACAACTGTCTATAGGCACTCCTTATGCGCTCTTTTTGAGCATTTTTTTTTTAATTTGCGAATTATAGTTATTCGCTTATAATATAAATCTGTTTAATCTTTTTTACTTATAAATTTGTTTAATCTCATTTATGCAATCTGAAATACACGGGATACAGTCTTTATAAAAATTTGTGAGAATATTATAGTATTATATATAGTATTTTTATATTATATATTATATATATATATGTAGGATCAGGAGTGCCGAGAGGTATATCGTCAGAGTTTGGAGTACCCATTTTATTGGTATAAACAAGACTATATAATCAATAAAAGTTTTTATTAAACTATAAAATAAACACACAATACAAAACAATATAGATTAAAAACATAAATCAGGTAAAATAGGCGAACAGACTTTTTAAAGGTCACAGTTCGTACAGTGGCCAAGCCACCCTTACAATGTGTATCAGTGAAATACAGCTATGTAAGAATATACAGCAGCGCTGTACCAGTAAACCGACAGTTTTGTCGGGAGCAGGAGAGCTCTTAATCAAGTCGAATCCGAAGACCGACTGACTAGCTAACTGTTGTATATGTTATTCATATTTAAATATGAGGGTGGTTGCACCCACTCCGACAGTGCTTATAAACGTGCCACTTGACAAATAAACGCAGTGTGCTACTAGCTATTCGCCGTTTCACTTGTCTCCCAGTTCGCATACCTAACAGTGGCGACGAGGACAACACACAAATTGAAAAATAAAATGTCTCATTTCGGAATTTTGTCTAGTTTTGACCATAACACGCATACATGGCAAAACTATAAGCAACGTATTTTGCAATGGTATATTGCGAACGATATTGACGATGCCAAAGACCCGCAAGGGGTGAAAAGAAGGGCAATATTGCTGAGCGCACTCGCCGACAGCACTTACAAACTGGCAGCTGATTTGGCTTTACCGAAGGAACTCACGCTGGTGCCATACGAAGACATTCTCACGCTTTTGGACAAGCATTTCACGCCTAAAAAATGTGGATTTGGTGAGCGGCACAACTTTTATGCCGCTTCCCAAGGCCTGGAAGAAACATACTCGCAATGGGCTGCAAGGCTACGCGGCCTCACTACACATTGCGGGTTTCTGAATGTAGAAGAGGCGCTGCGTGACCGGTTTGTTATGGGAATGCTGCCGGGTCCGGAAAAAGACAAGCTTTTCGCGCGTGACCTGGGTGAGTTGACACTGGCAAAGGCGGTGGAGTTGGCGGAGAGTGTGCGCAGTGCGCGCAAGGGAGCAGCAGCATCATCGTCGTCGGCGCAGACGCCGCCGGTAAGCGAGCCGCTGTTCAAGATGGATTCTTTCACAAAGGAACCCAGTGTCAACAAAGAAAAGTGTGCTGTGTGTGGTTATAAAAACCATAAGACATCTCAGTGTCGGTTTGCAAGCTATACTTGCAAAAAGTGCAACGTAAAAGGTCATCTACGCCGAATGTGCAAAAAGATAAATTTCGTAGGAAATGGCGGTTCGAGCGAGAGTGACGATGACGGTAAGTCGGGAAAAATTTGTTCTTACAAAGGTGAACCAATGATATTAGTAGTTTTGATATACAATGTTAAGCTCAAATTCGAAGTGGATACCGGATCGGCAGTCACAGCGATATCCGAAAAAGTTTACAAAAAATATTTTGAATATTTGCCATTATCACCACCGACAGATAGCTTATTTTCATATACGGGTTCCATCATACAATGTTTAGGAATAGTGCAATTACCTATTACATACTCGCGCAAGACAGAATTTATTAACGTGCGGGTGATACGCGAAGGCGGACCCCCTATATTAGGCCGAGATTTTATTAGCTTATTTAAATTAGAAATGTTGCAAGTAAATTATTGTCAGTCTAATAAAATAATCGACCAATTGCAGTTACGGTATCCATCTGTTTTCTCCGACAAACTTGGCTTATTTACAAAATATCAAGTAAAATTACAGTTAAAGAATGATGCAAAACCGGTTTTCTTCAAGGCACGACCTATAGCATTCGCGCTTAGAGATAAGATAAACGATGAACTCGACCGTTTAGTTCGTATTGGCGTATTAAAACCAGTTCAACATGCGGAGTATGCGTCACCTATTGTACCTATATTAAAGCGAGATGGCTCAATTAGACTGTGCGTTGATTATTCAGTGAGTGTAAACAAACAGCTGGTCGTTGAACAGTATCCGTTACCGACGGCACGTGAACTTTTCACTAGGTTATATGGGGGACAGCAGTTCACAAAGCTAGATTTAACTCAAGCATATTCACAATTTGTGCTAGACGAGGCATCTCAGAAGATAACGTGTATTAATACGCACCGCGGATTGTTTGTTTATACGCGTTTAGTTTTTGGACTCGCTAGCGCCCCCGCCATTTTTCAACGGGCTATGGAGTGTTTATTGTCGGGATTAGAAGGGGTTATGTGTATGCTTGACGACATTTGCATTACAGGGTCCAATAAACAGCAACATTTAGAAAGATTATGTGCAGTCTTGCAAAGGTTGCAAGACGCTGGTCTTACACTTCGTAAAGATAAATGTGTATTTTTCGAAAATGAAATAGAATATTTAGGTTACACAATTGACAAAAACGGTCTGAGAAAATCAACAAAAAAGGTCAAAGCTATAGTTGAGGCACCGGTACCATCAAATGTGAACAAGTTACAGTCTTTTCTAGGATTAGTTAATTATTATAGGCACTTTGTTCCTAACGCGTCATCAATATTGAGCCCACTTTACTCGTTACTGCAAAAAGGCAAACAATGGGAATGGAACGCTATACATGAAAAAGCATTTAATACGATTAAAAAATGTTTAGCTTCAAATCGGGTACTTGCACATTTCAATCCAAACTCAAAAATAATTTTGACTGTAGACGCATCGCCTTGTGGATTAGGAGCTATTTTATCTCAGATAGGTTCTGACGGAGTGGAACGTCCTGTGTCGTTTGCATCACGTACACTGAATTCCGCAGAGAAGCGTTATTCACAGTTACAAAAGGAGGCTACAGCGATTGTTTTCGGAGTGCGGCGCTTTCACCAATATTTATATGGAAGGGTCACCCCGTTTATACTACGTACAGACCACAAGCCCCTATTATCAATTTTTGGTCCAAATAAAGGAATCCCTGAGGTATCCGCTAATAGGTTGCAACGTTATGCTATGTTTCTTAGTGGTTATAACTACACTATTCAGTACATACGCAGCGCCGATAACAGCGCGGATTATTTATCGCGCGCCAGTGATGATGAGTCAACGGCGGTGAGAGGGGAATGTGGCCAAGAAACGGACGATGTTTTAGCACCGGTAGTGGATCGCGCATCGTACATTGACTTTGTTATAGATGGTAGCTTACCCGTCACGTTAAAGGAAATCCGTGACGAAACAGAAAAAGACCAAATATTACAAAAGGTTAAATTATATATTTCTACGGGCTGGCCTAACCGAATATCCGATACATTAATTAAACCTTATTTTTTATGTAGAACTCAATTGTCGTACGAAGGCGGTTGTATTATGCGAGGACACAAATTAGTTATACCACTAGCCCTTAGAACGAAATTATTAGCAGAGATTCATAAGTCACATTTAGGTATCGTGAAAACAAAAGCGGAGGCACGTAGTAGATTTTGGTTTCCAGGCATAGATAACGTCATAGAAAAAATGATTGCGGATTGTGAGATTTGTTTACAGTTGAGACAATTACCCCCGCGCGCGCCGCCCGCTTTTTGGCCACACCCGCCAGAGGCATTCTATCGTATTCACATTGATTTTCTTGGCCCTATACATAACCGGTCGTATTTAGTAATAGTGGACGCTTACTCGAAGTGGGTAGAAGCCTATGATATGGGTACGAGTACCTCCACGTTGTTAATGATTAATAAAATATACGAGTACATGGCAAGATTTGGGCTACCACATACGATAGTGAGTGATAATGGCACGCAGTTTACTTCGTCAGAGTTTAAGATGTTTTGTATGTCTAACGGTATATCGCATGTGACGTCCCCGACTTATCATCCGGCTAGTAATGGTCAAGCAGAAAGCTACGTTAAAGTGGTAAAGAAGGGTATCAAATCGTGTATATTGAGTGATAGCAATATTAAGAATTTAAATAACAAACTGAGCAAATATTTATTTGATTATCGGAATTCCATTCACTCTGCAACGGGCTGCTCACCCGCTCAGTTGGTTTTTGGACATAAATTGCGATCGCGATTAGATTTAATTAACCCAAACTCACGACTCCCGGCGTCTGTCACTCACACTCGAACCGACGAAAATCAACAGTGTTTGCAGTCTAAAGTGTTAGAAAATAAAACTTTAAAATATTTTAAACAAGGAGACTATGTACTGTACAAGCAAAATAACATAAACAAACAAGGATCATGGAAAAAAGGTGTAATAATAAGGAAAATTGGTAAAGTAATATATATAGTTAGGGACTGCATAACTTCTTCTATTGTTAAAAAACACAAAAATCAATTAATAGCATACCAAGGCACAGTCAACAAATTATACAGACCGGGTGACTGCCCAATTGAATTCGAGGATGTTGTTCCACAAGCGGTTCAATCACCACCACCTGCTTTCCCAGCGGATGAAAGCACGGCTGTCACGCAAGGGGAAGGAGAAAGAGGGAATGAACATGACGTGTGCACGGAAGATCAATCCGACAAGTCAGTAGAGGCAGAAGAGGAGTTCTACGAAGCGACAGAGACGTCAGCTGCAAATCATGCTGCTGGAGCACTCGTGGAGTCGAGCACAAGCCATCCTCCACAGAGAGAAAGGCAAACTAATGACGGAAAAGGTCTGCGGACTGTGCCCAGGGTAGATTATAAGCGTTTTTATTACTAGATTGTAGTAAAGTTTATATTGTCAAGCTAGGGGGAGGAATGTTGTATATGTTATTCATATTTAAATATGAGGGTGGTTGCACCCACTCCGACAGTGCTTATAAACGTGCCACTTGACAAATAAACGCAGTGTGCTACTAGCTATTCGCCGTTTCACTTGTCTCCCAGTTCGCATACCTAACACTAACGAATGCACGCTCTTTTATAAGGCGATGCCCCCACTTTGCAATCCCTCCACGACAACTCTGTCCGATAACGTACGGAAGTACGTCACGTGTTTACTCGATACAAAATGTGCAAAATCTAACAAAATTCACATTACATTACATTGAAACATAAAGTAATCAAATAATACAAGATTAATTGTCTGATTGTCGCAAATGAACGATGGCAAATTCACAAAGTAAATCATTAAAGCAACATATTGTCATCAATTGTTTTGAACAAAAATATCGGTCACACTTATCGAAATAAGTTGCCAAAAATCATGTAGTAGGACTTAATAAATTAAGTTTCGATTTATTAGACAGTAATTGATATTTAAAATCACTTAAATCAACAATAAGAAAATTAAAGCATAACAAAAGGTAACTACCCACAATTGTAATTGACAACCAACTCCGACACGGCCAGAACTGACGTTCTACACGACCTCGTGTGTTTCTGAAAAAGAAAATCTCTTGTGAATATCGATCGGCCTTTCTGACAAACAAAAGCCTTAACAAGGAGTATGTTGAAAAGAAAAATCCTGAATTAGTCAATTAAAATGATTATCAACAGCAGTTGCATCGCAACCATAAAAAAAAAATCATCATGCTGTTACCGACAATACATAGCTCAACGAAAGTAGAGACATAGTCTCCAAGCCGAAATCACACCATGGGATTCGACAAGTAATTTGGAGTCGAATAGACAACCCGCATAGGCGTCAACATAGACAACCCGCATAGGCGTCAACATAGACAACCCGCATAGGCGTCAACATAGACAACTCGCATAGGCGTCAACATAGACAACCCGCATAAGCGTCAAGTTCAACCTCCAAATCCAGGAGTCAACATAGACATCCGATTAAACATCTAGTTAAACAAGAGTCATCATAGACATCTTGTCAATACAGTTATAGTATGTCAGCAGCAGATGAATCATCATCAGTGATGATGTCAATACTGACGTATTGAACATTAACTGGACATTCAAGCATTTTTCTTACACGATCATGGGCATATTTGTAAATCCTATTGGTATTTAAAGCTTTTAACAAATATCTATCACCATATAATAGTTCCAAAATTCTATAAGGACCTTTAAATTTAGGATCTAATTTAGTTTGGTTTCGTTCCTCATTAGCAATAAGTACTAAGTCTCCAACTTGAAACTTTTTCAAAATAGCTTTAGTCTTATCAAAACGAACTTTATCATATTCTGCATTTTTAGTTATATACAGGGCAGCTTGTTCTCTAACACGGGACAGATTTTCTTCTGCCTCGTCACTATCAACAGTTATCAACCCCAAAGGTATAGCAACTCGACCAATCAATAACTCTAAAGGACTAGATTTGGTTACCCGATTAATTGTTTGAACGTGAAAATTTGAACGTCTTCAATGGCATCTTGCCATGAGCGCTCACTGGTCTCAACGGCGGTGAGCATACTTTTTAATGTTTTCATTATACGTTCAACTTGCCCATTAGCTCTACATGCACCGGTAGCTATTAAATGCAAAGCAATATTATGGGAATCACAAAATTCTTTAAAGTTTTTGCTAGCAAAACAACGACCTTGGTCAGCTATAACTCGAGAAGGTGCTTCAAATAATGAGACACTAGACTTAAGGGCTTTAGTGCAATTTGATGCGTCAATCTGGGTTGTATGGTACAGTAAAACATACTTTGTAAATGAATCAATTATAACAATTATGTATTCCTTAAGATCACTCTTTCCACTAAGTTTTCCTGTAACATCTATGTGCACTGTATGCCAAGGTATACTGACTTTAGGTATGGGGTGTAATTCTGCTTGAATTTTACCTGAGTTGGATTTTGAGATCTTTCACGTGATACAGTTATCTACGAATTTTCTAACATATTTAGCCATTTTATCAAACCAGTAATGTTGATAGACCTTTCCAAGTGTTTTATCCCAGCCTAAATGCATGATTGCTTCATGGATGTGGTTTACAACAGACCATCTAAAAGCTCTTGGGACAATAGGTAAACAACGAGTTTGTCCATTGCGTTGTATTTTACGGTACAATGTTCCTGATCGTAATTCATAACTTTGGGCAATATCAGGGGGTAGAGAGTTACTTTTCAGATTGGAAATGATTGCTAAAATCTCAGAATCACGCTGTTGTTCAGCTAAAAGCCAACTATCAGACAGAGTTGTAATATCAACACGTTTCTGTTCTATTTTATCGATTGTTTGTGGAAGGGGGTTTCTAGAAAGAAAGTCTACATGGTTCATATATCTGCCTGCTCTATACACAATGTCAAAATCGTAAGCCTGTAGAAAAGCCCACCATCTATGTACTCGGGGAGTTAAATCAGCCTTACTGCGAGAGGCTGTAAGGGAATTACAGTCAGTTACAACAGTAAATTTATGTCCTTGCAGATAATAGTGAAAATGCTTAACTGCGTTAATATTTACTTTCAGTAGCAGTTGTTCTTTTACTATAGTATTCTACAACATGCATTTCTTTATCAACTTTTTGAAAGAGAATGGCACCGTAACCATCAGCACTAGCGTCAGTATGTAATTCGATGGGATATTCAGGGTTATAAATCATTAAAACGGGCTCATTCGTAAGAATTGAAATAACTCTTTGCCTAATTTTCTCGTGCTCATCGGTCCACTTAAAATTCTGTTTACTAGTAGTTAAGATGAACAAAGGTTTCATAATCTGTGAAAAGTTCTTTACAAATTTTCTAAAATATGATGCAAGACCAATGAACTGTCTTAATTGGTGAATTGTTTTGGGACACTTTAAATTAATCAAAGCTTCTATTTTTCGAGGATTTGGGCGAAGTTCCCCAGCAGTGATTTCGTACCCAAGATATTCTACTCTCCGCTTTAGAAAAGAACATTTGCTCAGATTCAACGAAAACCCTGCTCTAGTCAATGATTCAAGGACTTCTTCTAGTCTATGTAAACCTTCACAGGGGTCTCTACTGGGCACCATGATGTTATCGATGTAAATAATCACATAAAAATAGACTAACTTGC
The DNA here is from genome assembly GCA_905146925.1 of Autographa gamma. Taxonomy (NCBI): domain Eukaryota; kingdom Metazoa; phylum Arthropoda; class Insecta; order Lepidoptera; family Noctuidae; genus Autographa; species Autographa gamma. Next base: position 232,441 of record LR989880.1, read on the forward strand.
CTAATGCATTAGTTACAGCACGCTGGAAAACACTAGAAAGCATTACGTAAACCGAATGGCATAGCCAAATATTCAAATTGGCCATCGGGTTTTACAAAGGCAGTAGCTTCAATACTATCAGGATGAATAGGTATCTGATGAAACCCAGAAGTACAGTCAAGGCAAGTGTAAAAGTTAGCACCGCATAACCTTGCAATTTGATCAGCAATAAGGGGCAATGAAACCTATCTGCAATGGTATTACTATTGAGCTCACGGTAGTCTACGCACATTCGATCAGATCCGTCGCGTTTTTTTATCAATAAAATAGGACTTGCAAATGGAGAGCAACTAGGTCTAACTATTTGAGCGTCAATCAGATCATTAATTTTGGAACGAACAATCTGCCTTTTTTCAGGAGTAAGTCTGTATGGTCGGCGATGGACCGTCTTATGTGGGTCAATAAGGCGTATGTTAAGTTCACCCGATGTGACTCGAGATCGTGGTACCTAGTCCTTTTGCAAAAGCATGAGAATATTTTTGAAGAAGTTTAATCAACTGTGGTTTAAATTCGGATGGAATATCTGTGTCAATATCATGAAAACTCGAAGTATCAGGAATAGAGCATTGATCAACAAACTTATTTTTTGTAATAGTAAGACTTGTTTCGGTCATGTTAACCGCGAAACCTAATTTTAATATCTCACGCCCTATCATGATATCATGGCTTATGTAGGCATCCGGTATCACATGAAACAGTATCTCTAAATGGTAACCATCTATTTCTACTTCACTCAGAATTTGTTCGGTACATATTATGTTAGAATTTCCTATTCCCATTACATTGACCATACAAGAAATACGTTTGCCAGACAACTTTTTGGAACGTGATTCAGTAATAAGAGAACATTCAGCCCCAGAGTCATAACAAAATGCAAGCGACTCACCAGATTGCTGTAGAACACCAGTGATAGGTCGTACATCACAAGCTTCAACTCGCTTCACGGATGGTTGGCTGCTCGAAGGCCGACTCCCGGTCGCCTTTGGGCAGCGAGGAGCGACGTGTCCCGTCTCCCCACAGCGGTAACAGACTATCTTCTTTGGTGTCGCCTTATGTGTCGAACTGGCTGGTCCAGAATGTTTGTTAGTTTTCTCGGCCTTCTTGCGACAGATTGTAGATTTATGTCCTACTATACCACAAAAGTGACAAACTACTGTGCCTGGTTTGAACTTCTTAGGTTGAGAAGAATCTTGCTGGTCAAAGGAAATATGAGATTTTCTCTTAAGATGGGACAAGACACTCAGTTCTTGATGAAGTTTATGCCTAGTATGTACTTCGGTAGTAAATGCTATACGTTGAGCACGGGAATCAAATTTGGAGACATGGGCCAGAACAGTAGATACAGCAATGTATTCGACACTAAGGCTATTCCATTTAGAGGTCAGTGAAGTGATCTGTCGACTAGCATATGCGGCTAAAGATTCTCCTTCTTTTGGTTGACTATTATGAAGGTTAATGAGGGTAGCGGCAACAGTATCCGAAACGGCATAACGAGAGAGGAAGAGACTCTTAAAGTCTGTCCAGGTCATACCTGCGTATGATACTTGGGAAAGCCAAACATTAGCACTGCCCTTCAGGGCTTTAGTGAGAGCAATAATAAGAGAGCCACCTTGAAGAGGCTTTTCCGATAGGCAAATATCAACGGTTGTACTCCAAGATTGAGCATTGGAATCGGGTAGGTCTGGGTCAAAAGCGGGCAAAGGAATTACAGCTGTAGAAAAAGCTGATTGAGTCTTAATCGATTCGATTAACTGAGTCATATTATGATTTTGAAGATCAAACATTGCTCGCCATGGAACACCAACACATTCCGACTCCTGGGCTAAACCTAATCCCACTTCTGATGTAGGATCAGGAGTGCCGAGAGGTATATCGTCAGGGTTTGGAGTACCCATTTTATTGGGATAAACAAGACTATATAATCAATGAAAGTTTTTATTAAACTATAAAATAAACACACAATACAAAACAATATAGATTAAAAACATAAATCAGGTAAAATAGGCGAACAGACTTTTTAAAGGTCACAGTTCGTACAGTGGCCAAGCCACCCTTACAATGTGTATCAGTGAAATACAGCTATGTAAGAATATACAGCAGCGCTTTACCAGTAAACCGACAGTTTTGTCGGGAGCAGGAGAGCTCTTAATCAAGTCGAATCCGAAGACCGACTGACCAGCTAACGAATGCACAACAAAAGCATAACAAAAGGTAACTACCCACAATTGTAATTGACAACCAACTCCGACATATATAAGGTATTTCCGAAATATATGCATCGGCTTTAATAGGAGGTAGTAAGTGTACCACGTGAGCGCGACAAATGGATGTGCGATTAACGCTTATGCGACAAAACTGTACTGCGACTCACCGTAGTTCGAATGCACGCTAGTGCGACACACTGAAGATCGACATCTCGCTAGTGCGACAAACGATTGACGAAATAGAACATAAACATAGGTATAGAACCGACATAGGCCCAGACATCCATTGCTTGGTTGGGTTCGACTTTGTGACAGAGATCAATAGGTTAGGTTAGGTTAGATATTGTGACCTTGCAATGGAGCGAGCGAAGCGAGCGACGGCCTTTGATTATTTAATATCTACTTATTTAATATATATGTAATTCAAAATGTATCTCAGCAAACTACTGTAATACTGCATCAACGTACTACACTACCGTAGTGTCGCACTACCGTAGTGTCGCACTACCGTAGTGTCGAACTACTGTCGCGCAATCGTTTGTCGCACTAGCGAGATGTCGATCTTCAGTGTGTCGCACTAGCGTGCATTCGAACTACGGTGAGTCGCAGTACAGTTTTGTCGCATAAGCGTTAATCGCACATCCATTTGTCGCGCTCACGTAGTACACTCGGAGGTAGTATTGTGTTTATAGATTACAATAGTAAAGATAAATTATTGATAATTTATCATTTTTTATTTCATACAAAAATAAATATCGTATAAATTTGAATTTACTTAATAGTATAAAACCATCCCGTGTCATAAGCTGTTGCCGCACCGCACCGAATTCGTTCATGCGCTGTTGCCATTCCTATCAAAGCATGCCGCCGTACGCGCCAGCCGGCGCCGCTCAGTCTACAAAGCCCTGCCCTGCGCGCCCCCACCCTCACCCGCTACCCCGCTCGTCGCACGCGCCTAGCGACCGCCGGGCGCCAGTCGCCTCCCGCGCGTTCCGGAAGTTAGTTTAGTGGCTAGCGACAGGAATATCGCGCGCGCTTTCATTAAAAATCCCTTGACGCAAGCAGGCCTTCATACTCGGCCGAACTCGAAGAGAAAGTGTTAGACTTCTTCCGGCGTCATCCTCTTGCGAGCACCAGGGATGCTGCTCGAGTCTTCGACGTGAGCGACAATTACGTGTGGCGACTTTTAAATCGTGAAGGGCTCCATCCTTACCACTTCACAAGAGTGCAAGAACGCCGTAACATTATGTGGACTGACGAGATCAAACGCGCATTTAGGCAAGTGAAAAGTGAATCGGACACATTAACTAAAGTGAAGAGACATGTGTGCAACGCGAAGGCGGACTTGTGTAACAGTTTTGTAGATAAGTAGGTAGGAAGTGTGTAAATAACTGTAAATACGGTGCAGTTGTTGTAAATAAAATGATTAACTTTTAAACACGCCAAGTTACTGTAACTTATCGTTATTCGATATTAATCTAACTAAAGTACGCGACAAATAAACCTGCAACAAAGTTTGTTCACCTCCTTCTACTAATGTATCCCAATATTAAAAAAAACGATACGTGTCGTTAACACGATCGAAACAAGTGTTTCGTGGTAAGAGGCGTCTTTATCGCAAGACAGTACCTACATGCATCAAGGAATATGCCTATACATTTATTTCGTATCGTTTTTAAATATTGGGATTCATTAGTAGAAGGAGGTGAACAAACTTTGTTGCAGGTTTATTTGGCGCGTACTTTAGTAAGATTAATATCGATTACAGTAACTTGGCGTGTTTAAAAGTTAATAATTTTATTTACAACAACTGCACCGTATTTAATTTACAGTTATTTACACACTCCCTACCTACTTATCAACAAAACTGTTACGCGTGCTATACCTATTACACTAACTTGTCAGTCCAAAGCCTGTTTCAAGTGTGATGGGAAGTTTATCATCTTATTTACCTACGTCAGTGTTTTTGAAGAATGCGGTTACTGGTAAGTACTTTTAAAACACTTGTATGCCTGCGTATTATTGTGTACCTAGTAGATTTTGTAGTGACGAACTAGTCAGCTGATTACAGTTCTTATTCACAGAAATGATTGAAAGAGATAGCAGTTGTTTTCATTGACGAACCGTCACATTGCGCGTAATTTGTGAAACACGTTATGCAGAATAGAGTTAATGTTCATTTAACTATTTTAATCTCTAAAATTTTATTGACTGTTCGGGGGTACGAAATTTCTTCACTATTGTAATCTATAAACACAATACTACCTCCTATTAAAGCCGAGGCAGATATTTCGGAAACACCTTATATATATATATATATGTCGGGTAGTTACCTTTTGTTATGCGTTAATTTTCTTATTGTTGATTTAAGTGATTTTAAGTATCAATTACTGTCTAATAAATCGAAACGTAATTTATTAAGTCCTACTACATGATTTTTGGCAACTTATTTCGATAAGTGTGACCGATATTTTTGTTCAAAACAATTGATGACAATATGTTGCTTTAATGATTTACTTTGTGAATTTGCCAATGTTTATTTGCGACAATCAGACAATTAATCTTGTATTATTTGATTACTTTATGTTTCAATGTAATGTAATGTGAATCTTGTTAGATTTTGCACATTTTGTATCGAGTAAACACGTGACGTACTTCCGTGCGTTATCGGACAGAGTTGTCGTGGAGGGATTGCAAAGTGGGGGCATCGCCTTATAAAAGAGCGTGCATTCGTTAGCTAGTCAGTCGGTCTTCGGATTCGACTTGATTAAGAGCTCTCCTGCTCCCGACAAAACTGTCGGTTTACTGGTACAGCGCTGCTGTATATTTTTACATAGCTGTATTTCACTGATACACTTTGTAAGGGTGGCTTGGCCACTGTACGAACTGTGACCTTTAAAAAGTCTGTTCGCCTATTTTACCTGATTTATGTTTTTGATCTATATTGTTTTGTATTGTGTGTTTATTTTATTGTGTAATAAAAACTTTCATTGATTATATAGCCTTGTTTATCCCAATAAAATGGGTACTCCAAACCCTGACGATATACCTCTCGGCACTCCTGATCCTACATCAGAAGTGGGATTAGGTTTAGCCCAGGAGTCGGAAGGTGTTGGTGTTCCATGGCGAGCAATGTTTGATCTTCAAAATCATAATATGATTCAGTTAATCGAATCGATTAAGACTCAATCAGCTTCTTCTACAGCTGTAATTCCTTTGCCCGCTTTTGACCCAGACCTACCCGATTCCAATGCTCAATCTTGGAGTACAACCGTTGATATTTGCCTATCGGAAAAGCCTCTTCAAGGTGGCCCTCCTATTATTACATACATACATATAATCACGCCTTTTTCCCTTACAGGGGTAGGCAGAGACCACTTCTTTCCACTTGCTACGATCCTTACACACTTGTTTCGCTTTATCCACTTTCATTATTCCCTTCATACATGCTGTTCGGTTTATGGTACTCTTGACCTGGCATGTTTTCATTCACACTCGCCTTATACACTTTATTCGTCAATCGTTCTTCATTCGTTCTCTCGACATAGCCAAACCTTCTCAGCATACCTTTCTTAATTTTTGTCTCAACATCCATCATCTGACATACTTCATCCACCTTTCCATGCATTTCTCCTCTTACATTCAACGTAGCGAAGCGGCTCTCCGTGGCCCACTTTTCGCCCCCGCAAGAAACGAGACGTGATGGGTGGCGAACCACATCGCCGCCATTTTGGATAATTAAATTATTTTTATGAATATCCATTGCGTTCCTGCGGGATAAGGAATTGGGAAAGGATACGTTGGAAAGGATATAAGGTAGGATGGGTTATAGGATGCTACCATCACGGAGGTACAATGAATGTGACGGCAACAGCTAGGGCAGTCCGGGGTCGCGTACCCGTAGTGGATCTAGCCAGCATTCGGACAGATAACTGGTAGATCCACCCCCTGAACCAACACTCTTATTATTGCTCTCACTAAAGCCTTGAAGGGCAGTGCTAATGTTTGGCTTTCCCAAGTATCATACGCAGGTATGACCTGGACAGACTTTAAGAGTCTCTTCCTCTCTCGTTATGCCGTTTCGGATACTGTTGCCGCTACCCTCATTAACCTTCATAATAGTCAACCAAAAGAATGAGAATCTTTAGCCGCATATGCTAGTCGACAGATCACTTCACTTACCTCTAAATGGAATAGCCTTAGTGTCGAACACATTGCTGTATCTACTGTACTGGCCCATGTCTCCAAATTTGATTCCCGTGCTCAACGTATAGCATTTACTACCGAAGTACATACTAGGCATAAACTTCATCGAGAACTGAGTGTCTTGTCCCATATTAAGAGAAAATCTCATATTTCCTTTGACCAGCAAGATTCTTCTCAACCTAAGAAGTTCAAACCAGGCACAGTAGTTTGTCACTTTTGTGGTATAGTAGGGCATAAATCTACAAACTGTCGCAAAAAGGCCGAGAAAACTAACAAACATTCTGGACCAGCCAGTTCGTCACATAAGGCGACACCAAAGAGGATAGTCTGCTACCGCTGTGGGGAGACGGGACACGTCGCTCCTCGCTGCCCAAAGGCGACCGGGAGTCGGCCTTCGAGCAGCCAACCATCCGTGAAGCGAGTTGAAGCTTGTGATGTACGACCTATCACTGGTGTTCTACAGCAATCTGGTGAGTCGCTTGCATTTTGTTATGACTCTGGGGCTGAATGTTCTCTTATTACTGAATCATGTTCCAAAAAGTTGTCTGGCAAACGTATTTCTTGTATGGTCAATGTAATGGGAATAGGAAATTCTAACATAATATGTACCGAACAAATTCTGAGTGAAGTAGAAATAGATGGTTACCATTTAGAGATACTGTTTCATGTGATACCGGATGCCTACATAAGCCATGATATCATGATAGGGCGTGAGATATTAAAATTAGGTTTCGCGGTTAACATGACCGAAACAAGTCTTACTATTACAAAAAATAAGTTTGTTGATCAATGCTCTATTCCTGATACTTCGAGTTTTCATGATATTGACACAGATATTCCATCCGAATTTAAACCACAGTTGATTAATCTTCTTCAAAAATATTCTCATGCTTTTGCAAAAGGACTACCACGTACTCGAGTCACATCGGGTGAACTTAAAATACGCCTTATTGACCCACATAAGACGGTCCATCGCCGACCGTACAGACTTACTCCTGAAGAAAGGCAGATTGTTCGTTCCAAAATTAATGATCTGATTGACGCTCAAATAGTTAGACCTAGTTGCTCTCCATTTGCAAGTCCTATTTTATTGATAAAAAAACGCGACGGATCTGATCGAATGTGCGTAGACTACCGTGAGCTCAATAGTAATACCATTGCAGATAGGTTTCCATTGCCCCTTATTGCTGATCAAATTGCAAGGTTATGCGGTGCTAACTTTTACACTTGCCTTGACTGTACTTCTGGGTTTCATCAGATACCTATTCATCCTGATAGTATTGAAGCCACTGCCTTTGTAAAACCCGATGGCCAATTTGAATATTTGGCTATGCCATTCGGTTTACGTAATGCTCCTAGTGTTTTCCAGCGTGCTGTAACTAATGCATTAGGCAAGTTAGTCTATTCTGATGTGATTATTTACATCGATGACATCATGGTGCCCAGTAGAGACCCCTGTGAAGGTTTACATAGACTAGAAGAAGTCCGTGAATCATTGACTAGAGCAGGGTTTTCGTTGAATCTGAGCAAATGTTCTTTTCTAAAGCGGAGAGTAGAATATCTTGGGTACGAAATCACTGCTGGGGAACTTCGCCCAAATCCTCGAAAAATAGAAGCTTTGATTAATTTAAAGTGTCCCAAAACAATTCACCAATTAAGACAGTTCATTGGTCTTGCATCATATTTTAGAAAATTTGTAAAGAACTTTTCACAGATTATGAAACCTTTGTTCATCTTAACTACTAGTAAACAGAATTTTAAGTGGACCGATGAGCATGAGAAAATTAGGCAAAGAGTTATTTCAATTCCTACGAATGAGCCCGTTTTAATGATTTATAACCCTGAATATCCCATCGAATTACATACTGACGCTAGTGCTGATGGTTACGGTGCCATTCTCTTTCAAAAAGTTGATAAAGAAATGCACCTTGTAGAATACTATAGTAAAAGAACGACTGCAACTGAAAGTAAATATCATTCTTATGAATTGGAAACTTTGGCCGTTGTTAACGCAGTTAAGCATTTTCACTATTATCTGCAAGGACATAAATTTACTGTTGTAACTGACTGTAATTCCCTTAAAGCCTCTCGCAGTAAGGCTGATTTAACTCCCCGAGTACATAGATGGTGGTCTTTTCTACAGGCTTATGATTTTGACATTGTGTATAGAGCAGGCAGATATATGAACCATGTAGACTTTCTTTCTAGAAACCCCCTTCCACAATCAATCGATAAAATAGAACAGAAACGTGTTGATATTACAACTCTGTCTGATAGTTGGCTTTTAGCTGAACAACAGCGTGATTCTGAGATTTTAGCAATCATTTCCAATCTGAAAAGTAACTCTCTACCCCCTGATATTGCCCAAAGTTATGAATTACGATCAGGAACATTGTACCGTAAAATACAACGCAATGGACAAACTCGTTGTTTACCTATTGTCCCAAGAGCTTTTAGATGGTCTGTTATAAACCACATCCATGAAGCAATCATGCATTTAGGCTGGGATAAAACACTTGAAAAGGTCTATGAACATTACTGGTTTGATAAAATGGCTAAATATGTTAGAAAATTCGTAGATAACTGTATCACGTGAAAGATCTCAAAATCCAACTCAGGTAAAATTCAAGCAGAATTACACCCCATACCTAAAGTCAGTATACCTTGGCATACAGTGCACATAGATGTTACAGGAAAACTTAGTGGAAAGAGTGATCTCAAGGAATACATAATTGTTATAATTGATTCATTTACAAAGTATGTTTTACTGTACCATACAACCCAGATTGACGCATCAAATTGCATTAAAGCCCTTAAGTCTAGTGTCTCATTATTTAGAGCACCATCTCCAGTTATAGCTGACCAAGGACGTTGTTTTGCTAGCAAAAACTTTAAAGAATTTTGTGATTCCCATAATATTGCTTTGCATTTAATAGCTACCGGTGCATGTAGGGCTAATGGGCAAGTTGAACGTATAATGAAAACATTAAAAAGTATGCTCACCGCCGTTGAGACCAGTGAGCGCTCATGGCAAGATGCCATTGAAGACGTTCAAATTCAAACAATTAATCGGGTAACCAAATCTAGTCCTTTAGAGTTATTGATTGGTCGAGTTGCTAGACCTTTGGGGTTGATGACTGTTGATAGTGACGAGGCAGAAGAAAATTTGTCCCGTGTTAGAGAACAAGCTGCCCTGTATATAACTAAAAATGCAGAATATGATAAAGTTCGTTTTGATAAGACTAAAGCTATTTTGAAAAAGTTTCAAGTTGGAGACTTAGTACTTATTGCTAAATTTAAAGGTCCTTATAGAATTTTGGAACTATTGGATGGTGATAGATATTTGTTAAAAGCTTTAAATACCAATAGAATTTACAAATATGCCCATGATCCTGTACGAAAAATGCCTGAATGTCCAGTTAACGTTAGTGATGATGTCAATACTGACACTGATGATGATTCATCTGCTGCTGACATACTATAGCTGTATTGACAACATGTCTATGATGACTCTTGTTTAACTAGATGTTTAATCGGATGTCTATGTTGACTCCTGGATTTGGAGGTTGAACTTGACGCTTATGCGGGTTGTCTATGTTGACGCCTATGCGGGTTGTCTATGTTGACGCCTATGCGGGTTGTCTATTTTGACGCCTATGCGGGTTGTCTAATCGACTCCAAATTACTTGTCGAATCCCATGGTGTGATTTCGGCTTGGAGACTATGTCTCTACTTTCGTTGAGCTATGTATTGTCGGTAACAGCATGATGATTTTTTTTTTATGGTTGCGATGCAACTGCTGTTGATAATCATTTTAATTGACTAATTCAGGATTTTTCTTTTCAACATACTCCTTGTTAAGGCTTTTGTTTGTCAGAAAGGCCGATCGATATTCACAAGAGATTTTCTTTTTCAGAAACACACGAGGTCGTGTAGAACGTCAGTTCTGGCCGTGTCGGAGTTGGTTGTCAATTACAATTGTGGGTAGTTACTTTTTGTTCTGCTTTAATTTTCTTATTGTTGATTGAAGTGATTTTAAGTATCAATTACAGTCTAATAAATCGAAATGTAATTTATTAAGTCCTACTACATGATTTTTGGCAACTTATTTCGATAAGTGTGACCGATATTTTTGTTCAAAACAATTGATGACAATATGTTGCTTTAATGATTTACTTTGTGAACTTGCCATTGTTTATTTGCGACAATCAGACAATTAATCTTGTATTATTTGATTACTTTATGTTTCAATGTAATGTAATGTGAATCTTGTTAGATTTTGTACATTTTGTATCGAGTAAACACTTGACGTACTTCCGTGCGTTATCGGACAGAGTTGTCGTGGAGGGATTGCAAAGTGGGGGCATCGCCTTATAAAAGAGCGTGCATTCGTTAGCTAGTCAGTCGGTCTTCGGATTCGACTTGATTAAGAGCTCTCCTGCTCCCGACAAAACTGTCGGTTTACTGGTACAGCGCTGCTGTATATTCTTACATAGCTGTATTTCACTGATACACTTTGTAAGGGTGGCTTGGCCACTGTACGAACTGTGACCTTTAAAAAGTCTGTTCGCCTATTTTACCTGATTTATGTTTTTGATCTATATTGTTTTGTATTGTGTGTTTATTTTATTGTGTAATAAAAACTTTCATTGATTATATAGCCTTGTTTATCCCAATAAAATGGGTACTCCAAACCCTGACGATATACCTCTCGGCACTCCTGATCCTACATATATATATATTCATAGGCACATATATACATATATACATTTATATAAGCATATAATGATTTTAAGTTTATATTATTATGGCGGCTCCACATTAGTGCCGTGAATTCACGCCAGTGGCGTGCATAGCATATAGGCAAATAAGCAGAGCTTACCTCCAAAAATCCTAACTATCTTCTTTTAATACAACAACACTCATCATACATAATCATAACATAAAACGGCAGTAAAAGTTCTAACCAAACATTTCAATAATAAACAAATCATGACGTCACATAATATGTCAAATTCAAATTCATTCAATAACTCATAATAATCTGTTACGAGGTAGGCTCGCGACAGTTGTGCCTAGTTTACACTCACACATTCAAACGATATCTCCTTGTCCATATACGCACTCACACTTCAAAAACGGAAAATAATACGCCGCCATCTTGACTTTTTATTATACGACAAAAACAAAAAAACCCTATTTTTGCTAAGAGTGGTGCTTTGACATTTGACATACGTAATTTTTTACACTTACAGTAAGCTAGCCTACCTGCCAATAGACATAAAGAGTCCTCGCAGTCCTCAGTCCTTTTACTTTCTTTTCACTCTCATATTCGTTTTGGAGCAAAAGTCTTTTGGGTTGTTCACCGCACTTGTCAATTCTTATTCCAGTAGGTAATTATTGTATTTTAAAAGAAACTTGCGTTTTAAAATACTTATAATTTATATAATTAATTATCATAATATTATTTACTTATTTATTAATGTTTATTATATTTATTTTTAATAAATATTTTTATATGGTTTTTCTTTTTATTGGATTTCAGCAATGCCTTTAATACTGTTGATTTCGATATTTTACTTGGCATATTGTGCTCCCTTCCCTCAACATATCTCCACCGGTAATTCAATGGTTTCACAGTTACTTACACGGTCGGCGGTAACGTATTCGCATCTTAATCGAGTAAGCCGTTTCTGAGATTAGCGTGCAAAAACACACAGACAAACAGACAAAAAAAATAATAATTATAATTTCAGGTTCGGCATCGATATAAAAACAACCCTTGCTACTTCTTTTGTTTATATTTCCATTGTACAGACACCACTTTTCTACAATTTTATTATATGTGTAGATGATTTTTCAAATTGACATAACTTTTTTATTTATGTACCGATTGACATGAAATAAACACTAAATGTTAAGTGAAGCTTACAACAATATATTCGTGAAAACCGCATCTTAATCGAGTAAGCCGTTTCTGAGATTAGCGTGCACAAACACACAGACAAACAGACAAAAATAATAATAATTATAATTTCAGGTTCGGCATCGATATTATAACAACCCTTGCTACTTTTTTTGTTTATATTTCCATTGTACAGACACCACTTTTCTACAATTTTATTATATGTATAGATGATTATTCAAATTAACATAACTTTTTTATTTATGTACCGATTGACATGAAATAAACACTAAATGTTAAGTGAAGCTTACAACAATATATTCGTGAAAACCGCATCTTAATCGAGTAAGCCGATTCTGAGATTAGCGTGCACAAACACACAGACAAACAGACAAAAATAATAATAATTATAATTTCAGGTTCGGCATCGATATTATAACAACCCTTGCTACTTTTTTTGTTTATATTTCCATTGTACAGACACCACTTTTCTACAATTTTATTATATGTATAGATGATTATTCAAATTAACATAACTTTTTTATTTATGTACCGATTGACATGAAATAAACACTAAATGTTAAGTGAAGCTTACACCAATATACTCGTGAAAACCGCATCTTAATCGAGTAAGCCGTTTCTGAGATTAGCGTGCACAAACACACAGACAAACAGACAAACAGACGAAAAAAATAATAATTATAATTTCAGGTTCGGCATCGATATTATAACAACCCTTGCTACTTTTTTTGTTTATATTTCCATTGTACAGACACCACTTTTCTACAATTTTATTATATGTATAGATAGATGGGAGTAAATTAAACATACAAGACAATAGTATATGTTGGCACGTAAAATAATACGTCTGATTATTTTTTTGGCTATGTAATACATAACGTAGGTAAGAAAAATGTTGATCTCGAATGGTCATATTGACTATGGCTTAATATATTTACTATTATGTTCAGTTTCGTTTTCTTATTCAGAATAATACACAAATATGAGTCCTCAACCATAAGCTCTCCGCATCGCGACCCTTTGCTCGTCGCGAGTCCTGAATCGCGGATTCGGCTGCTGTTCGCAGTTAGCTTTACAAAGATTGTTTTATATAAACTTATACCTACAAGTTGAAATAGTGATTCTAGCAGAAATTGGTACGACGGTATCGTAGTACGTACGAGTCTGTGCCTACCATGGTCGAAAACCAATGCACGCCACTGGTTTCAGTTCCCTGCTGCGACCATGTAACCACGTAAACACGCTAATCAAAATGATTCTAAATTAATTCAAGTGTACGATCTCATTTAAATTGTAATATAATTAAGTTTTAGTCTAAGTCAACTTGATTACAAAAAAAAAATATATTATAATTATAAATGTTTTTTTTTTATGTGTACACATAAAAAAAAATTGATTTATAAGGAATGTTACTAGCTTACGACTCGATGGTTTTGTATAGGGGCATACAAACGCGTTCGAATAGCCGGAAAGAAATGAGGTCATTCCTTTCTCAGGACGGCCGTCTGTTAGACATTTCATATTTTCACTAAATCTTTTTCTAAATTCGTTAATCATTTTAAATAATATTACTTTGAATACAAGAAATTAATATCAAACTAAAAAAATATTCCGGTAATATTTGGATTGGAGAGTCTCCTTTCGATCACGTGACAAGTGTCAAAGTGTCTTTTGCGGTCGGGCATTCGAACGCGAACCACCGAGTCGACAACATCTCTCCCTGGAAGTAAGTGTGAGTGGAAGTGTAACTTAGAAGGAGCTTACTGTAAGTCAGTTATAATTTGTTATTGATTTGACCTAAACACCATACTACTTAATTATTGAGCTGTGGCCGTTATTTTACTTTAAAGTGGTTTATATAATCCGCGTTAGTGAATTTTGTGTCTTTTACTTCCACTCTAAACTCTTCTCGCAACAGAAACAGAATGTTTATGTAGTACATTAACGGACAAGTACGTGTTAGTTGATTATAACCTAATATTTTTAGAAACTACTATGTTTTATTGGTCTTATGTTGAACAATACATCATATTATTTGAATGACTTGCTTGTTTTATTGTTTTTACCCGTAAAATTGTAGTTAATCTAAAAACATTGAAAATCTAGCTTCTGGTATTGTGGGTATTCTAACAATCATAAAAATATTCTCGTACGTCCCCTTGAAAGTATCTTCAACCAATGTTTAAAACAGAAGTGTTTCCCTCTTCCCTGAAACGATCGGAAGTATGCCCAATCTATAAGAATGGAGACAGAAATCGTAATAACAACTATAGGGGTGGTGATTCTTTGAAACACAGTTTTGACAACATTTTCATTGAAGAACATAAGAATGCAATGTCCTACCCAAATATCCTTTGCAGGTGTTATGTAAATAGATAATATGTATCATGGCCTTATATTACTAATGCGATTAATTTAATCAAATATTAATTATGTTTGCAGATAATAGTCAATTCTAATTAATCTGGTATGTCCCAACGTCGGTTTTTGTTAAACAATTTTGTTTCCTGGTGCCAATACTCGAAATACAAAAAATATTGTAAGCTGTATCGATATTTGAAAGTTTATTTCTCAATATTATCATACTTCAATTCAAAATACTTGTAAATTCTAGTAATTACAATACTTTAAAAATTGTCCCCGACTAAAGTGATAATTCGTCTGGCGCATCTTTGCCATGCAAGAATTCAACGTAAACATCAAGTATTTCATATAACAAAATCGACTCGTGATTGGCTGCGCCAGTCACTGCCGAACCGTGGTGTGGAGTGGGTGTGCGTCGCGTGTATTAGGCGAAAAAGTGCGCGAAGATCTCGTCGTCTGGCGATTGTAAGGTAAGCGGCATAATTAATCTGTCTTAATTTATTAATTGTATATATGGCCTTATGTTTTGTTATGAAAACAAAGTGTGTTATCAGGTTTTTTTTCAACATTAATTACACTATTACTTTTGTAAGTTTATAAATAAAAGAGCAGAGCTTAATTATCTTCAAATTCCTAATTTATCTGGCTCGCATTAGTCTGGTTTTATCTGGCTCTTAAGGCCAGATGAATTTAGATGTCCAGATGAATTAGGTTTCTTTTCATAGACGATTACAATTATATGATTTTTAGGGATTCCGTTTTTCTTATTTCAGATCTATTTGAAAAATCACGATGGCAAAACCGAAGAAACAAGCAAGAGAAGAAAGACTTTGAAAAAAGAGGCTCGCAGAGAAAAAGAGATACGAAAACATAAAAAATAATGCAGAGTTATGGGCAGTAAAACAAGAAAAGAATAGAAAAAGCTACATACGTAGATAGGAACAAAAGAAACAGCTTCCAATAAATGAAATGCCACCTAGAGAACAACGACTACAGAGAAAGAGATGGAAAACTAATTTTAAGACTTATTATCTAAAAAAGAAGCAAGAAAAAATAACAACGGCTTTACTTGAACAAAACACTCCGCCACAAAGTCCCAACATTTTGTCGGATACTGAACAAAACCCCATTAATGAACCACCTTTACATTATCAGTCAGTAATCAGAGAGGTAGAGTCACCAGTACCAGGACCATCTAGAATTACGCGTAGCAATAGTGAACAGAGCAGTAGGTTATTCTCTAATTCTGAGCTTACACCATTAGATAGAAAATCTCCTTTATGTTCTTCACCTGTCTCTTCTGCCGTGAGACGTATCCGATATAATAAAGATAAAGAAATAAATCATCTGAAACAAATCATATTAAAAATGAAGCGACAAAATGAACGTTACAAAAAACAAGTACAAAGAATAATGCCAGCAAAAATAAAGAAAAGAACCTCAGCTCTGACGGATCGAAATACTTGTAGAATGAAACAAAAAGTGAAACAAACACAAAACCATAATATAACATCTTTCCCTGAAGTTCTGCGAAAAGAAATCGAAGTATTTTTTGAAGACGACGAAAATAGTCGGCTTTGCTCTGGAAAAAAGGAATGTATAACAAGAAACAAAGTTCGTAAACAAAAGCGGTACATTAGCGACACTCTTGTTGATCTGCATAAAAAGTTCCTAAAATCTTCTTCCTATACTATCAGCTATTCAGCATTCTGTAAGATGAGACCCTTTTGGGTGCTACTGCCCGATATTCGATCACGAGACACTTGTTTATGCAAATTGCACACTAACATGGCTTTAATTATTCAAGCGTTGTATCAGCGTAAGATCCTAACAACTAAGACTTCTCAAGATTTTCTATTTTCGATATGTTGCGACGTGTATAATGTTGATTGTTTGCACAGAACCTGTTCAGCATGCTAAAATAAGGCAGTATGTTATCAGGAATTTGATAATTCAATCGAAATTACGTACTGGCAGTGGGAAACTAAAGAACAAACAATACAAGGGACAGCTAGAAAAATAAGAACAACTGAGAAATTAAAAATACGGGAAGAACCCAAAAAGTGTATTGAAAAATTAGGAGCAACACTGGATCAGTACCTTATGCATTGTGGAAATATAGTTGCTCAACAAAAGGCTTTCAAACATTTAAAAGAACATCTCCAAGAGGGTGAGTGCATTATCCATATTGATTACAGTGAGAATTATGCAGTCAAATGCAGTGACGAAATCCAGGCATACCATTTTGGTGGTAGCCGTAAACAGTTAACTTTACACACTTCGGTTCTATATTACCTGGACGATGAGAAGGTACAGCAAGTACAATCATTTTGTACGGTGAGTGAGTGCCTTCGTCATGACATATCAGCTGTATGGGCTCACATAGTACCCATCCTTGAATATATAGGTGAAACAAAGACAGGCATTCATACAGTACATTTTATTTCTGATTCTCCATCGAGCCAGTACAGAAACAAAAAAATATTTCATCTCATTTCCTATTTGAATATATACTTGAGCTCTATCAGAACCATTTCGTGGAACTATAGTGAGTCTGGCCATGGCAAAGGAGCGCCTGATGGAGTAGGTGCTGTTATAAAAAGAACTGCAGATCGAGCTGTTGCTCAAGGCCAAGACATAAAAGATCTGGACGATTTTTTAAATATTATGCAACAAAATTTAAAAAAAAACTATTCTGCGTACTGTTTCGGAGTATGATGTCAGTGAGAAGGACTTACTTTTTCCACAAAAAGTTAGAGCTTTTCCAGGATGCATGAAAATGCACCAGATAGTTTGGAACTTGGAATCACCTGAGGTAGCTGTCCGAAAATTGAGTTGTATTGATCAAGAATGTCTATATCAAGCCGTTAGTTGCAACCACATGAATCATCTTGGGTTTTATCGATTAGAAGAAGTTCCGCATATTTTGCCAGTCACACCGCTAGCTAATTCCACAAGACAACTTAGAGAAATTAATGAATCTTTTTGGACAATGAGTAATAAAACGAATGAAGATATCAGCGGAACGCCTAACAAATCAGTAAATAAAGAAGTGGTCAGCTTGCCAGAAATTGATAAAACCATCTTAACACGGAACTGCTAACGTGGTAAAAATAAGTCATTAGGAATAAGTAATACACAAGGAGCCATTGGAAAAAAAACAGCTGTGATGAAAAAAAATGAAGCTAAAGGAGAAGGGATCGATAGCGCAGATCGATGTATTGAATCTACAGGAGATGTATTCGATAACATTTCAGAGATAACTTTTTCAAGGGATGGAAACCAACGTTTTCGTATTGATTTAGAAAATGTCAATCCGTATCTATTGGACTCTGATGACGAAGATTTTAATATTTTTTGATATGTAGGAAATATTCCTAGATTTTTTGATCTCAAGTTATTGAAACTTCTTTTAAATTAGGACTGATTTTGATTCTCATGATTATCATTATTATTTTTAGTTGTACTTAAGTGTTAAGTTCAAAACGAAGATTTTACTGTTTTTATTATTAGTAGTAAGTTACAAGGGGTTTAGTTTAAAATCAAGATCTTTACTGTTTCTGTTATAATTATGTTATTAAGAGTTTTGTTTATAATGAAGATTATTTTATAGTTACCTCAATTGAAAACGAAGGCTGAATTATATTGCATTTATTACCTTTCTAAGACTAAGATATTATGATTATATTTTAAAGTGTTTGTAATAATTTTATTTTAGTTTTTTTTTTTTTATACGAATGTCGACAGATTTGTGATTTGATACTCAATTTAATTAATGTTTAATAGGAATATAAATGTTACTTTTATTTTTAATTACAACTGTGATTATGAAAATTAATGAATAAAATCTATTGAAAATGAAGTGACATTATCATTTATCTGCATGATTCAAATTAATCTGGCGCAAATTCTCATTATTCTGCCTTTTTCATAATTAACCTGGCTGATCAATTAATCAGCACGCTATAAATCGGAAGTCACTGGGTGCAAATGAGTGCCTTTGACATATGTTTTTACATTTAATGACCCTGACAAATTAATATCCTGCCTGATATTAAATTGTACAAAAAAAAATAAGCCAGACCAATGAGTCGAATTCCCTCGGTTTCAAAGAATCACCCATAGACCAATATCCATACTACCCGCAATCTCCAAAATTCTAGAAAAAATTATAAATCTCCGTCTAGTAGAATATCTCGAAAAAAATAAACTACTTTCAGAAAATCAATTCGGGTTTCGGCAAGGAAAATCTACTGAACAGGCAGTAAATAAACTTACTGAATTTGTCAATTCTAACCTGGACAAAGGAAAAAAGTGTCTTTCTATTTTCCTTGACCTATCAAAGGCATTTGATACGATTTCTGTCTCCCTCTTACTCAACAAATTGGAAGCGCTGGGAATTAGGGGCACTCAGCTTGATCTTTCTCAGATCTTCAAGAGCTATCTCTCTGAGCGAACTCAGTGTGTGTGAGTGGGAACACACAAAAGTTCATACCTTCCAGTCACGCATGGTACACTTACACAACAACACTTACACAACACAAGGTACACTTCCCTGAGGTGGGTACCTCAGGGAAGTGTACTGGGGCCTACCTTGTTCCTCGTATCCATCTTAATAAATTGTTGTCCATCCTAATAAAGGAAAATAAAATAAAATTAATAAATAAAGGATATATAAACGAGCTCACTTGTCTCAAACTTACCAAAGGAAACATCATATCTTTTGGATGACACCGCACTGGTATTTGCGGGTGATAGTTGGGAGGAGGTCATGAGTGTTGCACAAAAGGGCATATACAACTAAGGCATGGCTACAGAAAAATATACTTACTTTAAATGTTGACAAGACTAGGTATATTTGTTTCAGTATTAGGCAGGTGGTGAATATTCGCAGCTCCTTACAAATTGTATCATATGAATGCAATTCTGAGGATAGCTGCGCATGTTCACCTCTGGAACGCATTAACACTCTAAAGTATCTTGGTATTACTCTAGACAATAATCTCAACTTTAAGGAACACGAAAAATTCTTTGTAATAGAGTACGCAAATTAATTTATGTTTTTAGAAACATACGTCATGTCGCGGACCCTGCATTGCTGAAGCGAATATATCAGGCCCTGTGCCAGTCGATTATTACATACTGCATTCTTTCCTGGGGGGGTATCTGTAAAACCACGCTCAAGGCCGTTGAGGTCGCTCAGAGAGCCATACTGAAGGTCATTACGATTAAACCGATGCGCTTTCCCACTTTGACTCTGTTTCAGCTGTGCGAAGTTCTGACTGTAAGACAGTTGTTTATACTTAGAAGTATCCTACACGAACATAAAAAACAGTCCTACATCCCTACATTACTACTAAGGCGCCGTAAGCACCATGTTTGTGACTATAAAACTACACCTAAGTCAACCTTTGGCACTTCATTTGTTAGTTTTCTAGGACCTTATCTTTATAATAAGATTAACAAAGAAACTCATATTTACTCCTTAACTGGAAAGCACTGCAAACTAAAAGAATGCCAATATTTGCAGAGATTAAGCTATGAGGAGACGGAAAAACTCTTATACATACCACACTAAAAAAAAGAAAAAAAAGAGGAGCACACTCTCAACAGTTCACCTACATACACATTCATTCCCGCATATTCCTACCCACAAACGCAGACACACACACACCTACATATACGTATAGACAGACATCATACACACACACATACACACGAACACATAAACTTATACATACACACTAACACACATGCACACACACACACAGTCCTATTTAATAAACTGATTAAGATTGCGTAATTCCATTTCAATTTTACTTAATTTTTTATGTAAAAACCAAATTTTTCAACTACCGTCGTGACCCGTTACTTCGCCTGGGTTTTGACACTTTTTGTAATATATCTTCATCATGATTTAAAAGTATTTTAAAAAATGTAAGTAAGTACTCTAAAAAATGATTTTACATATCTCCATCTATCGCTATTATATGATTACTCTTCCATATTCATTGCTTATTTACCTAAAAATTGGTCTCAAATGTGATAGGCGAAGTATTGGTACTTTTCCCTAACTTCGCCTGCATCATGCCATAGCGTCAAATATTAAATTAAATTTGAAATTCTACTTACTACATCTAGTGTAAGCATTTTGGGACAGATGACTTTAGACATTAAATAAAGCAACATAGAGTAGTTTTTTTTTTAAAAAGCTGTTGAAGGCGAAGTTAGGCAGCAGTCTGAAGTTAACTCCATACATTTGACGTATTGTTTATAGGGCTGCCAAAATTATTGTTAGTTTTAATTTACTGCAAAATAAAGGAAGGTCGAAGTAAGGGTTTCTGCAAAAAAAGAAAAATTTAGTTTGTTAATTATTTATTAAAGTGGCTAACAATATTTATTATAAAAACTCAGCGAAAATATTTACTTAAATTAATCGTATTCTTAAATCTATTTAAGTACCTCAAGTCTTTGTTTTAGAGATCAATACCTAACAATTACCTTTTAACTAAATAGTTGTATTAAACATTTCTGGTAAACATAGGAACTAAACAACAATATTTGGCTCATAATTTTTAAGTTCACATAGGTATATCAATACTAAATCTTAGATACCTATTAATTCAGACTAGGACAATCATAGGCTTCAGTTTCTAACTTAACAAGAGAAAAAACTTGTATCAAAATAGTAAACAGCAAAAGCTTTTAACTTACATTATATAATATTTAGACATTAAATCAGTCTCAAAATTCGTCAGTCAAAAATACAACAAAAACAAAAAACACTGTCTTTAAAATAGGCTAAAATATTATTGGATGTTGTAATTACTCAAATCAATATTAAACATGATATGACCCCTTCGAGAAATGTTGGGCTCAGGCAATACCTTAACAATATCATCTAAATGGTTCATAGTAAAAATATCATCTATTGTTGGGTAAGTAAACACTGATCCTCTTTTAAACTTTGAGTCCTTCACTTTCCTCACAAATTTGACCTCAGGCACGTTATCTTTCATTGATATTACTTTTCCTACAAAATGCTTTACGCTCTTTTTTGTAGCAAATTTAGCTAAAATCCAGGAATCTGATTTAAAGTTATTATCAATATCTGTGAAATATTCAATGTCCGAAATTCCGTAAGTTGTTGGTGGTTGTCTGATGAAGTCGTTCATAGTTTCATATTCTGAATCGTCCGTTTCACCTTCATACATTTCAATGCTGGATTCACTATCGGATAATATCTTCTTTTTTCGTTTGATAGGTTTTTGAGTCTTCTGCGACTTCTTTTTTCTAGTTCCCTTACTTATTATTTTTCTCTTCATAGTTTCATACTTTGGTTTCTTTTCAACGGTATCTGCCACGTCTTCTTTTATTTCTTGTGTAATTTCTTCCAGGATTTTTCTTTTATTAGCTACCATTTCTTTTTTTATTGGGAGTAATTTCATGTGTAAGGCAGACCGCGATATTTTGACCCCTTTCATTATAAGATTTGTATTTCCTTGCATACTTTGCAGATTTTTAGAGACGGTCCTGCTTTGATAGTGAGATCAGAGGTAATTACTATTTTCGGTTTTTTAGTTTGTAGGCATTCTGGTATGTCGTTAATAAATGCCATATTTGCTTGTTCGTGTCTTGAAATTTTGCCCAAACAATGAACAGTTGATACTTGTGATGAGGATTCCTCAGCATTTTGCATGTAAGCATTGATACTCCTGATACACAAGTTATTCAGGCTATCGGGAGCTTTTGGCATCGGCGATGACTTTGACTGCAGTAATGAGCCAGAATTTGGCTGCACAGTTTCTGGACCATTTTTCTCTAGCCTTTTATATTTTTTTATTGTTTTTCGTTTCTTTGGATTAGTTGATACATCTTTAAAATCGCTTGAAGAGACCGATTTTCCCGGTAGGACATTTAGTTTCTTGTTTCGTATTTTTTTTATTTGGATCTGGACTGCGTATCTCCTGCCGCCAGTCTAATAGAGCATTGTCGATAGTATATGGCATCACCTTGGGATTAGAGCCTGGTAGTTTACTAATTACTTTATCTGGGTTAAGTGGTGCAATGCCAGTACTTTTAAATGTGTTGATTATGTTGTGTTTTTTTTTGTTAAGTTGCTCCATTAATTTTTAAGTAAATCTGGGAAATGACCCTTGTGGATTGTTGCTTCTCTTGGGTTTTTTATCTTGTAATGTAATACAATTTCTCTCCATAGTTTTTTTAACGGGCCAAAATAGCACACGTCCAATGATTGAGTCAAATGCGATGAATTTGGGAGTAAAAATATGAAACGTATATCATTTTTCTATCTATATTTCTTTATATATATTATCTATACTTCTTTGGAATTCGCTCCCTACTGAAATCAGTATGGCATCAAGCCGCTATTTATTTAAAAAGAAGATTCGTGACCACTTTTTTAATCAAACGTTGGCAGAATCAACTTAGCGGTATTATTATAAATTAAAATCCCTTCTACTTTCATCACTTAACCTGGTTACCTAGCCGTTTCTACTATTTATCAGAAGTCTTTATGTTTTTATTTATATATTTATATTTATATATATTTATATATAAATATTTATATATACATTTGTTGTATGTTATGTATTTGTATGTATTTTTTTTTTGTCTTAGGTATCTAAAATTTATTTACACTTTTTCTTTTCCATCTTTCACTCGTGCATCTACCTCGATTTGTTTCTGCATCACCTTAAGGTTGACTGGCAGAGAATGCCTTATGGCATTAAGTCCGCCTTTGTGCAATAATGTACATGAAGGATTAAATAAATAAATAATAAT
This sequence comes from Autographa gamma, assembly GCA_905146925.1. Lineage (NCBI taxonomy): Eukaryota > Metazoa > Arthropoda > Insecta > Lepidoptera > Noctuidae > Autographa > Autographa gamma. The sequence continues at coordinate 255,985 of LR989880.1, forward strand.
TTTTTCTCACAATATGTCACAATTTTGTGATTTATGTGAGACGCCAGGTTATCTCCAATTAAAACCTTGGTACCAATTTTGGTTTCAGCCCATGTTAAAATGATAGTTTCGAACCAATCTTCGAATAGAAGGCCATCAAACCATCCCGATTTAGATCGGTTGAATCTGGCCCCTTTAGGTCCGTTCAGTGTCCATTGTGTATATAGGTGCCCAGCTTTATATACAATGTATGGTGGAAGACATTCTCCTCCTGCAGTTATTGAAAACATTATAGATATAGCCCCCTTCGTATAATTTAACACCCTTTCGGGGTACTTGACTCCTCTTCTGCACAAACATTTTTGAACCCCAGGATTATCGGTCAAATTTGTCTCGTCGTAATTTAAAATATTCTCATTAGGGACTCCTTCGAGCGATAGCTTCAGATTTTTGAAATAATCCTCCATTTCTTCTGGGGATTTTTCTGCACGGTTCCTTTTTATATTTTTGATCACTCTGTAGGTTAAGTCTGATTTATTTCTTTTTATAAAACTGTATGCCCACTTTTTTCAGGGTAACTTGTTATTGAAAATGGAAAGTCTTCCATTGACATCCAAATATCTGAAAATAAAACAGTCAAATTAGTAGGTAGTGATAAATAATTCAATATGCTTAAGGTATGCCTTACACATTTTTTAAAGTACGAAAAAAAAATTCAAATTAAGAAAAAATGTGTAAAACTAAAAGATCCAAATTATTATTTTTTATTTCTAAGCATTACAAACGTTTGTAAAGCTAAGAAATAAAAAAATATTTTTTAACATACTCAAGTAAATCTCTAGATATAATATAGTTTTGAACATCACCTATGTACGACAATGCGCAAATCCAGAAGGGTCAAAGGACTGCCATATTCGGCGGCTGCAATTAAAACTCTTTTTATATTAGCTTCCTCCTCATTAGTTAGTCGAGTTGGGCATCCTGGACTATTAGGATGTTTATTATGTAGCTTGTCCAATAAAGTTCGACGAGGTATGCCAAAAGTTCTTTCTGCTTCGTACGATGACATTGTTTTGTTTTATAAAGCTTGTACTGCCAATTCTACCATATTGTTTGAATGTTTCGCAGTATATGCCCTTTTTTTGGGTTTCATCGTTGGTTCTTTGATTTTTGGCATTGTACATCGATATTTCTGCAACCAGTTTTATGATCTAGATGAGCTCTCACACTATATACTTATGTAAACAACTGAAAAAACTTTTATTAACTAAATTTATAGAATTTTTATGATGCTATATACCCTAATTATGAAAGTACTTGTCAAGACGAATCAAACAAGCCCAAACTCGATGGGGTTACGTCGTTTTATAACAGAGTTCCCATGGGTATCTTCCGGCTCCATCATCAGACCTTAAACATCATCTTGGACTAGAGCACTCATTAAGGCCAATCAAACAAGCCCAAGAGCGATGGGGTTGCCTTGGTTTACTACAGAGTTGCTATGGCCACCTTCCGGTTATGATAATATTGCATTGTCATCTGATATGCATAAGATTTGATTATAGACGGACACCAGGACAGGTGAAACTAAATAAAAGCTCGTAATAATAAAATACGAAGCAAAAAAAGATACAATTAATTATTATTAACTATGTTGAAATTCGTCCGTGTGGTGACGGACCTAAAGAATACGAAGGTCACCACCCCATCTCATCCCGTGGGTGTCGTAGAAGGCGACTAAGGGAAAATTGAGCAGAGCCAACAATCACTGCTTAGAGAAGGAAAACTCGAGACCAAACCCTATGCCAACCCGTCTGGCCAGCGTGGCATTAGTAGGCCGAAACCTCTGATGGAGCCACACCTCACAGAACGGCCCCCAGTTCCCGGTAGTCCCGCTATTCCCGGCCAAGGTAGCGGTCGCGGTAACGGCGGGACAGGGGGTGCTAAGAATCTCCGGGCTACGGGAGGCTACCACCACCTCAAAAAACTGACCCTGGCGACGTATAACGGACGAAGTCTACGGCTGGACCAACACCTCACCGAACTCGAAGTAGAATTAGGTCGCATAAACTGGCACATTTTGGGGTTATCCGAAGTCCGAAGACAGGGGGAGGACACGATAACCCTTGATTCAGGTGACCTGTTCTACTACCGAGAAGGTGATAGGCCCTCCCAGGGTGGTGTCGGTTTCTTGGTCAACAAGTGTCTCACAAGCAGCGTTGTGGAAATCAGTAGTGTGTCGACAAGGGTAGCGTACCTCTTATTGAAAATCACCGACAGGAAGTTCCTGAAGGTGGTGCAGGTATATGCGCCGACCTCGACATACTCTGATGAGATAGCCGAAACCATGTACCAAGACATAGCGAAGGCACTACATGGTACCAGGAAGGCTCACTACAACGTTGTTATGGGAGATTTTAATGCCAAGGTGGGAGTACAAGAACGCGGCGAAACGATAATCGGACCTAACGGCGTGGGGCGCCGAAATCACAGGGGCCAAATGTTGGTCAACTTTCTAGAGTCCCAGGGGCTCTTCTTAATGAATTCCTTCTTTAAGAAGAAGCCCCACAGAAAGTGGACATGGCGAAGCCCCGATAATGTGACGAGGAACGAGATAGATTTCATCATCACGGACAAGCGGCATATATTTAGAGACGTCTCGGTGATCAATAGGTTTAATACCGGTAGTGATCATAGACTCGTCCGAGGCTCTCTAAATATCAACCTTAAGGCTGAAAGAGTTAGGATGATGAGACCTACTCTCCGACCCACGCTGCCCCAAATAGCTTTAGGTTCCGATAAGTTCCAGTTGGAACTCCAAAATCGTTTCGCACTGCTGGAAACCACGGACAATGTTGACGAAAAAACCGACACAGTGGTCAAAACGCTACAGAGTGTGTCTCGAAGGTTGTTCCCCGGAAAACGCGGTAAAAGGGAGTCCAAACTCTCACCAGAGACTCTCGAACTTATGAAGGAAAGACGAGAAACGCCAGATGCCCAGATGTCTTCGTCAGATAGGCGGTCCCTAAACCTGAAAATCAGGAAACTGACGCGACGTGACCTCCGACGCTGCAGCACTCGTAAGATCGAGGCTGCGATTGAGCGAAATAGAGGCACCAAAGTCTTCGCTCAGCAATTAGGCAGACCCCATCTGGCGAAACTGAGGACCGGGGATGGCAGGACCGTCACCTCTAAGTTCGAGATTCTGGAGGAAATTGAGAGTTTCTATAGACACCTATACGCATCACGGACGACTAAACCACCGAGACAAGGCGTAGATGACCACAGAGCCCCACTCACGCGCCATTACACCGAGGACATCCCGGATGTCGACCCGGGCGAGGTAGAGGCAGCTCTCAGACAACTAAAGAACAACAAGGCGCCGGGTGATGACGGAATTACGACCGAGCTCCTTAAGGCCGGTGGGACCACAGTCCTGAAAGAGCTAGCGAGTCTCTTTAATTCCGTCATTCACCAAGGCTTAACACCACAAGCGTGGAGTGGGAGTGCGGTGGTTCTGTTCTTCAAGAAAGGAGACAAAACCTTGCTGAAGAATTACAGACCTATCTCACTCCTGAGCCACATTTACAAGTTGTTCTCGAGAGTAGTCACTAACCGCCTCGCTACAAGACTCGACGAGTTCCAGCCACCAGAACAAGCCGGGTTTCGAAAAGGCTTTAGCACCGTAGACCACATCCATACTGTTCGGCAGATTGTGCAGAAAACCAAAGAGTACAATCAGCCGCTGTGTTTGGCCTTTGTGGACTACGAGAAAGCCTTCGACTCCATCGAAACTTGGGCGGTTCTGGATGCCCTGCAACGATGTCGTATTGACTGGCGCTACATCGAGGTGCTGAGATGCTTATATGACACCGCCACCATGACTGTCCAGCTCCATGACCGTAAGACGAATCCGATCGAGCTGCGTCGGGGGGTGAGACAGGGGGATGTTATATCCCCAAAGCTGTTCACCAACGCGCTCGAGGATGTCTTCAAAACTCTGGATTGGACTGGACGGGGTATAAATGTGAACGGTGAGCACATCTCGCACCTTCGATTTGCCGATGACATCGTCATAGTAGCAGAGTCGGTGGACCAGCTAAGCGAGATGCTGCATGGCCTAAATGAAGCTTCACGACTGGTCGGTCTTGGCATGAACTTGGATAAAACCAAGATCATGTTCAATGAACATGTCAGGCCGAGACCGATATATGTCGAAGGATCGTTGCTCGAAGTTGTTCAAGAGTATATCTACCTAGGGCAGGTCATCAAGCTTGGTAGAAACAACTTCGAGCGGGAAATCGATCGGAGAATTCAGTTGGGCTGGGCAGCGTTTAGCAAACTTCGTCGAGTCTTTTCTTCGCCTATACCGCAATGCCTGAAGACCAAAGTGTACAACCAGTGCGTCCTACCTGTTATGACTTACGGTGCCGAAACGTGGACATTAACGGTTGGACTAGTCCACAAATTTAAAGTTGCACAGCGGGCTATGGAGCGAGCTATGCTCGGAGTCTCTTTGAAGGATAAAATTCGAAATGAGGTCATCCGACAAAGAACCAAGGTAACCGACATAGCTCGTAGAATTAGCTTGCTGAAGTGGCAATGGGCTGGCCATGTCTGTCGAAGGACCGATAGCCGTTGGAGCAGACGAGTCCTAGAATGGAGACCGCGGCTCGGCAACCGTAAGGTAGGACGCCCGCCCGCCAGGTGGACCGATGACCTAAGAAAGGTCGCTGGAGGGGACTGGATGCGGAAGGCGGAGGACCGGGTGTTGTGGCGTAAATTGGGAGAGGCCTATGTCCAGCAGTGGACTATGATTGGCTGATTGATTGATGTTGAAATTGACAACCCTAGGGGCAGGTGAAGTTTGGCAACAAGATGGCTGCCGTTATCCCCTCAATAACATTTTATTGAATTACCACTTTTAAACGTAAATTTGATAGAAAATTCTTGTGTCATTTGAAAGAAAATTAGCTGTAGATTATAATTGAATAATAAGTTTAATCTTACCTGTTCTGTATCCCTGCATAAAACTGAAGTTAAATCGCAGACAAAAAAAAACAAGTGAGTTTCTCGTGTGTAAAAAGTGCACTGGGCACTAACAACGTGAAGTTAGCCACAAGTTTTCTTCAAAATCTTGCCATAGTTGAAAAATACTTATTATTTAGTAACTTTACGCGAGGCCAAGCCTAAAATTGAAATGGCAACTTCAAATTATTTGAAATTAGGCGAAGATAGGTGGCACAGGCGAAGTAACGGATCATGACGGTATGTATTCTCTATCTTTGGCACATATTCTTGAATTGTAAATACTGTGGGGAATGGTGCTGATAGCTGAAACACAGGCTAAGCCTAGTTCAGCTACAGACGCTAATCTCTTTGCTCTTACCGAAACTGTTGCCAAAATGTCTTGTAAAATAGTATTAAGTTGTTTGCAAATAAACTATTAATATTATTATTATTATTAATGTAGATCAAGAATAACGTCGGAGCAATAACGCTGCCTTGAGGAACTCTGTGTGTAGTGTAGAGTTCTTTGCTTACGTACGTATCTACCTTAACGCCCTGTGTACGATCACTCAGATAGTCAGAGAATAGTTTTAGTTGTGTTCCCCTTATGTCTATATGTTCCATCTTTTCTATAAGGATGGAAACAGAGACCGTATCGAAGGCTTTAGCCATATCGAGAAAGATGCCCAACACTTTCGCCCCCTCATCCATCTTTCTCACAATATGATCTGTTCAGTCATGAACTGCGTCACCTGTCGATTTGCCTGCACGAAAACCGTACTGAGAAGATGCTAAGATGTCGTTTTTCTCGACGTAGGCTGTCAAACGACTATTCATTAAGCGCTTAAGTACTTTAGATAGAGAGGGTAAAACAGCGATGGGCCGGTAGTTTGTGACTTGGTCTCTATTTCGCGCCTTAAAGATAGGGTGTATAATAGCTCTTTTGAAGGTTTTGGGGAATATGCCGGATGCTAGGGACAAATTACAGACATGTGTTAGCGGAGGTACAACAACGTTCTTGTTCTCTTTCAAAATACTTGCTGGGATATTATCTCAACCCACCGCGCAGTTACTACGTAGAGACATTAGCACTCTCATCACTTCTTATTGGTCGGTTGGAAGAAGTACCAATGAATGACTGTGGGTGTTCACATCATTATGTAATTTACGAGGTGTGGGTTGTATTTTTTCTGCAAGCAATCTACCAGTATTAACAAAAAAAAATATTGATAGTATCAACTGCCTCATTAGGTGAAGAGGCGTGGGAAAGAAGACTAGTAACGCTACCTCTAACTGTTGACCTGTTGTTTATTTGATTAATCGTTTTCACAGCATTTTAGTGTTCTTGCCAGCGGTTTTTAATTCATTTTTGTGGTATTCATTCTTCCCCTTTTTCAGGATTTTACTACAGAAATTTCTGTAACGCGAATATGTAGTGCAAGAATTTGATTATCCGGTGTTTTTTTTTAGTTTTTTTTATGCATATTATCTCTATGCTTGAGACAGCGAAGGAGACACATCAGGTGTTTTAAGTTTTTTTTTGCGTCTGGATAACTTGATTATTTTGGTGTTGGAGTCTATTACCTGCTTGATGGAACTTACTAGGAAATCTGCCGCTATATTTGGATCTTTAATATAAAATATTTGAGAGAAGTCAAGTTTCGAAAGTTCGATCGCTATTTTTACTCGTCAATGACTCTGAGATGTAGATTGGTTGTGCCGGTGTCTGTAAGCCAATATGTGTTGTATTCAGTTTATCATTTTTATTTATATTTTTGTTGAAATCCTTGACACTCTTAATGATATTATGTTTGCGAAGTACTGTGTCGAGTTCTATTATGATGGGATTAGAGTTATCTTTAGACTTGACTCTAAAAACTTCTCTAATGTTGGAGTTGTCAATCTCGACGTTTAATGCTTTTCCCACGTTTATAACCAAATTACTAAGGGTTTCCTTTGTTTCCCCGCTACTTTTGGGTACATTTCTTAGTTCGATACCACATGCCCGCGATTTCCGTTCTAAGTTTTCTATGCTATCTTGCAGCACCTGAATACGTTTTTTGTCTTCTTTCTTTTCGCATTCCAAGTCGGAAATACGCTTCAATAATTCGTCGTGTTTATTTGACATGAGTAGTACACTGTCCTTAAGATAGTAGATAATATTATTTATATTTTCAATCAGATCTTCAAAGCGTTTCTCTTGGTTTTTGGAGAAATTAATAAATGCCGTCATAGAGATCATCTCGTTGCTCTTTTCGGTAGCTTTAAGCGTTGCCTTGCGTTTTTTACGCTCTGTAACAGTGCTGGGAAGCTCCGTGATAATGTTACTAGCCTGTTAATCATTTGTGTTACTTGTTGCCAACACTACCCTGTCAGGCGATTCATTGGATACAGTTGGTATCGGCGATGCTGGAGGCGTACGGTTAATAGGCATTTTATTAGATACTTGGCTATCAGGGATGTAAATGTAATAAGCAGCTTTGCAAGGTATTAATGCAAGAGCAGTTAGCACGATCGTATAAAATCAAGAGCGGCTGAGTATACATGAAAGGATCATCAGGATCTGTTTGTAAAATATACTTCGAAATAAAGTTGAATGATAATACGTTTCGAGTACTAGGAGCACATAATCATGCCGTAGTGGGAGCGCTGACGTTAATCAGAGGCGGGGGTGTCTGACGACAACAAATATGGTGGCGCGTACCTCGTATTGTCTTCGCTGGTAGGCGGGGTGCTATGTGAGGGAGACGACACGATGCAGAAGGGGCGGCGCCTGCGCAGGTGGGTGTGGCTTATGGTCTTCAAGATGGTCGTTCACGTTGGCCGTCGGTGTTCGGATTACTCCTGTACTTTTATGCGCTCCTATTTTTCGTGTTGATTTAATTTAAGTAAACTATTCTTAAAATTTAAATTCCTAACTGAACGTGCTTTGGAGACGTCTACTCGTGATCGAGGTCCGGAGGGAAGGGGCTACATTGGGTGGCTTATGTTAAATTTAATAATTATTGTGAATATTTTGACAGCTTTGGTGATTTGAAACCGCCTCTCGAATTGATACGGTACTTAAAAAACCGTAATATTTTTTACAACTACACAAGGTCAAAAAATTCAATACTGTGAATTGTTGACACTTATTTTATTTTTATTTTATTTATTTGGCTCACCAACAATTGTTTACACGATAAAAAAAAATGATACATTCATCATAATATAATATAAATAAAGTACCTTAGATAAACTATGCTCACTACCATAACACGTACCACATCTAGTTTACGTTGATCCGTGTATTTGTGTCTGTTCAAATCGTGCATGTTTTAAAGTATTCACATCTACCGTCTCTCCACTAATAAAATTTATTTGCCATTTATGTGTACTTACCCACTTAGTTAGTTATTTGCATAATATGTACGCCACTCGGCAAATTGCTATGTTATTATTTAATATTTAATTCTCATGTAAGTGAATGTGATTCTTTATGAGAATAAAGTGTCCTAAACCCGATAATACAATATTTGTGTAACAACCTCTTATAGGTAAGCACAGCATGCAATTATACTACTTAGTTAAAGTTAAGATTTTGACAAAGTGCAGATACATTCAAAACATTTCTTTTACAAACTAAAAATTAGTTTAAATTAAGTTTTAACAGTTAAATTAGGAGTTTAAGAATTATTTAATACAAATCTAAAGTAAATTACAATGATAAAGAAAAGAGCAAACCTACATTGTTAGAGATGAGATTCTTTTGAGTTTGGTAAGTGAGTCAGCGTACACGTCAACAAGAACACTGCAACCATTTAGCAATTTACACAAACGGGGGATGGGAGAGTTGGCACCAAGCACGGTTCTGCGAAGTGGAGGATACAGGGGAGTTATTGGGGCACGTGGTATCCTAGCGGGGACTCGGAGTTTTACCCGACTCAGCAACTGCGGACAATCAATTTTATATCGTAGGATTTTAAAAAGAAAAACGGAGTCGAGTATATCCCTTCTCCTTTGCAAAGATACCATCTTAAAATGAGAAAGCCTGTCATTATACGATCGTATTTTTTTAACTAAACCGGACGAATATGCTAAATGCCTTAGGAACCGTTTTTGTACTCTCTCTAGCCTCAATGTGTGTGCTGCATAATGTGGTCTCCATACCGTACTACAATATTCCAGTACACTCCGGACAAGACAATTGTAAAGCATGATCTTAGTTTTGCTACGACGAAAACCAGTGACATTTCTAATTACGAATCCTAGCATTCTAGAGGCTTTTTTTATAACGTTTTCAATGTGAGGTATGAATGTCAGTTGCTTATCGAATAAAACTCCAAGGTCTCTAATATTCTCAACTTCCAGAATTGAACTTTGAGAGATGTGGTAGTTGGATGGTACTAATTTACGTTTTCTGGAGAATTTTGCATGGTAGCATTTTTTTACATTTAAACTCATGTCATTGTCATTACACCACTCTGTTAAAACGTCGATGTCGCGTTGAAGCAATTTAACGTCAGCGTCTGATTCAATTACTCTGCAAAATTTTAAGTCGTCCGCATACATGTAACATTCCGAATATTTTAACATATGAGGAATGTCATTTATAAAAAAAGTTAAATAATATAGGACCAATATGGGATCCCTGGGGAACACCGGATGTAATCCTGTAAAAATCTGACTGGTAGCCATTAACGGCGATATAAAAAGTGCGATTTTCAAGGTAGGACTTCAACCAGTTACGAAGACAGCCGGTAATACCATATGCAGATAACTTTTGTATGAGTTTATAATGGGGGACACTATCAAATGCTCTACTAAAATCTGTATATATCACATCCACTTGTTTAGCGTTATCAACAGCAGCCATTAAATTCTCAGTGAACGCTACGAGGTTAGTGCAAGTAGACCTAGAGCTTACAAAGCCATGCTGGGAGCTGCTAAGGTAAAGCCTTAAGTGTGACTGTATACATGGGCAAATCAAGGATTCGAAAACCTTGGCAAAGGTAGACAAGATAGAAATGGGTCTATAGTTACTTACAAAAGTGCTATCGCCGGATTTATATATTGGTACAACCTTAGCTTCTTTCCAAACGTTAGGGAAAGTACCTAACGCAAGAGATCGATTATATATAAGCAACAAAGGAGTTGTCAAGGAAGACGCGCACATGGAGACAAAAATAGGAGGAATGCCGTCAGGACCAGCACCTTTTCGACGGTCAAGAGACTTTAACTTATTTAGCAAAGTGTCGTGCTCTATTACTGGGGCCAACAAAGGCAAACTGTAAGAAGCCATGATCTTCAAGTAATCCGAAGATAGAGGAATGTTTGTATTCTTAGGGCCACTATACATAGAAGAGAAATATGCAGCAAACATTTCGGAAATATTATTTCCATTAGAAGAAGATGTCATGCCGTCGTTCATAGTTAGAGGATAGGAACTAGTACCTCCGCGTCTATCTTTTATATAGGCCCAAAACCGTTATGGATTATTGGTGATATCAGTCTCCAGGTCACTTAAATATGTATTGTAACAAGAAGTAGCTATAGCTGAGCACCGTTTTCTCAGCAACCTTAATTCAAGCTCGTCCATAGGGTTCCCATATAACTTATAACGAGTTCGTATCTTTTCTTTATTTTTCAGGGCTCTGATTAATTTTTTATTGAACCAAGGAGGATATGTTTTACGTCTGCACGATGACGTGGGGGCAAGCTTTTGTATTAAACTATTAACTTTATTATAAAAAATACTAACCATTACATTTACATCGCGAATTCCGTCGAACAAATAGTTCCAATCAATATCATCCAAGTGCTTACACATCAAATTATAATCTAATTTAAAGAAATTCGTTCTCTTAATATTATGATTGTAAGGAAGCCTCGAGTCATCGTCCGATTTAATATGAATTTCAATTGGGGGATGTAAAACATCAACAATACTTAAAGGGTTTTGAGCGACAACAACGCTGCCAGCGGTTAAGCTAGTCAACACCAGGTCTAATATTCGCCCTGACTTGTTCTTAATATTATTGAGTTGGATTAGTTTGTTAATATGAGTAAAATCCGTTAGTAGGTGACCCATACCTGGGGTTACATAACCGTTATCCAACTCACTTACCAAGCTCCAATTGATGTTGCCCTGATTAAAGTCACCTATTATAATGGGCTGCAACCCGGATTTTTCTAAGACAGTGTTACATGAGTCCAGAAAGTATTCTAGATTTGAGCGCAATACAGGAGTAGGTAAATAAATTGCGCACAGAGCCAGTTGACGAACAGATTTTGTGATGGAAACGTCAATAGTAACCCATAGATCTTCATAATGAGTTTCCCATTCAAACATACGCCTTGAATTTTTTTTTTTTAATACAGCTATCAACACACCTCCTCCATCTTTTTTCTTATTATCTCTGTCTTTTCTATACACTACATATCTGTCATCAAATAGCTCTGAGCTCAGTACAGTTTCATTCAACCATGTCTCTACCAATACAACTACATCATAGGTTTCACAAGACATTTGACGATAAAAACCTAGGCATTTAGTGCGTAAACCTCTGGTGTTTTGATAATAAATCTTTAAGTCATTAAATTTTGTTTTCTATAACTACTATAGCACTGACGTAAAATTATGTTAAAAACATTATGCTAGTTTATTTCAAATATCCTTATTTCGAACCAGAATGTTCAGATTCCTGTTCTTTCCGCATAAATATGCGACCACCTCGTACCCAGACGAACTGGTATCCAAGTTCCTTAGCCTTAATTCTGGCTGCAGCGTGAAGGGCCTTATTAGTGGTAGACAGGTGTTCCGTTATATAAATTGGGGTCTTCTGTCCGGCGTATCCCAGATGCGAGGTATTCAATTTATTGTCAGGATTAGATTTATTAAATTTTATCGTGGCTGCGAGGAATTGGTCTCGAGTACGAGGAGAAGCCAGTTGTACTACTATAGATCGTGGTCGAGAATTAGCAGCACTCTGCTTGGCGACTCTAGTACAGTATTTAATGTCGCTGTCCACGATGCCGCTCTCCACCACTTTAGTTAATTGCGTTACGATATGCAATAGATTTTCTTGTTTTTTTTCCGGCAGGCATTGGATTTCTATATTATTTGAACGGGTTTGTTGTTCAAGTTGGTTTACACGTGAGGAAAGATCGTTAATACACATTTTCATCTCTAAGTTTTCATTCTGCAGTTCCTTCAGGGTCTCTTTGGACGCAGCATATTCTTTCAAATGATCCTCGTACTGTGAGTTCATAAATGTCATAGATTTGTCCATCTTATCCATTTGATCTTTAATAGGCTGTAGTTCTCTATTTAGGGTTTCAGTAAATTTTGACAACATTTCTGTCTGTTCCTTCTTAACAGCATCTTGAATGAGTTGCCGAATATCATCACGCGACAGAGTGATGTTGTCCGTCTGAGGCGGAGATCCACGAGCTTGCCTTTTATTCCCCCTGGTGGTTGAGACATTACGCAGAGGAGTACTATCGGACCTGCTGATTTTCGGACCGGAGTTTATGCAGGCCGGGCACTGCCAATCAGTCGGTACTTTGTACGTTTCCACAAAAGACAAGCAAATATAATGATATGTTTTCTGACACTTGACACATGTTGCATATTTCTCATTAGCTACCACTTCACAACAACCCCATGAGAAGGATGGACTTGATGACATGGAAGACTGCTCCGCCATAACACTTTAGCGATCGGGAATTAATCGAGCAATCGATGAAAGTACAAAAACAATCTCACCCAGCACCTCTCAAAATCCGAATATAAATTACGCTCTTCTAATACTACTGAGCACCTAAGCGCAAGCCGTGATGTTTATATGGTGCGTAAATAATTGCTTATTTTAGCAATAGAGAGCGATGCACGACGATCGGCGATAACACAACAGCAGCGCAGGCGACTCGACGCGGTGACTCATAGAAGCGAGCCAACCGCGGGTTGGGGCAGGTCAGGGACGTCCTATTGCGGGGAGGACACGGCGCAACACACGCTCGCTGAGTGTGTAGCTTGGGAGGAGCAGCGCCGTGTCCTCGCAAATGAAGTAGGAGGCGATCTGTCGCTGCCGGCCGCAGTGCAGAGTATGGTCGGTAGCGCAGAGTCGTGGGATGCGGTGGTGTCCTTCTGCGAGGACGTGATGTCGCAGAAGGAGACTGCGGAACGGGAGAGGGAGATCTCGTCTCTCTTCCCCGGCCGCAGAAGGCGCACCGGGCGCAGGAGAAGGGCGGACAACGCCCTTTTCCGCCCCCCATGAATGGGTCCAGGGGCGAGGGACTTGGGAAAGTCCCCGCCCCCTAACCGCTGGACCCGAGGCGTAGGCGCGCGCGGGTGTCGGCGCGCGCCTCCGAGGCGGAGCACGGGGTAGTCTTACACCTCACTACCCCGTGCACGAGAGAAGGCCCGGACAACCGGGCCAGCACCAGCGTGGGGCTGCGGAAGAATTTGGATTCCCGCGGCCCCACGTGCACGTGCGAGGAGGAGACACCGGGGGGTTTTAGCCGGTAAGAGTCCGGCATGCCCCTCCGCCTCTCCCCAGGCGGAGGAAGTCCATGAGGATTTCCCCCCGAAAAAAAAAAAAAACAAAGGTCAGGGACGTCGAACGTTAAAAATTTCTTTAAACTTATAATTGCTATATTTCTTGATACACTGAATTTTTCCAATTGAAATTTTCACAAGGGATCACTGGGCACTTTTCTAACAATTTAATTATAATATGAAGCACCAAGTAAAAACTTAAACTGTGATTTAAAGGCGATTTAACGGGAGTAAAAGTAAACACGTCTATTTGTTTAAAGTACCGCCGTTTTAAGTCACTTTAAGACACTTATGCTTAGAATATCTAAGAAATTTTTGGAAAAATAAAAATGTATAAATTTATATGTTGTTCTTTCATTTTATCATTCTCAAGATGTCCCTCACTTTGTCAATAACTGGAAAATCATCAGATTTGTGTACTTACTATCCTAACACATTACAACTAAACGGTCAGTACGAGTGCGCATTATTGCATTTCTCAACGTTTAATTATATTCCTAATATTGATAAAAAGAACAATAGGTTCTACTATGGATCAGAGGAAGTAATTGAAATACCTGAAGGAACTTATGAACTTCAAGATATCAGCGATCATATAAAGTCCAAAATACAAAACGCTTCGATAAAACTACTATGCGATAACAATACTCTAAAAACTACTATAATATGTTCTAAAAATATAAACTTCGAGAAGGAAGACACCTTTCGAAACCTATTAGGATATGATAAGCAGATCTTAAAAGCTAATAAATTGCATGTCTCACGATTCCCAGTTAACATTTTGCCAACGACCGTGATCAGGATTGAATGTGATATTGTCAGTGGTTCGTACGTAAACGGAGAGCCCAGTCACATTATCCACGAATTTGCACTCAATGTGCAAATTGCATGCACCGTGCATCGTCGGTTGCGATGCGCGGTCGAGTACGGTCGCGTGTGCACTGCTGCGTCTGAATATTATATTCGCGTATCGCGCGGCTTAAGCCGTTGCACGGTTTCCGCTATGAGTACGCAAACGCTCATAGCCAACGAAGTTCTGGCATTTATCAAACATGCCATTGACTACATGGACGAGGTCAGCATCTTGCAGATCTGCAAGTCATCGTTCAAGGTGGACGAGATTTGCAGTACCAAGTTGCTGCTATTCACGACGCTTGGCAAACTCAGCCAGATGCCGTCTCGTCGAAGGGACGGCACAGAGAAGAGCCTCCAAGATATCGTTACGTTGTTGAAGGAGACCGACCCGGACGACGTGCCTGAATTCGTGGCGAAGGATCTGCACAAGCTGCCTCCCGTCACATTCGACCACGTAGATGTCACCAGGCTGCTGAAGGACATAACACTCCTTAAGCAAAGCCAGGTCGAGATGCAGCATCAGCTGGAGGTGTCCAACAACACCATCAGTGATCTACGGGCAGAAGTAGTGTTATTGCGCAATGCAATTTCTGCAAGTAGGTCACCTAGCAACGCGAATGTGAACACGCGTCGCGGGGCTCAAAACGCCTCCGTCTGCAGTTTCGAGTCGGCCGGCTCGAATGCGTCACCAGCTGCCGAGAATGCACACGTTGCAACGTGTGCCGCGGCCGTCCCTGCCTCGACACCGGTGGAGACGACGACGTGTGTAGGTTCGATGACCCCCAAACGAGCCTACTCAGCAATTGTAGCCGCCGCTAAAAAGCCTGTTGAGCCACAAAACTCGCAGGTTAAACTAGCGGCCAAAGCTAAAGGGGGTAAACGGAGCCTGTCAAAACCAAAGCAGGTTCGGCAGGACCCAACATGTTGCTGCGTCCAGCTGTACCGACAACGCTGTTGTACGTGTCCAGACTGCATCACTCCACGAAGGTTGAGGACGTCGTGGAATACATGCGCGTGAGGACCAACTGGACTTTGAGGGTCGAGCTGTTGGAGCCGCGTAACAAAACGAACTTCAAGTCGTTCGTGGTGCGCGTTCCGACACATCATCTCGAGAAGTTCCTCAAAGAAGAGTTTTGGCCGAAAGGAGTCATGTATCGCCGGTTTCGTGGCCAGCTACGTGACACCAGTCAGCGTAACACGACGCCGACACTTCGTGTTCATTAGTATTAGATAATTATGTTATATATATTTATAGTATTTTCAAGTTGTATTGTAGTATAGTATTGTATATGTTTCTATGGGCCCTGATGCCTGAAATAAATGGATTATTATTATTATAATGTGCCACCAGGATATAGAATCATAGAAATTCCTAAAAACGCAATATACTTTCCGATTAATTAAAACAACATAAGCTGCATACATATACGGTTATTGGACATAAACAATCAACTGATAAATTTACGTGGTGAAGAAGTACAGCTTTATTTACATCTAAGAAGAAAAAATGATTGACTATAATAAATATACGCATCAACCAAAAAAAACCATCAGTTTATATAAAGCTCCAAGTCATATAAGAACTACCTCGAAGAAAAGAATAAAATTAACGAGAGAAAATAAAGCATTTCTTAAAGCTATCGGTCTTCTAAAATGAATATCTTAGATGTTTTATCCGCACCAACCTACGACAATACTGTTGAAGGCATCGAATACCATTCATATAAACCGTACGTCACCAGTTTTAACAGGAATGACGAGATACTACCGTATGTACTACCGTCAGCAAGTACCTTGTATTTGGAAGGAACCATAGTTGTTAAGAAAAAGGATGCAAAAGAAACTGCGAGCAGTGTTCATTTTACCAATAATGCTCTACTCTATCTATTTCAAGATATAAGGTACGAGCTAAAATAAGTCGAAATTGATAAAATAAAAAATGCTGGTATAACTACCACGATGAAGTCATTAATTTCAATGAATGAGACCGAATCAAAAATATCTAATTCTTGGGGCTGGAATGTCGAAGGCATAAAAAATATAAACAGTGGTAAATTTTCCTTATCTATACCACTTTGCAACATACTCGATTTTGCAGAGGATTTTAAAAAGATTGTAACAAATAGTAGGCACGAATTGATATTGTTACGTAGCAATACAAACTTGAACGCTGTGAAATTAAATACTGGTAAAATTTTAGAAGACGTTATTAAAAATAAAATAATATGGCGCGTACCTCACGTTAAAGTATCCGATAAAGAAAAACTAAGTTTAATTAAATTGTTAGACTTTTTCTAACAATTTAATTAAACTTGGTTTTTCTTCGTTATCGTCCACTGCAGATGGTATTTCGAAATTGGGATCTTTACGAGTATCCTGCTTTACCTAGGACTACAAAACATACCTGGTCTATCAAAACATCATCGCAAATAGAAAAACCCAGATATATTATTATTGGGTTACAAACAAACAGAAAAAATTGTGCAAGTTCTGACATGTCTCGGTTTGATCACTGTCATATACGAGACGTTAAAGTATACCTCAATTCAATATACTTTCCATATGAAAATTTAAACGTTAATTTTGCAAACAATAACATGGCTTTATTATATGAACAGTATACTCGATTTCAACAGTCGTACTATTTTTTTTTTATTTATTTAACTCAGGCAACAAGGGCCCATATTAAAATACAATAATACTATACAAAAATAACAAAATATAAAATACTATACATAAACAACCGCCACTATTACTTACACTATACTTAGCGCCACTATTCGTTATCGATTGCTCCAGACAAGCTGATAATCTAAAAGGAGGACCTTTTGTGGACGTCAGAGTGGAAATCGAAAGTGATTTAGACATACCTGATCAAACATCGGCATATTGTCTTATATTAAATGACTGCCTCGTTGGCCTAGTGGCGTTAAGCGCGACTGCTACGCTAGAGGTCTTGGGTTCGATTCCCAGGTCGACCAAGGTGTTATTTGGTTTTTCTATGAAATTCTCAGTAGCAGGTCGGAGTTTGGATTTGTGCCCGGTTAGTGGCAATAGGCTCGCCCCCTATTACATGGTACCTAAAAACATATCGGCGAACTGTGGGTGTTCATTGGTACACCTCTGCCTAACCCTTCGGGGATACAGGCGTGATGATATGTTATGTATGTATGTTAATGCATAATAGAGTACAAGCCGCTTAGCAGCACTGTTAAGAAAATATCATGAAATCGGATACTCTCATATTGGATGTACAAGGATTCAAGGATCTTTACAATAATTTTATAATAAAAGAATAGCATTTGCTACTCAAAACTATACGCAGTCGTTTTTAATAAAACCTCCATACTTATTTAGACATCTTACAAGCGAAGAAAAGATTCAAGTTAAATGGATAGAAAAAAACCGAGGCATTTATTGGAGTGAAGGACACATCGACTACAGAAAATTCCATCCAGTCCACGTACCATATTTAAAAGATAAGAATATTATAGTTAAAGGTTCTGAGAAGGTGAAATGGGTTAAGGATCTATGTATGAATTGTAATGTATCGGAACTTGATGAGAAATTGTGTCCTAATTTATCCAAGTTGCATAAAAAATACTCCTGCGATGGAAAACTTAACTTGTGTTGTAATAAACATTCCAAACAGTGTGCTCTTAAAAACGTATTATGTATAAAAAAGTATTTAGAGGAATGATAAATGACAATATTGCGTTTATTTTATAATAACCCTATACTATTTACAGTTACGTTTATTCCTATTCTAAATATAAAAACACAAAACCTTTACGTACAACATTTATTATCATACATACTAAAACTTACAAATAATAACTTTTAAACTCTCGCGCTGCATGTTTATATTTAACGTAACGTTTAATGAACGGGGATTAGCGCGAACATGCATAAATACCTTTAGGGCTTGACGTTTCGACCAGGTTACACCGTCCGTGGTCGCAAGCAGACTGGAGATGCGGTGTCATTGCTCCGTGCACGAAGTATATGATTTTTCATCTACCCCCTTTTCTTCAAGTACCCTACACACTACACTGACCGTGTCCGTACTATGTTCACTAACCGACTTTGCAGAGAATCAAGTTTGTGTTAAGGGAATCACTGGATACCAAGATGCAGGTAGTTTAAAGCCGTCTTCCCGATTGAAATTTGGATGCTTCTTGATTTCAATCGCTTCTCGCACTACTCTCGAATGAAAGTGGCGATCGGTGGAGAGGACTTGCGCGCGATGGAATTGAATCAGTCCAGTTCAGTGTTATTTTTTGTTGCATTATTATTTTGTATTATAACATCTACATTTTCCAAATTATTGAAATTAAACTCCGGTTCATTAAATGACATTGCATCACTCATATATTTTTCATCCGTAGTTAAAGCTTCGTCACTTATTAAATCCTCGAGAATTATTGGCTTTGTATTGATATCAGTTGTTGATCCTTCTTCCGCGTGACTTTTTATTTCTTTACTTGGTTTGTCTGTTTCACCTATTTGTTTTAATACATTCATTATATCAATTGGATATTTGTCTTCTTCCATATCTTTTTGTTGCTTTGCTGTTTTCTTCCCTGTTCCTTTTCCTTTATTCTTAAAGTTTTCTTTGCCTTGTTGTGTTTCGTCTGCCTTGAGGCATTTTACTTCAGTATCATAGAAAGCATGGTTTGCAGACATAAATCTTGACGAAGATAACAATGTTACTTGTTCTGGGGGTTGTCGTATAACATTTTCCTCCTTTGATGTGTCCTGAAAATAAAAAAAACATGACATTAAAGTGTATTTAAAAATAATAGTTTTTTTAATGATTGATTTTGAAAGGTATTTCTTAGTTTTTTTTATTTGTGTTTGACCCTAAAATACGTCAAAAATCATAAATAAATCTCTTTTATATTTGCTCTCAAATGGACATTCACCTCTAATTCTTGATTACTCTCTCTGTCATCTATACTGGGTAAATCATTGTCCTCACTCCAAAAATCCGCATCTATCAGATCTGAATCACTATGACAACTTATAATGGCATCACTCTCCGTCGTAGTAGAACTATTTATTCTTTTGAATCTTTTCGCGGCTGGTTTTTGTTTTATCAAGGCTTGCGGTTTGTTACTGCATGATGCTTTTGGTTCTGATAGGGTGTTGGATAGAAGTTCATGTTCTTTAGTGTAGTAACAATCACAGCAGATGTTTTTCTGGCAATCAAAGCAGCTCAGCAATTTATATTTAATTGTCGTGTTGCCATCCGTTACAATCTGATGCAGCTTCATTGTTCCTTTTATAGGAATAATATTTTCAGGGATATTTTTGGTCATCTTCTGAATGTCGTTTTCATTAACATAAAACATTTTTACTTTACTGTTAACCATTAAATAGTCATATGCTTCTTTTGCGTTGGTTATGTCATTGCCATGTGATTGTCAAGTTGGCGCTTTAATGCCCCACCAACCCCGTCAGCTGGCCCTTTGCCGTGAGAGGCTTCAAAAAAATTCCAAGTTGCATATTCAAATCCGTATTCTTTTATATTATCTTGGAACAAGAAAAAAATATGTTTTTGGCGGTACTGAGTTGCAGGGCTATCAGAAAATATATGAATCTTTTTAATGGTAAAGTGTTGGCACAGTTTCATTATTGGATCCAAATGGGCCCAGATTGCTCCAGGACCATGTTCATTATTTGGGGATATGGAGCATATCGATTGGGGTTTCACATTTTTTCTGTAAAGGACGCAAGTGTGCAATGTGACTTGATTTCTAGACCCTCCGAAGTGTACCGCCTGAATTTCTTCAGACTGCTTGCACGAAAAGTTTTCTGAAAAATCGCAAATCAATGCAGCTTCGTCTTCATCAAGGTTTTCAATACACTTTTTCCACGCCAAGTACTGATGTTGAACATTGTAGTAGTGAGTTTTAAATTTTTGAGCATCATCTTGAAATTCTTTTATCGGTGCTTTGACTGTCCCTTTCACTACCTGTTTTGAATACTTTTTCGTCTGTTTTTCTACGCATTTCTTTTTGTCAATTTTAATATAAGTGTGTGTGCCTATTTTCCATTGAAGCCACTCCACAGGGCTGTCTTCATTTATTGTCAAATCAACAGCTAGTTTCTTATTTTTGCATTCAGAACACTCAGAGTACATGCATTTAAAACATTTACTGCAAGTCAAATTTTTCATAAGTTCGTCAATGTCAGATGTCTGAAGCAAACCTAGCTTCTTCAACGATATTGCCTTGAAAGATAAATTACTATGCTTTATGCAAGCACAAGTATTCCTATCTTGAAGTCTTGGTTTCACAACGGAGAACGGTCGAAAACGATAAAAAGTTTGCAAAGACGCTTTACCACCCTCTAACCTGTATTTTCTATAGAGCTTGTATATTGGTTCCATTAAATATCTCTTTTGCACTTTTTCTTTGTTTCTCGTTATGCACTCGTTTTTTCCCGCACTAGGTCTACTTACATCTTCTCTTTCAAAGAAATCTTGTATATCTTTCTTGAATTTCTTTTTCATTTCGTTTATTGATTTCGTCTTTCTTATTCTTCCTTTCAGACCAAGAACATTAGAAATAGCTGTTTTTAATTTGTATTTATTTGCAATATCGTTGGTAGCAACTTTTTTTAGTACTTTCTTCTCTTTGGTATCTGCTTTTTTAAACTCTGTTTTTAAAGAATCTGTAATTGTGTTTAGCAAAATTAACTTCTTTTTTACCTTTTCTTTTTCCGTCATGGACACATTTGGTAAAGTTTCTTCTAAAAAACTATTCGATTTTGTTAACGGTGTGTCGTCACACTGACGAGTTTCAATGGAAATAGCATTATTATCAGGCCTAATTTGTTGGGGTAGTCGTTTTTTCAGAATTTCCACTCGCTTTTTCATCCGATTGCAGGCCTGTCTTAAATTCTTATTTCGTCGTTTTAATTGAGTATTTTCTTCAGTAAGCTTTTGTAGTCTTTCCTTTAGGATTTTTTTATTATTTTTAGCATTTTTTCTTACTTCTAATGTGTTGTTTTGTTTTGTCGTAGAGTAGGCCTTTTTTTTCTTTCAGCTCTTATAGCATTGGCTTGTCTCCACTTTGCTCGTAGCTCTTGTTTTTCTTCTTCTGTAAGAAGTTCTTTTTTCTTTTTGAAATTTTCTTTAACTTTTTTCAAATGTTTGACACGGATTTCCTCATATTTACTTGGTTTATCCTTTTTGAGTCGTTCTCTGTAAGCTTTTTGCCTTTCGGCATTGGTTTTTGGCGGCATTCCTTAAAAAACAAAAGAAGTAATGCAGTTGTAAGTAATAACCAATTTGATAAGTCAAACCAACAAGTATAGTGGACATCTCTACAGAAGTGTCATTAGCAAGAGTTAAGTATTTGTAATAATCGGTATAATTCTATTCTCAAGCGAATTGAAACAAAGTCGTGAGGCTTTTTAACCGACTTCAAAAACGAGGAAGTTCTATTGAGAACTTCCTCCTTTTTGAAGCATGTAAGTAATATCAGGGGTAAAAAGTTGTTAAATCACATAAAAACGTAAGTAATTTAAATTATTTGATTATTTTTTGCTGGTGGCACTTCCACATAGCAGATAATTATATCCAATCCTTTGTTATTGACTCTCTTTATATTTTAATTTCATAAATTAAGTAGTGAATATTACTATGCTTAGTCAGGTTATAACAGTATACACTCAGCTTTGTGTTGTACTTTTTCGTAACGTAACGAAATTCGTAAAAAACGTTACGAAATATTGGACAAAATGAGGTCAGAAAAAGTATTTTTATTGATAAAAGCTGTTACAGCAAATATAAAAGCTTATTAAATATTCGTAACACACGTATTACAAAAAATGGGTAAATGAAGACTTACCGTTCTATGAAAAATCGCTGATTTTACTTCCTGTCTCGAAAAAGTAACCCCACAAAACACACACGTTGTCACTGATTTTCACGATTGATGTAATGGCGGAGACGTCAGAGCAACAGCCAATCAGAGTGAAGCTAGTGTTGTCCGTGTAAAAAAAATACGGAATCGTTCAGAAATCATGGGAAAGTAGAAATAAATCGCAACTAAAGAGTAATAACTAAATAATAAATGAGAGCGACTCATTTTGTTTTTTTGCTTTAAATTGCAAATTCACTATGACACCCCATAGAAAATCAATTTGATACAGAAACTGCGATTACTGTAGAACGATGATACAAAGAAATTTACAATAATTTAGTTACGTATCGCATTTTATGAAACAAAAACACATGAAAAAGGTAGAGTGGCAAACAGGTTTTTGTATGAAAGGTAAAAAAAAGCTATTTTTAAAATATCAAAATGTTTGATAATAAGTATGATTATAGCTATAATTCTTCGTTATCTTAAAGATTAATATTCATCCTACAAAATTGAGTGTGGTTTTTTTTGTGTGATGATTTATAAATATAAAACTTTTGGACTGTTTCAAAGCACACTTTTTTTTTCAAAGATGTACATGTATTTTGAGAAATACTCATATTATATTAACGATTTAGATATTTTCCTAACTAATGATTCAGTTTCATCCACTATAGGGTCCACCACCTCTTTAACTATGCACTGCGCACTTCTAATTACATTTTCAGTTTCATTGTCACTGTCGCTGCCTAGCGAGTTATTGCACAGGTCAATTACTGATATTTTGATCAGTTTAATGCCTCGCCGCTGGTGCCTGCTCATCACGAATGACTGAGTAGAGTTGTGTTTGTTCACGGTGTCTTTACGCCTTGGTCTCGTCATTTTTTCTTACACCATTCGATTGGTGTTTTCACGATCGCATCGTAGCATCTCATTGAAATCTTCGTAAGGATCTTGAGCATACTGGCTAAAAACTATGTCTGATCCCGATCGCTATAACAATAAAAATAACAAATCGTTAAATATTTAGATTGCATAAAACACCAACATTTGTATGAAAATATAAAATAATTACTTACCGATGTCATATTGAATATAAAGTCCCCGTACAAGTACTTCAAGCGAACTATATTTGGTAAATGATTAAATGTTATCAATTTCTTATGCAGTGCAACAAGTATCGAATGCAATATCTTCTAACCTTTATGTAATAAATACATATTGGTGCCTAAGACAAAGTGGTGGGAAGCGGCATCGAAGACAGGGACATTAAGCACTGCACTAGAGTTGCGAAGCAAAATTCCAACAATACCCGTCCGCGAGCCGTCGTGGTACAATTAGCCTCACCTCGTACACGTGACCAATTACTTGCTGCTACCAGCAAATTTAATAAGTGTAATGCCAATAACAAACTGAATACCACACATTTGGGATTCACTGGACCAAAATCACCGGTCTACGTCATGGAACATTTGTCTACATCCAACAAGGCCCTTCATGCTGCCGCCAGAATAAAAGCTAAGGAAATCGGCTACCTATACGTATGGGTTCGAGGTGGTCGTATATTTATGCGCAAGGGGCCGGAGTCGGAATATATTTTAGTTAGAAATCAGTTAACCTTAGATAAATTGGTTTAGTGTCTTTATTTTGCTTGTAGCTTTGTGTCAATGATATTTAAATTATTTTTATATAAAATTCACTGAGTTAAAGATATACTATCAGAATGTAAGAGGTTTGCGCACTAAAACCCATAACTTTTACTGTCAATTATCTTGTGAAGCTTATGACGTCATTATATTAACGGAGACGTGGTTAAACGACTCTGTTACGAGTTCGGAACTTTTCGATAACAGATATGTAGTTTATAGAAGGGATAGGGTTAGTGTGAAGAAAGATGGGGGTGGAGTGTTAATTGCGGTCATAAAAAAGATTAATTCAAGACGCATGTCTCAATGGGAGAGTCAGTGTGAGGACTTGTGGGTCACTATTGATATACAATTGTCTTGCTCCGTTCGCCATATTGCTCTGTGTGCGATTTATCTCCCGCCGCCTGTACTTCGTACAACCCTGGAATGTTTTTTGGATTCCTGTAACGTTATGTTTGAACAGTCAGGGTTCAAGGCATGCATAGTGGGTGACTTTAATTTAGGTAACATAAATTGGAGCTTGGTGGACGGGCTGGACAATGGCTACACAGCACCAGGTATAGGGCACTCGTTAACTGACTTTACCCATATAAATAAATTGACACAGCTAAATAATGTTAAGAACAAGTCAGGGCGTATACTAGACCTTGTGTTAACTAATCTGACTTCAGGTGATACACAACCCGCCCTTACTCCCTTGAGTGTCCTCGATCCTTTGCACCCTCCACTCTTAATTTCTTTTAAATCCACTAAAGATCTAAGGCTTCCGTATAATAAAACTGATAGAATTAACTTTTTCAAATTAGATTACGATAGTATTTGTGAGCAATTTGGATGCAGTTGATTGGAATGCATTATTCAACGAAAAAGCTGACTTAAACGACATGGTTAAGCTGTTCTATGATAATATTATGAATCTCGTGAAAACATTTGGTTCCGTCAAGAAGCATAAACAACATGCGTACCCACCCTGGTTCAATAAAAATCTAATCAGAGTCATGAGAGAAAAGGAGAAGATAAGAAGGCGCTACAAAATCTATAAAAATCCGAGAGATAAGCTTGAACTCAAATTGTTGACCAAACGTTGCTCCGATATTGCTGCCACTTGTTATAAAAAATATATAAGAGACGTAGAATCTGACATAATTAGAAATCCCAAAAGATTTTGGTCCTACGTCAAAGACAAACGAGGAGGCGGTAGCTCTTATCCACTAATAATGTCCGATGGTATTACTGCGTCTTCCGATGGCGTCGATGTCTCTGAAATGTTTGCAAAGTCTTTTTCTACAATGTATACTATCCCAACAGTTACGCATCGACTAGAAACCTCGGGATACCTGCAAAATTTGCTGGCCAATAGCTTGCCACTTACAGCCCCCGTAATAGAATACGACAACCTTCTCAATAAGCTTAAATCCTTAGATCGCAGAAAAGGCGCAGGTCCAGACGGCATTCCCTCATTCTTTGTTGCTATGTGCGCTTCTTCTATAACAACTCCGTTATTGCTCATCTACAACAAGTCTCTCTCAACAGGTGAATTCCCTAAAGCTTGGAAGGAAGCATTGGTCGTACCAATTCATAAATGTGGCGAAAGCGTTAATGTAGGGAATTATAGACCCATTAGTATCTTGTCAACATTCGCCAAGATTTTTGAATCATTGATATGTCCATATCTGCAGGCACATTTGAAACTTTACTTAAGTAACGTCCAGCATGGTTTCGTTGGTTCAAGGTCCACATGTACTAATCTAGTTATGTTTACTGAGACCCTGACGCGCGCCATTGACTCCGGAAAACAAGTTGACGTAATTTATACAGATTTTAGTAAAGCTTTCGATCGCGTTCCACATCATACTCTTTTAGAGAAGATTTCTGCTTATGGTATAACTGGTTCCTTTCTTACTTGGTTTAAATCTTACCTTGACAGCCGTACTTTCTTCGTTGCCGTAAATGGGTATCGCTCAAAATCCTATAGGGTCACATCGGGCGTGCCTCAAGGATCCCATGTCGGGCCAATTCTTTTTAATTTTTTCGTCAATGACTTACCCATTACATTAAATTACTCGGACTGTTACATGTACGCGGACGATCTGAAGTTTTGTAGACAAGTTGAGTCGGCCGAGGATGTGGAACTGCTACAAAAAGACATCGACCGGTTAGTTACTTGGTGCGACAATAACGACATGACCTTGAACATCAATAAATGTTACCATGTCAAATTCTCTAGGAAGGCTAGCTTAATCCCGTCTGCTTACCACATTCGCCACAGTTATATACAGGAGGTAGAACAAATTAGAGATTTGGGTATTCTGTTTGATAGGCAGCTGACTTTTGTTCCGCACATCGAGAGTGTTATCAAAAAGTCAGCGAGAATGCTTGGATTTGTAATCAGGAACGTTACTAATTTTAGCAGGAGTCAAACCAAAATTCTTCTTTACAACAGTCTCGTACGTAGCTCCTTAGAGTACTGTAGTACTGTTTGGAGACCGCATTACGCTACTCATGCGTTGAGACTGGAGCGGATTCAAAAACGTTTCTTGTGGCACCTAGCTTACTCAGCCGGGATAGCAAAGAAGAAGCCATCTTATAAAGCTAGACTGTCGCATTTCAATATGGTTTCCTTGCAGAACAGAAGAGACATCCTTGATACCGTATTCCTAGGAAAGCTTATACAACACAAAATTGACTGTCCTGAATTGCTTTCAGATATTAAATTTCGTGTCCCCGCAAGACTTCCTCGAGCTCCCATAACTCCCTTGCACCCACCATTCCGCAGAACGGTCCTGGGCGCAAACTCTCCTATACCCCGACTATGTAAACTATTAAATAGCTTAAGTGATCTTGTTGATGTCAATGTGGATTCAATTTACAAGCTCAAAAAAGAATGTGCAAATTTTAATCTTGCGTCATTACCGTAGTTCTATTATTATTTTACGTATAAGTTTTTTTTGAAACATTTAAGTATCTATAATTACATTATATTAGCTATAAGTTAAACAACATAAGTAGTTTGTATTCTACTCGGACTCTTGTGTTAGTTTAGTAATAATACAAATAATGTATAAGTTTAATCACACCTTTTGAGCATGATGTGCTTACCTGTAAGGGATCGTTACACTAGAGCATAGCATACTTGTACCTATGATATTTTTTTGTAATTGTATTGGTGTAATTGATTGTTGGTGAGCCTAATAAATAAAATAAAATAAATAAAATAAAAATAAAATAAAATAAAAAGACAACCAATCGTATTGTAAAAACACTAAAAAGCAATTTACGGTGGTTAGTTTCAAATGATTGTATTTTTGCTTATGCCCTTTGACTACCGAAAGTTGTTAACTAAGCATTACATGTATCCGAGTGATGAAATACATATACGCTCATATTACATCGTCATAAACATTGTTAGTAATAATATTCCTGCTACATGTCGCAACTTGATGTTTACCCGACAGCGATGAAGCAAAAAAAAAGGGTATATTCATGATCAACAAATATTGTAAAGCTGAATAAATAAAACAATCAAGGTTTCTCACAATATCACATTTATTTATTTATGATAAATTTTATTCTTACACAATAAAACTATAATAACTTATAAATTAACTTACGACATTCTCATAAACACTTTCAACTAACTCTAATTTAAACATAATATTTTAATGTGACAAAATCTTATTCATTAATACATTTCACTTCCATTTTTAATAAGATAGTAACTAAAAACAATCACTTAATATCATCATCCACTACAACAAAATGTTTTCGTCGTAGTTATTCTCGTAGGTATCAATTCACGCAACAATTTCGTATACCAATCAAGAAACGCCGAATAAGACAAAAAGAACAGTTCATCCAGCAGCTGAGTTAATATTACTAAGAGCCTTACCTTTTAAGTTTTGTCAACAAACCCCATCTGATGGGTTTGTATTGTAAATTTGTAATTACGCACGATGCTATCAAACATATTTCAATTTAGCCACAATCTTAACATTCATACACATAGCTGTTTATTAATGCTCCTGTTTATTAAACTACAGCCATTTCACAAAATCACAATAAATGGAAACTAGTTACGAAAGACAAGACGAAAACACGCGCGCGAACGATTATAACAAAAACTTAATAAACAATCTGCCACAGATCATAAATATCGAAAAACGACCAAGTTGCAACACAGAAGTAAAACAATAAAAATATTAATTAAAAATAAATATACTAAACATTAATAAGTAAGTAAATAATATTGTGATAATTAATTATATAAGTTATAAGTATTTTAAAACGCAAGTTTCATTTAAAATACAATAATTACTGGAATAAGAATTGACAAGTGCGGTGAAGAACCCAAAAGACTTTTGCTCCAAAACGAATATGAGAGTGGAAATAAAGTAAAAGGACCCTGACTGAGGACTCTATAAGTCTATTGGCAGGTAGGCTAGCTTACTGTAAGTGTAAAAAATTGCGTATGTCACATGTCAAAGCACCACTCTTAGCAAAAATAGGGATTTTTGTTTTGTCGTATAATAAAAAGTCAAGATGGCGGGGTATTATTTTCCGTTTTTGAAGTGTGAGTGCGTATATGGACAAGGAGATTTCGTTTGAATGTGTGAGTGTAAACTAGGCACAACTGTCGCGAGCCTACCTCGTAACAGATTATTATGAGTTATTGAATGAATTTGAATTTGACATATGTGACGTCATGATTTGTTTGTTATTGAAATGTTTGGTTAGAAGTTTTACTGCCGTTTTATGTTATGATTAAGTTTGAAGAGTATTGTTGTATTAAAATAAGATAGTTAGGATTTTTGGAGGTAAGCTCTGCCTATTTGCCTATACGCTATGCACGCCACTGAAAATCAGCATATATCGCAAATGGAACATTTTGCTTTCTTTGAATGTTTTTAAATTGTATAACCGACCCCTTATTTGGTAAAACAGTAACGATCCCTTCACATTGATGTTTATTAAATTTTTCTTCATCAGGAAAAAACAATAAACAAGTTTCACAAAAATACAATTTACTGTATTGTTTTGTGATTTGACTTTTTACAAGACGAGGTAAATCTTTTATGAGACAATAATGAGATGAATTATCATTTTCTATATACAGCAAATGAATAATTTTTGACCGCTCGTTTAACTTTTTTGGTCTATACAGTGGACCTGTTATAGTTTTACCATTTCTTAGACCGTAAATTTGTATCATGGGATTGTGTCTTTCAGAAATATTGATGTCTGAAAAAGAGATTGGAAAATCAATGCCATCAATGTTAAAGACGTCGCGAAAATGTGGATAAGAAGTTACTCTCTCCGAATGATGCGTAGCGGGGTATAAGGCAGCAACAATGCACCATAAAAAAAAACAATAATCATCATTGTTTTGAATACTCAAACAAGCTTTTTTGCTCTTTATGAATTAAGGTAAATCTAAAATTTTTGATCCCCTAAGTGGTTGAAATTTATTAATTACGTTAGCAACGTCTACTAAGGGCACCCCCTGCGGGGTTCGGACCTCGACTTAGTGCGTTGCTAACAATCTTAATAAAGCAAAACAGCAAGGGATGGCTGGATCAAAATTTTTATTATTTAGGGACATATTTTTATTGCTAGTTTGGCCGGCTCGGGCCAGCTTGATCTAGGGACGGGAGGATAACATTTACGTTATTATTATTTATAATACGCGACGGGCCTCGCCGGCGAGGACGTAATATACGGCGGTTGTGTTTTGTATTGCTACTGCTAGCTAAATCGAATGCTTCTTGGAGAAGCGTTGTTTTATCATCGGGGTAGGAGAGAGTATGTCTGGGGCGTTTAATCTTAGATATTACGGAAGGTACGTATCGCGCGGCCGCTACGATTAGCGGGTTACGGTGGGTTTCGGAGGAGTCGAAAAATCGAATCGCGGCGCGTTTCATGAACTGCTTGATTGTTGGCAGCTTTAAGTCACAGTGCAACTGCAAGTTACGGACGTAACCTGGAGCGCCTGTGGCTCTACGCATGAAACGGTTTTGGAGAGTTTGCATTCGTTTGAGTCGATAATCGGGTACGTGAGAGAATACGACGCTGCCGTAAGTCATGATAGGTCTCACGCACGCAGTGTAAATTCTCTTCTTACAAGTAAGAGAGAGTTTACTGCGCTTGTTCAACATACAATGAAGTCGGCCGAGAGCGAAGGCGGCTCGCGCGCGTGCCGCTTTAATATGAGCTATGAAGGTAAGCTTCCGATCAAGGATTATACCCAGGTATTTGGCTTGCTGTTCCCAAGGGATAGACTTGCCGAAGAGGGTTATAGGTGGAGGGGGAGCGGGAGGCTGCCGTTTCTTGCTAAAGAGCACGGCTGCGCTCTTGGTAGGGTTGACTTCGATTCTCCATTTCGCGAACCACTTCCCGAGGGTCGTGACCGCGGTCTGGAGAGTTCGACCTATCGCTAAGGGGCTGGTGCCTGAATAATAGATGGCCGTATCGTCGGCGTACATAGCTACTTGGGGTTTGCCACCGCGAGGAATGTCGCTAGCGTATAGTGTGAAGAGGAGTGGAGAGAGTACGGAGCCTTGAGGGACTCCGGCCCGGATCGGGTGAGGGGAAGAGAGGGTGCCCTCAACGCGATAGCGAAAGGACCGATTCGACAAAAAGTTTCGGATGATGAGCACGAGACGATCTGGCACCTCGAGTTGGTATAACTTGAAGATCAAGCCATTGTGCCAGGCCTTTGCTATATCGAAGAAGAGCACGCCAGTGAGCCTTCCACGCTGAAAATCAGCGCTTATATGCTCGACTATGCGGTGGACTTGTTGGATGCACGAGTGTTGGGTTCTAAAACCGAACTGCTCGTCTGGTATGAGACTCCTGGACTCGGCATAGTCCATAAGACGGGAGTAAATAATTCGCTCGTATAGCTTCCCAAGAACCTTGAGTAAGCTAATTGGGCGATAGCTAGTGGGCTCAGACTTCGGTTTACCGGGTTTGTGGATGCCGATGACTATCGCTTCTTTCCACTGCTGTGGGAAGAGATTGTTGCCTAATGCTGCATTGAAGATGCCTGTCAAGAGGATTACTAATGCTGGGGGGAAGAGTTTGATCACCTTATTGGTGAGTCCGTCTGAGCCAGGGGCTTTACGTGGATGCAATTCCTTGATCAGAGAGCGTACCTCGTCTACAGTTACCGGCGCGAGTGGGTGTTCCGGATCCTCGGAAGGAGGGAGCGAGGCCTTACGTTCGACTTCAGCGTCAACTCTGGCGAGGTGAGCTAGATCGACCGGAAGGTCGCTAGGCGTACACTGGGCCTCTAAGCTGTCTGCTAGGCATTCCGCTTTCTCGTCGTCTTCGAAGGCAGGGCTCTGATTCGGACGGTTCAGCGGGGGCATAGTAACTTCGGTACAACTACGTAGTTTACGTTGGAGATTCCAAAACGCGTGATGGTTGGGCTCTAATTGGTCGAGAAACTTATCCCAGCGTTCGTCACGCAGTATCCTTATGCGTTTTCTAAAAGCACGCTGTAGAGAGCGCATGCGGACGCGATTGGAGTCGCAGGGATAAGCGTCGTAGGCGCGTATAGCCGCGTTCTTCTCCGTCAGTAGGGCACGGGCGTCGTCCGGAAGGAGCCAGCGAGCGTCTTCTGTCAAAGGTACCGACCGTGAACACTCGTTCACCAGGGACTGCACGTGCTCAGTGAGGGAGTCGATCGCGCCTATAGCGTCCATCGCGGATTTTACGTGGTCTGGGATTGAATCGAGATGCGCGGAGTGGACTGACTTAAGGCGAGTCCCAAGCTTCGTCCAGTTCGTAACTATCTTGGTGGGGATGGGCTGACCAGCGTCTGGGGGACCTACACGCGGACCGAAAGACATGATCACTGGTCGATTGTCAGAATCTAATTCCTGAATAACTTCAATGAACCGAAGCGCTAGGTTAACGTTATTAAGCAAAGCTATATCTAAGATGTCGGGGCGGTGATTTACGTTAGCGGGAAAGTGCGTAGGATTCATAGGCGCGATGATGTCAAAGTTTAACTCGGAGCTAAGAAGGTCTAGGTGTCTACCGCGGATATTACGAGTGTGGCTATTCCACGCTTCGTGTTTTGCATTCAGGTCTCCCGCCAGAAGGACGGAGTCGCCGAGAGCAAGAAGAGCTTGCAGGTCAGATCGTAAGTCGACCCCCTGAGGTGACGGAGGGATATAAACTGAGACTAAGAACAAAGGTCTATGACCGGTCATGCCTAGCCTACAGACAGAGGCTTCAATGTGCGACAGCGTAGGTGGGTCCATCGGAACACAGTACAGGGACCTTTTGAAGTAAATGAGCGTGCCGCCGCCTGCGGCTCTGGTTCGATCGTTACGGACTAGGTTATAATTCGCGATTCGCGGGTTTCTATGAGACGGTTTAAGAAAGGTCTCCTGTACAAGAAAAACGTCGAGTTGGTGGTCGCGGAGAAACGTTGCGATTTCATCGCGTTTATTATTAATGCTTTGCGCGTTAAAGAAACCTAATTTAAGGGAACGGGGTTTGAGTTTACCGGCGGATGTAGCCATTAGAACGCGGCGGCTTTGTATGCGGCGAATACGTCGCTGAACTGCTCCCTAATGAAAGGTGCGTGCAGAGGCGAGGGGTTGGCTCTAATCGCCTCAGCCATAAGGCGGATACGATTAAAGTCAAACGACTCGTACACCTCGATATAGTTTTTTACCGACGCGGTGATGTCGGCCGAGAACGTCGGGGCCATAAGGGCCGCGGCCGACGGTGATGCGTGCGCGGGTTTCGGTACAGGCGCAGGTTTGAACGCGGCGAGAGGTATGCGTGGGACAGAGGGTCCTTGGAGCGCGGTAATCGGTGCTGTCTCCTTCGGAGGAGAGGCGAGGGCCGGGAACGCACGGAGATGCATTTCTCTATTCCAACAAGCCCCGGTTGGGCGTTGCGGACTAAGACGCGGCAGAGCGGTCGCGGGTTTTTGCGCGGGGGCCAGTGCACGGGCGACAGGCCGTTTCGCGACGGTTTTTGGAGCCTTTGGACAGCCTCGGTAGTTTGCTGGGTGACCCTTTTCGCCGCAGAGAACGCAGCTAGGGGGCTCAGCGCACTGGGTGCGGTCCTTGGGCCGGGGACAATCAAGCGTTCCGTGCTCGCCGAGGCACTTCACACAACGAGGGCGCGCGAAACAGTTACGCTGCGAGTGACCGTACAACTGGCAGCGGTGGCACTGACCGATAGTGCCGGTTTTTCGTGGCGGCTCAACTTTTATTCCGGAAAGTTGGCAGACGGATTTAATGTTGAAGATGGACTTACCGTCTGCCGATCTCTCGGTGACGGCAAGGACCATCTCGTATGGCAACTTGCCTCGCGAACGGTACATCCGGTGTACCTCGAGGGCCGGAATGCCCTGCGAACAGAGGTCTTTAAGAATGTCCTCTGAGGACAACTCAACGGGGACTGATTTTATAACTACGCGGAGGACGCGTTCCTCTGGGAGAGTAAAACTATGGTATGGCAGGGCTCTCTCCTGCAGCATACGAGTAAGCGACCGAAAGTCGGCCGCTGTCGGTACAACTATTTTGATGCCGTCCTTGACAGAACGGGCACTAGAGAAATTAATGTGGTGCTGTGTGCACCACGATGACACCTCGGTCCACTTTCCTTTCTCCTGAAGGAAGATTGGAGGAGGGACCGGGCCACCCTTCTTAGGGGCTGACAAGTCGGAGGTATTGGTCGCCAGAGGGGCAGTATGCGAGGAGGGTGATGCTGAGAGTGCTGCTGGCTGAGACGCCGAGGCTTCAGCAGAGGAGGGAGAGGCGACTGTTTTTGCCGCCTTGGAGGGTACCTGTTGGGACTTAGCCTTTCGGGTACGTTTTTTGCCCTATCCAATGACTTCAGTAAAGCCATCGGTCGAGCACGACGAGTCGGATGCGGAAAAAGCATCGATGGAGTAATCGGAAGCGTTAGCCATCTCGGCGTCGACAGGGGACGGAGAAGCAGAGCGGGGGCGGGAAGTGGATGCCGGTGATGCGTCACACGCAGGTGTGCAACTCGGCGAAGTAATTCTCGGAGACGAGACAATAGAAATAGGAACAATAGCGTTCCCAACAATGGGTTTCGACATAGCAGTCGAGACAATGGGCCTTTGGCGGACTTTAATCCCTTTGTCGGCGCCGATAAGAAGGCGCGGGCAATCTAACTCTGAGAGCAAGGAGGGGTTATGTTTACGGGTCCAAGCCTGGAAGAGGTCTTGGATGACCTGGGAGTTCTTCATCTCCTCGATGAAACGGGGCCAAAGGGCATCCATTTTCTCGAGAAAACGAGAAGTAAAAGGTGAAAACAAATTAAAATTAAAAACCTAACATAGATAATGACGTAGGGGACGCGCCTAGCATCAAACTAACCTATCTAAATCTATCTCCCCGGGTAGGTACGCCCGGGGATGTGTGACCCTCCCTGCTGGGTTTAAGCAGGGAGGTGAGTACCTATGGTGTGCCTTAAGCTGTGATGTACTCGTCGCCAGTCTTAATGTGTGAACGAGGCCCTGACCAGTCTAGCGCGAAGGGTGTAGACACACCCAACCGACACTAGGTGTGTAGCTGAAAAGGAAACCAGATCACCAGGATCGACTAGGAGACCCCCCAAGGCCGATACACTAGGTCCCGTCCAATTGACTGCTTTGCCTTAAAGAGGCTCGGCGGGTGTGATTGGGCACAACACCCCACTCGGTTTCGTTGGCACCGTTAGGATTTCCACCGAGGACCGCGAAACTGCGGTTTTATCCTGAAGGGACAAATGAATTTAATTCGCGAACCAAGAAACAGTGTTGATCTGCCACCGCCTTGAAAAAGGCAGCTTTAGATCTATCGATGTGCGTAGGCGGGCTACGCAGAGCGTTACGCAATCGTAACAGGTAGCAGGACGGGTGACGAGAGCGAGCGCGCCACAGAGCGACACGTCCGTTCACGGCGAGCGTCGAGCGGAGAGTGATTCAGGGGGTGGATCTACCAGTTATCTGTCCGACAGTTGGCTAGATCCACTACGGGTACGCGACCCCGGACTGCCCTAGCTGTTGCCGTCACATTCATTGTACCTCCGTGATGGTAGCATCCTATAACCCATCCTACCTTATATCCTTTCCAACGTATCCTTTCCCAATTCCTTATCCCGCAGGAACGCAATGGATATTCATAAAAATAATTTAATTATCCAAAATGGCGGCGATGTGGTTCGCCACCCATCACGTCTCGTTTCTCGCGGGGGCGAAAAGTGGCCCACGGAGAGCCGCTTCGCTACGTTGAATGTAAGAGGAGGAATGCAAGGAAAGGTGGATGAAGTATGTCAGATGATGGATGTTGAGACAAAAATTAAGAAAGGTATGCTGAGGAGGTTTGGCTATGTCGAGAGAAAGAATGAAGAACGATTGACGAATAAAGTGTATAAGGCGAGTGTGAATGAAAACATGCCAGGTCAAGAGTACCATAAACCGAACAGCATGTATGAAGGGAATAATGAAAGTGGACAAAGCGAAACAGGTGTGTAAGGATCGTAGCTAGTGGAAAGAAGTGGTCTCTGCCTACCCCTATAAGGGAAAAAGGCGTGATTATATGTATGTATGTATGTACAAAGCGAAACAAGTGTGTAAGGATCGTAGCAAGTGGAAAGAAGTGGTCTCTGCCTACCCCTACAAGGGAAAGAGGCGTGATTATATGTATGTATGTAAATGCGTAAACCAATTGCCAGAACTAACATGAATTTTGCATACCGAACAGAAAGGCATTTTTTAACAAAAAAAAAACAAATTGAAACTTACAAAATACAAAATAATCGCCACTTACAAGGTATATAGGTACTACTTTTAAATGCTCAAACTTAACCACTGGATCTGTTGACTGCTGCGATTAGACTTTGTTATATTTTCATCACATTTACCATAGTAACAGCTCTGTTCTGCTTCTGAAAAAACATGAAACTTGGATTAGGACAGTCTACGTACAAAAAAATATAATTCTGACTTACGCTCGCGGTTTCAAGAACCTTTTTATCTCGTTACTTTATAAACTTCTAATTGTGTATTTCAGAAATCAAACTTTGAATATTTACAATAATATAAAAACTAAGCCTAACAAGAAATAAGAAGAATTATAAACTAAATAAACCTAAAACAAGCCATCAAAAAATACAAAACTATACATAAGATCTTTATCATAAAAAAATATCTGAATATAATATATCTATTACTGGAGAATATTTAAAAAACTGAAACTCTAAAACCGAATGATTATAACCATTACCTACCTTTTTAATAGTGTAGTCTCAGATGATCGTTGTAGATATTTTTAAATCTTAAATTTCACAATCTTCTATATCGTGCGACGATCACTGTTGCCGTAAAGGCATGACCGTATTTTAAATCGTTGAGATTGCTGAAAAAATAAAATACACCTGAACTTAATTATCAGTAGACAAAGCCATGAAACAATAGTTAAATAGTAAAGGACTTACCTTTCAATGTTGAGAATAGAGTTTCTTCGATTTACAGGTACATTAAATTTATTAATTTAAGTTTAGCACATAAGTAAACTGTGAATAAAAATTATTTATTATTACTTAGCAGTGGCGTGCATAGCATATAGGCAAATAGGCAGAGCTTACCTCCCAAAAACCCTAACTATCTTCTTTTAATATAACAACACTCATCATACATAATCATAACATTACAGGCAGTAAAAATTCTAACCAAACATTTCAATAACAAACAAATTAATAATGACGTCATATTTGTCAAATTCAAATTCATTCAATAATTCTTAATTATCTGTATCGAGGTAGGCTCGCGAAAATGTGCCTAGTTTACACTCACACATTCAAACGAAATCTCCTTGTCCATATACGCACGCACATTTCAAAAACGGAAAATAATACCCCGCCATCTTGACTTTTTATTATACGACAAAAACAAAAATCCCTATTTTTGGCTAAGAGTGGTGCTTTGACATGTGACATACGCAATTTTTTACACTTACAGTAAGCTAGCCTACCTGCCAATAGACTTATAGAGTTCTCAGACAGGCTCAGTCCTTTTACTTTTTTTCCACTCTCATATTCGTTTTGGAGCAAAAGTCTTTTGGGTCGTTCAACGTACTTGTCAATTCTTATTCCAGTAATTATTGTATTTTAAATGAAACTTCCGTTTTAAAATACTTATAACTTATATAACTAATTATCACAATATTATTTACTTATTTATTAATCTATACATATAATAAAATTGTAGAAAAGTGGTGTCTGTACAATGGAAATATAAACAAAAAAAGTAGCAAGGGTTGATATAATATCGATGCCGAACCAGAAATTATAATTATTATTTTTTTGTCTGTTTGTCTGTGTGTTTGTGCACGCTAATCTTAGAAACGGCTTTCTCGATTAAGATGCGGTTTTCACTAATATATTGTAGTAAGGTTCACTTAACATGTAGTGTTTATTTCATGTCAATCGGTACATAAATAAGTAAGTTATGTCAATTTGAAAAATCACGGCGAACATTTGTTAAGGTATTCTATCAGAGTTAAAAGCTGCAGGCCAACCTGTGCTTGGCGAACTTAAGAGGCTCTTCAATTCCGTCATAGCCATTGGGACAACTCCGGAGGCGTGGAATGGGGGCGTCGCGTCGTGGCAATGTTTTTCAAGAAAGGTGACAAAAGACTCCTGAAAAACTATAGGCCAGTCACACTCCTGAGTCACGTTTACAAGATGTTCTCGAGAGTCATCACAAACCGTCTTTCCGTAAGATTTGACGCATTCCAGCCACCGGAACAGGCTGGGTTTCGCAAAGGTTTCAGTACCATAGACCACATTCACACGGTGCGGCAGGTTATACAGAAGTCCGAAGAGTATTACCAGCCCCTGTGCGTGACCTTTGTGGACTATGAGAAAGCCTACGACTCGGTCAAAACCTGGGCTGTTTTGGAATCCTTGCAGCGATGTCGATTGGCAGTACGTCAAGGTACTAAGAAGCCTGTACAGTATGGGTTCAATGTCCGTCCAAGTACAAAACTACCGAACAAAATACATCCAGCTGCACCGAGGTGCTAGACAGGGAGATGTCATATCTTCAAACCTGTTCACCAATGCACTGGAGGATGTGTTCAAGACGCTGGATTGGAACGGACTGGGAATCAATGGTGAATATCTTACGCACCTTCGCTTTGCCAATGAAATAGCTATTATGGCAGAATTGCTGCAGGATCTGCACAAAATGCTGCACAGTCTTAACGCTGCCTCGAGACGTGTGGGGCTTGGGGTGAATTTGGACAAGACAAAGGAAACGTTTAACAAACATGTCATCCCGGAACCAATTGCCGTCGAGGGCACTACGCTTGAGGTTGTACAAGAGTACTTCTACCTTGGGCAAGTACTACAACTCGGTAGAGACAACTTCGAGCGGGAAATCGCCAGAAGAGTGCAGCTTGGCTGGGCAGCATTTGGGAAATTGCGTCATATCTTCACGACGACACTGCCGCAGTACCTGAAAAGCCGGGTGTTTAACCAATGCGTCCTACCAGTTTTACGGAGCCGAAACGTGGAACATGACAGTCAAGTTGGCCCACCGACTGCACGTCACTCAGCGTGCTATGGAAAGGTCTATGTTGGGGTACTCATTAAGGGATAAGATCCGGAACGAGATCATACGACATAAGACCAAGGTGACTGATATTGTCCAAAAATTTAGCAAGCTGAAGTAGCAGTGGGCTGGCCATGTCTGTCGCAAAACCGACGAGAGGTGGAGCAGGAAGGCTCTCGAATGGAGACCATGCTTAGGCAAACGTAGTGTAGGACGCTCCCCGGCTAGATGGACCGATGACCTGAAGAAGGCAGCCGGCAGTGACTGGATGCAAAGGGCAGAAGATCGTGACCGTTCCTTGGGGGAGGCCTATGCCCAGCAGTGGACTGCAACAGGTTGATATGATGACGTACACGCCTCGCGCCTGCGCGTCCATCTCCCGAGCCTTTTCCCAACTATGTTGGGGTCGGCTACCAGTCTTACCGGATTCAGCTGAATACCAGACCTTCATAACCCATTTTACTGGGAAACACAGTAATAACATAGACTGCCGAAGATCGGTCCTTTTCTTGATTTTCAGGTATTTACGTATCTTAATTTTTATTTAGGGTTTGTAAGTAAATTTTGTTAGCATTTGTTATAGGTTAGGCATTTATTTCCTTGATTTAAATATCCGTTTTTATATTAGAGCATTCCAAATGTCATATTTTGGGGCCAAACAAATTACAGAGGATCCTTTCATGCCAACTTTTAAGGTGCAGGACCAGGTTTATCACCTTATTGGATCTTTGCTTCCACAAAATGAGCCTAAATTTCTTCAAATTAATTTTGCATCAAATATCTACAAGCTACCCTGTAGAATTTTTAGAATCCCTCAATGACCCTGGACTACCAGCACATAAAATAAAATTAAGGATAGGCGTACCCATAATGCTTCTTAGAAATTTAAGACCCCCAAAACTGCAATGGCACCAGGTTAAAAGTGACCAATTTACAACGAAATCTGATTGAAGCAGAGATTTTAACAGGGTGTGGAAAAGGTGAAAGTGTTTTCATGCCTCGGATTATTATTATTATAATTATTTATTTCTTTATTATACATATTATTATTATATTACAAAATCAAAATGAAAAAATGAAAACATGTACAAAAGGCGGCCTTATTGCACCTGGCAATCTCTTCCAGGCAACCTTTCAAAGAAATGTATATAAAAGGAAACAAAACAAGAATGTAAAAAATATTAGACATAAAAACAACTAAAATTATGCTTAAGTTTACATATTTTCACAGAAGATTGTGTGACATACATACCGATACAGACATAGACATAAAACATAAAACAGAAAGAAAAACAAGAACGAAACAAAAAATGGAGGGTAAATAATGTGCCTTAACAGCTTTTTTAAATTTACGTAAGCTCTGCTCACGACGTTTAAATACAGGCAATGCATTCCACAAACGTTCTGCTTGAACAGCAAAAGACTGGTCAAAGAATTTTGTGGAGTGTATTGGGTACTTTCAACTCTAGGCTCTCAGATGACCTCAGGGACCGGGAGTGTGAGTCCCTCAGAAACTCAAAACGATTTTTTAAATAAGAAGGTGTTGAAGGAAGAAACAGAACGTTGTAGAGAAGAGAAAGGATATGAGTATTCCGGCGAAGCCGGATGGGTAACCACTCAAGCTTAGTGTGGTATTCTGAGACGTGGTCATACTTGCGCAGACCAAATATGAACCGAATACTAAAATTTTGGAGACGCTCGAGCTTATCAAGTAAGTCTTCGTTGATGTCGAGATAGCTGGCTTCAGCATAATCAAGGATGGGAAGAAGAAGGGATTGTGCGAGCGCAATTTTGGTGGTAGTAGGGAGAAAGTTGCGAAGTCTCCTTAGAGATCCAGCCGATGCGTACAGTTTCCGGCAAGTTTCTTGGACCTGGACAGACAAGGAAAAGTTCCTTTCGATCACGATCCCCAAGTTTCTGACGTTATCACTAAAAGGAATAAAGCTGTTGTTGAAAGAAACTTGAGGAAGCAATGTCCAGTCAATGTTGGCGATCGTCCTAGAGCTGCCAACTACAATAACCTGTGTCTTAATGGGATTTACTATAAGGCCGTATCTCATGCTCCACTGAGAAATGTGGCACAGGTCTTGGTTCATAATGTCAATTGCTTCAGGTAGTTTTGCAAGAGGCGCTTGACTGTATATTTGAAGATCATCTGCATACAATTGGTAGGAAGAAAGAAGTTCATTAGATATTGAATTAATAAAAATAGCGAATAGTAAAGGAGAAAGAACGCCACCTTGAGGAACGCCGGCACTATTATTAATCCAATCGGAAAATAAATTACCGAAGTACGACCGTGTAAGTAACTGTGAAACCATTGAATTACCGTTGGAGATATGTTGAGGGAGCACAATATGCCAAGCAAAATATCGAAATCAACAGTATAATTAGTAATTTGAACCAGGGCTGTGGTAGTGCTATGTCCAGGTCTAAAACCTGACTGGAAGGGATTGAGAATGTTAAATTTAGAAAGAAATGCACTAATCTGCATATGAACTAGACGTTCAAGGACTTTTGAGAGGAAAGGCAAGATAGAAATGATTCGGATTCCTCTCATTCCAAATAATTTCCCATTTAGTTTTAAACGAGTCCAGTTTCCAGTCAGCCTATGTTTTGCGATGACAATTAATAAAGCCCAAGGTCAGACGTTGAAAGTTGTGGGTGTAGATCTAAGTATCAGCTGTTTCAATCAATCCTAGGAGCCTGTATGCTTTCATCCCCGATGGCCATGCCATACGTCAAATATCGTATACAGAGAAGCATCTGTAAAGTAAATTTATAGCTACCCAAGCGAAAGTATATGTATAAAAACCTAATTCTAAATATGCTGCCCGAAAAGTAACTATTCTACGCGGACGAAGTCGTGGGCACAGCTAGTCGTTAATAATTTTATCATCATCATCATATCAGCCCGGAATCACCCACTGCTGGGTATAGGCCTCCCCTTTTTTCTGCCATTGTTGTCTGTCTTGCGCGTCCCTCATCCAGGTGGTTCCCATTACCTTAGCTATGTCATCAACCCAACGTGCTCTCGGTCGTCCCTGACTTCTTCGCCCTGTCCTTGGCCACCATTCAGTCAGAACCCTACTCCATCGGCTGTCAGTACGTCTAGCTAGGTGTCCTGCCCAACTCCATTTGAGTCGTATCGCCCGGTCCCCGACGTCGAACACTTTTGTGCGACGTCGGATTTCAGTGTTACGAACTCGGTCTAACAGATTAATGCCGAGCATGGCTCGCTCCATGGCCCTTTGTGCTACTCGTATTCGGTGCACAGTCTCCTTTGTCAGCGTCCAAGTTTCGGCACCGTAGGTTAATGTGGGCAAGACACACTGGTTGAAAAGGCGGGTTTTAAGGCACTGAGGAATCTTCTTGGATTTAAAAATGAATTCTAATTTGCCGAATGCTGCCCACCCTAGCTGTACTCTTCTTGTTGTTTCTTTGTCAGGATGCTCCTTATCAAAAGACAGAACATGTCCCAGATAAATGTAATGATCGACAATTTCCAGATTCTCGTTTCCAACTGTAACAGCTGTAACAGAGTTATCTGGAATGCCTACCATCACCTTCGTCTTAGACATGTTCATCTTCAGACCAACTTTCAAGGATGCATCAAAGAGTTCTTGCAGCATAAGTTGAAGTTCTTCGATGGATTCAGCGAACAAGATAAGGTCATCTGCAAACCGCAGATGTGACAGGTAGACACCATTGATGTTGATACCATTTCTTTCCCAATCAAGTGATCTCATCACATCTTCCAAAGCAGAAGTGAAGAGTTTGGGTGAAATGGTGTCACCCTGGCGGACCCCTCTCTTGATAGGTATTGGGGCAGTAAGTTCATGCAGTCTGACTTGCATTGTTGCGTCATCGTACAGGTTTTTGAGTACGTTTATATATCGAGCATCAATCTGACAGCGATGCAGAGAGTTAAATACAGCCCAGTGTTCGACACTGTCGAAAGCTTTCTCGTAATCGACAAAAGCTAGACACAGAGGCTGATTGTACTCTGAACTCTTTTCCATCATCTGCTTTACTGTGTGGATGTGATCGATAGTCGAGAAACCACTTCGGAAACCGGCTTGTTCAACGGACTGATATTCATCGAATTGGTGGGTGAGTCGGTTGCATATGGTTTTAGCAAATAGCTTGTAAATTTGTGGAAGAAGGGAAATCGGACGATAGTTATTGAGGTTTGATTGATCGCCTTTTTTGTGAATAATAGAGACCGTCGCCTTTTTCCAAGCACCCGGCGATGTGGCATTAAAAAGGACATGATTAAATAATGTTACTAGAACATTAAGTACCGGTTGGCCACCAGCTCGTAGTAGTTCCACCGTTATTCCGTCAACACCAGGTGTTTTATCAGTTCGTAATTGGGTTAATGCCTTTTCAACCTCACAAGCCATAATATTCGGTATGGGTTCAGAGCTCTGGTATTCTGTAGGAGGTGCTCTTGGATCGTTAGCCAGTGAAATTGCTTCCTCTGATCTTGAAGCGTAAAGTTTCTCATAGAATGTCTGTACTGTTTTTAATAAGTCGGCTCTATTTGTTATGATTGTACCATCATCTGTTTTAAGTTTTATAATTTGTTGGGTACTGGAATTAATTTTCTTTCTAAAAATTTTTTTTTTAAAAATTTTGGGACCTCTATGTTGTTCTATTGTTGTTGTAATTATTTTAGTATTGTGTTTCCTAATGTCCCTTTTTACTGCTTTACTGATTTGCCGATTAATTTGTTCTACTGCTCTTTGGTTTTGTGTTGTATTATTTTGCATAGATCTTCTTTGTTCAATGAGGGACAAGGTGCCAGAAGTGAGTTTATTTTCTTTCTTGCGAACTCTACCGAGGTGCTTTTGTGTAGTTTCGATGATTGTCTTGCATAACATCTCATTCATCTGGTCAACATCTAGATTCGATTCATTTAGCCCATGAAATCTATTACTCAATTCCAATCTAAAGTCATCTGGTAGGGAAAGTATTGCAGGTTTTTCATACCTTGGATTAGATCTTAGAATCATTTTAGTTCTCTCCTTCTGTAAATCGAATCTAAAATTTGCTCTGACTAGACGATGATCGCTTCCAGTCTTAAAGCGATTGAGGACTGTAATGTCTGTGACTACGTGTTTGTGTGAGCTTATAATGTAGTCGACCTCATTTTTGGTCTTGCCGTCTGGGCTCGCCCAGGTCCATTTTCTTGAAGGTCGCTTCTTAAAAAATGTGTTCATTGCGTACATATTCTTACGTTCAAGAAAATTTACCAAAGTTTGCCCTCTTCTGTTACGCAGACCAATACCGAATTTACCTATAGACCTTTCGCTTAGTACCGTTGGACCGACTTTAGCGTTAAAATCGCCCATAATAGTGTAGAAGTGTGTTGGCGAATCCTCGAGGGCCTTCTCAATCTCTTCATAAAAGGTATCAACTTCATCATCTGGTTTTTGGGATGTAGGAGCATATACTTGAACTATTTTTAATGAATATCGGTTATTTAGCTTTAAGACTACAAAACAGACGCGTGGTGAGATACTTTTAATATTTTGCACAAATGAAGCTATAGTTTTATTTATAAGAAATCCTACCCCACCATATGAGGAGTCCTCGTGACCTCTAAAGAAGAAAAGATTTCCAGATTGTAATTTAATAAGCTCTTCGCCTTTTCGGCGTATTTCGGATATGCCTATAAGGTCCCATTTAATAGATTCCGTCTCAATTTGAAATTGTAGCAATCGTTCGTCCGTTCTTAACGTCCTGGCGTTGTAGCACGCCAGGGTCAGGGTCGTTGGGTTGTGACAGCTGGGCGACTTCCAGTGATTCTTAGCACCCTCTGCCCCGCCGTTACCAGAGCCGCTGTCCGAACTCGGAATAGCGGGGCTGCTGGGGACTGAGGGCCGGAGATTTTTGGCAGTATTCATATTGAAAAAAGGGGGGGTTTTGGCCATAAAACGCCACGCTGGCCATTGCGGCTTGGCGAGTTTGTTATATCCTCTTTCGTTACTTAGCTAGTTTAGACAACAAGCTGAGGTTTGATTAGAGTGGCTGGATGCTATGCCGAAAATAGAAGAAATGATTATGAGGTGTGATAATACATAATATCCGAAAAGTGAAATAAAAGTAACAAGAGAAGTTAAAATGATTACTAATTTTGACGCTAATAAATCTTGGCTATGGAGGGAAGAAGCGCCTGATTTGGTAAAGAATTTCAGGCGGTGACTTTCTGGCTCTTAGTTCTCATCACTTTAGG
The DNA here is from genome assembly GCA_905146925.1 of Autographa gamma. Lineage (NCBI taxonomy): Eukaryota > Metazoa > Arthropoda > Insecta > Lepidoptera > Noctuidae > Autographa > Autographa gamma. Next base: position 300,719 of record LR989880.1, read on the forward strand.
TGGCTTAGTGATAGAGCTAGTTCAGGAGTTAGTATAATCGGCACAGGTGACATGTCCGACTCCTTTAGCATAAGGTCCGTGGTGTCGCTACTCACCAACAGCTTGTCACAGGCTGCCTTGCGGTTAATAATTAAATATTACTTTATTATTAATAATTTTATATTACTTTTAATTTAATAATATTTTATGTGTGGATATTTATTTCTATTAATGGATAAAAATCTTCCGTGAAAAACTCATGAATAGTATTTTGGTTGTCAAACCAACGAAGGAGAGTTACGAAATAATAAAAGTGATTGCTTTATTTTCGTTTGTGGTCGGCTGACCTGAACAATTTTTAGTGCATTCCCGACGTCCGTTTAGTATCAATTACTTTTTTAAAAAACACTGTTAAACTTGTTTTGATTGCTATTGAACCTTATTCAGTTTTTTTTTAAACTATACCAACATGTAATCAATAGCTATCTTTTATTAACCTTCAGTGAAAAAGAAGGTCGACGAAGGATAGCTAAGTGAAATTTAAACAACATAGTAAACTAGTATCTATGTTTAGAAAGCTTATTTACTTTTATAATATTTTTTACAATTTAATATCTAAATCTAATCTGAATAATATTAGATTTTGAATATACAAGGTATAACAGAAATAACGCAAGTTGAGCAAATAGTATGTTCAGAATAGGCTTCTAAATCGAATTCTCAAATAAAAAATACATGTTAATTTTTCAGGAAAACTTCCTTCACAAGTGTTGAATTAGAAACATAACAAATCAATTTAATCTTTAGTTTAAAGTAATTTGAACCATAAGTCAAAGGGATAAAGTCCAATTTGTATTTCTCGTACGTCGCTAGTTTTCTTACGCACACATAAACCATAAAACATTTTAAATATTTAAGTTGTTAGAACGCGAATAATAAATATTCAAAGAAATTTGGAACTTACTGCAACGAAATAAAGCTTATCTTATTTTACTTCCGACTTTGTAGTCGGCATTTTACATTGTTGTGTCAAAAAGAAGCGAAATCCCTAAAAAATATTGTAGGACCTTTGCTAATGTAAACATAATGCATGCGAGTGAGACGCAAACATTTCCCGGCCACCCTCTGACCAATGAGCGCCGCACGCGCCGCGGCCGGTAGCGCTGCTGCAGCGCCAAGAGCGGCAACCGCCCGCCTAACATCAAAGACGATTAGTCATCCGCCGACAGCGTGCTATGAATGTTTTGTTATTTATGTTGTGACTTGTGACCTTGACGTGAAGTATTGCACCCGATGGATAGGTAGCTGGGGACCCGTGCAGTGGTCTCTCTGATAAGGCGAGTGGACGCCTGAGGATTTTTATTTGTGCCTGTTATAAAATCGCTAATACAATTAGGTAACAACTGTCGATGACCTCAAAAGTAAAATAAAACTCGCGTTTGTGACAGTGAACAGTGATACTCGAGTACTAAACTAGCTAAAACACCTTGAAAAAGCCGGTAATACCTAAAGTGAATCGAAAAATACGGCAGATTATTGAACCATTGTTGTGAATGTGACGAAGAAACAAAGAAAGTTAGTGTTTCTACATAATGTTCAGTTTTGTAAGTACCTACAACTTTGTTCTAATTCCTTCTATGCCGCCTTTTATTACCTACGATTGTAATACGGCTACTCGGGCGCAACCCCTACACGTTACGTTATTGACGATAGGTACCTACATCTCAAAAGATTGAAGGTCACACACCGATTAAAATAACCTACCGTTATTATGTCCTATTTATTAAGTTTGATTTACTATTAAACACAATTACTGTGAAATGAACAAAACACCAACACGCGAGTCCCGTTGCCGTTGTGATAGAAATACAGAATCTTAATTAGGTACCTACGTATTTTACTATTTGGTTAACTATCTACCTATTTCACTATCAATAACTTATACCAAGATAATATCCAGCTAAGTGTGAACAGTAGTTTTTAGAAATAATTTGGAGTAGAATGAACTTGTAGATGAGAATGTTCGATCATTGAACTAGTGCCCACCTAAACAGCTGACGACCAATTGAACCTACGCACACACGCAGAGCACAGTCGCCTACTGTGCTCACATGTGTGCGTATTTAATACGACCATACGTTTAACGTAAAGTTAGGGTATTTATTTCACGAAAACTGGCCGGGTTTGGTTTGACTAAATTATATTATAGTCCTTATTTTGATATTATAATTTAATAAACTAATTGGGGTGTCTGAGGGCCAGAATTATTTTTTTTACACCTTGTATATCATGATAGATGTTAAAATAACTGTGGTCATAATTATTAGTATAACTGTAGATACCTACATATGTATTATTGACTGTGATATTTTTTTATCTCCAAATCTTCAAGTTTACTTTCGTTATAAGATATTTGAAAAGGATAACGATGAATTTTTGACGCCTATTAGTTTTATTTATTTATACAAGTAGTATAAGTTTTAATTTTAGTATAATTTAAGTGTTTGTTGATAAAGTGTGTTGAGTATTTTTTTTATTTTGTTTTAAAATTGTTAATAATAATATTGTATTTATAGATAATAATTATTCGTTAGTTGATGAATGTTAGGCATTGTATACGACTAATGTGTGACTCATAATTAGTAATAATTACCTACTCGAAACGAAATAAGGGCCACTGCTGAAAGAAAGAGGGTAAATTTTATATAATAGTTACATGCACTCCAAAAACTCGCTTAAAATGTTTTATACCCTTTTATTGTCTGAGCAGGAATTGAGTTTGTGTTGTAAGATTTTTGTTGTTTGATGAAGGCTCGTATGGAAAATTAAAGATTTTAGAGATTAAGAAGAAGCATTAAAATAGCTATTGGTGACTTTAATAGCCATAGCTCTAGCTGGGGTTACCGAGACACTGACAGAGAGGGTCAGGCAGTCGAGGAATGGGCGGATGCAAAAGACCTGACTCTAATCCATAACTCAAAGTTACCAGCCTCTTTCAACAGCACCCGCTGGAAACGGGGCTATAATCCCGACCTCATTTTTGCAAGCTCTAATTTCAGTCAGCAATGTACTAAATGAGTTTGTAATGCTATCCCAAGAACGCAACATAGGCTGATAAAGTGTTGCATTCAATCTGTAGGGACACCAGTTAACGTGCCTTTCAAACGGCGTTTTAACTACTCAAAGGCCAATTGGGAGCAGTATGCAAGAACTGTTGATAAAGCTCTATCTAACATTCAACCGAATGTTGACATGTACACATCCCGAGAGGATGCCGCTCATCCTACATCCCCGGACTGTCAAAAGAATCAGCTGACCTTACAAACAATATGAAAATGTATTTAACAGCGACCCTTTTGCTGCAAAAACAATAGAAGTAGGGGAAGAATTAATGTCTCATATCAACGAAAGCCGGTGTCAGAACTGGACTACAACAATTAATAGCATTGATTTAACACACAACATTAAAAAAGCCTGGTCTACAATCCGCAAACTAACTGGCGAACCACCACAGCCTTTAATGCCGGGCCAAGTAACAGCCAACCAGGTTGCACATCAGCTGATTCTAAATGGAAAGTCTCCTTGTCGTTTGAAGAGAATGCCTAGGACTAATAACTATCCTAATAACTTTCACTCAATTAGCCGACCCTTTGTTCTAGCGGATATCATTGAAGCCATTAAACTGCTTAAATGTGGCAAAGCTACTGGGGTTGACAATATCTCCGCTGAACAAATCAAACATCTCGGTCCTTTCGCTATTTCCTGGCTGCTAGAGATGTTTAACAACTGTGTCTCTAGTACCCGTATACCGCCCCTTTGGCGAAAATCCAAGGTTATAGCTATTATAAAACCCGGAAAACCAAGCAGTGATCCTAAAAGTTATCGGCCTATATCTTTGCTCTGTCATACGTATAAGTTACTGGAGCGAATGCTACTCAACCGTCTCGTCAGTGTGATCGACCCTAAACTCATTCCTGAGCAAGCTTGTTTTCGACCAGGCAAGTCCTGTTGTAACCAGACGTTGAACCTCACACAACTCCTAGAGGATGGATTTGAGTTAGGTCACGTGACAGGGGTAGTGTTCGTAGATCTAACGGCTGCGTAAGTAGTATATTATTGGGCATTCTGTCCCACTTGTTCGCTCATGCTTGCGCATTCGCGACGTGGGACAGAATGCCCAATAATATTTCTAGTAATTAAATTGTACACGACGTTGGATGGAATACGTAATAACGTTTTATAACGGCAAAACGACTTTTTGTATTGCGTTCCAACGGTGATACACCATCGGAACGACTTGATTCATTGAATTGCGCTAAAATGATATTAAACCATTAAAACTACTTGTTGTATTGCGTTCCAACGGTGATACACCATCGGAACGACTTGATTCATTGAATTGCGCTAAAATGATATTAAACCATTAAAACGACTTGTTGTATTGCGTTCCAACGGTGATACACCATCGGAACGACTTGATTCATTGAATTGCGCTAAAATGATATTAAACCATTAAAACGACTTGTTGTATTGCGTTCCAACGGTGATTCACCATCGAAACGACTTGATTCATTGAATTGCGCTAAAATGATATTAAACCATTAAAACTACTTGTTGTATTGCGTTCCAACGGTGATACACCATCGGAACGACTTGATTCATTGAATTGCGCTAAAATGATATTAAACCATTAAAACGACTTGTTGTATTGCGTTCCAACGGTGATACACCATCGGAACGACTTGATTCATTGAATTGCGCTAAAATGATATTAAACCATTAAAACGACTTGTTGTATTGCGTTCCAACGGTGATACACCATCGAAACGACTTGATTCATTGAATTGCGCTAAAATGATATTAAACCATTAAAACGACTTGTTGTATTGCGTTCCAACGGTGATACACCATCGAAACGACTTAATTCATTGAATTGCGCTAAAATGATATTAAACCATTAAAGCGACTTGTTGTATTGCGTTCCAACGGTGATACACCATCGAAACGACTTGATTCATTGAATTGCGGTATGCGTTTTCATCGCAATAACGATAGAAACCAAAAGGCATTGTTTGTCTTTATAATATGCTATTGCGCGCTCACAACTGATACAATCGTCTGTGATGCAGACTGGTGTACGCAGTATGCTTTTTCATCGCAAAGCACGTAATAAAAAACAAACAAAAGGTATTAAGATATATATTAAATTTAAAACATAACAGGTTATTGAGACTAGATCGAATTGAACAATGGAGGCTTCACGAACAGCTCATCTGCGGACTGCACGAACGCTTGGAGCTTACGCCACTGGCTGGTGTCACCCTCAGTCTGGAATTTTATTCGAAGTAGCGCTTTCTTCCATAGCTCTTGAGAGTCTGTTTCACGAGCGTCATTTGTTTGATACACCTTGAGGTCAATGTAGTACTGGCCGGAGGTGTTTGCAGTCCGGCGTTCGCTACCGTTTGCTATTCTTGTAACGAAGAACGTGGACAACACAGGCGCTGATGTGCCATCACATTCATCGTCTCGTTCATGTCGGAGCCCGAATATATCAAGCTTATCTTTTTTGCTGGAACAAAGAGTAAACAATAATGTTAACAAATACTTGTAAACTAACGATAATTTTAAGAACACCTTTGAATTTACGTACATGTTTCGTTAAGATTAGGGGATTCACAAAAGTTAAAACATTGTATTAGTTACCTTATAGTAGCGGATTTTGTAGTTGGAGTAGCCTTGCGTTTGCCTGTAAATGTTGTTCGTTTTTGATAGCTTTCTGTTTTGTGGTCATTGTTGAAGGAAATGATGTCACTGTCAGACCTGAAAGTTTAACAAATCAATTGGTTAAAATTATTTATTGAACGTAATATCAGTAACACACTAATTTTAAATGAAATAAAATGTGTGTGTATTGTATTCGAAGGCTCGACCACATATCATACACTCTACAATCTAGAAATAAATTAATCACGTAATAAAGACAGTAACTACTTACATTTTAACTGGTGTGTTCTAGCAAACTGGACAGCGGTGATGTACGAGTATAGTTTATTTACACAAAGATACTCAGAATTGAAACTGTGTTGATGCACGGTTTACTTTCTAGATTTTAGCTGAAAACCAGTAGCTGGGGTATGGTATGGTACCAAATATTATATCAGCACTAGAAAGTAAACTAATGATCGCTAACAAACATGCCTTTGCTTATAAGCAAATGTGATGTGATTCCTTGGATAATTTAAAATGTTCATAATCAAAGCAAACATACTAAGCGACACTACCATTTCTCGGGTTCGTATTATATTCGTGTAAACGCAAAAAGTATCGACTAAGGGATTCATTCATTGTCATGTAATGACTTCATATATTGCTTTATGTGATCAAGTTACATCGTACGATTTCATACCATTGCTAATTTAGCATAATTCATAAGGGCTATCATTTTTATAGATATAAAATTGGATTAAAATTAATAGTCTGACAGGAGGTTTTTTGAAGTATATAAAAAATTCGTCTCTGGTGTTCGTTGCGAGCAGACGTATCGAAAAAATTCCTGCGAAAAGTATTACGCGTGAAATAAATAGTACTCATTGCAAAGTGATTCTTACCGCCATAGACTCAAAGTGAACTTAAATACAAAGTGCAAATTAAGTTAAAACTTTGTGATACCACACACCGGCGAGTGCGCAGCACCGCTCACCCCCGCGGGTAAAGGAGACCGTTGCTATTTTTGTCGCGCTCACACCCGAACGGAGAACGAACGACAGGCCATACGTCACACGCGATGAATGTACAAAGGTCACCACCGACACATACAAGAGCGGTCAGCGAGAGCGCAAAAGCTAGCGGATCTGCACCCAACTTACTCACCTACTTCGATAATGATGATTTTAAAAATGTCAACACATCGAAACGAAAAGAACGTACCGAAGAAACGGAATATAAAAAAGATTTCGAAGACTTCCGCACAAAGATGATGAGTTTTCTAGAGAACTTTGGCAAGACCCAGATTAATAATCTAGATTACATAAAAGATGAAATATCTGAAATCAAAAACGAAATAAAAACCATAAAATCAACAACTGAATCCTTTACACAGCGTTTTAGCCAAATAAATAATGATATACAAGATATTAAAAATGACAACACTACAACCCAAAACAAAATTAAACACATAGAAGACGAAATAAATGAAATAAAAACTCACCAAAACTTTGGAAATACAACACCTAAATCGCCCGTCTTGTACCACCAAAACCATAACCTTATTCTTGAGCTAAAGGACCGGTGCGAACGCGAGAAAAACATTGTTATTGTGGGTATATCAGAAATCAACGAGAGAAACGCACAGTCAAGGCAAAACCACGATAATAATGAAGCCATGAAGATACTTGTATCGCTGTACGAACACTGCCCTAAACCAATCAAAACGATCCGACTAGGAAAATATATCCCAAACAAAAACAGACCACTAAAAGTCTGTTTTACCAATACCGACGTTCCGAAATACCTACTAAGAAACAAGAAGAACCTACAGGACAATATACAAATTTATGCAGATCAAACCCCAGCACAAAAACAATATCTACAAGCATTGAAAGAGGAACTAAACAAACGCATTGAAAATGGCGAATCGAATCTCACCATTAAATATATAAAAGGTGTACCAACAATTACGCAAAACAAAACAAATCAAAAAAACCAATAACAGATTCTGTACAAAATGCAATATATACAAATAGATTAAACCATCAACTTGTAAGTAGATACGAAGATTTACCAACCTACCCGTCTTCGTTACGATTTTTCTATGCGAACCTACGTAGTATTCGCAAGACTGGCAAACTCGATGAAATAAAATGTATAATAAAAGCAACACCTATGACTATACATTTCTTAATTTTTTCTGAAACATGGATTACATCCGATGCGGATGCAAAATTATACCAAATACCAAATTATAAACATGTTTATAACTACAGAACGGATCGCAAAGGCGGCGGGGTTTCAATTTACATACACGACAGTATCAAATACGAAATCACAGAAGAGTTATACGAATTTGGAAACCACTACCTATGGATACACATAGATAAACTCTCATTGAATATAGGAGCGATCTACAAACCCGGCGACTCCAATATCAACAATTTTATAGAGACATATACCTCACAATTAGAAAAAAGAAAAAGAACAGTCGTATTTGGAGACTTTAACATCGACCTACTTAGTAAGGACAACCACGTTACAAGATACTTGAACGAAATAAAAGGAACCGGCTACGAAATATTAAACAAAATAAACAAACAATACAGTACCCGGGAAACCGACACTACAAACACCTTACTGGATCATATATGTACCAACGTCAATAATCACGTATTCAGCATATCTATAATTGACTCAAGCTTATCAGACCACAAGCAATTATTCCTTCAAATAGGTAGCTTAGCACCAAAAGTGAAAAAAAGAATCAAGTACAAAGCACTCGACTATGAAAAATTATACAATAGTGCCATGACAGCAAACTACACCAATAACGAAAGCGACTACTACTACTTAGAAAGATTTATCTCGGAACAAATATACAAAAATAAAGTGGATAAGACTAAAATCCTAAATCTACCCCAAGAAGACTGGATAACCCGGAATATTACAGACTCGATCAACCTACGAAATCAATTATGGCAACAAACAAAATCCTACCCAAAAGACGACAAACTTCAGAAGAACTTCAAGGAACAACAAGAAAAAGTAAACAACCTAATAAAGACACAGAAAAAGAAATACTACCACAATCTATTCCAGAATAACTACAAACGACCTAAAAAGATGTGGGAAGTAATAAACCATTTAGCAACCAACAAAATCAAAGACAGTAGTGCTCCTCCTAAACTATTGACAAACTCGGGCTTCATCACAGACGGTAACTACATTTGTAACATATTTAACTCATTCTTTGCATCAATAGGCGCGGACTTAGCTAATAAAATACCTAAAATGTACCATACAAACACAGGCAACATCCTCATGTACGACAGTAACTACACACATGAAGTAACTTTGAGTGAACTACCCCAATGTGACACTAATGAAATAGTAAAAATTATTGACAACCTTGACAGCAACAGTAGTACAGGTTTGGACGGTATCAGCACTAAAGCCATTAAATGCCTTAAAAATATAATTGCTAAAAGATTATCCGACTGTATAAATATGTGCTTAAATCGCGGTATTTTTCCTGACTCGCTTAAAGTTGCAAGGGTCAGTCCTATTTACAAATCTGGGAGTAGAACTGACCCCGGCAACTACCGGCCGGTATCAGTCCTACCAGTCATTTCGAAAATATTCGAACGAGTCTTATACAACCGCTTAAACGCGTACTTAACTAAGAAAAAATTCTTAATTGATCAGCAATATGGATTTCGCCCTAAATCAAGTACCCTTACAGCCTCAATAGACTTGATAACAAAAATAAAAACACATATTGATCAAAAGAATCTTGTTGTAGGTATTTTCATTGACTTGAAAAAAGCTTATGATACAGTTAGCCATCAAAAACTACTACAGAAATTAAATAATATAGGTATTTCAGGCAACGCCCTTAGTATATTTGCTTCTTACTTACAAAACAGAAAACAAGTAGTAAAAATTGATAACTTCACAAGCTCAATGCAAAACATAACATACGGCTGTCCGCAAGGTTCAGTTATTAGTTCATTACTATTTCTTATATACATTAACAATATAGACAAAATAGGTTTGAAAGGGCACCTAACATTATACGCAGACGACACCTGCCTCTTTTATTTCAACAAGTCATTACAAAACATTATGTCTGATGCTCAAAAAGACCTTGACCTACTTAACGAATGGCTAAAATATAACTTGCTAACTATTAACACGTCAAAAACATCATTTATGATCTTTTCCGCAAAAAATAAACGGCTACCCGACTTCTCACCTCTTACGATTGACGGAGAAGTAATCAAACGATCCAGTCACGAAAAATACCTCGGGTTGTGGGTAGATGACAAACTTACGTGGAAACTGCACATAGACCATATCAAAACAAAATTAACGTCACTATTAGGAGCATTACGAAATATTAGAAACTGTATACCAAAGAAAGTACGACAAATTATATATAACTCTCTAGTAAAATCTAACTTGGAATACCTAATCGAACTATGGGGATCAGCCACTAAATCAAATCTAAACTCACTACAAAGAATACAAAATAAAATCATCAAAATACTATTTCATTATCACTATCTATACCCAACAAAAAAACTTTACGAAAAAACAAACCTACTAAATCTCAAGCAACTTTACACATTCTACACCTGCATTCTTATAAAAAAAATCTCCACGAATTCTATACAATCAAACATTCAAATACGTAAAAAGACAATAACATACAATACTAGAAGCAAAAACAGGTTTCAACTAATGACTGCACGAGCACGAACTAACTACGGCAAAAAAACAATACTGTTTGAAGGAGCACGACTGTTCAATGATTTACCGGAAGAATTAAAGAAGTGTGAAAGTGTTAATATATTTAAATCTAAATTAAGAGAACATATATGTAACCGATGACGTCATCAACGCACCAGATGCGAACATCTAAAATACTTATCTTGATCTAACTATTTGTATCTCATTCTAAGTGAACTGTAATTGTTCTTATGAGAATAAATTCTTTAAACCTATTTGAAAACATGAGACCTACTGTAGGATTTTTTTTTATTAGAGTGATAATGTTTTAATTTTTAACCAAACAAACTAAAGATTATAATACGCTACCAATAAATAATTTTAATTTGTATTAGTACTGAACTTTGGTAATTATCTCTAATCGTTTTAACTTAACAAATGAGACGCTTTGTTATTTCTGAAATTATAATATGATTACTAAATTCTATGAGTGACAACCCTACATATAATATTTGAATCAACAATACAAGAAATTTGAAACTTAGTTACATTCATAATTTCGTAATGGTCGCAGCATGGTAGACCTAAGTAATAATAAATAATTTTTATTCACAGTTTACTTATGTACTAAACTGAAATTAATAAATATTATAATGTATCTGTAAATCGAAGAAACTCTATTCTCAACATTGAAAGGTAAGTCCTTAACTATTTAACTATTGTTTCATGGCTTTGTCTACTGATAATTAAGTTCGGGTGTATTTTATTTTTTTCAGCAATCTCAACGATTTAAATACGTTTATGCCTTTACGGCAACAGTGATCGTCGCACAGTATAGAAGATTGTGAAATTTAAGATTTTAAATATCTACAACGATCATCTGAGACTACACTATTAAAAAGGTAGGTAATGGTTATTATCATTCAGTTTTAGAGATTTAAATATTCTCCCCTAATAGTATTATATTCAGATATTTTTTTATGATAATGATCTTATGTATAGTTTTGTATTTTTTTGATGGCTTGTTTTAGGTTTATTTAGTTTATAATTCTTCTTATTTCTTGTTAGACTTAGTTTTATATTGTTGTAAATATTTAAAGTTTGATTTCTGAAATACACAATTAGAAGTTTATAAAGTATCGAGATAAAAAGGTTCTTGAAACCGCGAGCGTAAGTCAGAATTATCTTTTTTGTACGTAGACTATCCTAATCCAAGTTTCATGTTTTTTTTCAGAAGCAGAACAGAGCAGTTACTATGGTAAATGTGATGAAAATATAACAAAGTCTAATCGCAGCAGTCAACGGATCTAGTGGTTAAGTTTGAGCTTTTAAAAGTAGTACCTATATAACTTGTAAGTGGCGATTATTTTGTAAGATTCAATTTTTTTTTGGTAAAAAATGCCTTTCTGTTCTGTATGCAAAATTAATGTTAGTTCTGGCAATTGGTTTACGCATTTACGTACTAATAAACATAAAAATAATAGCATTATACCCCTCGATGACAAAATTGAAATTATAGATACTTGTTTTAAAGGACGTATTGTAAGTTATCGTATTAAAGCGTACGAAAATAATATTAATGACTATCCAGAATCTTTTTTAAATAGTATTAAAAAAGAAGTAAATTCTTTAATAGACAATTCACTTCAAAAACATACTTCGGTTAAGGTTAACTTTGATTATTACGGTATTTTTTTGATGTACAAAAACGATGTTCAAGAACTAAAATCTTTTGCAACAAAAAACATCATTGTTCATTGTAATTATAATTTTGATTTGATGTTTCAAAACTTTTCAGTTCAGCTTTTAAAAAAAATTGAGGAATTCCAAGAAAGAGATAGTGGATGGTCATTTTTACATAATTCCCATTTAGAAATTAACATTAATAAATATCAACCACTTAGGGGATCAAAATTTTTAGATTTACCTAAATTCATAAAGAGCAAAAAAGCTTGTTTGAACATTCAAAACAATGATGATTATTGTTTTTTATGGTGCATTGTTGCTGCCTTATACCCCGCTACGCATCATTCGGAGAGAGTAACTTCTTATCCACATTTTCGCGACGTCTTAAACATTAATGGCATTGGTTTTCCTATCTCTTTTTCAGACATCAATATTTTTGAAAGACACAATCCCATGATACAAATTTACGTTTATGGTCTAAAAAATAATAAAACTATAACAGGTCCACTGTATAGACCAACGAAGTTAAACGAGGGGTCCAAAATTATTCATTTGCTGTATATAGAAAATGATAATTCATCTCATTATTGTCTCATAAAAGATTTACCTCGTCTTGTAAAAAATCAAATCACAAAACACCATGGTAAATTGTATTTTTGTGAAACTTGTTTATTGTTTTTTCCTGATCAAGAAAAAATTAATAAACATCAATGTGAAGGGATCGTTACTGTTTTACCAAATAAGGGTTCGGTTATACAATTTAAAAACTATCAAAGAAAACAAAATGTTCCGTTTGCGATATATGCTGATTTTGAAACATTACTTGAACAGGTTTGTAACCATGAACATGACACCGCGAATACGCTCCGTTTACAACGGCACGTTCCTACTGCATTCGCATATAACATTGTTTCTTCGATAGATGATAATTTTAATGAATTTAAATCGTATCGTGGTATTGACTGCGTTTCAAAATTTATTGATTTTCTTACTGAAGACGTTAGGAGGATTCATAAGATATTATCCGAAAACGTTAGGATGAAATTTTCTCAAAAAGATGAGTTCGATTACATTCAAGCATGGCAGTGTCACATATGTGATTTTCCCTTATGGAATAACAAAGTTAGAGATCATTGTCATATCACAGGTCGTTATCGTGGCGCCGCACATAAACATTGTAATTTACAGTATAAAGTACCCATATTTGTACCAATTTTCTTCCACAATTTATCAGGCTACGACTGTCATTTATTCATTAAAAAATTAGGGGAAATTCCAGGCAAGTTAACTATAATTCCAAAAAGTAAAGAAAAATACATTTCGTTTTCTAAATTCATATTGATCAACGATAGTGAATACGTTCATGTTAGATTTTTAGATTCATTTCATTTTTTAGGTACTAGTTTAGACAAACTTGCAAAAACTATGACCATTGAAGACTTTAAAAATATGCGTTATCATTTTCCAAGTTATGATCACTTTCGATTGCTTACACGCAAAGGTGTATATCCTTATGATTACATCAGGGACTGGAAATGCTATGACGAAACTGTCTTGCCATCACAGCGTTTCTTTTTTAATTCTTTAACTAATGAAAGTATTTCCTCGCAGGACTATGAACACGCTAAGTTAGTGTGGAATGCATTTAACATAAACAATTTAGGTGAATATACTGACTTATATTTAAAAACAGATGTACTTCTACTTACCGATATATTTGAAAAGTTCCGGAAAACTTGCAAGTTACATTATAAGCTCGATCCCGCATTTTATATTACAGCACCGAGTTTATCTTTTGATGCCATGCTTTTAAAAACTGGTGTCCGATTAGAGCTCATAGATGATCTGGCTATTGTGCGAATGATTCAAAATGGTATAAGAGGAGGGTTATGTGTGTGCTCACACCGTTATGCTAAAGCTAATCATAAGTACATGTCTTCTTATGATTCAACAAAACCATCGTGCTTTATAGTTTATTTGGATTGCAATAACCTTTATGGTTTTAGTATGTGTCAATACTTACCCTACTCGGATTTTAGATTTTTGAATGAAACTGAAATAGAACAATTACATAATAATATTAACACTCTAAAGGATGAGGCAGAATGGGGTTTCATATTGGAAGTAGATCTGTTGTATCCGGAATCCTTACATACTTTGCATAATGATTTACCATTTTGTCCTGAAAAATGCATTCCACCTGGTGGTAAAACGAAAAAACTTATTTCCAACCTTTACAATAAGTACAACTATGTAATTCATTATATTCACTTAAAAAAGTGTTTGGAGCATGGATTAATATTACGTAAGATTCATAAAGTTATCACATTTAGGCAAAGTGCATACCTGAAAGAGTATATTGAATTAAATACGCAACTACGACAAAAGGCAAATAATGTATTCGAACAAGATTTTTTCAAGCTTTTAAATAACAGCGTGTTTGGGAAAACACTGGAAAACACAGAGAATAGAGTGAATGTTCATTTAGTTAATACTTGGAATGATTCTAATAATGTTACTAAAAAATGTCACACTGCTGAAAAACTTATTAGTAATCCTTATTTTCATAGTGCCTCAGTTTTCTCAGAAAATTTAGTAGCGATACAAATGAAACCTGATCAAATAATTTTAGACAAACCTATTTATATTGGCTTTACCGTTTTAGAATTATCTAAATCGCATATGTATAATTTTCATTACAATATCATCAAACCCTTTTATAAAAATAAAGTAAAATTATGTTATACGGATACAGATTCCTTAGTGTATGAGATATTTACATCAAACTTTTATCAAGATTTGAATTTTAAGTTTTTAGAATATTTTGATACTAGTAATTACTGTACCAATAACGAATTTAAAATTCCTCAAATTAATAAAAAAATCCCTGGATTATTCAAAGATGAGATGGGAGGAAAAGTCATCACAGAATTTGTTGGTTTGAGGTCAAAATTGTATTCTATTAAAACTCCTGATTATGTTATTAAGAAAGCGAAAGGGATACAATCTAGTGTAGTACGTGATTTAACAATTAACGATTATGTGAATGTTTTGGTCAATAAAGGAGTCATTCGAAGCAAAAATACATTGTTCAAATCAATTAAGCACGAGATATTCACGCAAAGTGTAAATAAAATTGCACTCTCTGGAAATGATGATAAACGAGTATTATCTTCAGATAACATTACAACGCGTGCATGGGGTCACTTTGCAATTTTTAAAGAAATGTATTAATGAATAAGATTTTGTCACATTAAAGTATTATATTTAAATTAGAGTTAGTTGAAAGTGATTTGATGAAATTTATAAGTTATTATAATTTTAGTGTGTAAGATTAAAATTTATCATAATATAAATAAATGGGATATTGTGAGAAACCTTGATTGTTTTATTTATTCAGCTCTACAATATTTGTTGATCATGAATATAATAACACTTTTTTTGCTTCATCGCTGTCGGGTAAACATCAAGTTGCGACATGTAGCAGGAATGTTATTACTAACAATGTTTATGACGATGTAATATGAGCGTATATGTATTTCATCACTCGGATACATGTAATGCTTAGTTAACAACTTTCGGTAGTCAAAGGGCACAAGCAAAAATACAATCATTTGAAACTAACCACTGTAAATTGTTTTTTAGTGTTTTTACATTACGATTGATTGTCTTATGCACCAATATGTATTTATTACATAAAGGTTAGAAGATATTGCATTCGATACTTATTGCACTGCATAAGAAATTCATTGCATTAAATCATTTACCAAATATAGTTCACTTGAAGTACTTGTACGTGGACTTTATATTCAATATGACATCTGTAAGTAATTATTTTATATTTTCATACAAATTTTGGTGTTTTATGCAATCTAAATATTTAACGATTTGTTATGTTTATTGTTTTAGCGATCGGGATCAGACATGGTTTTTACCCAATATGCGCAAGATCCTTACGAAGAATTCAATGAGATGCTACGATGCGATCGTGAAAACACCAATCGAATGGTGAAAGAAAAAAAGACGAGACCAAGGCGTAAAGACACCGTGAACAAGCCCAACTCTACTCAGTCATTCGTGATGAGCAGGCACCAGCGGCGAGGCATTAAACTGATCAAAATATCAGTAATTGACTTGTGCAATAACTCGCTAGGCAGCGACAGTGATAATGAAACTGAAAATGTAATTATAAGTGCGCAGTACATAGTTAAAGAGGTGGTGGACCCTATAGTGGATGAAACTGAATCATTAGTTAGGAAAATATCTAAATCGTTAATAGAATATAGTGATTAATAATATTTGCATTATTTGTAAGTTTTAGTATGTATGATAATAAAGGTACGTAAGTGTTTTGTGTTTTTATATTTAGAATAGGAATAAACGTAACTGTAAATAGTATAGGGTTATTATAAAATAAACGCAATATTGTCATTTAAAAATGTTTTATTTTTCCATCTTAAAACTAATAAACACCGTTAGTTATTCCTCTAAATACTTTTTTATACATAATACGTTTTTAAGAGCACACTGTTTGGAATGTTTATTACAACACAAGTTAAGTTTTCCATCGCAGGAGTATTTTTTATGCAACTTGGATAAATTAGGACACAATTTCTCATCAAGTTCCGATACATTACAATTCATACATAGATCCTTAACCCATTTCACCTTCTCAGAACCTTTAACTATAATATTCTTATCTTTTAAATATGGTACGATCATACGATGGAATTCTCTGTAGTCGATGTGTCCTTCACTCCAATAAATGCCTCGGTTTTTTTCTATCCATTTAACTTGAATCTTTTCTTCGCTTGTTAGATGTCTAAATAAGTATGGAGGTTTTATTAAAAACGACTGCGTATAGTTTTGAGTAGCAAATGCCAATTCTTTTATTATAAAATTATTGTAAAGATCCTTGAATCCTTGTACATCCAATATGAGAGTATCCGATTTCATGATATTTTCTTAACAGTGCTGCTTAGCGGCTTGTACTCTATTATGCAGTCGTTTAATATAAGACAATATGCCGATGTTTGATCAGGTATCTCTAAATCACTTTCGATTTCCACTCTGACGTCCACAACAGGTCCTCCTTTTAGATTATCAGCTTGTCTGGAGCAATCGATAACGAATAGTGGCGCTAAGTCTTTGAATTGTTTTTCACTTAATAAGGGTTCCGCGCGACGTCCATAGTATGACTGTTGAAATCGAGTATACTGTTCGTATAATAAAGCTATGTTATTGTTTGCAAAATTAACGTTTAAATTTTCATATGGAAAGTATGTTGAATTGAGGTATACTTTAACGTCTCGTATATGACAGTGATCAAACTGAGACATGTCAGAACTTGCACTATTTTTTCTGTTTGTTTGTAACCCAATTATAATATATCTGGGTTTTTCTATTTGCGATGATGTTTTGATAGACCAGGTATGTTTTGTAGTCCTAGGTAAAGCAGGATACTCGTAAAGATCCCAATTTCGGAATACCATCTGCAGTGGACGATCTTTTTCTAACAATTTAATTAAACTTAGTTTTTCTTTATCGGATACTTTAACGTGAGGTACGCGCCATATTATTTTATTTATAATAACGTCTTCTAAAATTTCACCAGTATTTAATTTCACAGCGTTCAAGTTTGTATTGCTACGTAACAATATCAATTCGTGCCTACTATTTATTACAATCTTTTTAAAATCCTCTGCAAAACCGAGTATGTTGCAAAGTGGTATAGATACAGAAAATTTACCACTGTTTATATTTTTTATGCCTTCGATATTCCAGCCCCATGAATTAGATATTTTTGATTCGGTCTCATTCATTGAAATTAATGACTTCATCGTGGTAGTTATACCAACATTTTTTATTTTATCAATTTCGACTCCATTTAGCTCGTACCTTATATCTTGAAATAGATAGAGTAGAGCATTATTGGTAAAATGAACACTGCTCGCAGTTTCTTTTGCATCCTTTTTCTTAACAACTATGGTTCCTTCCAAATACAAGGTGCTTGCTGACGGTAGTACATACAAGTCCTGTTGGTTAATGGGTATGCGTATCTCGTCATTCCTGTTAAAACTGGTGACGTACGGTTTATATGAATGGTATTCGATGCCTTCAACAGTATTGTCGTAGGTTGGTGCGGATAAAACATCTAAGATATTCATTTTAGGAGACCGATAGCTTTAAGAAATGCTTTATTTTCTCTCGTTAATTTTATTCGTTTCTTCGAGCTAGTTCTTATATGACTGGGAGCTTTATATAAACTGATGGTTTTTTTTGGTTGATGCGTATATTTATTATAGTCAATCATTTTTTCTTCTTAGATGTAAATAAAGCTGTACTTCTTCACCACGTAAATTTATCAGTTGATTGTTTATGTCCAATAACCGTATATGTATGCAGCTTATGTTGTTTTGATTAATCGGAAAGTATATTGCGTTTTTAGGAATTTCTATGATTCTATATCCTGGTGGCACATTGAGTGCAAATTCGTGGATAATGTGACTGGGCTCTCCGTTTACGTACGAACCACTGACAATATCACATTCAATCCTGATCACGGTCGTTGGCAAAATGTTAACTGGGAACTGTGAGACATGCAATTTATTAGCTTTTAAGATCTGCTTATCATATCCTAATAGGTTACGAAAGGTGTCTTCCTTCTCGAAGTTTATATTTTTAGAACAGATTATAGTAGTTTTTAGAGTATTGTTATTGCACAGTAGTTTTATCGAAGCGTTTTGTATTTTGGACTTTATATAATCGCTGATATCTTGAAGTTCATAAGTTCCTTCAGGTATTTCAATTACTTCCTCCGATCCATAGTAGAACCTATTGTTCTTTTTATCAATATTAGGAATAGAATTAAACGTTGAGAAATGCAATAATGCGCACTCGTACTGACCGTTTAGTTGTAATGTGTTAGGATAGTAAGTACACAAATCTGATGATTTTCCAGTTATTGACAAAGTGAGGGACATCTTGAGAATGATAAAATGAAAGAACAACATATAAATTTATACATTTTTTATTTTACCAAAAATTTCTTAGATATTCTAAGCATAAGTGTCCACAATTCACAGTATTGAATTGTTGGTACCTTGTGTAGTTATAAAATATATTACAGTTTTTTAGGTACCGTATCAATTCGAGAGGCGGTTTCAAATCACCAAAGCTGTCAAAATATTCACAATAATTATTAAATTTAACATAAGCCACCCAATGAGTGCCCTCATTTTTTGAATCGTCCAAATTCACGATTGCACATTCAATTTGTTTTGGTTTTCTCGGCAACCGATCTTTCATGTAAACTCCTCGAAAGTATGGCAAGTCGCGCGCGTGCTTTTTGATGTCAACATCAGTTAATGGACGATTAGGTAGCTTACTCATCAGTTTTTTGACGAATTTATAAACAAACCTTTACCATTTTTATGCGGTTTAATGTACAACCCCTTTCCTATAGCTAATGTTTCCATAGTTTTATTGTGCCGCTCAGTTTCTTGTAATTTTTTTTGAGCTGTTTTATAGTCGTTAACTGTTTTTGCGATACCAGCAGCTCCACCCGCTAAAGATCCTAACGCCGATAAACCAGCGAAAATTGGGATCAAAGGCAGAACTCCACCAGACTTCGGTATAGGTATGACACGAGGAACTCGTACTTTCTGTATGCACGGAAATATTTTTCTAGCAGCCAAGTAAGCAGCGTTTATAAGAGCCTTACTGTCCATGTGTTTGAGTTTCCTAATTTTTGATCTTATTTTTGAGACAAAACTGTTAAACGTTTTAATCCCTGCACCAGACTTTATTTTGGCTTTCATGACTTTGCTCACCAGCCACGAACTTAGTTTTTCCCCTTTTCCTGCGTCCTTGGATCTAAGTCTTTGTTTAGCCATGTTTAACAGTTGTAAATCCGCTTTGTGACGATTAGGTAAATCAGTATGGTTTTGATAGGCGATATCGTGATGCATACAAGCTTCGTCTAACTTGTTTACGCCTCGATCTCCACGTAGTAACCGTTTTTGAAGTTTAGTACCCGGTCCGCAATAATTATAACCAGGCAAATGAAGTTCAAAGGGTAAATTATTAATCACACTATTGACTAGTCCACCACCTTGCATTGTTCAAAGTAAAATGAAATACATGTAAGAAATAATAATGTTTATATTATATGAATAATATCTAATTTTATCAATTCACTATCGCAGCTTTGTTGATCCAACTATTTTCTGAGTTACTTAAACCTAACCATTTCACAAACAATTTATTTCCTTTACTTTTTAAAACTTTTTCTATCAAATAAACGTTTGGAAAATATGTTTTTTGAAGTTCCGGTTCATAAAAGGTGCCCAAAATAGCTTGTTTGCGCTGGTCCTCTATATGATACGTCTTTGGATTGGTATTGTTTACTTTTTTTATGGTAAATATTTCAGTTGACCAATTAGGAGTATAGCCCTTTTTAAAAACATGCTTGTATTTACTAATGCGAACACTGTCACCAACTTTGAACTTAGATACGCGAAAAGGAACTTGCTTATGTGTTTTTTTTATATTTTCTTTTATGTTTAACTCATTGCATTCATTTACTTCAACAGGTTTACATTGAATAGTACGATGCTTTGTGTTGTTATACATTTTCAATGTATCTTGTAACACTGTTTCATACCATTTGTAGTTTCCATTCATACTGAAACACTTATACAATTTATTTTTAATAGTTTTTATCAATCGCTCAACAATTGAAGCCTTCTTTGTAGAAAAAGTTGAGTAATGGTTAATATTAAACCTTTTCATGAGCATCTGGAATGATGTATTATAAAACTCTGTTCCCGAATCTGTTTGTAAATTAACTGGTTTGCGTTTAATTTTATTGAGTATGTTCTCAAATGCAGTAGTAACATCAATTTTATTTTTCGATTTGAGCGGTTCTGCCCAGGCGTATTTTGAGAAACAATCAATAACCAATAAAATGTAATTGTAACCTTTGTTGTATTTTCTTAAATTTTGCATGTCCATTAGATCAGCTTGCCACAAATCATCAATCCCTTTCAAAATGACAGGACGTCGATTAAAATTTTTTCTTGCTGCTTTATGGATTTCATTTACAATTTCTTGTTTGGACATTATGATGACTTTTTAGGTGCTAATAAGTTATCTACGGCTGTTTTTGTGTAAAACTTATCTTCTAAATGAATGGAAACTTCAGATATCTTTGCTTTTAAAGTATTTTGTACATCATTCATAATTTGAGTTCGCATTAACAGCATGGATTTATATAAATCTTTCGTTATGTTTGTCATGAACTGATCTACATAATCCTTATTTACAGCATCATCTGGTTCTACAGGAGTTCTGATACCTCTCAACGTCGAAGCTTTCAAATCAAATTCACCATTTTCTGTTTTCGTTAATGCATTATCATTACACTCGAATAATTCTGACAATCGCATTCTCTTATGAATATAATGCCCAAATTTGTCTATATTCATGTTGAATGTGCTTTGTATTGAAGGGTTAACAGTAAAATGAAACGTATGCAGTGAATAAAAGATATTTATTAATTAATAACTTTACTTTCACGCAATTCTTCGATGATGGATATTATTTCATTGTCCAGCCCAGTGTTGCCAGCGTCTCGTGAAGCAATCAATAGTTTTAATCTATCCACTAGTTCGTTTGGATTATCCCAATAGACATAATCTACGTTTTTTCTCCACATTTTTTTCAACGGTAGTCCATTTCCCTTTGGTTGATTGTGGATCTGATTTGTACTTTGTAATTTGAAAAGAGGTTTAATAATTTGTAAATATTTTTGCCCTTTGCTACTTTTGATGGGTTTGCTTGGTTCAAAATCTCGACGATGTGCATTTGTATCGAGCAGCATTGACTTATAATGTTGCATATCATTATCTGTCACTAAACTTAAGTCTACATCTTTTTTTAGCAACAACTGTTTCAAACCCGGTGTATTTCGATATTTGCGACCTGTTAGTGTAATAAAATCATCACCAATCGTAATGCTAGCTGAACCTAACATTAGTTTTCCACGCTCTATCCGAACACCAAATGGTACATCATGTAAAGCTTCAGGAGATAGAGACCAAGTTGATGTATCGCATTCTTCGTTTTTATCACCCAACGATTGAAATGAAGATTCACTGTCGATTTCATTTTCATCACTGCTTTCCGTGTACTCTTGGCTAATAGGACCTTCGTTGTTTAATCTTTGTTTGCTTTCCAAGACTTTTTCATTTTCATCAGCAGAAGTTCCATTACTGTGGTTGGTTAGTAAATTAAGTGATTCGGTTATAGGTTTAAAAACCGTTTCTAATGCTTCCTTATTCCCAGTCTCAAGTTCTCTCATGGTACGTACTTTTTTCTTTACAGCAGCTGAGGCATCTACGATTTGTTGTTTCAATGATTTTTCCATAGTCGATAAATATATAGTTATCGCTTAAGAGTTGTTTAAAGAATAAAAACGTAACGATGTCAACGGTCTTAAATATAGAATCATTTACTTATTCAAAGACAACAAATGTGTCAAATTTATTTCTGTAACATCCATTATTTTTAGAGCAATCTTTATTTATTACCACAAAGTTGTAAGGCTCGTTCCAAATTTTTGAACACATTTCACGAAACTGGGTCCAAGTCAAATCTGTATTGACATGTTCTTCATAAATATGCTTGAGATTAATATCATCCTGCTTAAAAAGTACGATAAGGTTAGCGTTGTCTCGTACTAACTGTTTTGGCACTTTAGTATATGTTTGATTGAGATAAAAACAATCGATATTTTTGTGTCTACCCATTGCAAAGTAATCTCGCATGTTACTTTGATTTTCACATGCAACGTCATCAAATATTATTACAGAGTTGGGTTTAGCATCCTGAACACTCAAAACGTCTTCATTTCCATGATATTTCTGAAATGAAATACCTGGAACTCGTTGTAAAACTCTTTCCAGAAATATATATTTAGGTTGGTGCAAAGTTTTTGAATAAACGTAAACATTTTGAAATTTTAAACCGTTTTCATGTATAAGAAGACCAATGAGCAAATTTGTTTTTCCACAATTTGACGGACCGCAAATAATGCAACGTACTATATTAGGTAATAATTCACCGTGACGAACACGAGTCTTAGGAACATCATCACAGATAGTGTTTACATTCAACGATTGGGGCTGTTTAATGAACTTCATGATAAGTATGTTATAGAGTTGATCTAAGAATGACAATATATGTTCAAAGCGGTCACATTTAAACTTTCTGATCAACAAATGAAACATGATATGAGTTGTGAGCGCGCAATACAAGGGTGGGACAGAATGCCCAAGACCTAATTACCAGAAATATTATTGGGTATTCTGTCCCACGTCGCGAATGCGCAAGCATGAGCGAACAAGTGGGACAGAATGCCCAATAATATACTACTTGCGTATGACACAGTAAACTTAAAGAGACTGCTATGGAAGGTGACAGAATTAACAGAGGACCATCATTTCGCCGAGTTTCTTAGTGAACTACTTCACAATCGGCGGTTTCAGGTTCACCTCCTGGATGAGCGAAGCAGATGGAGACTTCAAAAAAACGGCCTCTCACCTAGGGAGTGTACTAGCCCCGCTTCTTTTTAATATCTACACAAATGACCAGCCAAAAACACCACACACAGCCAGTTTCCTGTATGCTGATGACTTAGCGTTAGCTTCCCAGGCAAAAACATTTGAAGAAGTCGAGAACCACTTGACGGTAGGATTGCAGAACTTAAGTGTCTATTACGACAGTAATTTTCTGAGACCCAACCCTTCCAAAACACAGTCCTGCATCTTCCACCTACGTAACCGGGAAGCTAACAAATCCCTTAACATCTCATGGAGAAATGTGAATATTGCTCACTGTTCCCACCCCAAATATCTAGGCATCACACTTGATAGAGCTCTGACCTATAGACAACACTGCATAAACACCAAAATGAAAGTGCATGCAAGAAACAACATCCTGCGGCGGTTAACCTCTACCAAGTGGGGAGCATCACCACACGTCCTGCGGACAACGGGAATGGCACTCTGCTACTCGGCTGGCGAATACGCCGGCCCGGTTTGGAGCCGCTCCGCGCACTCAAACCTGGTGGATACAGCTTTAAATGACACATGCTACCTGATCATCACAGGTTGTCTGAAGCCGACTCCTGTTGGCCTGCTGTATCCACTAGCCGGCATTGCACCGCCAGATGTTCGTAGACGAGTTGCAAGCTTCATCGAGAGAGGGAAGTTAGAGACAAACCCATGACACCCTATGCACCAGTACGTCCCGGTACCGCAGAGGCTTAAAAGTCGGCATAGTCTCGTAAAGGAAGTACTTCCTCTGCAAGGCGATGCACAGTGTGGGAATCTCGAAATCTAGGGGGATTTAATTCCAAATTGAATTAAATAAAAGATACAAGTTAAAAAATAATATCGATTGGTATTTAAATAAATAAAAATACTTAAACAGTAAGAGAAAATAAAGTTGTATTAAAAAAAAATGCGATTTGAATAATTTTTTTTACTTCAGTCACTAATTCCACTTTCGGCCTCATTTACGGTGGGTACAGAAAGCAATTTTAGAACATCAGGATCTAGAGGACTCCGTTTTCTCTTCATTATAAGCCTTAAGCTGGATATGAAGGGGTCTGATGATATAAGAAGCCTATTAAGTAGGTCGGCATTGGTTTCTATTCGTGACGTTTTTCTAGTGAAGAATTCCCTATATCTTCGGTTATCTTTGTTTCTAGCCTCTTGTGCCTCTTCCGATAACTGGCCAATCGGTAAAATACACGAAGCTATGACATCGCGGCCATGAAATAAAACTTTGTGCACACTAACTGGCATGTTATACCACGAGTATTCCCTAAGATACAGGTTTCTGGTTTCTTCTGTGTAACTATTGAAGGAATCTAAATCGACTGTAAAACCAGACCCTAGAGTTTCTAAAATGATATGAAACCTCGTTATTAATTCTAAATTTATCCCGGTAATATCAGCTGTTATTGTAGCACCTCAAAAAAATCGGCGTGCTGTGTTGCCATCATTGGTATTACCAGCTTGCTGAGTCGGAAAATCCACTAATAAACCCAATTCATTTCGGAACCATGTTTGTATGTGTATCTTCCTTGCCTTAACCTTATCTTTATTTTCTTGACCTCTAACTTGCCACATTTTTATATCAAGTCTGTAGGCGATATGAAGGATACATTCCATAAACCTAATCCAGGAATGCAAAGGAGAAAGCCCGAAAGACAATGCAGCTTGATCGAGAGGTTTCATCAAAATAAGAAATGGATTATTCATCTCTGAAGGCTTTGCTCCACATATATAGCAAGTTTGAGATGAGGACGAAACAACAGATAGAGCACTACATATTTTGCCGTCTATCATAGTCAGCATAAAAACTGGTTTCACTAAAATCTTAAAGTTATCTAGACTTACTTCGACGGCCGACAGCATATCGATTTGGTGTTGTATTGTGTCAACCTCTTGTCTAATTAATGAAGTAGTCTCTTTAGCAAAGTTAAGTCTAATTGGTCGAGAGTACCTTGTTGAAGAAGGGGCTGGATTTTGCCAAACTATAATATTATTCTCTTCAACATTCAACCTTAACTGTATAGGTACCATGGATATGCTGAAAAGGTTCTCATCAAATTTATTTTCTGAACAAAATTTTTGTTTATATGATTTTTGTTGTGCTCCATCACAACCCCACTTAATTAACAGTGACAGTTCCTTTACTCCACTATGCAATTTCTCAATTGACCCAAGAACCTCTTTCTGAGATACACAAAGTCGTTCGATACTGTGATCAACTAATGATTGCAGGTCACACGTTGCAGTTGATTCTGTTACGGTTTTATTAGAAGGATAACATTTCTTCTTAGCCTCTTTTATTCGGTCATAAGATGGCAATAAGTTTTTTACCAATTTATTTATCCTTTTCCGTATTATATCATATTGATGTGTTGATAAATCAGCATCTACCATCATACTTAATGCTTCATCGGCCGACACAGTCACTTGAACGCTTTCGCTAATCATTATTTTACGTACGCTTCTCATGACGGAACCTCTCTTAGGTGAACTCATAGAAAGTTCTTTTACGATAGCTGCAGAGTCCCTTTTGCCTGCTTTTCGAAGGTTACATTCATGTGCAATCATTATTTCTTCAGGGCTAGTAGATGATATCAGATTAATAATTTTGCGTTTTTTTGTTTTATCGCAACATTCTACAAAACTTTTGTGTGGTCTTCCTGGTGAATGGCAAGATGTAGATGGTATTTCATTTAAAACATTATCTGGTAATTTAATGCATTCATTCAACCAAGTTATATTCTTGTTTAAAAAGCGTTCACGATGTCTACCGCTTGCTGTCCATTTTTCGTTAAATTTGTTACATAACCTCCTTAAAAAGAACTTAATTTCATTTATAGCACCTTCCGAGAATTGTATTTGAGGGTAATTACCTATTAAAAAAACAAAAATAGCATCAATTCGCTCCTTTTTCACATTTGAGGCCCAAATATCAAAAAGTTGTTTTTTTGTAATTTCGGAGGTCATTCTGAAAACCGAAAAATAATTATAACAGTCGCAGAAAATCGCAAGTTTTATCAATTGTTCTCAAAAGTTAAGAATCTAAATCATAAATTGAAACAATAAAAACATCGGGATATTTAAGTCATTTTTTTTTATACACCTTTTGTTTTGAAAATCATCTCTAAAAAATGCTTAATTTAACTGTACTTTCAAACGATGTTATTAGATCAATGTTTAACTATTACTTAAATAAAATACACTCTAACTTACCTTGAAAGATATACACAATATAATAATAAACCAATAAACAAGACTATACGTTAATTTGATTAGTAATCTCAAGTGAAGATGACACTTTAATGTTGTTGTTCGTGTTGTAAGGGTACAACAATTATTATCTACCCATATCAAAATTTTTTATTTATTTTTTTAACCTACCTACAAGAATTTGTAATACGTAGCTGTGACAAATAGGGTCTTAGGTATAAATAGGTAATAACTATATTATCAATTATTAAAATTTATATTTTGATTTAAATCCCCCTAGATTGCGAGATTCCCACACTGTGCGATGCTTCAAAACCCAGGCTTCTTCTCTGGAAAGAGAGATACCCAACTGCTCTTCCCATCCCACCTTCGGAAAAACTTCCCCCCGGTAGCAGTTTACCATGGCCGACGTGGAAGTCTATGAATAGACTCCGGACCAAAGTCGGCCGGTGTAAAGACAACATGTACCGGTGGGGTTACAGCACAAACGAGCCTTGTGAGTGTGGTATCTCCAATCCCCAAACCATGGCTCACTTGTTGAGTTGCCCATCGTGCCCTACCACCTGTACACGCAAGGACCTGTACAATGCTACTGATAATGCTATCCGCGTAGCTGAGTACTGGTCCGGGAAAATCTAATAGGAGTATTGCCATTTATCGACACGCTAAGAAGAAGTATGGAAAATCTATAACCTTTATATTTTTAAATTGTTTCCTAATTTTGTTCTGGTAATGCTACCTAAGCATAATTATGGTGTCTATAAATTTTAAATTATAGTGCCATAAAAATAAAATAGTTTTCGTTACGCTTTTATTTTCATTTTAAGCTCGTCCGTTGTTTGCAAATTTAAATAAATTCATATAAAAACATATTAAATATTTGAATTATACCACAAGATAAATATTTTAGCTGTGATCATAAGTATTAGTATAACTGTAGATACCTACGTATTATCGACTGTGATATATTTTTTATTTATGAATGTTCAAGTTTACTTTCGTTACAAGATATTTATACTTAACACATGAAAGCCTACTGGATCCATAATTGTCTGTGATCTTTGTGCATTTGATCTTAAAGCTGCATTACTTTAATAATAAAATAATATTTTATAAATAACCTTGTATTCCTTTTTTGTGTTTTATACATCACACTTTATTTTTAGTTTTTTTTTTATTACTCGTAGTTATCATTTTTACTACGAGATATACGAGATAAATTACAGGTCCACACATTTTTTCGCTACTTAAAGGTAACTATGCTGAAAAGAGAACATAATTTAAAAAATCCACAAGATTCTTGAATACGCACAATCATCCTGGCAGGTCGCGGTCGCCGTACGCGAACCTGGTCGCGCCAGCGTAACTGCCTTGCCTGTCTAGTGGTTTTGTTTTCTCCGATCAACGCTGACGCAATGCGCATCACCATGGCATGCAGTGGCCCGCGGCTGTGTCTCCAAGCCGCCAAACATACTCTTTCCTATCCCACTTCTTGAAGAAGCATTCCATTTAGCTGGCGGTAGCAGTACGAAACACAACGGCCGGCGGCTCTATATTACGTCCTCGCCAAGAAGGCCCGTCACGTATTATAAAAAATCATAGATTCAACCGACGATACAATTTAATGAATTCATTTCGACAGCAGATGATCATCGCAAATTAGCAATCAATAGTTAATAAACAGTTATAAAAGGGTGTCTCTTAATTAGTTCTGATGTTAATAATACTCATTTATTATAAGCACAGACTGGCCGAAATTTTTACTCTTAACCAAATATCATTTAATTTTGCTTCTAAATATATTTTTTTAATTTGACAAACAACATTTGCTAAACAATTATCTTTACGATGTTGCGACCAAAATCTTATTCAAACTGACTTATATCTCTCACTATACCTATGAAAAATGTTTCCATTCCATATTATACATACATATTTAAAACTAATACTTCCTTTAAATGTTTATTCACTATGCTTCCTATATCTAACTGCCGATAATAAATACTCAGTTGAACTGAGTTATTTGGCCGAGTGCGATAATTTAAAAACGCATATTCGAGTAATAAACGGTGTGCACCTTTAATAATTATGAGTTATTATTGTTGTCAGTTTGTTTAACCACATCTTGTCTGTAGGTATATGAAGTGTTTTCACTGTTATAATACAATTACTACAGCACCATGCGTGCTACCTTTAGTAATTTTGCCAAAGCTAGTCTAATGTGATGTCCGATATTTCAAACATCTTAGATACTTGGTAGGCTTTTGCAGCTGACGCGGCAGAGGCATCAACTGGTGAGCGTAATAATTAAATATATTATGAAGTATCCAATTTGTTTTATTTAATGAATTTCTTACTATCTGTTGCTGAAGTTCACGGAACCAGTCATTGACCAACTCTACGTTTACTTGTTGTCAGAAGCTGGTCAGCTAAACTCGGGTAATAAAAATAAACTCGGTAATACTTAAACCACAAGAAGTTATTGTGTTCAAGAATTTCCGAGTGGAAGCAAATGAATGGTTCTATGTCTAGATACAAACTTTGATATAGATATTACAAAATTTATCCCACTTATTCAGTAAAGTAGCGCCGGTGCCGTAGTTATATGCTCATGTCCATATACTCAATTCGAAAGAATAACTACAAAAGTGGTAAGGTTCAGATACCTTTTTTTATGTCAGGTGAAACTATTTATGAGCCAGCCTTGCATCCCCAGGGGGTTGAGGATGCAAAAGTCCGGGCTTCCAGAACCTTGAGAAAGGTTCCGACTACTCCGGCAAAACACCTGGTGCCATCCTTCGCCTTAGTAGCGGCGTTACGGGTCCAACCGAAGTTTTAACACCATAACGCCCCTGGCGACTGCCCGCTTAGCGGCGGGCCCGACATCAAAATCGAAATCAAAAATCTTTTATTTAAATTAGGCTACAAAGTAGCACTTATTAAACGTCATTTTTTTTACAAAAGACAGCACCCTAGGGGTCGGTTCATATCCGGCGGAAAAGGTAGCGCGCAACATCGGCCGCGCAACGCCAGAACGAGCAAGCACACAACAAAACATCCAACCTCTCACACCTGACGCACCAAAGCGTCGTCAGGTCCGTGTGAAAGGCCGAATGCTCCGCCATGCGCCCGCCCGCCCCAGCGCCACGCGACCGACAACACGCCACAACCGCCAGATATGAACCGACCCCAAAACGCCCACCCTTCACCGCTTCCTAAGTGCTCTGGCCGAGGAGAAGAAACGGCGCAACAAACTCCCCAGTAGCACGCTGTCATTACGATAAAAATAATATCAAATAATAAAAAAAGGAACCGCGCAAAGTGAACAAGTAGTTAAGGTAGATGGGTATCATACGATTAAAGAGTAAAAAATATTATAATCTACGTGGTGACCAAGGTCAGCAGAACGACCAGTCACCGCAAGCGGCACCCGTTCACGAGTATGACGCAAGGATCAGCCATCCCCTCCCTCGCCATATTAGAGGTAAGGAGGAGACCCGACCCAAGACGCCACCGCAGGCAATGACAACTAAGGGAGCATGACGAAACTGCTGCCGGTTTAAAAAAAAATAAAAATAAATTACATTTACAAATTAGAAAAAAAAAACAAAACCCCAAGCACTGATTCACTGCACAGTCCCTTATCAAAGCGGCATTAAAATAGTACACCAATGTACATGCATATAACTGCATTAATAATAAAACAAATTAAACAATATAATGTTGCATACAGAGTGTATGCCAATCAATTTCGAACAATAATAAGATTCGGTAAACTTACATGTCAAGTTAGCAAAGATATAATAATAATAAAAAATAATTATACAATAGTATAATTGTGTCAGGGTATAGTAACATACTATTTGTATGGCAGTCAAAAATAAAGAAAAAGAAATATAAAAAATGGAAAAGGTATATCCCGGTAATTCAATTCAGAACCGTCTTGTGTCAATCAAGGCGACCAACAGTTTTTATCATTGAAATAGTCATTTAATGTGTAGTAGGCTTTCTTACAGAGCCTCGTTTTAACTACTGATTTAAATGAATTTAATGGTAATTCTAACATACTAGGAGGCAGTTTATTGTAGATACGAATGCTAAGTCCTATAAATGAGTTATGCACCTTGTGCAGCCGGTGGGATGTAGTGCATAACTTATGCTTATTTCTAGTATTAATGTTGTGTATGTCACTGTTTTTAGTGTATAGGTTAATGTTTTGTCTAATGTATAATATATTGGCTAGAATAAATTGTGAGGCAACAGTTAGAATCTCAATTTCTTTAAAACGCTCCCTAAGTGAGACCTTAGCGCCTAGCTGGTAAATTGACCTAACAGCTCGTTTTTGCAGAATAAATATAGTTTCAATGTCTGCAGCCTTACCCCACAACAGAATGCCATAGGACATGACGCTGTGAAAGTAACTAAAGTATACTAATCGAGCTGTATCCACGTCCGTTAGCTGCCTAACTTTCCTAACTGCATATGCTGCTGAACTCAGTTTGCTTGCGAGGTATGAAATATGGGCTGCCCATTTAAGTTTAGCATCTATTGTAATACCTAAAAAGACGGTTGATTCTACAGTCTCCAGCACTTTATTATTAACAATTATATTTGGACCTAGATTTTTAACGTTTGGCATTGCAAATTTAATGCACTTCGTTTTCTTTGCATTCAATACTAAGTTATTAACAGTAAACCAATTTGTTACTTGTAAAAGTGCACTGTTAATGTGATCAAAACTATCACTATTTCTATTCACTTTAAATATGAGTGATGTATCGTCAGCGAAAAGTACAGTATTACAGATACCTTCTAAATAAAACGGCAAGTCATTTATATATACCAGGAACAAGAAAGGACCCAGTATAGAACCCTGGGGCACACCCAATTTAACCGCAAGTGGCCTAGATTTTACGCCATTTACATCTACACATTGCTTTAAATAAGACTCCATTAAGTTAAGGGCTATATCCTGTATACCATAATATTTAAGTTTGGCGAGTAGTGTGTCGTGATGAACGCAATCAAATGCCTTAGAAAGGTCACAAAAAACTCCTATGGCATTTTGTGAATTTTCCCAGGCGCTATAGACATGTTTTAGTAACGCTACACCGGCATCAGTTGTTGAGCGACACTTTGTAAAACCATACTGCTCACTGTGGAGCAGCTTATTGACATTAAAAAAACCTAGTAATTGCTGTAGTATTAACTTTTCAAAGATTTTACTAAACGCGGGTAATATTGAAATGGGTCTAAAATTACTCACTTCACTTTTAATACCGGATTTAAATAATGGTATAACTTTACTGCGCGTTGTTGGACCAACAACGCGCAGAGGAGAGTTAAAGTCGGAAGCGTGGAGATTGCATATGTCCAAGAGTATCTATACTTAGGCCAAATAGTTTCCTTTCAGGCGAGACAAGACAAAGAAATATCTCGTTGGATTGAAAACGCCTGGAGGAGATATTGGTCTATGAAAGACATCATGAAAGGACCGCTACCACTTTCACTTAAGCGAAAACTAATGGACATGTGCGTTCTCCCCGTTCTAACGTATGGTGCGCAAACCTGGGCTCTCACCAACGTTCAAAAATCCCGCCTCGGTGTTTGCCAACGTGCTATGGAGCGCAGCATCCTCGGAGTTCGGCTCACGGACCATGTAAGGAACTCTCTACTGCGCTCCAAGACTCAAATAGCGGACGTGGCCCTGAAGGCTGCCAAATTGAAATGGGACTGGGCCGGACACTCATGTGCCGAATGTCAGAAGGACCGTGGGCGAAAGCCTCTACAAATTGGGTTCCTAACAGACGAAGGCCGCGTGGAAGACCCAGGCGGAGATGGAGGGATGAACTGGACGCATACGAGAAGGAGTGGCAACAATTAGCAAACAATAGAGATTTGTGGAAGGAGGAAAGAGAGGCCTTTGCCCTGCAGTGGGACAGTTCAGGCTTAAAATAATAAATAAAATAATAATAACTTTACTGTACTTCATCAGGTCTGGGAATACTCCTAAATCGACACACTTGTTAAAAGTAACAACAAGATAAGAAGCAACATCATCTATAATAATATCATGATCTCCGTCCTATGGAGGAGGGAGGACAGCGGGGGCAGTGCATGGCACGACAGCACCCCCGCCCAGCAAGAAGGTTCAGATACCGGGATCAACTTTCTCAACCCAAATTACGTAAAAACATTTTCAACAAGACGATCGATAGGTCTATTAAAAAATATCAATTTAGTTTTAAAAGCAGTCAAAATATTAACTGCCAAAATCTAATAAGACGTTAAAAAAAATACATATTATA
Organism: Autographa gamma; assembly: GCA_905146925.1. Lineage (NCBI taxonomy): Eukaryota > Metazoa > Arthropoda > Insecta > Lepidoptera > Noctuidae > Autographa > Autographa gamma. The sequence continues at coordinate 333,966 of LR989880.1, forward strand.
CACCGTGAAAATTGAATGGTTGTTTTCCCGCGGCAGGACGATTACCCATCAGTAGTACTATCGAAATACAAAGTTTAACTTAAAAAACATAATGTTTTTTTTTTCAAATCATTAAAAAAGTATTCATAAACTCGAAAGAGCGATAATCAATAGTAGTTCACTAACTAGAGATATCGTAGGCACCTGTAGGTAACACGAAACGCACACGCCGCCGCCACGTGTTGTCGGCAAACTTACAAAGAAAGAATCAATAATAAATGTTCAGAACAAAATAAGCTCTCGGTCATGGTGATACGGTATAAATTAGCTTGCATGCACGCGGCAAGCGCCGAAACACAATAGAATGCCGCCAAATGTTGCGCTCTGTGCCTACGGCTTAGTACCTATTAGTAATTATTTAGTGTTCTGTGCGCGAACGTCGATGCGACGTCAAGTGATGAATGTGCGATGAAAGTGCTCAACACAGAAGGACTGCATCCTTATCATTTTATTTTCGTGGCGGGCCACACCCTTGGCCACCGAGGAGCCCGGCCTTGACTCCCTTGGACTTTTATTTGTGGTCTGAGCTCAAGCGCTTGGTGTATCGTGAGGAACACCAAACACGCGACTCTTTGATAAGTGCGATAGTGGACGCTTTTAATACCGTGAGACGTGACAGAGACACTTTAATGAAACTGAAAGACAATCAGTTAAAACGTGCTCGTTTGTGCATTGAACGTAGTGGTTTACATTTCGAACAATTACTCCGCTACCGTTAAGTGTAAGTACTCGTACTTTGTAAATAAACATTTAAAAGTAGGTTAGGTAATCAAAATCATTGTAAATAAGTTGATTCCATTTTTAAATACCTACGCCTTAAATACTTAATTATCAAATTTCAACTTTTTTTAAAGATACCTATTTTGATTTTTTTAGTATTTATGACGATCCTAAGCCCGTAAAAGTTTGAAGCGGAAATTTGAATTACTTATTGGTTTCGTGTTTTATTAAATCACGAGTAGCGATCAGCTGATTTACACGCGGAGTGCAACGACCGCGCGGCGTTCGGGGTAACCGCGCGCCCGCCCGCGTAGGTATAGCGCGATGTATTACTACTGGTTCAAGTCACTTTCGAGTTTTGTTTATAACAATTGTAAATCCGCCATTTATTGAGTCTAATTTTTTTTATATATATTAATCGATTGTATGACCGATACAAACTCATTTCGCTTCGGGAAAACAACGACCTAATATTCACGCTGTATATATAAAAGAAGAAATCTAGAAACTTATTACCAACCCTTTTTTTTAGATACTCAACTATTATTTTTATATTTTACATGTTCTGCGAAATAAAATAAATTGTAACATAAATATTAACCGAGGATTTATAGTTTACATACAATGACGATTCACTTATATGAAACTATGTGTATAAGAGAAACGTATTGCACAAGTCGTCAAAATATTCGTAGTATTTAGTGACGACGACGACGACGACGAAGCTCAATAGGATAATTATAATGTTTCACTCATGCACAGTGTTCAACGTTTCAAATAACACTAGCAATGGCACTATAATAAAATACAATCAGAAATAAGGGGGCGTCGCCGCGTGTCGCTAGCGTTAGAAAGAGCGCAAGCGACTCGAACCGTTTCTCAACGGTAAGGTGATAAGGCGTCGTTGTCCCCGATTGTACACCAGTCTGCATCACAGACGATTGTATCAGTTGTGAGCGCGCAATAGCATATTATAAAGACAAACATTGCCTGTTGGTTTCGTTCGTTATTGCGATGAAAACGCATACCGCAATTCAATGAATCAAGTCTTTTCGCCGTTGGAACGCAATACAACAAGTCGTTTTAATGGTTTAATATCATTTTAGCGCAATTCAATGAATCAAGTCGTTTCGATGGTGTATCACCGTTGAAACGTAATACAACAAGTCGTTTTGCCGTTATAAAACGTTATTACGTATTCCATCCAACGTCATGTACAATTTAATTACCAGAAATATTATTGGGTATTCTGTCCCACGTCGCGAATAGAACAGAATACCCAATAACATACTACTACCATATATAACACATATAAAATATATAATATATATATATATATATACCGATCTATGGTATATATATACAGCGTGAATATTAATGGTCGTTTTCCCGAAGCGAAATGAGTTTGTATCGGTCATACAATCGATTAATATATACAACTAGCGGCGCGCCCCGGCTTTGCTCGGGTGCAACGCTGATACCAAATATAACTACACATATACTAAAGTTCTGTAGGGCGAAGCACAGCCTTGGAAGCACTATTTGGTAAAGGCACGCGCCCCCCGGCCCCCGCGCGGCCCCCCGGCCGGTACCGCCGCAACCGCTATGTCCCTGCATTTTAAATTTGTAATATCTTCGAAAATATTCATTTAAATTACATGTTGTAAAGGGCAATATGGACCTATATTGCATGCACAATTTATTAAAGGTACTTAATTGGATAAGGATTAATACTGTATTGCTTAAAATAGCTTTTTCGAAAATAAGTAATAAATAAACGATAAAAATGGTTATTGTGGGTTATCCTCAAGAGATAGACATATGCCATCGCGGACTTTTTTGTAGATCTTTTTAAGGTGCACAATACTGTAGTACATTATTTTGATCTATCTCATAGGGTTCAGCCAGCGTTTGCAATGAAAGCGCAAAAAATGGGTTCATTTACGACCTTACATTAGAAATCTCTAAGATTATCCGTATCCTCTACTATATTTTGCATGAATTATACATATAAACCTTCCTCTTGAATCACTCTATCTATTAAAAAAAACCGCATGAAAATCCGTTGCGTAGTTTTAAAGATTTAAGCATACATAGGGACAGACAGCGCGAAGCGACTTTGTTTTATACTATGTAGTGACGTGTAATACAAATGACGCTAGTTAAGAAAGCAGTCGGTTCAGAATAGGCATCCTAATCGAATTCCGAAAAAAAAAATCATTTTAATTTTTCAGGAAAACTCCCTTCACAAGTGTTGAATTAGAAACATAACAAATCAATTTAATCTTTAGTTTAAAGTAATTTGAACCTTAATTCAAAAGCATAAAGACCAATTTGTATTTCTCGTACGTCGCTAGTTTCCTTACGCACACATAAAACATAAAACATTTTAAATATTTAAGTTGTTAGAACGCGAATAATAAATATTCAAAGAAATTTGGAACTTACTGCAACGAAATAAAGCTTATCTAAATGTACTTCCGACTTTGTAGTCGGCATTTTACATTGTTGTGTCAAAAAGACGCGAAATCCCTAAAAAAATATTGTAGGTACGTCATTTGCTAATGTAAACATAATGCATGCGAGTGAGACGCAAACATTTCCCACCACCCTCTGACCAATGAGCGCCGCACGCGCCGTGGCCGCTCGCGCTGCAGCAGCGCCAAGAGCGGCAACCGCCCGCCTAACATCAAAGACGATTAGTCATCCGCCGACAGCCTTCTGTGGTCGTTTTCCGTTATCCTTCTTGACAACTTTGTTTTCGCGCGCGATGACTTTCCGGTATACAAATATTCAGTATACTGAGATGGTGAGGACACTTGCTCGTTGCGACGATAATGTCGAGTTAGCGTGTCGTGAGTTTAATAGCCGGTATCAAACCACAGTGAGTGCTAGGACAATGTTAGGTGCAACTCAACGTTTGAGGGACTTTGGGACCTTTCGCCCTTACACGGCGATTGAAAGAGGGGCGAATGTGCGCAGTACTCGTCTGCAAGGTGCGATCCTCGATTTTTTCGACGAACACCCCGAAAGCAGCACAAGAGAAGCAGCGCCAATGTTCGACTGCAGCCACATGTACGTGTGGCGAACATTACGTGCTGATGGAGAACACCCGTTCCACTTACGACGTTGCCAGGAGCTTACGCCCGCTGACTACCAGCCGCGTATACAATTTTGTAGGTGGTTGTTGGAGAACTGGCAACGGAACATTATTTGGACGGACGAGAGTACATTTACGCGAGTAGGTATGTACAACCAGCACAACCAACACTTGTGGCGGCATGAGAATCCACATGCATGCCGTGTGGACTCTTTTCAGCACAGGTTCTCCGTAAACGTGTGGGCGGGCGTATTAGGTACACACGTACTCGGCCCGGTTTTCCTACCGAGGTTGAACGGCGAGACCTACCTACAGTTTTTGCGCGAAACATTGCCGGAGTTGCTGGATGACGTTCCCCTAGTGCACCTGAGGAACGTTTTTTACCAACACGACGGTGCCCCAGCGCATTACTCATTGAGTGTTCGCCAACACCTTGACGTGGAGTATGGCGCCCGATGGATAGGTCGCGGGGGCCCCGTGCAGTGGCCACCCAGATCCGCCGACTTAACACCGTTGGATTTTTATTTATGGGGTCGTGTAAAATCGCTGGTGTACACAAACGAGGCTACAAGTGTTGAGGACCTAAAAAGACGCATTGAGCTCGCGTTCCAAAAAGTGAAAAGTGACACTCAAGTGCTGGACAAACTAAAAGCCAACATAAGAAAGCGGGCAATACAGTGCATCGAACAAGGCGGCGGACATTTCGAGTCACTGTTGAAAAAAAGGAGAAGAAACAGTGTTAATTAGTGTTTCTACAAAATGTTCTGTAAGTACAATCTCTTTTCAATTTATTTTCGCCGAGTTATACCTACCTACAAGTGTAAAAAACAACTCAGACACCTACCGGTCCACGCTACGTCATAGATAGTTATCTACGTACATAGCTACCTTCCTAAATCGCAGTCGAAAGTCATACATCGATTAAATTTGCGTAGGTACCTACCCTTTATTCGCTCTATTATACCTGAACGACTTAAAAAAGTATTGTAAAATAATCGTCATTAAATAAACAGCGTGTGTTCGATGTGTGATGCAAAGACGGAATCTTAATAACCTATTTTACTTACAACTATCATAAAATTATACTTCTTCTCTACTAAATGATAATATCATCAACCTGAGTAAAGAGCATAGAGATTATGTAGCTAAGTAATAGAGATTTTCGATAGAATGTCCGTCCTACTAGTAGGTACTTCGTACTAGTGGTCTAGTGCCTAAACAGTTGACGATTTATGAAGAAAACTCAATTCAAAGGTCTTGAATTAGAATTACCATCTCGTAACAAATCAATTTACTATTTAATTTATGACATTGAAACAAAATCGTACATAAATCCACGAACAATTTTTAATTCGTTCAATTACACACAAACAATAAAAACATTTTAAATATTTAAGTTAGAACGAAAATATTTTTTTCGCGCGCAATGTTTATTCAAAGAAATTTGGATCTTACGGCACCGAAATAAAGCTTATCTAAATGCAGCGTCAAGAGCGGCAACCCTCCGCCTAACATCAAAGACGATTAGTCATCCGCCGACAGCGTGCTATGATTGTCTCGTTATTTATTTTGTGCCTTATGACCTTGACGTGAAGTATTGCACCCGATGGATGGGTTAAAGTTAGTTAAAGTAAAAAAAAAAATGAAAAATCGGGTAATACCTAAAGCGAATCGAAAAATACGGCAGTTTATTGACGAAGAAACAAAGAAAGTTTCTACATTATGTTCAGTTTTGTAAGTACAACTTTCAATTTTCTAATTCCTTCTTTGCCGCGTTTAATTACCTACTCGACGAGTGTAATACGGCGACTCGGGCGCCAACCCCTGCACTTTACGTTATTGACGATAAGTACCTACGACTACTTATGACTTTATTAATTTGTCACATTAATAAATGGTTGAAAGTCGCACAGCGATTAAAGTAAAATACCGTTATTATGTTTAATTTACTTTTAAACACACACATCTCATCAAACATGCCAGTCCGATCGATCTGCAAGTGTGACGAAAACATAGAAACTTTATTACCTATTTTACTGGTTAGAAAACTATAAATTCAATAACTTATACCGTGATAATATCCAGCGTAGTGTGAACAGTAGTTAGGTATTAGAGATAATTTGAGTTTAGTTAGAATGTTCGATCATTGAACTAGCGCCTAAACAGCTGACGAACAATCGAGTGAGCGCGCCTGTGTGCGTGCGTAGGTTAATACGACCAAACGTTCAACGTAAAGTCAGGGCATCTATTAAATGAAAAATTACTAGGTTTGGTTCGTCTAAATTAAATTTTAGTGCACATATGGGTATTATAATTTAATAAACTAATTGGGGTGTCTGAAGCTATGATCAATATTATTTTACACCTTGTATAAAAAAAATTGACTCAATAAATGACAGATTAACAATTGTTATAAACAAAACTCGAAAGTGACTTGAACCAATAGTAATACATCGCGCTATACCTACGCGCGCGGTTACCCCGAACGCCGCGCGGTCGTTGCACTTCGCGTGTAAATCAGCTGATCGCTACTCGTGATTTAATAAAACACAAAACCCAATAAGTCATTCAAATTTTCCCTTCATACTTTTACGGGCTTAGGATCGTCATAAATACTTAAAAAATCAAAATAGGTGTCTTTAAATAAAGTCGGAATTAGATAATTAAGTATTTAAAAATGGAATCAACTTATTTACACTGATTTTGATTACCTAACCTACTTTTAAATGTTTATTTATGTACGAGTACTTACACTTAACGGTAGCGGAGTAATTGTTCGAAATGTAAACCACTACGTTCAATGTACAAACGAACACGTTTTAACTCATTGTCTTTCAGCTTCATTAAAGTGTCTCTGTCACGTCTCACGATATTAAAAGCGTCCTCTATCGCACTTATCAAAGAGTCGCGTGTTTGGTGTTCCTCACGATACACCAAGCGCTTGAGCTCAGACTACAAATAAAAGTACAAGGGAGTCAAGGCCGGGCTCCTCGGTGGCCAAGGGTGTGGCCCGCCACGAAAAAAAAATGAGAAGGATGCAGTCGTTCTGTGTTGAGCACTTTCATCGCACATTCATCACTTGTCGTCGCATCGACGTTCGCGCACAGAACACTAAATAATTACTAATAGGTACTAAGCCGTAGGCACAGAGCGTAACATTTGGCGGCATTCTATTGTGTTTCGGCGCTTGCCGCGTGCATGCAAGCTAATTTATACCGTATCACCATGGTCAAGAGCATATTTTGCTCTGAACATTTATTATTCATTCTTTCTTTGTAAGTTTGCCGACAACACGTGGCGGCGCACAGTGTGGGAATCTCGCAATCTAGGGGGATTTAAATCAAAATATAAATTTTAATAATTGATAATATAGTTATTACCTATTTATACCTAAGACCCTATTTGTCACAGCTACGTATTACAAATTCTTGTAGGTAGGTTAAAAAAATAAATAAAAAATTTTGATATGGGTAGATAATAATTGTTGTACCCTTACAACACGAACAACAACATTAAAGTGTCATCTTCACTTGAGATTACTAATCAAATTAACGTATAGTCTTGTTTATTGGTTTATTATTATATTGTGTATATCTTTCAAGGTAAGTTAGAGTGTATTTTATTTAAGTAATAGTTAAACATTGATCTAATAACATCGTTTGAAAGTACAGTTAAATTAAGCATTTTTTAGAGATGATTTTCAAAACAAAAGGTGTATAAAAAAAAATGACTTAAATATCCCGATGTTTTTATTGTTTCAATTTATGATTTAGATTCTTAACTTTTGAGAACAATTGATAAAACTTGCGATTTTCTGCGACTGTTATAATTATTTTTCGGTTTTCAGAATGACCTCCGAAATTACAAAAAAACAACTTTTTGATATTTGGGCCTCAAATGTGAAAAAGGAGCGAATTGATGCTATTTTTGTTTTTTTAATAGGTAATTACCCTCAAATACAATTCTCGGAAGGTGCTATAAATGAAATTAAGTTCTTTTTAAGGAGGTTATGTAACAAATTTAACGAAAAATGGACAGCAAGCGGTAGACATCGTGAACGCTTTTTAAACAAGAATATAACTTGGTTGAATGAATGCATTAAATTACCAGATAATGTTTTAAATGAAATACCATCTACATCTTGCCATTCACCAGGAAGACCACACAAAAGTTTTGTAGAATGTTGCGATAAAACAAAAAAACGCAAAATTATTAATCTGATATCATCTACTAGCCCTGAAGAAATAATGATTGCACATGAATGTAACCTTCGAAAAGCAGGCAAAAGGGACTCTGCAGCTATCGTAAAAGAACTTTCTATGAGTTCACCTAAGAGAGGTTCCGTCATGAGAAGCGTACGTAAAATAATGATTAGCGAAAGCGTTCAAGTGACTGTGTCGGCCGATGAAGCATTAAGTATGATGGTAGATGCTGATTTATCAACACATCAATATGATATAATACGGAAAAGGATAAATAAATTGGTAAAAAACTTATTGCCATCTTATGACCGAATAAAAGAGGCTAAGAAGAAATGTTATCCTTCTAATAAAACCGTAACAGAATCAACTGCAACGTGTGACCTGCAATCATTAGTTGATCACAGTATCGAACGACTTTGTGTATCTCAGAAAGAGGTTCTTGGGTCAATTGAGAAATTGCATAGTGGAGTAAAGGAACTGTCACTGTTAATTAAGTGGGGTTGTGATGGAGCACAACAAAAATCATATAAACAAAAATTTTGTTCAGAAAATAAATTTGATGAGAACCTTTTCAGCATATCCATGGTACCTATACAGTTAAGGTTGAATGTTGAAGAGAATAATATTATAGTTTGGCAAAATCCAGCCCCTTCTTCAACAAGGTACTCTCGACCAATTAGACTTAACTTTGCTAAAGAGACTACTTCATTAATTAGACAAGAGGTTGACACAATACAACACCAAATCGATATGCTGTCGGCCGTCGAAGTAAGTCTAGATAACTTTAAGATTTTAGTGAAACCAGTTTTTATGCTGACTATGATAGACGGCAAAATATGTAGTGCTCTATCTGTTGTTTCGTCCTCATCTCAAACTTGCTATATATGTGGAGCAAAGCCTTCAGAGATGAATAATCCATTTCTTATTTTGATGAAACCTCTCGATCAAGCTGCATTGTCTTTCGGGCTTTCTCCTTTGCATTCCTGGATTAGGTTTATGGAATGTATCCTTCATATCGCCTACAGACTTGATATAAAAATGTGGCAAGTTAGAGGTCAAGAAAATAAAGATAAGGTTAAGGCAAGGAAGATACACATACAAACATGGTTCCGAAATGAATTGGGTTTATTAGTGGATTTTCCGACTCAGCAAGCTGGTAATACCAATGATGGCAACACAGCACGCCGATTTTTTTGAGGTGCTACAATAACAGCTGATATTACCGGGATAAATTTAGAATTAATAACGAGGTTTCATATCATTTTAGAAACTCTAGGGTCTGGTTTTACAGTCGATTTAGATTCCTTCAATAGTTACACAGAAGAAACCAGAAACCTGTATCTTAGGGAATACTCGTGGTATAACATGCCAGTTAGTGTGCACAAAGTTTTATTTCATGGCCGCGATGTCATAGCTTCGTGTATTTTACCGATTGGCCAGTTATCGGAAGAGGCACAAGAGGCTAGAAACAAAGATAACCGAAGATATAGGGAATTCTTCACTAGAAAAACGTCACGAATAGAAACCAATGCCGACCTACTTAATAGGCTTCTTATATCATCAGACCCCTTCATATCCAGCTTAAGGCTTATAATGAAGAGAAAACGGAGTCCTCTAGATCCTGATGTTCTAAAATTGCTTTCTGTACCCACCGTAAATGAGGCCGAAAGTGGAATTAGTGACTGAAGTAAAAAAAATTATTCAAATCGCATTTTTTTTTAATACAACTTTATTTTCTCTTACTGTTTAAGTATTTTTATTTATTTAAATACCAATCGATATTATTTTTTAACTTGTATCTTTTATTTAATTCAATTTGGAATTAAATCCCCCTAGATTTCGAGATTCCCACACTGTGCGGCGGCGCGTGCGTTTCGTGTTACCTACAGGTGCCTATGTTATATCTAGTGAGTGAACTACTATTAATTATCGCTCTTTCGAGTTTATGAATACTTTTTTAATGATTTAAAAAAAAAAAAACATTATGTTTTTTAAGTTAAACTTTGTATTTCGATAGTACTACTGATGGGTAATCGTCCTGCCGCGGGAAAACAACCATTCAATTTTCACGGTGTATACATATAAGGTGTTTCCGAAATATCTGCATCGGCTTTAATAGGAGGTAGTATTGTGTTTATAGATTACAATAGTGAAGAAATTTCGTACCCCCGAACAGTCAATAAAATTTTAGAGATTAAAATAGTTAAATGAACATTAACTCTATTCTGCATAACGTGTTTCACAAATTACGCGCAATGTGACGGTTCGTCAATGAAAACAACTGCTATCTCTTTCAATCATTTCTGTGAATAAGAACTGTAATCAGCTGACAAGTTCGTCACTACAAAATCTACTAGGTACACAATAATACGCAGGCATACAAGTGTTTTAAAAGTACTTACCAGTAACCGCATTCTTCAAAAACACTGACGTAGGTAAATAAGATGATAAACTTCCCATCACACTTGAAACAGGCTTTGGACTGACAAGTTAGTGTAATAGGTATAGCACGCGTAACAGTTTTGTTGATAAGTAGGTAGGGAGTGCGTAAATAACTGTAAATACGGTGCAGTTGTTGTAAATAAAATTATTAACTTTTAAACACGCCAAGTTACTGTAACTTATCATTATTCGATATTAATCTTACTAAAGTACGCGCCAAATAAACCTGCAACAAAGTTTGTTCACCTCCTTCTACTAATGTATCCCAATATTTAAAAACGATACGAAAAAAATGTATAGGCATATTCCTTGATGCATGTACTGTCTTGCGATAAAGACGCCTCTTACCACGAAACACTTGTTTCGATCGTGTTAACGACACGTATCGTTTTTTTAATATTGGGATACATTAGTAGAAGGAGGTGAACAAACTTTGTTGCAGGTTTATTTGGCGCGTACTTTAGTAAGATTAATATCGAATAATTATAAGTTACAGTAACTTGGCGTGTTTAAAAGTTAATCATTTTATTTACAACAACTGCACCGTATTTACAGTTATTTACGCACTCCCTACCTACTTATCAACAAAACTGTTACACAAGTCCGCCTTCGCGTTGCACACATGTCTCTTCACTTTAGTTAATGTGTCCGATTCACTTTTCACTTGCCTAAATGCGCGTTTGATCTCGTCAGTCCACATAATGTTACGGCGTTCTTGCACTCTTGTGAAGTGGTAAGGATGGAGCCCTTCACGATTTAAAAGTCGCCACACGTAATTGTCGCTCACGTCGAAGACTCGAGCAGCATCCCTGGTGCTCGCAAGAGGATGACGCCGGAAGAAGTCTAACACTTTCTCTTCGAGTTCGGCCGAGTATGAAGGCCTGCCTGCGTCAAGGGATTTTTAATCAAAGCGCGCGCGAAATCCTTGTCGCTAACCACTAAACTAACTTCCGGAACGCGCGGGAGGCGAGGCGAGACTGGCGACCGGCGGGCGGCGGTCGCTAGGCGCGTGCGACGAGCGGGGTAGCGGGTGAGGGTAGGGGCGCGCGGGGCAGGGCTTTGTAGACTGAGCGGCGCCGGCCGGCGCGTACGGCGGCATGCTTTGATAGGAATGGCAACAGCGCATGAACGAATTCGGTGCGGTGCGGCAACAGCTTATGACACGGGATGGTTTTATACTAATAAGTAAATTCAAATTTATACGATATTTATTTTTGTATGAAATAAAAAATGATAAATTATCAATAATTTATCTTTACTATTGTAATCTATAAACACAATACTACCTCCTATTAAAGCCGATGCAGATATTTCGGAAACACCTTATATATGTCACCGAAAAATAACAATAACCGTAATTTTATAAATTTCCTAGGAAAATTATAAACTTCCGTAGGATTATAGACGAGAGATAAAATGTATTATTTTACGCTCACATTTTAGGAAATTTATCAATTTTCAATGTCTCTTCGTAAATTTATAAACTGACGGATATACATTCGTGAGATTCTAAACAGTTCGACCAATCACAGAAGAGCTTTTAATTTAACGCTTCTTTAAAATTCTTTGTGTATACAGACCTCCCGCATCTCATTTATTGTCTTTTTTAAATATTATGGCAGAAATACTAAGCAAATTATGTAGCAACAACAAATCAATATATATTTGTGTTGACTTTAATATTAATATTTTAGTTGATTCCGTTGATAAATGTAAAATGTTGTCCTTATTTAAGTCATTTAATTTAAATTATATTTTTAATGAGCCAAATAGAATAACACCAACTTCTCTCACTTGCATAGACAATATATTTACAAATGGTGGGGTTCTTAACTTTAATGTATCAATTAAGCTATGAGTAAATTGCCTTTAACTAAAGTTATTACTATCAGGCCCTTAACTAATCATGTTCTAAATTCATTTAAAAATAATATTACTTCAAATCTGTATAGTAAATACTCATTTTCTGGAGTCCCAAATAAGGATTATAATCAGTTGTTTTTAATTATACAGAATTCGTTTCAGGAAATGTGTCCTTTAAAGGAGATTAAAATTAATTTTAAATTCAAATTCAATGAGTGGGCTACTAAAGGTATTAGAGTACGTAGAGACGTACTTTATAGTCTTTATGATAAAAAATCATTTAATATTAATCCTGATTTTCAAAATTATGTAAGAAATTATTCAAAAATATTTAAAAAAGTTTGTTTAGTGGCCAAGTCTAAACTTATTAGTAGGCGTTTAGATAAATCAAATAACAAAATAAAAACAGTATGGAAGATTATCAATTCTGAAACTGGTAATAGTAAACAGAGAGATACTGACCTGTCTTTGAAAATAAATAATAAAATAATTTCAAATAAGACAGAAGTTACTAAAGCGTTTGAAGATTTCTTTTCGAATATACCTGTGGAAGTAACAAAAGCTCTTCCTTCTTCTTCCATAAAAGCAGAATCTTTACTTAAGAATTTCGTTGATAGAGGTATTCCAAATTTTAATTTTAATAATTTATCTCCTAACATTGTTAAGAAATCATTTCATTGTATTAAAGAAAACCACAGAAGATTTATGGGGCATATCTTTCAAAGTAATTGAATCCATAATTGACACTATTGCCCCGATTCTTGCAAAGATATTTAATGACTGTGTTGACTGTAATCCTTTCCTGATTTAATGAAGCACAGTAAAATTATTCCTATTTTTAAATCTGGTTGCAAGAATGAACCATCTAATTATAGACCAGTTTCAGTACTTCCTGCTTTAAGTAAAATATTTGAAAGAATGGTACTAGACCAGATGATGTTACATTTTAGTAAATATAAGATTTTTCACCATCGTCAATATGGTTTTACTAGAGGCGTCGGTGGTACGCCGGGGCCAAGTTAGTGTCCCACATTTTAGAAGCTTGGGAGAGTTCACAGGACGCCATCGGCATTTTTTGTGATCTCTTTTTTTGTGGCTTTTGATTGCGTTGATCATGATACTCTAATTCTTAAATTAAAACATTACGGATTACGAGGACAATCCTCAGAACTTGTATTGTCATATCTTTCAACTAGACAGCAAACAGTAGGCGTAAACGGAGTAACTTTGTCGGGTTCCTTAATAAGAATGGGCGTGCCTCAGGGTTCAATTCTAGGCCCCTTTCTATTTTTAGCATATATTAATGTTCTCCCCTACATGATGGACGATTTAACTGACATTATTTTATTTGCTGATGATACCTCACTCATTTTCAAAATAGATAGGAAAATGAAAGATCTTAATTATCTAAATAGTGACCTTGGAAAATTGGTCTCATTCAGATGTAAATCTCATGCTTGACGGCGAAAAACTCGATTTTATTAACGATACGGTATTTCTTGGTATTACAATAGACTCGAAGTTACAGTGGGGTGCTCACATAACAACCTTATCTAAAAGGCTTAGTTCGGCTGCATTTGCAGTTCGGAAAATTAGGCAATTAACAGACGTTCCCACTGCTAAATTAGTTTATTACGCGTATTTTCACAGCATAATGTCATACGGCATTCTGCTGTGGAGTTCTGCAACGGATGTGGAGTCTATATTTATTTTGCAAAAACGAGCAATTCGTGCAATCTACTGCATGAGCCCTCGCGAGTCTCTTAGGAATACATTTAAGGAGATCAATATTCTAACTTTGCCAGCTCTCTATATATTAGAAAATATAATGTACATTCGTAAAAATTTACAGAGTTTTAGTATTAATAGTGATCACCACAATATAAATACCAGAAATAAGGATAAAGTAGTAGTCCCAAGACATAGATTTACTAAAACTAATACTAAATCTTTCCTAGGAAATTCTATTCGATTTTATAATAAGTTACCGAAAGAGATAACAAGTTTGCCTAATAAAGAGTTCAAAACGTGTATTAAGTCAAAACTAATAAAGAAGGCGTATTATACGGTTAGGGACTACGTTGAGGATAAGCACGCGTGGAATTAGTATCATCTGCATATGTGGCCTCCCTAGCGGTCTGCTAATAATATTGTTTTACCTTATAGCCTCTGCTGCCCCATAGCCTCTATTCTCAGAAGGCTCTTGACATGCCTCGACATTCCTGTTAGGGATTCGATTAGGACTACATATTGATTGTATGTAAAGTATATTTTTATTTTTTCTTTAATTTCGGGAGATTTTTCTTTTCTTATATGATGTTCGTCCTTTGTAAATGTGACGATAATGTAAATCGAGTTGAATGTTCGATTTTTTTTTTTTTCTATTCTGGATGTCCTACTTTACGTTAATCTAAACATTCTGCTGTTTACGTTGTTGTCGCATATTTTAAAATTAATGTAATCATAACATCGATGTTAACCTTTTTTTTAAAAGAGTAACCTATGGAGTTTCTTGCCGGCTCTTCTCTATAGGAATGACACTTTGGAACCGAGCAACTAGAGTCAGTAGTTTTTAACGTAACGTTTCTTAAGCGCTTTTTTTTGGTTTATGAGAAATGAAAATATTTTGATTTTGACGTCAAATAACACACCGCTCTCTGATTGGTCGATGTTGACAGTGGACATGTTTCTGTCCATAGACTTAGGTATAATCAGACTTGCCAATCTGTAAATTTATCTGTTTTGATTACCAACCTAACAGTATTTTTACTTTAAAACTAGTTAGGTTCCTATTATACAGGGTGTTTATTTACATAATATGCTAATGATTCCTACTTCCCTCTACCAAAATTAAACAACAGAAATCGTGTTCTAGTATATTAAAGAGGTTTATTAAAAATAATATACGAAAATAAAAATAAAAAAACAAACATTTCAAAGGTGTCGAAACGTCGGGACCTAAAATCTAAATACAAACCGCGAAAAAATCCGTAAAAAGTAGTTTTATTTCAATGTCTAACATTCGCGTAAACCTAAGAAACCAATAAACATTTCAAACTTAAATTTCAACAATATCCTCAGGCGAATGAACAAACAGATACTAGGTAAGTAAGAGGTTTAAAAAAAAAATTCTTAAAAAAATAACAAATTAAACATACTAAAAAATAAAGACATTGAAACTTAAACGTTTAAGTTAGTAAGTACTCGTTCCTACCTACTAATTCCCGATTATCTACTTATTGCAACATGTCAAAGATTTATGGCACCTCGAATTTTAACAAAATATTAGCTTTTTTACAATTGCACTTATTAGATTAACATTGTCCCTTGGAATATTTTTTGCAGTTGCATTGCTTCATTGCTTGCCCACCAAATGTAGAAGACATCGCAGATATTTTTCTTAATGATAACTTGACCTGTTATTATAAAAATTAGCATAAAAAAAAATTGAATTATGTTAATAGGTATAATAGTAAAAATAGAAATCGAACCTCAGGAAGATTATCAGTAAAAACTTCTCCTGGGGTTGAAAGGACAGCGTTTCCAGGCAACCAGTCATTAATGACTCCAAAAGAAGTACCAACTTTGTATAGTTCATTCCTTTTCTCTATGACTTTGCCCACCACATTCTTGCTATCTAAAGGCCCTCTATCTACTTTTGGAACTTCGACTAACACAGTAGTACCAACATCAATATTTTTGAATTTCTTAGATGAATGTGCAGTAATTTTTTCTGCTGCTCTTTTTAAATTCAAGTGAGAGTCCTTCCTTTCCCTCAGGATGTTTATTTTGTTTGTGTACAAATTACATATCAACTGCAAACCATATCCTTTTTAAATAAATCCTTCGTGATTGTTGTCTGCTGACTCTCCACAGATTACGTGTGTGATACGTTTACATTTAATACACGTATGGGCCCCAGATGATTCTTTTTTACATATGTGACAAAGCAATGTATCTGATTCGCCGACTTTTTTATGATTCTCGATATCGTGTGCAATCTTATCAAAGTCGTGCCAAATGTGGTTTGTATTTGCGACCGTGCTTTCACTGCCAACGAGTATTTTGACTTGCTCAGCCTAAGTCATGCTCTCTTTTATAATAATTGACTCTTTGGCAATATCAAGTGTTTTACAAAGATTTTCCTGATCGGAAGTTATATTCTTATCGTCATTTACGATCTTATGTTCATAGTCATTTAAAGTTTCTAAGAACGTCTCCAAATCCTCTTTCATTTCAAATTGAGATATTGTATTCTTAGACAAACGCGTAGAAGTTAGACCGCATCGTGGATCATTTCCAAACAGGGCTTTAAACGGTGTCCTTGCAATCGTAGAATGGTATAATAATAATAATAAATAATAATAATAAATGTATTTATTTGCATAAAACATGGTATAAAAAGGTGTTACAATAGTGAAAAAATATGTTACACATGTTTTGCTTAACATAGCATGCAATTTTAAAACTTAGAATACTAGGTAATAGGTAGGTACGGACAATTTAATCATGTCCTATCAATAAAATCTTGGACACTGTAAAAATTACAAGTTTTTAGCCATTTATACAATTGCGCTTTAAACGAACGGACATTTAGCATTTTTATGTGACAGGGTATCTTATTAAATATACGTACACACATCACTAGACAGCTTTTATTAAATTTAGTCAGCCTTGCAGCGTAATTAATCAATAGTCTGAGTGGATCTCGTCTACTCCTCGGATTTACGTCGTCTGCTATTGTAAACATTTTTTTATGTTTCATTACAAAGATACAAATCTCATAAATGTAGAGAGAAGGCAGCGGCAACAAACCAATCTCTTTGAAAATCGGACGACATGATTCATCAGGTTGTATTCCACACATAGCTCTAATACATCTCTTTTGAGCGACAAAAGCTCTGTTTTGATCAGTGCTATTGCCCCACATAATAAGCCCGTAGCGTAACATTGATTCTACATAAGCATGGTAACAGGATATTGCCGTTTTTAAATTTGTTACGTTTTTTATTTGTCTGAGCTCGTATACAAATCTATTTATCTTATTAGAAACCTGCTCCACGTGAGCTTTCCAATTAAGGTTTTCATCGATAGTAACACCTAAAAATTTTGTATGAGTAACTTCTTTTAGTTTTGGGATGTTAAGTTTGATATTAAAATTAGTGTTATAGGATTTATTAAACTGTATAAAAACGGATTTATTTAAATTAACTGTTAAATTATTGTTATCAAGCCAATTAATTAGTTTGTTTATTGTATTATTAATTTCATTTTCATGGTCATTTATATAGATATGTCATCTGCGAATAAGATGGTTTTGTGGTTCGTTATAGATACTATATTATTGATATAGAGCAGGAATAACACTGGACCTAGCACGCTATATTGAGAGAAGAACGGTATCATTTCCCTACTTTGATTCATTTTCATAACCGTAACGCATTGTTGTCTATTACTTAAATACGACGAAAACCACTCTAGTACGTGTCCTCTGATGCCAATGTGCTGGAGCTTATCTACCAGTATTTGATGTGAGACCAAGTTGAATGCTTTTGACAAATCGAAGAATAAACCTTCTTGTAGTAAGGTAATTCTTATTTAAGTTCGTCACTAATTCTTTGACCGAGGAGAATATAGCTAAGCTAGTAGATTTGTCTTTTTGAAAGCCATGTTGTTCATCACTGATTATGTGAAATGTGTTACAGAAGCTAATTAATCTATTATACATGCACTTTTCAAATACTTTGGACATTATGGGAATCAGGGTAATCGGACGATAATGATTAATGTCACATTTATCACCTTTTTTAAACAGGGGCTTAATAATTGATGATTTTAGCGCTTCCCGAAATACACCACAGGAAAATGACAAATTTATTAAATGTGTTAGTACGCCAGTGATTTCATCTTTACATATGCTTTAATAACTTTTGTTGTAATTTCATCATAATCTGTAGAGGGTCAATCTCCAAAACGGGCGTATTCGTGTGACCGCTCTGGTGCTTTTCAGATATTGATATTTAACGGTAATTATATATTTCAGTGAAAATGATGATATATAAATAGTAAATTTTTAGTATTGGCCTTCAATTTACACAATCAGTTATGGAGATATTTAAGTTTCAAAAATTTCGCGACCAGAGCAATCATAATTCGTGCCAGAGCGAGCATAAATGGTGAAATCAGTGAAACAAAAATAAATATGTTGATAAAATGTTATTTATTCAGCCCTTTTCAGTCATATTCAGTATATGTGTAACAAGATTATATGTAAGAGTCATACACATAAAAAATATGGAATATTTTATTAAACATAATTGATAGAATAACAAATTATCATAAGTATAAGAATCAACTTTTGGCTTAGTTTCATTTATTTAATTAAACCACTTCTAGGTAAATGAAATAAAATTAAGAACCTTTTGAAATCAATCATTAATACCTCCAGTCTTTTACAGTTATAAAATGACTAAGACTCATTAAATATTCGTTTTTCAAAGGCCCAAATGGGCCGCTGCAAAGACAACCTGAGCAAATGGGGCATCAATGAACGTTCGCATACCCAATGCCAATGCGGTGCCCCAACTCAAGACATGGCGCATCTTCTGTCCTGCCCGTCCTGCACCACCACCGTTGCCCTTAAGGGCCTAATGGAGGCCAACTAAAAAGCCATTCTGGTGGCAGCTTTCTGGTAAAACAGAGTTTAGATCATTGCCTCGAGAAGAAGACCAAGAAGTTTTTCAAAAGTGCTTAAGGAAACGTATGTGCATTTTTCTTCTGGTAACACTCTCTTGACTTTACAAGCCACTGTGTGTATAGATCTGGATCACGTTTTATCTTGGCCATTCTACTACGCTCAGCCAATTTCTCCCTAAGACATTTTGCTTCAATAGACAATTTATTTCGAGGCATGATTTCAATCTGCAAGAATGGTTGCCATCGAGGTAATTTACGTCAGCCTGCTACGGACGCCGCGTTACTGAAGTTGTGGGTCTCCTGGAGACATGGCAAGAGCGACGCCACGGGTTGCTCACGTTCCGTCTGGTGCAGGTGCTGTCTGGGCACGGGTGCAGCGAATCGGGCGGGAGAAATCCCCTGCATGCCACCATTGTGGCATTGTGCGCGGTGGAAGACACGGCGCAGCACACCCTCGAGTTCTGCTCTGCCTTCGAGGTCTGCACTGCCTTCGAGGTGGTGCGCCGTGCCCTAAATGCGGTTATTAGCCCGGACCTTTCGTTTGCGGGTGCCAGCCTCGCGGAGAATCGCGTCTGGAGGGCAGTGTCTCATTTCTGCGAGATCGTACTGTCGCAGAAACAGACCTCGGAGTGCGAGCGGGAGGCTTCCGTTCCATTGCTCCGCCAACGGCGGCCGGGTAGGGCGCGGACGAGAACCTCCGTAGCCAGATCTGCCGGCTACGGGGGTTCATCCCTGAGCCTTCAATGCACGCGTCTCCTTCCTTGCTGGGCGGGGGTGTCGTAGTGCCATGCACTGCCCCCACTGTCCTCCTTCCTACATAGGACGGAGGTCATGTCGGGCCCGCCGCTAAGCGGGCAGTCGCCAGGGGCGTTACGGTGCTAAAACTTCGATTGGTCCCGTAACGCCGCTACCCTAGGCGCAGGATAGCACCAGGTGTTTTGCCGGAGTAGTCGGAGCCTTTCTCAAGGCTCTGGAAGCCCAAACTCTTGCATCCTCAACCCCCTGGTGATGCAAGGCTCAAGGCTGGCTCATTAAGGAGTTTCACCAGACAAAAAAAAGATTGGAACAATACGTCAAATTCGATTTAAACCCAGGAAAGGTTATAAATTAAATGTTACATGCATAGGTCATCATTTGTCATTGTTGCAGTCTGCTAGTACTACTTAAAATAGATTTATAAGGTACAATTAATGCAAAATATCATTGCTCTGTACTTTTTGGACAGAGCAATCACAGCCATAGCGATCAGAAAAAGTCACAAAATCATAAATTTAGCCGAATTTAAAAGCAGTAGAGTAGGTGTCATTACTTCTCATAAAAAACATCATAATGATCAATTAATTCACATAACAGAAACTTTTGCAAGCTATCTATTTTATTTAAATAACGTGCCATATAAATCATAAAATTCGAGAACCAAATCCAGAGCAATCATAAACTTACCTTCGTAATGTCGGAGCCAGGGAACCTGATGTACAGGTATCCTCCTCGGTGGTTAGACCACTCCTAGCGCTACCCCGCGGGAGGGGAATAGAGTGTCTATAACGCGTAACTAGGGATGGGCGCAATGTTTTACTTGGGCGCAGAGTGATGAGATAAAATGCTCGGACACGATTTTAAATTTAAATTGTAGCAAAAGTATTGTTAATAAAACTTAAAATATTTTATTATCGTGAAGAACAACTTAAAGATTTGTTATATAATCTAAATAAGTTCTTTCATAATAATATGAACCTTCAAATTAAAAAGTTATGAATATTTTTTTCATTCAATCGGGAGTTGGGACAACCCAGAGCGATCAGGATTTTAGGTTTCTAGATTTTTTTCTTAGTATTTAAAATTATCTTTTTCTTAATATTAGCCTTGTACCACGTAGATCAGACACCGAACTGTATATAAAAAAAATATTTAGTAAACTTATTTCGATTTTAAAATGGGTTTATCCAGCCCGACATGAAAAAAAATGCCTCTGGAGATCGACCCTAGAAACAGTATTGTTTAAAGAAATTATTTCCCGTCTAACTTCGTATTGTAACATGGGTTTTAAATACATTGAATTTGAGATAGCTCTACCATTTAAATTACAGTCTACATTGTTTTGCTTAAAATCATTATTTATAAAATGAGTGTTAAAGGCTGATGCAATTTCAATTGGATTCTCAAGAATTACATTGTTAATTTTAATATTTTCTATATTTTTGTCGTAATTAATGTTGTCTATTTCATTTTTTATTTCTGTCCATGTCGCTTTGCATTTGTAATCATTTTTATTAATGAACTAGCTGTGCCCGCGACTTCGTCCGCGTGGAATAGTTACTTTTCGGGCAGCATATTTAGAATTAGGTTTTTATACATATACTTTCGCTTGGGTAGCTATAAATTTACTTTACAGATGCTTCTCTGTATACGATATTTGACGTATGGCCATCGGGGATGAAAGCATACAGGCTCCTAGGATTGATTGAAACAGCTGATACTTAGATCTACACCCACAACTTTCAACGTCTGACCTTGGGCTTTATTAATCGTCATCGCAAAACATAGGCTGACTGGAAACTGGACTCGTTTAAAACTAAATGGGAAATTATTTAGAATGAGAGGAATCCGAATCATTTCTATCTTGCCTTTCCTCTCAAAAGTCCTTGAACGTCTAGTCCATATGCAGATTAGTGCATTTCCTTCTAAATTTAACCTTCTCAATCCCTTCCAGTCAGGTTTTAGACCTGAACATAGCACTACCACAGCTCTGGTTCAAATTACGGATGACATTAGATCAGGCATGGAAATCGGTAATCTACCGGTACTTGCATTGCTGGATTTCAGCAATGCCTTTAATACTGTTGATTTCGATATTTTACTTGGCATATTGTGCTCCCTTCCCTCAACATATCTCCACCGGTAATTCAATGGTTTCACAGTTACTTACACGGTCGGCGGTAACGTATTCGCATCTTAATCGAGTAAGCCGTTTCTGAGATTAGCGTGCAAAAACACACAGACAAACAGACAAAAAAAATAATAATTATAATTTCAGGTTCGGCATCGATATTATAACAACCCTTGCTACTTCTTTTGTTTATATTTCCATTGTACAGACACCACTTTTCTACAATTTTATTATATGTGTAGATGATTTTTCAAATTGACATAACTTTTTTATTTATGTACCGATTGACATGAAATAAACACTAAATGTTAAGTGAAGCTTACAACAATATATTCGTGAAAACCGCATCTTAATCGAGTAAGCCGATTCTGAGATTAGCGTGCACAAACACACAGACAAACAGACAAAAATAATAATAATTATAATTTCAGGTTCGGCATCGATATTATAACAACCCTTGCTACTTTTTTTGTTTATATTTCCATTGTACAGACACCACTTTTCTACAATTTTATTATATGTGTAGATGATTTTTCAAATTGACATAACTTTTTTATTTATGTACCGATTGACATGAAATAAACACTAAATGTTAAGTGAAGCTTACAACAATATATTCGTGAAAACCGCATCTTAATCGAGTAAGCCGTTTCTGAGATTAGCGTGCACAAACACACAGACAAACAGACAAAAATAATTATAATTTCAGGTTCGGCATCGATATTATAACAACCCTTGCTACTTTTTTTGTTTATATTTCCATTGTACAGACACCACTTTTCTACAATTTTATTATATGTATAGATGATTATTCAAATTAACATAACTTTTTTATTTATGTACCGATTGACATGAAATAAACACTAAATGTTAAGTGAAGCTTACAACAATATATTCGTGAAAACCGCGTCTTAATTGAGTAAGCTGTTTCTGAGATTAGCGTGCACAAACACACAGACAAACAGACAAAAATAATAATAATTATAATTTCAGGTTCGGCATCGATATTATAACAACCCTTGCTACTTTTTTTGTTTATATTTCCATTGTACAGACACCACTTTACTACAATTTTATTATATGTATAGAAGATGATTTTTCAAATTGACATAACTTTTTTATTTATGCACCGATTGACATGAAATAAACACTAAATGTTAAGTGAAGCTTACAACAATATATTCGTGAAAACCGCATCTTAATCGAGTAAGCCGTTTCTGAGATTAGCGTGCACAAACACACAGACAAACAGACAAAAATAATAATAATTATAATTTCAGGTTCGGCATCGATATTATAACAACCCTTGCTACTTTTTTTGTTTATATTTCCATTGTACAGACACCACTTTTCTACAATTTTATTATATGTATAGATGATTATTCAAATTGACATAACTTTTTTATTTATGTACCGATTGACATGAAATAAACACTAAATGTTAAGTGAAGCTTGTTACATATTCGCGTAACACGTGAACCGCTGATCGCGCGTTACCCTAATTACCGCGGATTGCAACAGCGGAGACACGAGTCGCCGACGCAGCTCAACGTGATGCAGCCCGGCACCGTACATCGCGGCCTTCGCGAAATCGTCACTTTTGGCACAGCATCGGTCAACTGTCGACATCTTAGTTAATATTTTATATTGTAATTTCTGTAATTAAATTTAAGTTCAAATAAATTTTGTATTTTTTTCCATCCTCCGGCTACAGCCTTCGTAATTGGCGCAGTCGGTAGGATACTCGCGGGCCGGTTCGCGAGAGTAAATTGCTAGGATCGCGAGTCACCCGGGTGGCTTCGGGCACCGTACGAGTATCCGGAATCTACAAGAGCTGCAGTCCAGAGGAGTATCCAGACATCGATACAGAAGAGGTACAAAATCATTGCAAGTAAGTACTTTAGAATCGCTCTAGAGTTGCTTCCCTTTTTTTTATCCTATAAGATTCCAAGATTTTCCATCCAAGGCAATCTCGGTCCCCTAGGTTAGGTAATAGAATTAATATTTTAGACGCTAATAGAAATTTAGAGGCAGAACAGGAGGATAGTAATAGTTCATATATATCAAGTATGGCTGACTCAGTGGATCAAGTTTACAAGGCCCTACGATTGTTGCCGGAGTTCGACGGAAACTCGAACGTATTAACTCGATTTATAAAACTATGTGATCAACTAGTACAGCAGTTTATGAGAAACGGACCGGAGTTTCAATTAGCTAATTTAGCATTATTAAACGGGATTTTGAACAAAATAGTAGGACCCGCATCGCGTACGATTAATTCGAATGGTATCCCGGAGACTTGAATTAGAAGTGCTTTAATAAATAATTTCGCCGATCAACGCGATGAAACATCTTTATATAATGACTTGGCACTTTTAACGCAGGGTTCGTCCACCCCGCAAGAATTTTATGAGCGTTGTCAAAACCTTTTCAGTACTATTATGACTTATATCAGCCTACATGAAACGATAGCGAGTACCATTGAATCGAAACGCACTTTGTACAAGAAACTCACGTTGCAGTCGTACTTACGTGGTCTACGTGACCCGTTGGGCTCTCGCATTCGTTGCATGCGGCCTGATACAATAGAGAAAGCCTTAGAGTTTGTGCACGAGGAAATGAACACGTTGTACCTGCAGCAGCGCAACGACCATGTTCCCGATAGGAAGACGCAGCCTCAGGTTAGTCCAAAAATTCCTTATGGCTTTATGCCACCAATTCACGTGGCACCACCCACACCGCGTCCCTCTAATCTGCAACCCCCAGGATCTTTTAATATGCCAGGGCCATCGCGACCACCTATGCTTCAAGGACAACACCCTGTCCCAATTTGGAGAAACCAACCCCCGCAAAATCGCGGGCCCACACGTACTCAACAAATGTTCAGTTCTCCACCGCCTAATTATATACCCCAGGGTCAAGTTTTTAGAATGACCAGGCATTCTAAAAACTTGACCCTGGGGTATATAATTAGGCGGTGGAGAACTGAACATTTGTTATACCACAAGGAGTGATTACTCCATTACTTTACCGTGCTTTCAGGAATTTAACGAGGCAGGTGATATAACTCTTTTCGTTTATGCATTCCATAATTTTTTTTATGGTTTGATCGGCTATGATTTATTAGAAAAATTAGAATCTAACATTGACTTAAAGAACAGATTGTTGATAACTCGTAATTCTAGTAACCCTTTATTAATGTACGACTCTCGCAATAGTAACTTATACGAGGATATAATACCTGCTAATTCATCTAAATTAGTTAAAGTTCCTATAAACTCTGCGGACGGCGACGTTTTTATTCCTGAACAATGCATTTCAAATTGTTTAATAAGTGATTGCGTTACAACAGTTAGAGATAATAGAGGTGTAATAGAGGTAGCGAATACGTCACGTCATGACGTAGTCTTTTCTATGGATCGCCCTATTAGTGCTGAGTTGTTCAATGTCCAGTGCACGCGCACTAAACAACAGTCCGACCGCGTAAAGGAAGTTTTGTGTCGTCTGCGTACGGATCATTTGAACCCCGAAGAAAAAGCTAATTTAGAAGTACTTTGCGCTCGGTACGCTGATGTATTTTATATTGATGGCGAACCATTATCTTTTACGAACCAAGTAAAACACTCTATCCGAACTACAGATGATGTGCCTATCTATACGAAAAGTTACAGATATCCTTTCATACATAGGCAGGAAGTCCAGGATCAAATTTCTAAAATGCTAGAACAGAATATCATACGTCCGTCTCAATCTGCGTGGAGCTCCCCCATCTGGGTAGTTCCCAAGAAAGCCGACGCCAGCGGAAAAACCAAATGGCGCTTGGTAATAGACTTTAGGAAATAATAAACTATAGATGATCGTTATCCTATACCCAACATTTCGGACGTCCTTGACAAGTTAGGTAACTGTCACTATTTTACCACCCTTGACCTCGCGAGTGGATTTTATCAAGTGGAGATGAACCCAGATGATATTCACAAAACTGCTTTTACAGTAGAGCATGGACACTTCGAATTCCTCCGCATGCCAATGGGTTTAAAAAATTCTCCATCAACCTTCCAACGGGTAATGGACAATGTCTTACGGGACCTTCAAAATGTCGTGTGTTTAGTATATTTGGATGATATAATTGTGTTTTCAGTGTCCCTTCAGGAACACATGATTAATTTAGAAAAAGTATTTCAGAGACTTAGGGAATCTAATTTCAAAATACAAATGGACAAATCCGAATTTCTGAAGTTAGAAACTGCATATTTAGGACACATTATTAGCAAAGACGGTATTAAACCTAACCCGGATAAAATTATGGCCATCCAGAAATTCCCAATTCCCAAAACGGCAACAGAAATTAAACGCTTCCTAGGTCTGTTGGGTTACTATAGGAAATTCATTCCAGACTTTGCTCGTATAACAAAACCTATGACGCAATGTCTAAAAAAAGGTTCAAAGATTGATATAACTAATCCTAATTACATCAGTTGTTTTGAGAAGTGTAAAACCCTTTTAATCAACGACCCAATCCTGCAATATCCAGACTTTAGTAAAGATTTTATACTGACAACAGACGCATCTAATCTTGCCATCAGTGCTGTTCTCTCTCAAGGTCAGATAGGTACCGATAAGCCCATAGCATATGCATCGCGCACATTAAACACTAGTGAAATTAACTACAGCACAATCGAAAAAGAATTATTAGCAATTGTGTGGGCAACCAAGTACTTCCGCCCGTACCTATTTGGTAGGAAGTTCAAAATTGTTACAGATCACAGGCCCTTACAATGGGTAATGAATTTAAAAGAACCCAACTCACGTTTAACCCGTTGGAAATTAAAGTTAAGCGAGTATAATTTCACTACTGTCTATAAGCAGGGTAAGCTGAATACCAACGCAGATGCTCTGTCCCGCATAGAAATTAATAATGAAGACGCTAACTCCATAGCAGTTAACACGTCTGAAAAACCCCCTTCAGTAATTGATTCCACAACCGCAACAGCTCACACAAGCGCTGAGAACCCCATATTAGAGATACCAAAATCGGATGAGCCCCTAAATAAATTCCACCGTCAAATATCCTTTATAATCGTGGGAGACATTAAAAAACGCCCAACCGTGTCTAAACCATTCGAAACTCATACCAAAACTACTATACAACTATCAGAGTCAAATCTGGAAGAAGAAGTAATTAATGCCGTAAAGGAATATGTTAATCCCAAAGCAAAAACTGGAATTCTTATACATCCCCCTCTAGCCATGTACAGCATAAATCCGATTATACAAGACAAATTTAAAAGCTCCGCCTTAAATATGGTCTTAACAAAGAAAGAGGTAGAAAACGTTAAAAATTACTTGGACCAGCAAGAAATTATTCGTAAATACCATGAAGGAAAAACAAATCACCGTGGTATAACCGAATGTTTCCTTGTTTTATCACATTGTTATTATTGGCCTAAAATGAAAGAAAATATCTCGAAATATATTAATGAATGTAGTATCTGTGGACAGGCAAAATACGATCGGAACCCTATTAAGCAAAAATTCTCTATAGTTCCTCCCCCAACCAAACCCTTTGAAATTGTTCATCTTGATCTTTTTACAGCCCAAAACGAGAAATTTCTTACTTTAATTGATGCTTTCTCGAAATATGCACAAGCATATCATCTCAGAGATGGTACCGCGTTAAGTGTCGTCCAAGCACTTTTAACGTTTTGCACCCATCATGGCGTCCCCTACACCATAGTTACAGATCAAGGACCTGAGTTCACTAACGCATTATTTTCGGAGTTCGTCCGTCTTCATAAAATACAGCATCATAAGATACTTGCACATACCCCTAACGATAATGGCATAGTAGAGCGCTTCCATTCTACTATTCTCGAACATCTCAGAATCCTGAAATTAGAAAAGCATAGTGAACCTGCCGTAAATCTCATGCCCTATGCAATTTTAGGTTATAACAGCTCAATACACAGCTTCACTAAATGTAGGCCTATAGACTTAATCACAGGACACTTTGATCCCCGTGATTCCCTAGATTTAAATTTATCGGAACATTTACTGCAAAATTACTTACAAGACCACAAAAAACGACTAACACAAGTCTACGATATAATAAATGAAACCTCTCTTCACCATCGGACTGAATTAACTGAAAACAGGAATAAGGACCGCGAACCTGAAAAAGAGTATGTCCCTGACCAACAAGTATTTGTCCGCAATCCGTTAGCTAGCAGACAAAAATTAGCTCCACGTTTTACCAAAGACATAGTCCTAGCCGACCTTCCCATACATATTTACACCAGAAAGAAACGAGGTCCCGTTGCAAAATCTCGTCTTAAAAGAAGCCCTAAGGAATCTGTATTGTTACAGGATGTTACTGCTACTACTACTCCAAATGACGCAAGGACAAGAAGTAATGATTGATCCTTTAGGGAACGGCCCTGGAATACTTCCGTTTAATCTAGGAGCGACGCGCATCATTTCCCATTATCACTCTTTCCTCAATTATGTCAACCTCGATAGTATACAATCTCAAATAGATACAGTTAATACCAGAATGACTGATGTTAGACACACATTAAATAATAAGACATCTCTATTATTCGAACCGCACATGGATTACCTTACATCCAAACTAGTTAAGATATCTGCCCAGTTAGAGTCATTTGAACATAACCGCTATAAAAGAGGACTCATTGATGGCCTCGGTTCTGTAATCAAAAGTATATCCGGTAATCTTGATCAAACTGATGCAATTAAATACGACAACGCCATAAAAATCCTTAAAGAAAATGAGTATAGGATTCAAGCTCAACTTAATCAACATGTTAGTTTATCTAAAACTTGGATTTCACAAAATGCCAACTTATTAACTAATATAACTAAAAATCAAGAGTTAATAGGCAATGTTTTAAATCGGATAATAAATAGTACAACAGCAAATCTTGATTTAATCCACTACGCCCACATGGCTCAACACTTAATTATCTTAAGTGATAACATAGATAATTTGTCCGAAGAACTCCATAAACTAGAGTATACTTTAGCTTTTATACGCGCACTAAGCACACCGCACATGGTAGTTAATATAGCTGAGATTAAGAATATGATACAGAAACTAAGGATTCTATATTCAGGCGATGAGATCCTTGAATTAGAATTAAGAGACTATTATGACGTAATTAAGCTAGGCTACTTTTATAAAGATAATCAGATAGTTATAGTATTTAAGGTGCCGATTGCCTTCCCTCCAATCTATAACTTTTATAAACTGTCCACTGTCCCTAACAAGAATAACAAAATCCTTTTACCAACCTCACCTTTCATTGCGATTTCTGGTCAAGACTCTATGTACATGGAGGCTGAATGCCCGAAGGTAAATTATCTGTACCTCTGTGAAGCTAAATCAAAATACAAGGCCCGAGATGATCCCGATTGCATCCAGCATCTGATCTCCAAGCAAGAACTTCTCCCATTCTGTAAACTGTCTTCAGTCGCATTGAAGAAAGAAGCTGTAGAACAACTCGACGAGAAGCATTACACCATCAGTTTCCCACACCCAACCAAGGTGAAGATATCATGCGGACAAGAAACATATAAAATCCTGGAAGGAAGCTATTTGGCGATTATCCCCTACAATTGCCACATCAAAACGCCCGAATTTACTATAGCAAACTCTAACAATCACATCAAAGGTTTCGCTCTGGAGATTATGCAATTGCCCACAATTAATGAAGATTTAGAGACGTCGAGCGAATCACCAATCATACTAAACTCTGCAAATCTAGAAAATCTGCACTCCATTAACACAAAGATCATGCAACAGGCACCAGCAAAACTCAATGAAGTAGTTGATCCAGCTCTCTACCATACTACAATTCCAATCTATCTGATACTAACCGGTGCAAGTGTACTCATTATCACACTGACGTACCGACGATATCGAGCGAAACGCCTTCAAAGAAACCAAGCAATGCAAAATGATGACGCAACATCTCCAGGAAATTATGCTGAAATTCAAGAATCGCATGGAATCAGTCCCAGCAAGATAAAAATTGACCACAGCAACATTTCATCATCTCTCACACACAAGATTTCGAAATAGTTGCTTATCTTCGGGGGGAGGTGTTACATATTCGCGTAACACGTGAACCGCTGATCGCGCGTTACCCTAATTACCGCGGATTGCAACAGCGGAGACACGAGTCGCCGACGCAGCTCAACGTGATGCAGCCCGGCACCGTACATCGCGGCCTTCGCGAAATCGTCACTTTTGGCACAGCATCGGTCAACTGTCGACATCTTAGTTAATATTTTACATTGTAATTTCTGTAATTAAATTTAAGTTCAAATAAATTTTGTATTTTTTTCCATCCTCCGGCTACAGCCTTCGTAATTAGCTTACAACAATATATTCGTGAAAACCGCATCTTAATCGAGTAAGCCGTTTCTGAGATTAGCGTGCACAAACACACAGACAAACAGACAAAAATAATAATAATTATAATTTCAGGTTCGGCATCGATATTATAACAACCCTTGCTACTTTTTTTGTTTATATTATTATTTCCATTGTACAGACACCACTTTTCTACAATTTTATTATATGTATAGATTTAATATTAGAATTCTTTTTCGAATTGTAAATACATTTTTTTAATAGTTTTGAGTACGATAGATATTGAATTTTGGCTTGGATAGTTTTATCTTTATAATATTTACATCGAAGTGTTCGTTTGGTTTTACAGTACTGTTTCAGTCCTCTTGCTCATCCAGACTTGTTTATCCTTTTTATTTAGATTGACTTTAACTCGCACTTTAGGAAAACAGAGGTTAAAAAACAAACAAAACAGCTCATGGAACTCACTAAACGCTACATTTGCATCATTTTCCGAGTATATTTCAGACCAATATAAATTTTGTAAACATTCCTTAAACTTCCTAATATTGTCCTGATTATAATCCCTTTTATAAATGTAATAGATAGCTACGTTTGGTATCTTTTTTTTGTCGGTATGCTTATCAATTGCGCAGTATCATGATCAGACAAGTGTAGTGGCAGTACTGAGGAAGTGGCATTCGGAATATTGCTTATAATATGATCTATGCATGATGCTTTACGAGTTGGTTCATTAATGTGAATTTTCATATTATAATTATAGCAGATATCTTGTAGCTCGTTCGTAATACTACCTTTCTTTAAAGTATTTATATTGAAGTCCCCCGCTATGACTAATTGCGTTTTAGATTTAAATCTTGAACTAAGGTCGTACAAAAGATTATTAAGCTTGAGTAAAAACTGTTTAGGATCAGATTGGGGAGTTCTGTAGACACAAATTATTATTAATTTGTTGAACATAATTTCTATGTCACATGCTTCAAATATATTTTGAACGGCATGGTTTCTTATACATGATAATTCCTTAAAAATAAGGCCTTTTTTTACTAAAATGCAGGCGCCACCTCGTTGCTTATCTCTACAAAAACTAACCGCCGCGCCGTGTCGTAATTATTAATTTTTATATATCTTTCATAGCCCCGTTTTATAAATGTTTCGGAAAGACATAATACATTTGGCTCTTCATGTTTTAATTTTAATTCCTGTAATGTTAGTTCTAGTAATTCACGCTTAGATAATAAACTTGCAATGTTTTGGTGCATTACTGTGAGATAATTTTGTTCAAGTGTATGTAAACTAGTCTCGAAAAAACGTATTGTTCCTATTTACTACAGGAAAGTAATATGGTATTGTACCCGGGTGCTTAATTTCATTGCTGACTTTGGGTCTGTTAGTTTTTAAACAATCTCTTTCATTAATACGTTTGAAATAGTGTGGAATAGTCCCTTTCTTCGGTTTGTTTACATTATTAGGAAAGATGAAGTTTGGTTTGCTGCTCGCTATCATTTTTCTTATTTCACGAGGACATAAGTACTTATCGCTATAATCATCACTATCTATACGAAAATTTATTAATCGACATACATCAGCAAGCCTGTACGAAGTACAATCTACAAAGTTACATTTCTTATACTTATTACATACACTTTTTATACGCTTATTAAGTTTAACAGCGTTAAAATAATCGTTATGATATATATTAATTACAAAAATAGTGTTATTATTGAAAAAGTTAAGTGTATTTTTTAAATGTGACAACACTGTGTTTTGATTGGAGTCATTTTCTCCTATACATATTATAATCTTATCATTCGACTGAATCTTTATATTACAACAGTTCTTTAATACTTCACTAGT
Source organism: Autographa gamma (assembly GCA_905146925.1). Classification (NCBI taxonomy): domain Eukaryota; kingdom Metazoa; phylum Arthropoda; class Insecta; order Lepidoptera; family Noctuidae; genus Autographa; species Autographa gamma. The sequence goes on from LR989880.1 coordinate 366,167, forward strand.
TAGTGCATATGGTTTTGTTTCTGCAATGATTCCATATTCTTCATATTGCGTGTTTTCTCGTGACTGCATTAGGGCAGCAGCAAGACCAACGCATTGCTGACTACCGAAGATGTGAATTTTCCTATTGGGTTGGCAATTTTGTTGTTGCGGCAGAATGGTAACCATATCGCACGTTCGAGGTATAAAGGCAGTATTCGCTGCATAGTTACAATTTCGAGTAGTGTTGCTATACGCGCCTGAGTTCAATGTTTCAATTTGTTTCATTAGACTAGAAATCTCAAGCATCAGCCTCGCACAATTTATTTTGCAACGCAATAATGTTCTGTTGCAAGTTGGAGATAATTTCTGTACTTTTTGTTTCGGTAAGTACCCTTGCTGGCGATGGTGTAGGCGTAGACGTAGACGAGGGTCGTAGTGAATAGGTTCGCCTTGTGATACTATTACTGGGGCTATTTTCTTGACATATTTGCCCAGCCTTTAAACCCTCTATCTCTGTAGTCAACCTCTTAATTCGCCCTTTAAGATCATTATTTTCTAAAATGCAGTTCTCTAACTCTTTTTCCGTACTTCGGAGTTTCCAAGTCAATTGAGATATTGTGTCTTTCATCTCTGCCGTCGACAGCTGCTCTGTTATTGGGTCGTCAGCACTTTTAGATAGAACTAATTCAGAAATTGTAATGTTGGATGAATTATTAGGAGACTTATACGACTCATCAGACGTTTCTAAGTCTGTAAGAATGTGCGAATCCGAAGTTTTTGTGGCATGTTGAGGTTTGAAAGTCAGTTTTGTTTGCTTTCTAGCTTGAACTGATGAGCAAGGTGCCTTAATAGTGCTTTTTTTTTTTAAAGTACATGTTCTACATCTCCATTTGTTTTTTTCTTCTTGGGTTTTAAGGCGATATGTGGGTTCTGGATAGCCATCACAATCGAACTCAAATGTCTTATTACATGTTGAGCACAGGGCAGTATTTCTTTTGTTTACCATATTTTTGCATTTAAAACATGTTACTAATGCTGCCATTCTGCGAGTGGTGACTTTACTTGTAGATTGCATACTTGGGAAGTTTAACTAAACCACAGAAATGATACAACAAGACAATCCTGTACGGTGGATTTGAACTTGCTGCACTGTAAGTTTATAAGTTCGTGTCTGGACTTTCTTCTACGCGCAACTTGACCCTTGCCAAATATGTTGAAATTAAAGTACTGTTTGAATTTTTTTTTTTATTAAAAAGGAACGTTAGGACGCGCGTAAAATTTTAAATTTAAAAATGTACCGTCTTTAACTTTTATCACTTTTTTACAATAATACTTTAACAGGCTTAAATTACACTTAATACTGTTTATTCATTGGTAGTTCAGGTTACTTAGCACTTTATTTCTTTTCGCTTTTAATAGATTTTAAGTAGATAATCACTTTAATGCGAAATGTAAACAAAACCCGTAAACTGAATTTAAGTTCACATTAAATGCACTATCACTTGCAAGTTATAATGAGATAACGTTGTCACATATTTATTACACTATTATCTTGAAGATTTACTATTAATTTGTTCAGAAACTATGTTTTTTCTATTTTTTTTTAAATTTTATACGTGGAGACGATGTTAACCGTGACACTAGCGCCACCACTATGGTATGATGACTTTTTCTGGAATTGAGCGAAGTAACAACCTATTGACCAATTAGTGGACTTATTATCCACCATCCAAGCCCGAATCATATTCTTCACGTCTTGGTTTGAGCGTTCTACACTTCCCTGGCTTTGGGGATATCTAGGTCTTCCATTCACAATTTTGCAAGTAGCCTATAAGCTTACAATTTCTTTCAATACTGATGCCGTGAAATCCCGTCCATTGTCGCTTTGGAGAATATTGGGACAACCAACTTCTAAAAATATCTTCAAAATCTCTATTGCGACTTCTTTCGCTTCTTTACTCTTTAGTGGTCGTAAAAAACAAAATTTAGTCAGATGATCTTGGTACCATACCATACCATCCATTTGTACTTCCCATCTGGAGATGATTGAAAATCTACAAGATCTACCTATCCTCTTCTATTAAAGTCATCTGAAATCAGTGGTTTCACAACTATACCAGTTTCAGGGAAACTTTTCTTGGAAAGACAAGTATTGCAAAAAGAAAAATATTTATGGCAAATACTGGAACCTTGTACTTGTCTTTCAAGGCATAAATTATTTTGTCACGCCGTCCGTAACCTGCAGCAACATGTGTATTGAGAATTCGTTTATAGTATTGACTGCTTGGAACTATTTGTACCACCGGATCTTGCTGAGATTTCCTTTCACTATTAAGACTTTCTCGTCACTAAAAGTCATAACATCATACTTTTTGGAGTGATAGTATTCTTTGTCTGTGGGCCGACGTTCCAAAACTTTAGCTTTATTATAATCCTCTATCATTTTAATTACACTTTAAATCTTTTCCTCTGTCCATTCCGACTTCTTACTATTTTGGTCATGACAACTATAAAACTTTCGTGGCTCTGTGGTAAATTTCACTTCGTCAACAAATTTGCTAGCATTTACCTCACTATATTAACCATTTTGGCTGTCCGCAGCTTCTAAGTCGCTCATTATGCGTCTAGTTTAGTAACCTTTTTATTATTAAACTATTTTTACAGTTATAACATAAAAAAACTTTACAAAAACACACGGGAAACCGGTTGGTTTACATTTCGTGGCAAACAATGGCGGCGGAGAGGGAAGACGTCACTTATTCAACCAATAAGAACGCACATAGCGTTTGGTTATTGCCCACTTATTATTTTACGCTCGACTTTCGTAAGTTTATCATTTTACGAAAATGTGAGCGTAAAATAATACATTTTATCTCTCATTTATAATCCTCCGGAAGTTTATAATTTTCCTAGGAAGTACAATATATATATATATTGTAGGTCGTCTAAGGGGTGTGTGGGTACAAAGAAGAAAAGTCCGAAGTGCACAAGCAGAAGAAGGAAATAAAGTTTATTGTTATACACAGGCACAGGTTACAGTTCTTAAACACATAAGTACGACACTAAGAAGAATAAGAAGGAGTAATAGTAAGAAGATAGAAAGCACGAAAATAAGCATATAAGCAGTAGATACTAGGCGCGGCTAAGCTACGATACTAGCTGTGACGGTTGCGGTAAGACGCGTGACTGACTGACTAGTACAGAACACTCGAGAGCCACACCGGCGCGCGCGCTCGCAAAGCGCGACGCACGACAGCCCGTCCCGCTCACGCAACCGGTCCGGGTGACGTAGCGGGCCGGCTTGCCGAGAACAAAAGGCGCGTCATAGCTACGCCGCCGGCTAGTTGAGAATTTATCTATATACAAAAATGTGTTTGTTCGTTGAACTTTATTTTATTACCAATGTTAGTTTTAATTTAGTTTTTATTTAATAATAGTTTTCAGTTTTTAATTTAGTTTTATAGAATAATAATTAAGAATCTTAATAAAACAAGATTTTAAGATAAATACACAAATAAATATAGTAGGTCACTACATCACCCCCCTCCAGAGACCGTCAAGGGCGATAATAGGCTGGGAATTTAACGCGGCGACCTGACCGCGACGTCCCGACGACGCCATCGTCAGCCTAAGGTAAGCTTCGGTTATCCGCGTTAGGTGAAGAGTAGTGACGAGTGTTGTTTTGGAGTGGTGACTGCGGTATGTTATGCATTATAGTGTTCTGTGGTGTATGTGATGTGGTGTCAGAGTCACGCAGTATGAAGGCCGGCTTGATGCGGTCTATCGATGACTACTTACCGTTCACCAGTAGTCTGAACACCTTGTCACCTCGTTCCAGTACCCTGTGAGGACCGGAGTAGGCCGGTTTCAGACCACCACCAGTAGCACAGTCCCTAAGAAACACATGCGTGGAAGTCGCTAATTCCTTGAAAGTAAAGGTTTTAAAATGGCTGTTGTGCCTGGCTGCTGGTGCCGGTTGCAGACTCCGGACAATACTCCGAAGCCTCGACAGGTAGTCTGTCATGTCGACCGTCTCGTTGACCTGCGGCTCGAAAAATTTGCCTGGAAGGTGCAGTGGCAGGCCGAACACTAATTCGGCAGCTGAAGCCTGCGCGTCCTCTTTATAGGCACTACGCACGCCTAACAGCACAAGTGGAAGAGATTCCATCCAACTGTTGCTTGCGTGGCAGGTGATAGCAGCCTTAAGTTGACGGTAGAATCTCTCCACCAGTCCGTTGCAAGCTGGATGGTACGCAGTTGTCTTGCGAAGATGAAAACCAGCGATTCCAGCTAGGCACTTGAAGAGTGCCGATTCGAACTGCCTACCTCTATCAGTTACGATATCCGATGGGCAGCCGAATCAAGCAATCCATCCAAATAGTAGGGCCTTTGCCACGGTTTCCGCAGTTATGTCTGCGATTGGTATTGCCTCAGGCCATCGCGTAAAGCGATCGACGGCGGTGAGACAATACCGAAAACCTTGACATAATGGCGTAGGTCCTATGAGGTCTATATGAACGAAGGCAAACCGCGCTTGAGGCAACCGGAATGTTTGCAGAGGCGCTGAGACGTGTCGAGTGATCTTAGAGCGCTGGCAAGCCAGGCAGCTCTGAGCCCACTCACGACAGTCTTTTCTTATACCAGGCCACACATAGCGGTCAGCAACCAACCTTGCAGACGTCTTAGTACCTGGGTGACTCAAAGAGTGCAGGCTGAGGACAATTGAATTGCGCAGCTCCTTGGGTACATAAGGTCTAGGCGTGTTGGTGCTGACGTCGCAGTATAGTTGCTGCCTTGAGCCTGGTACACTGATTAATTGCAGGCGCAGTGAGTTGTCACCTGCAAGCAGTTGCTTCAGCTCCTGGTCGTCTTCCTGAGCTGCGGCGATCTTTTCGACGGGCACAGGTTGAGTAATGTCCTCAATCCGCGAAAGGGTATCCGCCACGACATTGTCCTTCTCGGAGATGTGCCTGATGTCAGTGATGAACTGAGCAATCAGGTCCAGGTGACGGAACTGTCGTGGGGAGCAGTTCTCTTTACGAGAGTGGAAGGCGAATGTAGGAGGCTTGTGTTGTGGTCTGTGTACATCACAAAGTCACCTCCAGCATATGCCTGAAATATTTCACACTCTCGTAAATAGCGAGCAGTTTGCGGTCGTACGGGGAGTACTTAACCTGCGCGTCGTTCAGCTTCCTGGAAAAGAAAACAAGAGCCTCCCAAGCTCCTGCGTTGAGTTGCTGCATGACTGCACCTATCGCTTTGTCTGACGCATCCGTGACCAATGCCATCTTGGCGCTGCAGTCAGGATGAGCCAACATTACTGCCTGACATAGGCAGTAATGTTAATAAAAATTGTTGTGTAATGTTAATAAAATTGGTATGTCTTTGCAGTTCTGTAACGCCTCACGCTGGTCCGCTGTAAATCTGACAGGGTGTGAGCCTTTCACGGAATCTGAAAGAAGGCTGTTGAGGGGCGCTTGATAGGCAGCTGCTTTCGGGATAAACCTGCGGTAGAAATTCAGCATTCCGAGGAATCTGCGCAGCTCCCTGACCGTTTTTGGTTCCGGGAAATTCTGGACGGCCTCAACTTTTGAGGGCAACGGTCTCGTCCCTTTAGCAGAGATATGGTAGCCTAAGAAATTGACCTCCGACACACCGAATGCGCACTTAGCGCTGTTGATGACATACCATATTCTCGCAGTCTGGTGAAAAGCTAACGCAAGTGAAGCTCGTGCGTCGCCTTGTCTTTTGAGAAGACCAAAAAAATCATCCAGATAGGCGTACGTGAAGTCCAGACCCCTGAGCATTTCATCCACGAAGCGCTGGAACGACTGCGCGGCATTCCGTAGTCCGAACGTTCGAACAAACCGAACGGCGTCGTGATAGCAGTCTTCGGGATTTCGTCTGGATGCACAGGAATCTGGTTGTACGCTTTCACAAGGTCAATCTGTGAGAAGATGGCACAACCAGACAGGCTGTGCGCGAAGTCCTGGATGTCGGATAGGGTATTAATCCGGGACGGTGCGAGCGTTCAGCATCCTGTAATCGCCACAGGGGCGCCATCCGTCACCTTTCTTAGGCACGAGGTGAAGAGGTGACGACCACGGTGACTCGGATAAACAACAGATACCGGTCCGCAACATGTCGTCAAACTCGGCCTTCGCAATTTTTAATTTATCCGGGGCCAATCTGCGCGGTGAACACGATACTGGTGGCCCCAGTGTAGTACAGATATGATGTACTGTATTGTGTTTTGACGTGCTGTATACCGTGAGGTCGAGTGATGTCGGGATATTCGCGTAGTATGTGTGTATATGCGGAATCACCGAGACTCACCCTCACCGAAGACACGTCATCAGAACGACGAACAGGCGACGCCGGGGTGGAGAGCTTTGTATGGTTGTCGACTAGGCGTTGGTTCCTGCAATCTACAACCAAATCATAGTAAGATAAAAAATCCACACCTATTATCACCCTTGTAACGTCTGCAATAATAAATCGCCAGACGAAGTCGAAGCGCAACCCTAAGTTTAAAGTTAACTTAATGTATCCGTATATTTTTATCACAGAACCGTTTGCTGCACTTAGTTCATAATTTGTTGTTTCGAGGTGTCGCGAAATAGCCGATCGGGGGTAGACACAGAGGTCGCTGCCAGTGTCGACCAAAAACTGCACCTTCGACCTTTGATCGGTGACAAATAGGCGACCAGCACTCGTACAATCATCGGCCGCCATCACTGATTGCCCCACACATTTCCCGATGTAGGGTAGTCACACGGCTTTATGCACTTCTTGGCATCATTCCCGAATTTTCGGTGGTACCAGCACTGCGGGGAATTTCTATAGCTGGAGTGCGACCTGCTTGAGCTGCATCGGCGACGCGTGCGACTGCGGGAGCGTCCTTTGTCGCGGGACAATCGCTCAATCTTGAGCGCCATGGCCTCCATCTGCCGGTTTAGCGCGGCGATCTCGGCGTGTAGACTCGACGATGCTGGTGCGGCGGCAGATGTTGATGCCACCTGCGAGGGGGCGCGGGCGGTGATGACGTGGATCCGGTCCGCCAGCTCGGCCAGTTCGGTCAAGTTAAGATTGGACTGGGATGCCACCACTGTCTGGGTATTTTCAGGTAGGCGGCTCGTCCAGATCGTCCGCAGGAACTCCTCGGGCACACCTGGGCCAGTGAGGTTGAGGAGGTGCCGGTAAAACTGCGACGGCTTCCTGTCTCTGAGCTCCTCGTGCATGAGAAGTTGCTTCACCTTCTTCTCTCGTGACACAGACAGTCGCTTTATGAGCTCACCTTTGAGCATCTCGTACTTGCCGATGGCTGGAGGGTCAGCAACTACGTCCTCGACGACATCCGCGTCCTTCGGGTCTAGGTGTCCCGTGACGTAAAAGTATTTAGTTTGGTCCGTCTTGATGCCCGCCAGCTCAAACTGGGCGTCCATTTGCGCGAACCACAGCGCTGGCTTCTCTGGGTAGAACGGTGGGACCCGCACGCCTACGCGGCATGATTCCGCCACTTCTCCGTCGTTGGCTTTGTTGCTCGTAGCCATTGTGTTCTTCACGGGGTTACCAATGTAGGTCGTATAGGGGGTGTGTCGGTATAAAGAAGAAAAGTCCGAAGTGCGCAAGCAGAAGAAGGAAATAAAGTTTATTGTTATACACAGGCACAGGTTACAGTTCTCACACACATAAGTACGACACTAAGAAGAATAAGAAGGAGTGATAGTAAGAAGATAGAAAGCACGAAAATAAGCATATAAGCAGTAGATACTAGGCGCGGCTAAGCTACGATACTAGCTGTGACGGTTGCGGTAAGACGCGTGAACTTAAAACGTGAAAAATAAATTGTATGCTATGAATACGTTCTTTTAGAAAAAAGACAACCGTAAGTGGACTTGGGTAAGCCCTGGTGGAACAACCAAAAATTAGATAGACTACATACTGGTAAACAAGAAACACATTATTACTGATGTTAGCGTTCTCAATAAAGTAAACATTGGCAGTAACCACAGATTGGTTCGAAGAAAAATCAGCATTAACGTTAAAAAGGAACGCAAAAAGATGCTCCGAGCTCGCCAATGTAGATTGGACTATGCGGCCATTGAGATACAAAAAGAGCACTATCAGAAACGTATCGAACAAATAATCAAAAATCAACCTGCAGCCACGGTACACCAGATGAGCGAACGCCTCAGTAGTGCTATCAAACAAGCCGCTCAGGAAATCGGTACAAATACGAACCCGCGCGAGTCGGTACTTACTGAAGACACTAAGCAGTTAATGGCCAAAAGACAAGAACAGTTATCTTGTTAAATGTGCTATCAGAAGAGACCTAAGGAACCACACCTATAAGACTGTGATGGATACTATCGAAAAGCATAGAGGCCCGAAAGTGTTATGGAACAAACTGCAAAATGGACGACAGCAGATCTGCAGGCTAAAAGTGAACGGGCAAAGTGAAATTACGGATCTAGAGAAGATACTGGACATCGTGGAACTATTTTACAAGGAGCTCTATATTTCCAAAAATGTTGAACAACCGCAACAAGCCACCGATTCTAGAGCGAAACTGACCCGACATTTCACGGAAGACCTTCCGGATATAAGCTTGTATGAAATCAAAACGGCCATTAAGCAGATGAAAAATGGAAAAGAACCCGGCGGGTATAACATCCCTGTGGAGCTGCTTAAAGCTGGAGGCAGGCCTGTGTTGAAGTACCTACAAGAACTGTTCAACGAAGTGCTCATGAAAGGAATAAGCCCAAGAGAATGGAGGAGTGCCATAGTTACACTTATGTTTAAGAAAGGTGACAAAGCAAACCTGGCTAACTATCGGCCAATATCGATACTTCTCCACACATACAAGCTTTTCACTAAAGTTCTTACCAACAGGCTTGCTAACAGATTTGATGCCGCCCAGCCAGTTGAACAGGCGGGATTCAGGAAAGGTTTCTCAACAGTGGATCACATGTTCGTCGTAAAGCAATTCATCGAGAAGAGCGTGGAATACTGCCAGGATCTATGCGTGGCCTTCGTTGACTATGAGAAGGCCTTTGACACGGTAGAGCACTGGTCAGTGTTCCACGCACTCCAAAGGTGTCAAGTCGACGGTAGATACGTGGAGGTCCTCCGAGAAATCTACAGAGGTGCTACCGTACAAGTCAGGTTACACCAGCTCACCCAACCAGTCGAAGTCAGAAGAGGCGTACGACAGGGGGACACAATTTCTCCCAAACTGTTCACTGCAGTCCTTGAAGATGTTTTTAAAACATTCGACTGGACAGAAAACGGCGTGAATGTTCACGGAGAAATGCTACCCCATTTGCGTTTTGCAGATGACATTATCCTCTTTGCCAGAACACCAGTAGAAATCACAGCAATGCTTGAGCAACTCTACGATGCTTCTATTATTGTTGGGCTGAAGATGAATATGGACAAGACTAAAATCATGTGTAAAGATGACGACATCACCACACACATCTTAGTCCATGGGCAACACGTGGAAAGAGTTGCCAAATACGTCTACTTGGGACAAATTACAACTTTAGATGGGAGCGGGCAGGAGCTGGAAATTGATAGGCGGATTCAACTGGGATGGGCCGCTTTCAGCAAGCTTTCGGATGTCCTGAAACATAAGAAAGTTCCCTTATTTCTCAAGAGACGTATGTTCGAGCAGTGTATTCTCCCTGTCATGACTTACGGAAACCTGGACACTTACGAAGAAGTACGTTAGTCAGCTTCAAGTAGCGCAAAGAGCTATGGAACGTGCTATGTTGGGCATATCACTCTTGGATCGCTTACGAAACACAACCATCCGGGAAAGAACCAAAGTGATCGACATAGCCCTAAAAGTGTCCAGATTAAAGTGGAGATGGGCTGGCCATATTGCTCGCAGAACAGATGGCAGGTGGACCTCTAAGGTTGCTGAGTGGAGTGGACCCTGGATGGGACGTCGAAAAGTCGGGAGACAACCCACCCGTTGGGTCAATGACATCGCCAAAGTGGCAGGAAAGGGCTGGATGCGATTGGCACGGAATCGCAATACTTGGCGTGCTCATGAAGAGGCCTATACCCGACTATGGGTGACTACAGGCTGAAGAAGAAGATGTTTTGCTTTAGACTGCTAGTCCAAAGCCTAGATAAGTACGATGGGAAATTTGGAATAAATTAAATCATGCCCAGTGTCGAGTATGTATCAAGTCACTTTAATAATGTAGTGGTATCTTTTAACATCCATCGTAAAAGTAATAAGACAAACACCTGAAGTTGGTTTATTAGTCGTAGTTAGTTTGTAAGTGGAGTGTAAGTTAGAAAGATTATGTATTTATTGTAGTAGCACGCCCGTAAGTACCGAAATACTAGTCTCGGATATGATTTTATCAAAACATACTCAACACTAAGTCTTTATTGCATTCCTTATCTATTACATAGCAAGCTAAAAGTTCAATAAGAACCCTGACGGGCACAGCAACATTAGAAAAGAGGGATAGGGCACAGTCACAATTATTAATTATTAACGTGTGCGGGCGCGGGGCCTCGCCGCTAACAGCTGATCGGGCGACGGCGCACGCGCAAAGTTTGAACTTTGCTCGCGCGCCAGTAATTTTGTTATAACGATAAAAAGAAAATTAATGAGTACACAAAAAAAGTATCTTTGGGAAAGTTGTTTGTAATCATGCGTACAATCAAGTGTTTAGCTATCGGCTACTAATTACCAGTCACCCTATAACTTTTCCAACTATATTTTCTAAAGCTAAGTAAATATTATCACTACCTATATTTTTTAATACATATTGTATACATTTATCTGCGCTGCACTCGCATGGCTTTACGGGTTGGTTATCAGCTTCATAAATTTCAATTTTGATCGTCCTTGACACAGCAGATGTCGCACCCTCAGTGAAAAAAAGGCATAAGCCAGAAATCTAAATTTTTCAGTACGGCCAAAAAACTGGTTTTATTGAAATATTTACTTCGTCTTTGGTTGTAGAGGAAAGATTCTTATACCAAAAAAAAGGGAAAAAATAATGACACTGTGTGTTGTTTGTAAATTAGTGCTAATGTTTCCAGTTTATTAGGAATCGTAGAAATAAGTTAGTATGATATTTTTCGTAATTAAAAAAAATATGGTTTTTAAAGTATCAATACATAAGCCAGTCCTTCCCGTGACATCAAATATATTTTAAAAAGTAAGATCACTTACAGGAATTATGAACTTGTAGCACTGTCAATTATTGCTAGTATAAGTAAGATTACTGCGTTTTTTCTTTTGTTGAATTTGTTGAATATCCGACACTTATGCCTATTTTCAATTTAAAGGCTTGCTGAGAGAAGGCAAGTAAACAATAATATTTTTTTTTCCATTATCTGTTACAGAAATTTTACATGCATATTGACAGATATTACCTGAGCCTAAATATTTACGACAAAAGGAAAAAAAGTGAATTCATATTTTATTTCAAATATTTTTTGTTACATCGAAAATAATCAGCATAGCTTTGAATACAATTAAAGTTTGTTACATAAATAACAGTTTTTAATAATAACTGCCAAGATATTATATACTTTTAGTGAAGATTTCCTTCATTAATATTTCTTGGATGAATTTCTTGAAATTCAGCTTTAACTTGCAAAAAATATTAAAATAACAATATGAGCAGTTTTTGCAACTCCATTGATAACAAATATTAGACTCAAATACAATTAAATGCAAGAAACACTCACAATTCAACAAAGCATGAACTCAAACGTAGAAAACTAATTTAAATAAAAGAAATGACTCAAAATGACTTTTACACCTTTAAATCTCACGCAATCACAAACAAACATTGATCGCATTCACTTAATTTTATTGATCTCATTATGACATATTTCATTTATATTTAATTATAAGTATTTTTTTTATTATTATCGCCAATCCGCAGAGAGCAAGCGTGGTGATCAATGCTCGCGCCTTCTCTATATGGGAAGAGGCCTGTGCCCAGCAGTGGGACGTTTTTAGGCTGGATTATTATTATTATAAGTATTTTCATCATTATTTTAAAACAAAAAGTACAGGCCATGTAGCAAAGGCGCTTCTTTATTAACATATCACTTGTCAACAATTAATATACAACTAATACCTTTTAATAAAAACTAGCCTAACAGTATTTTGATTTAAAGACACACGAAAAGTGCTTTTTTTTGTTGGCTTGTTGATGTTTCTTGCATTGACAATGCAAGAACAATTGGATAAATATCTAAACATACATGTTTAGATATTTATCCAAAAAATATAAGTAATCTTCACAGAAAATAAATAATATCTTGGCAGTTAATCGTTCTTTAGACTCAGTATAGCAAAGCAGTTATTGCTCTCATTTCGTATTATTTTTAGTTAATAGGAAGTAAACACTCATATCGCTGCTTTATTTTTATCAAAATATATATTTTTTGTTTGTATGTGCATTTATAATATAACGTTACCTGATTAAAAAAAAACGTTTTCATGTATACAAGACCAGCGATGTTAAAAACAAGAAACGGAATAAAAGCATAATATTTGTTACTGTTTATTTTTATCAATAAAATTTAACGATAAACGTCATAAAATGTAATACGTGATATTTATCAACACATATTTTGCGTTAAAGCGTTTATTCTATTTATCCCTAAGATAAAAGATACTGTATTCAAAATACAAAAAACAAGATTTCTTGCTGTATAATCTTAACATTATTACATTGTCATAATTAAAGAATCCTCCGTTATAGGCCACCACGCCTATGGTTAGTATCGTAGTGGCCGCTCACGGAACTACACACATAAAACAAAACACTCATTTACCACCAGGATCTTACAAACTATGGGTATTTTGACAGGTAATGTTTTCTGAGTATATTTTTCAGTTGATTTTTACTTTTAACTTGATCTATTAATTTTTCAGGTTGCTCGTTTAAAAGTGTCGGTACAATCCATCGTCTCGTACGTTTACCATAATAATTATTAACTTTTGGTACCTGTAAGTATTTTTTCTTTGACATTCGGGTTGGGTAGTTATGTACTCGTTCTTTTTTATTCATTTTTTTTTGCAAATTACTACTAAACTGTTCCAGAATCATTGTAATATAGACTTTCGTTTCTATTGGTAAAACATTGCATTTTTTGAATATTTTTTCATATTTTTACATTGTTTATACTATCTTTACATTTTTTACTCACTAATATCTTCAGTAGTCTAACTTGAAATGTTTTTTATTTTATCTCAGTGCGATTCAAAAGTAAGCCCATTACGACACAACCCGTAACCTAAAATTGAATCAGCAAGGGCAAAGTATAGTGAATACAGAAATCCTCTCTTAACTACCGGCTTTAGAGTATACAATTTACCCAAGACTGGTCTAAGTTTATTACAGACTGCATCTATATGTATGTTCCATGTGAAAGTAGTGTCAATCGTTAGACCCAAGTACCTGTAAGTTTTGACTTGCTCCAAGTTATTAAATTGACAATTGATTTTAGCACTATGAAGGCAACCATAACTATGTCCTTTTATGTTTAGATTAATGTTCTTATGTCGTAAATATGGTGAACATATTGCCATGCATTTAGTTTTTTTTTTATATTTATTATAATGCCATTGTCATGCGCCCATCTGATTACATTGTCCAGATCGTCTTGTATTACATTTTGCATGTGCTTCAAATCTTTGCGGCTGTATAATAAACATGTATCATCGGCGTACATGTACGATTTACATTATTTTATTACGTTACACATGCTGTTGACGTGGACAATGTAGCCAACAGGTCCATATACAGATCCAGTAGGCACTCCATATTTTACATCACCCTCAATACTTTCGCAAGTAGCTACTCGTAACTTTTATAGTTCGTTTGTTTAGGTATTCACCAAACCATCTATTAACCGGTCCATTTATCGCGAACTCTCTCATAGCCTGCAACAAACCGTCGTGATCCAATGTATCAAAGGCTTTTTTAAAGTCAATAAATACTACGACTACCATGTTTTTATTATTAAGGTAATTATTGACATCGTCTGTAAATCGTGCTAGTCCAGTTGCCGTGCTTCTGTTTGGCCTGAAACCATGTTGACTGTCTGAAATTATATCATTCTTGTCTAGATAATTGGAGATTCGTTGGACTACGAATTTTTCGGTTATTTTATTATTTGTATTTAAGAAAGCTATAGGTCGGAAATTTGTGTATTCTAAGTGTGAACCTTGTTTGTAAATGGGTCTAATAATTGATTCTTTTAACTCATCTGGATATTTACTTTCATGTATAGATTGATTGATAAAATGTGCAATCACCGGGCTTATAGCAAATTTTATTTCCTTTAGGTATTTTACCCTTATACCATCCGATCCCAGCGACTTGTTGCATTCCATTGAGTCTATTATTTTTGCTATACATGCTGGCGTTGCCTTATTAAATCTAAAACTAAATTCTAAATCTAACAATACATTTTTTAACATTTATTTATTTAGTATTTAAGGTAGTTGTAAGTGTTTTTAAACACTTACAACTACCTTTACAGGAATCTAATCCCAATACGATAGAGTAGACATTTATTTACATTAAAGTATACTATATAAACTTAACTACTAATAATTCCAATTTTCCAAATCACTTAATACTATTAGGAACATGATAATTTATGTATGACTAATAACTAACTCACTACTTATTCTTATTTAATAACATAATATATTTAAAGTAACTTTAACAAATTCGGTTCTGGAACAAATAAAAATATCTAACTTTTCGGCAATCAGATTTAGTGTGTGCAAAGTTCTTGTTAAAGGTGTCGTGTCTAACAGTTTGGTTCTGCCGCGCGGTACCGTAAACAGGCGCGACCTTCTACGCCGATGTACGCACAAATCTGGCACACATAAGTTTATGCATTCCAAAACCCCCGGATTGCATATGTCACCACGGAATACACGAAGCACATATTCAGCCAGTGCCAAGTCCCTCCTAGTTTCCAACTTTTTGTATCCAACCATGCCTGAAACAAACAGGGTTGGATACATCAGTGGGTAGAATGAATAGACCCCATAAAGTCTAAGGTAAAGGAACCTGGTATATTTATTTTGAATGCGCTCCAGCATAAGCTTGTATTTATTTTCATGTGGGTACCATATTGCAGCATTGCACTCCAGTTGACTGCGTATTAGAGCATCATACAATGTAGCAATTGCTTTGATGTTTGTAAAACCTTGTGCTGTTCGAAGTACAAATCCTAGACTTTTATATGCCTTTTTACATACATTATGTATATGCTCTCTGAATGTCAACTGGGCATCCACACGCACGCCTAGGTCACGCACAGACTGCACCCTTTGCAACGGCTCTCCGTCCACCAAGTAGTTATACTGAAATGGCAGTCGAGCTCGACTGAATGACAGCATTGCACATTTAGACGAGTTAATAGTTAAACTATTATTTTTGTTCCACTCTATTACCCTGTCTGTATCTTGCTGAAGGCGTAGGCAGTCGCTTTCCTTTTCAATGGTCAAGAGCAACTTGAGGTCGTCTGCAAATAGTAGACACCTGGCATCTCTGACTACGTCCGGTAGATCGTTTACCATGATAATAAACTCCAGGAGCCCCAAGTTGCTACCTTGACTTACACCTGATCTGGTAAAATATTCTTCGGATTGGTATCCGCAGTACTCAACATACTGTTTTCTGTCCCTCATGTAACTTGCAAAGAAATGTAGCATTTTCGGACTGCAACCGAGTCTCGCCAACTTTGATAACAACATATCATTATCTACTAAAGTAGGCGGCGTCCACTTGCAACCCTGCATCTACGCTTGGGACCACGTACGCCATGGCATTTAGTAGGTTGCTGGTAGTGCTGCGTGCTGGACGAAAGCCGTGTTGGGCGTCGGACAGGTGCGGTGAAATTAGCTCGAGGATATTTCACTGTAATGCAGACTCCAATACCTTTGCTGGTGTTGACAGGATCGCCACCGGTCTAAATGCCTCTATCTTCGATCGGCCTCTTGCTTTTGGTATTGGTATAACCTGGGTAGTTTTCCAACGATCCGGAAAATAAGAGTCTCTCAGACAGATATTAAATATATGGGCAAGTGGTTTTGACAGGCCAAAACGACAATCTCTCATGACAAAACTGGAATACCATCTGGGCCCGCTGACCGTTTCGGCTTTAGTTTCACTAGCGCGGCACTCACCTGATCCAATGTGAGACGCTCGACGTGTACGCGCTAGCTCCGCTATCCGCCACCGCCTCTTCAACACTGAGTCGTGCTGGCTTTGTATGGTATACGGAGTAAACTTTGTACCCAATCCTGATATGTATGATATGCAGAGTCTATATTAAGTTTAATGCGCGCCCTACATTTTGAAAATAATTCGCAATTCTGTTTTAACCCGGTCGATTTATATTTCCTATGAAGTTCTGCCTTTAACTTAATATCCTTAATTAAATCCCTAGTATACCATTCTGGATAACAATATCTTAGGTCTGTCCGTTTTTTACATTTTTTAGGTACACTGTTCTCAAGCACGTCATACAAAACACTATAAAAATAATTTAAAGCTTCTTCTGGATTTTGTATTTCATACAAACAATTCCAATCAATAGATCCTTAGTCCGCGTATAATAATTTATAATTGGCTTTTTAAAAATCGAATTTTGGTCTAAGGTCATTGACCTGCACGTTATACGCGGAGGGCGCGGGCTTTGGTGACGCTGAGATACCAAGTTGCAGCGCAACCGCGAGCGGCGGGTGATGCGCGTCTATGGGCACGAGCGCCGCGTCTGCCTCGTATACATTCATATCGTTACTAATGTTCACCGAACACAACACTAAATCTAATTGCCGATCATTACAATTCGGTACTTTATTTAACTGAATAAATTCGCAAAAAGTCATAAAATATTCAAAATAGTTTGTAACGTTTACATTACTTGAATTCAAATTAAAATCTCCTAAAACAATCATATTATAACTATATTTTATACGCCACTGTTCTAATATTCTAAATAATAGCATATACTCACACTCATTACTCTTTGGTGGTATGTAAACAACACATAAATAGAATAAAAATTTGGATTTTAAATAAACGTTCGCGCCTACTATTTCGAAAGCACAGGTGTCTATGTTGTACGTCACACAACGGTTGCACTCGCCGGAGCTCCAGTCGGTGTGTGGCCACGAGAAACGCTCCGCCTTGCTTGCGTCCATCCGCTCTTTCGCATCGTATTATTTGATAGTTCGGAGGTATAATTTCTGCATCCATTATTGAATCGTTACACCCTGTTTCCGTGATCGCATAAATATCAGCGTTTAATGATTCTATATTATTTTGTAATACGTTTAATTTTGTTCGAAGCCCTCTTGCATTCTGGTAATAAATTTCGATATTATTGGTTTACTTCAGTTGCTTTGGTTTTTGGTCTCCGAAACCAAATCCATTCACAAAATTCAGCATTAATAGGCCAAACGTCCGGTTGGCACAAGTTATCGTATACTGTCTCCGTTACCGTGATAATAAACGAAGCATAGTCCCTTTCCGTCTTATGGTTGATTTTATCAATTTTTACATATACTTCTGGCCCACATACACTCTTCACATGTGTTGTTAGTTTTTCAATAATAGTTTCTGTAGCCAAACGCCATACATGTAAATGTTTCTTTCTTTCTGTAGCCTGTATTTCAACAAAATCAGTGTTTTTTCCTCTTAGTATATTTTTTGATTGATAAGTCCCTTTCTTACGAACAACTGTCCAATCGTTCTCTTCTTCTTCCACACTATTCAATTCCAACGGAAAATTAGATTTATTGCAATTTGGTTCATCTTCAACCACCTTTGCAATCCCGGATTTCGTGGCCATACTTGTACTTTTGGCTTGTTTGTTTACAAAGGTCAAATTATTTTTCAATGGTTTTTTTTGAGTAGCTTCTGCGAATGTTGTTATTGGGTTTTCGACTGTGCAATACGCTTCTGTAACTGTTTGTTGGATTTTTGGTAATCCTTTTGTACCAACTGTTTTGCTCTCCTGGCTGCGGGTACAGAACAAATCCATGTCTTTAAACTTTTCTTGAAACACCTTCATATTAACCATTAATTCTTCTACTTTATTCTTGGTGGAGAAACAAACTTTCTGCAGTTCTTTTATGACATTCGTTTGCAAATCCAAACGATGTATTACTTCTCTTTTAAATTCTCTAAATTCTTCCAATAATTAACACTCAAACTCAGCAGATGCTTCACATTTTTTATTGCGGCTTCCGCGCCGTGTCATCACGTTGGAATCGCGATTCGAATCCATAATTAACAACAAAATTTACCCGGTTAACTCAGATTTTCAAGTTAAATCACAGGTGTAAATAAATATTACGGAGCGCGCGAACGTTAGCGCGCGTGCGACTCGCGCGAAGGTCACGGACGGATATTATAATTCGCAATAGCCTAAACATATTGGATATTATACATAACATAGTCATTTCTGTCTAGAAACGTTATGTTGCATTTATGTTTTATGTTGTCCATTTCGTTGGTGAATGTGTTACAAAAATTGTTACAGACTGCTTCAATTGATTCATTCTTAAGTAAATATTTTTCCAAAACAATATCTACATTTACTTTATTTCTTCCTAGCCAGGTATTGATTTTCTCCCATATTTTACGAATATCCCCTTTGCAATTTTCTATCTCTTTCTGTCTATGTTTATTTTTAGCAACATTTATGAATTTATAAGTAATTTATTTCTGTATTTCGTGTAATGTAATCTCAAGTTGTTGTTACCAGGATCCATTTTCCATCTTTTAAATAGTTTATTTATTTATTAACAATTCATTTACACGAACAGGTAATAAAATAATTATAAGAAGACATAAGATAATAAATGTACAAAGGTACTGCTTATTTCTAAAAGAAATCTCTTCCAGCAGACCTGCGAAAGGAGAAAGACATAAAATTTGTAGACAAATGTGTACAATATTTAGAATTAGAAAGAAAAATGTAGAGTACCATATGATACAAAAGGAGAAATGTAACATAAATTTTAAAATAAACATATAAATTACAAATATAAATACTTACATAAAACAAATATAATATATTTAACTTACGATGAAAGATAATGCTCTTTTACTCTTTTATTAAATAAAGATATAGTGGATGAGTCACGTATGTTAGGCGGCAGTGAGTTCCACAGTCTGACTGCGTGCACAGAAAAGGAATAGGAGTAGAAGTCCGTGCTATGAGGTTGGAACTTTAGGAGAGTTTTGAGGTGGGATCTGCATGGAGCGTTAGGAGGCTTTACAAAGGAGAAACGCTCTCGCAGATAGGATGGATATTGAGGATTGTGCAGGATATTGAAGAGGAGACATAATGTCCGAGTGTTCCGGCGAAGGCGGATAGGGAGCCACTTGAGATCCTTGCGGAAGTCTGAGATGTGATCGTACTTTCGTAGACCAAAGACGAACCGAATACACAAGTTTTGCAACCGCTCAAGCTTATTTAATAGCTCCTCAGTAGCGTCTAAAAAGCAGGCGTCAGCGTAATCAATTATGGGCTGGATCAAAGTTTGTGCTAAGGAAATTTTGGTTTCATGGGGAAGGAATATTGTAGTGTAGGCTTTTGAGAGAGTGGAAGGAATAATGCACTTTACGGCTGACCTCATTGATGTGTGCTCGCCAAGAAAGGTTGGAGTCAAATATGACACCCAGGTTTTTAACAGAATCGGAGTAAGGTTTGTGAACACCATCTAGATATAGTTTATCCCAGCAGTTAAGGTCAAGTGAGTTGCGGTAGTATCGACTGCCGATAATTATAGCCTGAGATTTAGCTGGATTCAGTTTAAGGCCATAGGACTTAGCCCACATACTAATGCGACCTAAGTCAACGTTCATAGCGGAAATGGCAGCATCAGCGTCGGCTAGTGGGAAATGCCTATACACCTGCAAATCGTCTGCGTAAAGATGGAAGTTTGAAGAAATAACAGTAGTGACTGAGTTAATGAAAATGGAGAATAATAGAGGAGAGAGGACGCCACCCTGAGGCACCCCCGCAGAGAGTTCACACCATTCAGAGGTAGAATCTTCATGACGGACACACTGCGAGCGGCCCCGAAGGTAGGAAGAGAACCAGGTTAACGAAGATGAAGAAAAATTGATGGATTTCAGTATTCCCAGCAGTACGTCAAAGTCCACTGAATTAAATGCACTACTGAAGTCAAGTAGAACAAGTACCGTGAGGCGCTTGTTCTCCAAGGCCAAACGGATGTCATCAGTTACATTAATTAGGGCTGTGACAGTACTGTGGCCCGGGCGAAACCCAGATTGAAAAGGGGAAAGAAGAGAATTGGAAGCTACAAAAGAGAAAACTTGATGGGGTACGATGTGCTCGAGGACTTTAGAAAGGAAAGGGAGAATAGAAATAGGCCTAAATTGAGATGCAATAGAGGGATTCGGTTATTTGGGCAAAGGTATAATGTAAGCTTGTTTCCATAGAGATGGGAAAGTACAACAGGAAAAGGATAAATTGAATATGTAGGTTAGGATGGGAAGTAGTTGTGGTAAGATAGGGATAATCATCCTCGAGCTGAGGTTATCTTTGCCAACTGCCGAGGAAGATATAGCTAGCATGGATTTTTCTACATCTGAGTGAGACACAGCGTTAAATTTAAAGGGAGGGCAGTTCGGTACCGGTATACTCGACAGTTCCAACAGAGTGCGATTTTTGGCAGATGATCCTAAAGAAGCCGGTGAGAGGGAGAAGTGAAAATTCAAGTCATTAAGGTTTACATCTTTGCCAATGTCAACTTTAGGAGATTTACCGATACCGACTGATTTCAGAAATTTCCATGTATCAGAAGGATTGAGTTTGCGAGAGAATCGTGAAAGTAGCGCCTCCTAGCATCCTGACACAGACGATTGCAACGGTTTCTCAGATCTTTGTAATGCAACAAGTTCGCCTCAGATGGTCTCTGCTTATACCTACTTTTAGCTCTATCCCTTCTATCCATGAGCTCCTTAATGGTGGATGTTATCCAGGGTGCAGGCTCATGCTTTATTTTTACTCGACGGTTAGGAGCATGCTTATCAAAAAATTCCATAACCTTATCATTGAACAAAGATAAAGCAACATCAATGTTCTGTGCTGCAAGCACCGGCGACAAATCAACAGCCTCGACATCGTTTCTTAACGCCTGAAGATCCATGCAGCGATAATTTCTTAGTAAGAGGTATTGAGGTTTAATTTTGGGACGGCGGATTCGATAAGACCTATATAAAAGATCGTGATAGGAGAAGGGAGCAGTAAATTGGCCATTAGCAGAAACATTATTAGGAGACGAAACAAACATGAGGTCAAGAAGAGAAAGGAGTGCAATTAGGAGCAAAATGGGTAGCAGAAGATAGTAGAATGTGAAGGTTGAAAGAAGACAAAAGAGATTTGAGAGAACGGGTGTCACGCTTTAACAAGCAAGTGTTTAAGTCCCCCATTGCTATGATGTGGTTGTAAAGGGGGCAAAATTCCTGCAATATTAATTCGAGGGAGTCAATGTAGTTAATATGAAGGTTCGGGCAGTATATTACCACTAGTAATATTTTGGTGTGGTGAATGATAACTTCTATGAGGAGATATTCAGCTGATTCGGAGTAAAGATTGGGAGAGGTGTAAATTATTTTAAAAGATAAGTCAGCACGTAGTTCGTCTCTTTGCATCATCATTTTTTTTAGTGAATTAGTTACCCAAGATTGATTGCCACGTTTTGTGACCAATGTTTTTTGTTTAGATGGCTCGTAAATGTCGCAAAAAACCCTGTAAATATTATCATTCAATGCAAGAAGATCATTTATTGCTAACATAGTTTGCCAGTTAATATTGTTCAGTTTATCAATCACTAATTTGTTTTGTATAATCGTTCTGTTTAGGCGAATGGGTTGTCTACTTGTCTTTTGTTCAAATCCATCGATAAACCGGTTAGATAATGGTCTGCGATCTTAGCTGTGACAACGTATGCTTCAAGAGCGCGTACCCGCTCAGTCCGCACAAATATAATATGATCGAGGCAGGACGTCACGTTACGCTCGCCTATGATTAAGTCACGAGTGATATCTCTTATGCCACATTGTAGACCCCACGGAACAGAAAAAACAAGTGGAAGTGCAATACGCCAAAATTACTATGGGAACCGCTGTCGCCAAACTCACACAAATAATCCGATAATAACATATGCACTACAACGAAATAATCCGTATGATTGGTAGTTTTAAATTTTGTCAAAATTAGCCTACATCACAGAAAAACAATAAACCTTGACTTTCTAAAAATAAGGTTTATTTTGCATTAGCAACAATACGTATTTACGGTCTACAGTCGCACTAAATTCGATTGACGAGTTAGTTTTGCTACTTGACCATAGATGGCGATATACAATCAATATAAGCAATTATCAACATAATTGCTTTAAACATACGGTTGACAATGGCGTGACTTTAATGCTACTCGGCCAAGGACACACCACGTATTATATTTAAATTCTTTATCGATATCGATAGATACCCGATTTTTGTTCAAATACGATAAATACGACTCGTTGGGAGTACAGTTATTTATTTATTACACAAACCGCTGTACCTTTTAAACCATTAATTAATAGACACACAAGACTGACAGACAGATAGGTAAAGGGCCATGCCCAAGTTTCATAGTGAGTTTGGCCCAGAGTGCACACTTATGATATGATATCTTAAATTTAATATAGATTGTCAACATGTAATTAAAGAAGGAATCAGATAAATAAAACTTCGGGTTTTATAGTAAAACTTCGTCTTTAATATTCCGCATATGTTGTAATTCTCATGATTCTCGTGAATTAAATGGAATTTTGCCGTGAAACTTGAAGAATGGAAGGGCAGTGTCGATTTCACGAGTTTTCATCTATCCACCGGTGGATGAATCAGGTTTAGCTTGCCGGCCGGCCTCCCACAATACAAGGACGCACTCTCTATCCATTTCTCTTTCATGCTTGTGACTTTGGGAAACCTGAAACAAATTTTTAATGAAGGTTAAAAAATCTATTACCTACTGTTTGTAACACTCTGTGTGTAACGTCTCAGTCATTAATAAATTATAATAATTATGTTACTATTTAAAACATTGATTATATTTTTGCTTTATACCACTTAAACGACCATAAATTTCGTGTATGAATTAAGGCGACCTCGTACCTATATTGTAATGCAAAACGAAATAAATAAAAATAACTGTTTGGGTTAAGATAGTTATTCCTTGTATCGACGTCAATCGACAAAATCAATTTTCGACTTGACCACATCACTACATTGAGTAGCGAAGATCTGTCTAGAATGTTCTATGGAAAAAAAAACAATCGAAAATAAACTTTGTCTTTACTGCATAAGGTTTATTTTGACTAAGCGTTCTATTACATTTTTGTAAATTGGAAGAAAATAAGATTTTTATTAGAAAACAATAAACATCGTACTTACCGATGATACGAAATACCTCCATTTGTAAGATTTCTTCTCCTACTATCATTGTTTCACGCTAAAACGGAACAATACGGCATAGCTAGGTAAATATTAATTTGTCACGAGACGAGCAACTCGACGTGATGACAGACGCAACTGGGATCGGTTAAGCGCAAGTTAAGCGTAACAACGCTTAATTGTGACACGCGTGCCACGCCTACTTAGCACTTCCACCTGTTTTTTCTGTTCCGTGGTAGACCCAAACTTGATAATGCGTTTAGATACCTGTCTGCGGTGGAGTCTATGTAAGTGCAAAGTATGTTGATGTTACAGTCTCCAATCAATATTACGTTATTTCTTGACGGTATAATTTGTATGTATCTTTTCAAATTAACTACAAAGTTTAGTTTATTAGTACTCGGTGGTCTATATCTATATACAACAATAACATCCGTTTCATATGCGTTACTTGTTATCCTAAAGGTGCGTATAAATTAAGCGCGGCAAACCATCGAACATTGGCGCGCGCGGCGGTCGCGCTCTATGTAGACGGGATCGCCGCGCGCGGCGACGCAAACATTGCCGCGCTCGAACGTGCCGGGGGCGATCCGCTCGCTGCGCTTTGAGACCGCGTTAAAGGAGCTTCAGTCGTTCGCTCGCGCGCAGTGGGGACGGTTGTAGTTTTAATGATTTGGCTCGCGCAGCGAATACGTAAAAATGGACAACGAAAAGTGCCGTTTACTAATAAAATTGTAAAGCGCTAAAGAACTTTCGTGGAACAGTAAATCCTCCCAATACCACAATAAATCGCTGAGGTACGATGCGTGGGTAGAAATCAGTAAGAAAATGGATATACCTATTCCTGACTTGAAAAAGAAAATGACTACACTTTTGGCGTCCTACAGAAGAGAAAAATCTAGAAAAGCTAAAAGTTGTCGTACTGGTCCTGGTAAGTACCTATTTATTTTTCATTTACAACAAAAAATAAAACGCATTTTGTAATTACTCTCTCATAATTTTAATTATATTTTATACTCTCTTTAATTATATATATTATACTCTCACATAATTTTAATTATTTGTTTTTAAGATTTCATTATTTTATAACTATTAATAACTAAGTATAAGTTAAGCAATAAGTTAAGTTTGTATAATTTTTTAATGTGGAACACTGCTGTCCCCGTCCTGGAGGAGGGCGCTAACAGTTGCGACACAGTTTTATTCTAAACTAATGTAGCTGTTAACGCACAATTAATGTTGTTTATCGTGTTTATTGTTCCAATAAATGATTTTTGATTTTGATTTTTTTGATTTAGGTTGATTTGTTGTCTCCTACGCCCTCTGCTAAAAACGCAAAATTTTGATTTATTGCTTGATAATTCTAATCCTAACTGTTGTTATAATATATAAATTGAATTCAGGGCTAATTGTACTTCGGAAACACTATCATTAAGGCTATTACAACTAGTATACACTACAAAGTCATCGGCGTACTGTGAAACTGTTACATTTGTTACAGTTTGGCATAATTCATGAGTAATAATATTAAAGATTAAAGGAGACAATGGGTCGCCCTGGGCGATACCTTTACTAGTCCATCTAACTAAAAACTGTTTGTCCATGTTATGAGTAATTCTGGATTTAAGGTGTCTTTCTGTTAAAAAAATCCACAAATATTGGCAAATCTTCTTTCCTACATTAATTTTATCAAGTTTACAGATCATACTATCTATTGTCATATTATTGTAGGCATTTTCTATGTTTTAAAAAACATGCTAGAGTGGATATATTTCTTGAGAAACCTATCTGTATATGGCATACCAACCGAACCAGACTATCCAAACAGGATTGACTCCGTCTGAATCCTACAGTATTCATTGAAAAGATCTTACTCCTTTCAACATACCATTCGAGACGTTTACATAGTAAAGTATGAAAATTTTTACAGATGCATGAAATTAAAGAAATAGGTCTTAATTTGATTGGTATCTCTGAGTTTATGTTACTTTTAGGGATTGGGACTATTTGTATTTCTCGCCATTGGCTGGGGACGTAACCAATCTCCAAAATTAAATTATAGACTTGCAATAGGAATGTTTTAACAACTCTAGGTAGATTGTATATCATGGAGTAGGTTATTTGATCTTCCCCAGGAGCAGAATCTTTCTTTTTAAGACACCTGTCCAATTCTTGACTAGTGAATTTTATCTCTAGTGAAGTATTAGTCGACGACATAGTAGGCATTGAGGGTATCACAAAATCAGGTGCAAGGCTGCATAATAATTCCTCTACTTGTTCGTTAGTGGCATAGGTATTAGACTTAATTTGTCCTTTCATCCAACGCATACGATTCCACATTTGTGATGCTGATGTGGTTTCATTTATACTACTAGTAAATTCTCGCCAATTTTGTGATTTAGCTACTCTCAATAATCGTTTCGATTTAGCGGTTTGATTTTTTTATATGTCTAAATTATTTGGGGTAGGGTTTCGTCTAAATTTCGCCAGTGCCAATCTTCGTCTAGCTACTGCTTCAGACAAATCTGAATTCCAATAAGCCCTAGGTTTAAATTTAGACGAGGGATCTGTGCATAACTTACATAAACATAACATAACATATCATCACGCCTGTATCCCCGAAGGGGTAGGCAGAGGTGTACCAATGTACACCCACAGTTCGCCGATATGTTTAGGTCCCATGTAATAGGGGGCGAGCCTATTGCCACTATCCGGGCACAAATCCAAACTCCGACCTGCTACTGAGAATTTCATAGAAAAACCCAATAACACCTTGGTCGACTCGGGAATCGAACCCAAGACCTCTAGCGTAGCAGGCGCGCTTAGCACCACTAGGCCAACGAGGCAGGCTTGCATAACTTAACATAAGGAATACTTAAATTAGCGGCATGGTTATTTGGTCAACTAGAAAGTCATAACTTATTTGAACATCACTCATGTTAACTACAGCGTTTGTAAAATTTTCTTTAAGAATTTCTTTGTATAATATCCATTTAGCTTTTTTAAAATTACGTATTTTTACAAGGTTCCTATGAAAGTTTGACAGTACTAATTGTATCTTAATTACAAGGTGATCAGTGCCTAACGTCTCATTGGTAGTATTCCAATTAAAGTGCAATGCAATATCAGACGATACAAATGTTATGTCAGGAGATGATTCCTGCAGCATTCTGTCTACCAACTTAATTCTGTCGGTCTACCATTATTTAGTGAAATGAAGGAGTTTTCGAGTGATGCATCCATAAGTTGCATACCTCTGATATCATTTTTATATGACCAGTTGGTGTGGTGGCCATTGAAGTTCCCTGCTATTAAAGTTTTATGAGAATATGTACCAAAAAGTGTATCCCAATCTGACTGCGTGGTTTTAACATTAGAAGGACAATAAATACTTACAATGTTTTCCATGTAATAATAATAATAATAATAATATTTATTTGTCACCAAAAACACATTTTACAGATAAAACAGATATATAGACAATTTACAATTTTTTTAATTTTATAGTGAAGGCATCTGTGTCTGAACTAGATAAAAGAATATCTGTATCTCAGACATCAGCGCTCTTCCTTATGATGACCATAACAATGCTAGCTTGATTAGACAATTGCAGTGTATATCAACATTAGCATTAATTACATAAAAGTAGATTAAGATGGGACAAAATAAGCAAATGAGTGTGTAGAGTGTAACCTCTCTGTGAGTAGTGTGTAAGTGTATGAAGGAGTGTGAGAGGGTGAGTATGAGAGTTTGCTATTTCAATATTTTTAATAAACTTTCTGTCTCATCATAGGTAAGCATGCATAAATAATTAAATATAGTGCTTTTACATTTATTTTTATTTAGTGGGTATATTTCCAAAGCGTTATTAATTTTATTATATAAGTAAGGACCCAGGAAGCAAAAGTATTTGCTGACGTAAGCATGTCTGAAGGATGATCGGTTAATATTACCGATAGCATTACGTCTTCTAGTTAGTTCACTTTTTGAATATTTTAGAAGGGAGTGCTGCTTCAGAACCACAAAAAACACAAATAACTGACGAATTGTCAGGACCTCACATGACTGATAAAGGGAGTGGGTTGGATACAGATAAGGACGAAAAGTACTAACTTTAAGAACAGCCCTCTGGGCTATTTCTAGGGGTTTTATTATAGTTTTATGTGCACCACCCCAAACCGTGATGCCATATTGGAGAATGGACTGTACGAGTGCTAAGTAGATTTGTTTCACTAGTTTTGGGGGCGCAGCATGGCGCAGGTTCTTGAAGACATAAATAAGTTTTCTTGTTCTAGCTGTGAGCAGGTGAATATGTTCTCTAAAGGAGAGATTACAGTCCACAATAATTCCGAGATATTTTATTGACTCTGCTTTTGCTAGTGCTGGACAAGAGCAGACTAAGCTATTACAACAGCTATGGGCTGTGATTGAAGGGGTATAAGGTAACTGATTATTTTGAGTGCGCATCGAGAACATAATGTACCGAGTTTTATCAGGATTAAGGGTTAGAGAGTTATTCTGAAGCCAGTGGGTCACAACATTGAAGCCGTCCTGCGCCTCTTTATAGACTTTGTCCCAGGTTTCAGCAGAGAACAAGAGCACCATGTCGTCTGCATACGAAATAATTCTGCTTTCCGATAGGTCAAGCTTACAGAGGTCATTTAGGTATACAAGGAACAATGTTGGTCCCAAAATGCTCCCTTGCGGAACTCCATAAGAGATTGGCAAATCACTGCTAATTTTGTCATTAATCTTAACGCACTGATAACGATCAGAGAGGTAGTTTTTAAAAAGTTGTAATTGAACTCCTCGTATTCCGAGGCGTTCTAGTTTCTGAATCAGTAAAGGCGTAGAGACCGTGTCAAATGCCTTCGCTAGGTCAAGGAAAATGCCTATAGTCTTTTTACCTGAATCTATATTCCTTACCACATAATCTTGGAGCTCGTGAACTGCATCACTAGTAGACTTACCTGCTCTGAAACCGTATTGATTGCTGGATAAAAGTTTATTTTTTTCCAGGTAATCAATGAGTCTACTATTGATGATCCGTTCAAGAAGCTTAGAGATTGAAGGCAAAATAGAAATGGGTCTATAATTAGTGACACGGTCTCTTTCACCCGATTTGAAGATTGGGTAAACCACTGACTTCTTCAAGGTCGCAGGAAACTGACCCTGCGCTAGGCAAAGGTTAAAGATGTGTGCTAATGGACTGACAAAAATGTGTCTGTATTCTTTGAGGAAACTATTTGGTATTAAATCCCAGCCAACGGAACACGCATCTTTCAAGTTCATTATTAGGCGCTCAACTTCAAATTCGTCGGTTTCTAGTAAAACAAAGGATTTAGTAACCAGTTGTGAGGGAGTTTTAGTAAAGTTACAATGTGAAGGGTTTGTGCATAAATAAGTATTATCAGCCAGTTTTTTGCCAATTGTTGCGAAATAATAGTTTATCATCTCCACAGACTTTTTTGGATTTGCCGGATTTAATAATTCTGTTGCGCTATGTTTCAATTTTGTTGTATTTGTTATTGTTTTTATTGCTTCCCATATCCTTTTGTTGTTATTTCCCGCTTTAGTTAACAGGTCTCTATCATACATTCGTTTAACTTTTTTCAATAGATTGTTACAATGGTTTCTATACCTGGAGTAAATAATTTTAGTGGTCTCATTATCAGGTGATTGTTTCATTTTTGTATGAAGCCTATCTCTATGTTGAATGCACCTTAGCAGCCCAGGAGTCATCCAAGGTTTAATAATTTTATGACGCCTCGGATATTTTATAACTATTGTATTTAGTAATAGCGCTCTTTGAATTGACTTAGAGAAGTATTCCATAGCAAAATTTGCATCGGTTGAAGTATATATAGGAGTGAAATCAATTTTGTCGAGGTCTGAAGTTAACCCTTCATTGTCGATCCTGTTCCTAGATACATAAGTAAAGGTTCTCTTTTGTTTAAGACGCAGACAGAGTAGGACTGCTTGGTGGTCTGTGATGGTCGAGTTTAGCACCAATGTTATAGCTATTTTTTGTGTTTTTAGCATAACATGGTCTAGACAGGATTTATTTTGTCTAGTTGGAAGAGAGTGTGCTGGTAAGAGACCGTGAAATGAACACAAGTTCAGATAATCCAGTGTCCTTGCCTCGTGAGATTCAGGGGAAATATTAATATTGATATCTCCAATAACGGAAATGTTCTTGAAGCTGCCTAACTTATCTAAAATGTTATTTAAAGATAGAAGAAAGTTGTCAATATTTCTATTTGAAGGCGAGCGGTAAATGGCCACAAGAACGCTTTCATTACCTATCTTAATTACAAGACAGTTAAAGTCCTCACAGTTTGGCTCTTCACAGATGATACTAAGATTTGTTTTACAAAATACTATAACTCCGTCATTTTGTTTAACGCAGTGTTTCGTAATGTGACAACTGTAACCATCGAGTCGAGGCACCACTGGGTTGCAGAGTAGCCAACACTCTGTTAGGATAATAATATAGCAATCAAACTTCAATCTACTCAACATCATAGCGAAATCATCAAAATTACGGGAAATACTTCGAATATTTTGAGTTAATACTGTCAAGCAATTAACAGAATCTGTCACCAAATCATTACAATCCTCGACATCACAATAGCGAGAATCAGAGATAGATATACTATCAATTTCGGAGGCTAAATCAACCATTTTTATTATAAAAAATATACCAAGGGCCTTGTAGGAATGTACTGGAGAAACTATTTTCAGTCATTATAACAATATTTGTGTGTATTACGCGATTTATATGAGGTAAAATTAGAAAGTCGCTGCATAATTTGTTCATGTATAAATGGAGGAATTTAAAATTTTTACTTATCGGATATGAAAGGAATGTGTACTTGATAATCTGGCATGAAATAAAACCTTGTATTCTCTCAAAGAATATAAGTAAAGCGTCGGTTTGTGTTTGTGTATCGTGTATATAAAAAGAATAAAATGTGAAAAGTACATTTTCAAACCAAAAAATGAAAAATAAAAGACTAATAACATGCAAGATATGAACCACTACAAAACTAAATAAGCAAAATACGACAAGACAACGAAGGTTAACAAGGAAAGATAGTCATTTCATTGCTTCTTCTTTTAACTTATTAAGATCTGCTTCCTTCTCGACGCGAATATACTGCATCCCCTCCTTCTTCCTAATGTAAATTTTACCGTATGATGTCCAGCAGAAAGCATAATTATGTGTACTAGCAAAATCACGTGCCAGAAAGAAAAGTCGTCTTCCCTTTAGAGTAAGATAATCGGAGATAAATATTGGTTTCTGAGGTCCTTCTTTATCAAAGATAGTGGTACTCAGTTTATTTTTCTTTTCATGCAACGTCAGCTTTTTAAGATTATTCATAACACGTTCTTTTGTTAATACTGAGGCAAATTCCACTACGATTGGTTTAACAATATCCGATTTCACGAAGGGCCGATAGACGTCTCTTATATTTGAGGTTAACAAAGGGATGTTCAATATTTCGCCGATTTTGACGACAGCATTAAATAAATTTTCTTTTGTCTCATTCTGTAGTTTCGGCACATTTCTTATTTCTAACTTCGTCATACAAGATTGTTTTTCGAAGTTTTCTATTTTATCCTCTAGACTCCTAATGTAGTTGGATTGTTCTTTGCGTTCCACCTTCAGGCTTTCTAATTCTTTTTGAATGTCGTCGTATCTATCAGACAGTGCCGTCAAAGAAGTGTTTATAGTATCATTTTGTTTCTTTATTTCGGATAAAAAGGATTCCAAGTTTAACAATTTACCATTTTGCTGAGTGACAAAGTTTGCAAACATTTCCCGTACTTCATTCATAAATTGTGACATTTCATTTTCACGCTTTCTTTTGAAACGACTAGTATTAATGTTAGCTAGAGCTGCAGCGCTTAAATTGTCTGAAACGCTCCCATCCACACTTTCCGTGTCAGTCTCTGACACATTTGATTGTTTTGGGGGTGTGCGCTTCAACGGCATTTCAAAATAGTTCGGTAATTAGGTGTACAAGTACCAGGACCTCAGCAAAGAGAGGCGATAGTCCCTGTATGAAGAGTTGAGTACTATTTGTGCAAAGGGTACAGCAGATCACGTACCTCCCACCGCTGGTGACGCTCGGTGCAGTGACGTTGCGCGTGCGTTTCTGGATTGGGCAAAGCAGCAGTGGGCGTTGCCAGGGTAGATAGTGGTGATGGAACGGTGACTCACTGCAGCTTAGTGTGTTGATGTGTTGTTTGTTCGCAGCAATGAAGCTCCTCAATGTTTATGCACTCCTATTTTTTTAGTTTATTTAATCGAAGTAATTTATGATTATTTTAAATTTATTTTAAAGAATAAGTCTACTGTGCAAGCGTCTGAACTTCTCAGAGGTCCGGGGGGAAGAGGAGTTATGTAAGAACAGTTATGTAACGTTACATGCAGTACCTCTATACCGGCATTCCTTAAACTAAATGATGACACTTGAGTTCTGAGTGATTTATGACAGATGATCGCTACTCCCCCATACGAATCAAACCTATCTCTTCTATATACACCGTGAAAATTGAATGGTTGTTTTCCCGCGGCAGGACGATTACCCATC
Source organism: Autographa gamma (assembly GCA_905146925.1). Lineage (NCBI taxonomy): Eukaryota > Metazoa > Arthropoda > Insecta > Lepidoptera > Noctuidae > Autographa > Autographa gamma. The sequence continues at coordinate 398,247 of LR989880.1, forward strand.
AGTAGTACTATCGAAATACAAAGTTTAACTTAAAAAACATAATGTTTTTTTTTTCAAATCATAAAAAAAGTATTCATAAACTCGAAAGAGCGATAATCAATAGTAGTTCACTAACTAGAGATATCGTAGGCACCTGTAGGTAACACGAAACGCACACGCCGCCGCCACGTGTTGTCGGCAAACTTACAAAGAAAGAATCAATAATAAATGTTCAGAGCAAAATAAGCTCTCGGTCATGGTGATACGGTATAAATTAGCTTGCATGCACGCGGCAAGCGCCGAAACACAATAGAATGCGGCCAAATGTTGCGCTCTGTGCCTACGGCTTAGTACCTATTACTTATTAGTTAGTGTTCTGTGCGCGAACGTCGATGACGTCAAGTGATGAATGTGCGATGAAAGTGCTCAACACAGAAGGACTGCATCCTTATCATTTTATTTTCGTGGCGGGCCACACCCTTGGCCTCCGAGGAGCCCGGCCTTGACTCCCTTGGACTTTTATTTGTGGCTTGAGCTCAAGAACTTGGTGTATCGTGAGGAACACCAAACACGCGACTCTTTGATAAGTGCGATAGTGGACGCTTTTAATATCGTGAGACGTGACAGAGACACTTTAATGAAACTGAAAGACAATCAGTTAAAACGTGTTCGTTTGTGCATTGAACGTAGTGGTTTACATTTCGAACAATTACTCCGCTACCGTTAAGTGTAAGTACTCGTACTTTGTAAATAAACATTTAAAAGTAGGTTAGGTAATCAAAGTCATTGTAAATAAGTTGATTCCATTTTTAAATACCTACGCCTTAAATACTTAATTATCAAATTCCGACTTTTTTTAAAGATACCTATTTTGATTTTTTAAGTATTTATGACGATCCTAAGCCCGTAAAAGTTTGAAGCGAAAATTTGAATTACTTATTGGTTTTGTGTTTTATTAAATCAAGAGTAGCGATCAGCTGATTTACACGCGAAGTGCAACGACCGCGCGGCGTTCGGGGTAACCGCGCGCCCGCCCGCGTAGGTATAGCGCGATGTATTACTACTGGTTGAAGTCACTTTCGAGTTTTGTTTATAACAATTGTTAATCCGCCATTTATTGAGTCTAATTTTTTTTATATATATTAATCGATTGTATGACCGATACAAACTCATTTCGCTTCGGGAAAACAACGACTTAATATTCACCCTGTATATTGTAACCGCTTATCTGGGCATGATCTTCAGACTCCAACCAAGTTTCACTGACCAAGGCAACGTGTACATGTTCTTGAACTAACAGGCATTCAAATTCTTTTAATTTAGGTTTCAGACTTTGCGAATTCCATTGCAGTATGTTTAATGTTGATTGTTGTGTTGTACTATTCATAAAAAAATATTTAGTATTAACTTGAACCACTCTCCACCTTTGATTTTTTGTATTAAAAAGTATTTCATCTCTTCTAGAATTAATTTGGTAACATCAGTTATCCTTTCCTCTAAAGTCTTGGTTGAAAGTAGCGTATTTTTAATCCGTTTCAATATTTCCCAAAATGAACTACTTTTGTCTCTCTTTCTCTCCGCCACTGACTCCAGTGATTGACTACTCTCAATTCCTCTACTTTCTTCTGTGTTCTGCTCCTCCAAGCCTCTGTCATTTTCAATTCTTCCTTTCCAATTTACTTCTTTATTTTTCTTCTGTCTTTTTGTAGTAATACTGTTTTTGTCCTGTCTGTTTTTTAGGTCTTTGTGTATTTCCGAATCTTTCACCAAAATATCGCGATATAAAGGTTTGGATACCTGATCTATATTCTGCTCTGCACATGATTCAATGTCATCGGTATATCTTGATTGATTAATATAAAGTTGTCTGTTATTACTTGAAATTATTTCATCATCCTCTATAATACTTTCATTTCTGAATAACAACGTGCTTTCTTTTATTCGGGTCTCTTCAAGATATTTTTCTAGTGCATTTTTGTAAGTATAATTTTGTGATGACATAATACGTCGAATCTCTTTTTCTTTCAAGAACATGGGACATGCTTTATTTAACGACATGTGCCCCCCTTTGCAGTTGACACATCTGTATTTTGTAGTTTCACAGTTAGCATGTGATTCCCCACATTTCGGACATATACTTTTTTTGGTGGTACATTGCCTCTTTAGGTGTCCAAAACACCAACAGTTTGAACACTGCGTCACCGGGAACGTGTAAGATTCGACCTTAAGTTTACACCCGTAAACTTCAACAAATTTAGGTATTGTTGAGCTTTTTAAGCAAATACGAATAGTCTCACTTTCTTCCCATTTGCCTTCATCCGTAGACCGTTTTAGTCTCATGGCAGAAATTATATCATATTCACTAGTAAATAGTGTACTTAATTCTTCGTTTGTAATATCTAGCTCGACGTTTTTAACAACTCCGTATGATAAATTCACTCCTTGAGCCGACTGGCATCTAAAATCTAAGTCTTTAATTTTCTCACATAATATTAACTTTTCAGCATTCTCACGGCTTTCGAAACGTATACACACTCTAAAAGGATTTTTGTATATGACTTTAAGTATCCCTGTTATATTTTCCTGTTTTAAAAGTTTGGCCATGCCAATCTGTTTGGGCAAAGGATCTTTAGATGTGATGTAAACATCAAATTTTGCTTCGAAATTTTTCGACTTTGATCTACCGCCATTATCATTATTATTGGAATAACTTCGGAGTAATCTTTTTGGGTTCCTTCTCACGGTTATAAACTCTCCATCATCGTCATCTGTATTTTCATCACTCTCTTGTCTCACCCTTTTCTCAACTACTTGTTTTGGGACATACGAGTAGGTCTCATCTTGCCTCTTATCTTTGTTACTACATATAGTTACTTGTTGCTCACTTTCCATATCACTCAAACTATTCACACTCGATACACAATCTTCTTCATTTTTGCTCAATCAATCAATCAATCAATCAGCCAATCATAGTCCACTGCTGGACATAGGCCTCTCCCAATTTACGCCACAACACCCGGTCCTCCGCCTTCCGCATCCAGTCCCCTCCAGCGACCTTTCTCAGGTCATCGGTCCACCTGGCGGGCGGGCGTCCTACCTTACGGTTGCCGAGCCGCGGTCTCCATTCTAGGACTCGTCTGCTCCAACGGCTATCGGTCCTTAGACAGACATGGCCAGCCCATTGCCACTTCAGCAAGCTAATTCTACGAGCTATTTCGGTTACCTTGGTTCTTTGTCGGATGACCTCATTACGAATTTTATCCTTCAAAGAGACTCCGAGCATAGCTCGCTCCATAGCCCGCTGTGCAACTTTAAATTTGTGGACTAGTCCAACCGTTAATGTCCACGTTTCGGCACCGTAAGTCATAACAGGTAGGACGCACTGGTTGTATGCTTTCGTCTTCAGGCATTGCGGTATAGGCGAAGAAAAGACTCGACGAAGTTTGCTAAACGCTGCCCAGCCCAACTGAATTCTCCGATCGATTTCCCGCTCGAAGTTGTTTCTACCAAGCTTGATGACCTGCCCTAGGTAGATATACTCTTGAACAACTTCGAGCAACGATCCTTCGACATATATCGGTCTCGGCCTGACATGTTCATTGAACATGATCTTGGTTTTATCCAAGTTCATGCCAAGACCGACCAGTCGTGAAGCTTCATTTAGGCCATGCAGCATCTCGCTTAGCTGGTCCAGCGACTCTGCTACTATGACGATGTCATCGGCAAATCGAAGGTGCGAGATGTGCTCACCGTTCACATTTATACCCCGTCCAGTCCAATCCAGAGTTTTGAAGACATCCTCGAGCGCGTTGGTGAACAGCTTTGGGGATATAACATCCCCCTGTCTCACCCCCCGACGCAGCTCGATCGGATTCGTCTTACGGTCATGGAGCTGGACAGTCATGGTGGCGGTGTCATATAAGCATCTCAGCACCTCGATGTAGCGCCAGTCAATACGACATCGTTGCAGGGCATCCAGAACCGCCCAAGTTTCGATGGAGTCGAAGGCTTTCTCGTAGTCCACAAAGGCCAAACACAGCGGCTGATTGTACTCTTTGGTTTTCTGCACAATCTGCCGAACAGTATGGATGTGGTCTACGGTGCTAAAGCCTTTTCGAAACCCGGCTTGTTCTGTTGGCTGGAACTCGTCGAGTCTTGTAGCGAGGCGGTTAGTGACTGCTCTCGAGAACAACTTGTAAATGTGGCTCAGGAGTGAGATAGGTCTGTAATTCTTCAGCAAGGTTTTGTCTCCTTTCTTGAAGAACAGAACCACCGCACTCCCACTCCACGCTTGTGGTGTTAAGCCTTGGTGAATGACGGAATTAAAGAGACTCGCTAGCTCTTTCAGGACTGTGGTCCCACCGGCCTTAAGGAGCTCGGTTGTAATTCCGTCATCACCCGGCGCCTTGTTATTCTTTAGTTGTCTGAGAGCTGCCTCTACCTCGCCCGGGTCGACATCCGGGATGTCCTCGGTGTAATGGCGCGTGAGTGGAGCTCTGTGGTCATCTACGCCTTGTCTCGGTGGTTTAGTCGTCCGTGATGCGTATAGGTGTCTATAGAAACTCTCAATTTCCTCCAGAATCTCGAACTTAGAGGTGACGGTCCTGCCATCCCCGGTCCTCAGTTTCGCCAGATGGGGTCTGCCTAATTGCTGAGCGAAGACTTTGGTGCCTCTATTTCGCTCAATCGCAGCCTCGATCTTACGAGTGCTGCAGCGTCGGAGGTCACGTCGCGTCAGTTTCCTGATTTTCAGTTTTAGGGACCGCCTATCTGACGAAGACATCTGGGCATCTGGCGTTTCTCGTCTTTCCTTCATAAGTTCGAGAGTCTCTGGTGAGAGTTTGGACTCCCTATTACCGCGTTTTCCGGGGAACAACCTTCGAGACACACTCTGCAGCGTTTTGACCACTGTGTCGGTTTTTTTGTCAACATTGTCCGTGGTTTCCAGCAGTGCGAAACGATTTTGGAGTTCCAACTGGAACTTATCGGAACCTAAAGCTATTTGGGGCAGCGTGGGTCGGAGAGTAGGTCTCATCATCCTAACTCTTTCAGCCTTAAGGTTGATATTTAGAGAGCCTCGGACGAGTCTATGATCACTACCGGTATTAAACCTATTGATCACCGAGACGTCTCTAAATATATGCCGCTTGTCCATGATGATGAAATCTATCTCGTTCCTCGTCACATTATCGGGGCTTCGCCATGTCCACTTTCTGTGGGGCTTCTTCTTAAAGAAGGAGTTCATTCAGAAGAGCCCCTGGGACTCTAGAAAGTTTACCAACATTTGGCCCCTGTGATTTCGGCGCCCCACGCCGTTAGGTCCAATTATCGTTTCGCCGCGTTCTTGTACTCCTACCTTGGCATTAAAATCTCCCATAACAACGTTGTAGTGAGCCTTCCTGGTACCATGTAGTGCCTTCGCTATGTCTTGGTACATGGTTTCGGCTATCTCATCAGAGTATGTCGAGGTCGGCGCATATACCTGCACCACCTTCAGGAACTTCCTGTCGGTGATTTTCAATAAGAGGTACGCTAACCTTGTCGACACACTACTGATTTCCACAACGCTGCTTGTGAGACACTTGTTGACTAAGAAAACGACACCACCCTGGGAGGGCCTATCACCTTCTCGGTAGTAGAACAGGTCACCTGAATCAAAGGTTCGGTCGCACGCGCCTAGCGACCGCCGGTCGCCACTCGCCAGTCGCCTCCCGCGCGTTCCGGAAGTTAGTTTAGTGGTTAGCGACAAGGATTTCGCGTGCGCTTTGATTAAAAATCCCTCCCAGACGATGGTATTCCAATCAAGGCTATCTTGAAATGGTATCGTGCTACCGCGAGTGTAACTCCATAACTGCGCACGCGGTAAACTTATACAAGCAGAGGTTTGGTGTGCGAGTGAGTCATCATACCATTCTGGATGCCGTGTACAGGTTTAGAGAATACGGCCGCTTTGACCCGCCTCCAGTTGACGCAGGCAGGCCTTCATACTCAGCCGAACTCGAAGAGAAAGTGTCAGACTTCTTCCGGCGTCATCCTCTTGCGAGCACCAGGGATGCTGCTCGAGTCTTCGACGTGAGCGACAATTACGTGTGGCGACTTTTGAATCGTGAAGGGCTCCATCCTTACCACTTCACAAGAGTGCAAGAACGCCGTAACATTATGTGACTGACGAGATCAAACGCGCATTTAGGCAAGTGAAAAGTAAATCGGACACATTAACTAAAGTGAAGAGACATGTGTGCAACGCGAAGGCGGACTTGTGTAACAGTTTTGTAGATAAGTAGGTAGGGAGTGTGTAAATAACTGTAAATACGGTGCAGTTGTTGTAAATAAAATGATTAACTTTTTTAAACATAAAAAATAGTTACAAAGGGTTTATTTACATTTATTTAATGAAAAAGAACTACTGAGACTCTCTACCTGCCATTTCTGTGTTATCCTTTCGATAACTATAAACTTGCAAGCACTGAACTTTGGAACACTCTATGGAAGCACTACAGGGGTCAATGTCCCAGATGATGAAAACTTTCCATGACAGAATGTCTAAGTTTGAGGCGGATTTAAAGCAATCACCGAATTCTACGGACTCTTTGGCGGCTGACTTCACTTCATTTCGATCCATGGTCTTGGAAGCCCTTAGTTGTCTCCAAGGTCAAGTGCAGACACTTGCCCGTGACGTGGATACGCTGGAGATGCGCACTCGTCGGAAGATCCTTCTCTTGCACGGCGTTCCTGAGCTGCCGAAGGAGGAAACCTCGAAGGTAGTAGCAGGTGTTATCCAGGAACACATTAAGACTGAGGAATTTGCTGCCGCCGCCATTCGGAGGTGCCATAGAATGGGCCGCCACACCAACGGGAGCAAACCCAGACCAATACTCGTCAAGCTGATGGACGTTGAACTTCGTGACAAGATATGGTTTGCGAAAACGAAGCTTAAGGGTACCGGCATCACGTTATCAGAGTTCCTGACTAAATCTAGGCATGATGCTTTTATGATGGCGCGTGAGAGGTTTGGCGTTTCAAACTGCTGGACTCAACGAGGCGATGTATTCATCCTGGCTGCTGACGGCAGGAAACATCGGGTTGTGAATATGTATGACCTCAACGCAATTGCTCAACCTCCGGAAGGTCCCGTCAAGCATAGGTCTGTATCTCCAGTAAACGTATCGCCAGCCAGCGTAGCGACTGCTGCACCACGAAAAAAGCGCGCTGCCGCTATCAGGAAATAGTGCTTCAAGTTGTGTATGTCACGTCCACGTGGCTGTTTCACGGTAACTTCTTCCTAACTTATACCTTATTCCGTATTTTTCACATAATTTCTGATCCGACTTACTTTCTGTTATATCTTTAATAACAATTTCCGGCAAAACAATTTTTAATTTCATTATTATAACATCGTTAAATTTTGCAAGTACGGTATGCAATGATATTGTTTACTTTTGATACCTAGAATATTTACTATACTCTGTGATTCAAATCGCACTATTTTCCCGAAGCAACTGTCACTTGTGTTTAATTGTCTATGACCGGTAAATTATTTGGTTTCATGGCTTTTGGGTCAAAACTTTGTGCTGGCGTTCCAGACTCATTGTAATTTGCAGTCTTAATTTTGAGCATTCATATATCGTACTGCCTAAAGCGGTTGATATTTTAAATACTGGAAATCTTACCGTGAAATAGTCTTAAGTCTTTCTGTTTGTTTTATTGTTTTATTTACATTATTGTCTAGTTAAGTTAAATACGAGCTTATCATTCAGATAAGAAATTCTGATTGTAACACAGAACTGGCGGGTGGATTGGTTGTAGTTTAATTTTTATTTCTCGTTTTATTTATCTATTTTATTTATTTATCATAAACTTATACATGCATGAATAGCATACATATAATGAATAATGTCTCTAGCCCGGTTAGTGATGACGAAAGCTTCATATCTGCTTCTAGCAATGACAGCTTTACTAGTATTCCATCTTTGAGCGAAACACTGCAGTCTCAATTTTCTGATGTTCCTAAAAATCTGAATGTAGTCCATATCAACGCACAAAGCATTCCGGCTCATTTCCACGATATGCTGGCTAGTTTTGATAGTAAAAATATCCATGCAATACTTGTTTCTGAGTCTTGGTTAAAGCCTTGCCTTCCTTCCACTTCGTATTCCTTACCTGGGTTTGTGCTTATTAGAAATGATCGCAGCGTTGGCGGTGGTGGTGGTGTTGCCATATACCTCCGGGCCAACATTCCTTTTTCCATAGTAAATATGTCAGCACAGCCATCTCCGTCAAATGCCGGTGAGCATCTCTTTTTAGAAGTTACCCTTTCCAATACAAAAATTCTACTTGGAGTTTACTATTGCCCTTCATCTCGCATTAATTTCTTCTCCTCTTTTGAAAATATTCTTGAAAATCTTACACCATCCTATAGTCATACCATTATAATGGGTGACTTCAATACTTGTCTTTTGAAAAATGACAGTCGCTCATCCACTTCGTCCTACACAGTCCGCCATTCAATCTTGTAATTTAACTCCTCTTCCTCTAGGTGCTACTCATCATTTCCCGAATTCCATCCCTTCACTTCTTGACCTTATCCTTGTTTCTTCTACGCAGCATGTTGAAAAACATGGTCAGTGCGCAGCTGACGCGTTTTCCTACCATGATCTCATCTATCTGGCTTATAAAATCCGACCTCCTAAGGCAAAACATCGTGTAATGTTGCAACGCAATTTTGCTGGTATGGACCTTCAAAAACTTTGTGAGGATTCTGGTAGAATTGACTGGTCGCATCTCTTAGCTGCTTCGACAATAGATGACAAAATTAATATTTTTAATTCGGAATTAATAACTCTTTACGACCTCCATGCTCCAGTTCGACCAATTAAAATGAAGCACCTACCAGCACCTTGGCTGACAGATGACATAAAAAATCTTCTGCAACGAAAAGCTGCAGCCAAAACTAAGTATAAGTGCAGACCCAGCCCCTTAGCTTGGGAAAAATATACCTCCATCCGCAATCACTGCAATAAGGTGTGTAGAGATGCACAACGCCGACATATTCACAAGTCAGTGGAAAACAGTGAACCTGCAAAGGTCTGGAAATTTCTGAGATCAATGGGAGTGGGGACATCACGTCAAGACGTGATCCCTAAAGATGTCGACCTAGAGTCGTTAAATTCATTTTTCAGCTCTTCGTCCCAATGTGATGGGACTTCTAAAGCTAACACATTAAATTATCTTTCTTCCCTTCCAACTCCCGACTATCCACAGTTTTTATTTAATCAATTCTCGGCTTGTGATGTGAAGAAGAGCGTGGTATCAATCACTTCTAATGCTGTTGGAAGTGATTGCGTTAGCCGTAAAATGATTGTCCCTATCCTGGATGAGATCCTTCCTATTATTACTCATATCCTGAATTTCTCCATTACATTTGGCGTTTTTCCCACTGTTTGGAAACATGCTCAAATCACTCCTCTTCCCAAAACTCCCAATCCCCAATCTCTCTCTCAATACCGTCCTATCTCCATTTTACCTTTCCTTTCCAAAGTTCTTGAACGCCTCATACATGACCAGCTCAGTGCTTTCCTGCGCAAGAACAACCTCCTTAATCCTTTCCAGTCCGGATTTCGTCCAGGACATAGCACCGTAACTGCCCTAACCAACATTACGGATGACATTAGGATGGCCATGGAGGATGGAAAACTTACGATTCTTGCGTTACTAGACTTTAGTAATGCCTTTAACGCGATCGATTTTGATATTCTCCTTGGCATGCTGCGCTCTCTGAACATATCTCCAACGGCAATTGATTGGTTTCGAAGTTACCTGTGTGGCCGTCGGCAACGAATCTCTATCGAAGGCGCATGCTCTTCGTGGTGTGATACTTCTGCCGGCGTACCACAGGGAGGCGTTCTCTCTCCTTTACTTTTTGCATTATTTATAAACCCCATTTCACAAGGACTTCTCTCATCCTACCATCTTTATGCAGACGATTTGCAGATATATTCGCAAGCAACACTGAATAAATTATCAGAAGCAGTAACAATAATTAATAAAGATCTTGCACGAATTACCGACTGGAGTGCAGGTCATGGGTTGACAGTTAATCCTCTAAAGACCCAAGTTATTGTTGTTGGCAGTTCCAAACTTACTTCCCGAGTAAACTGGTCGCAATTACCTCAGATTTTGCTCAATGGCATTGCAATACCAATAAGTGACACAGTTAAAAATCTGGGTATTCACATGGACCGAAACCTTTCTTGGGGTCAACAAATTCAGGAAGTGAGTCGAAAATTGTTTCGCTCGGCAGGTTCTTTGAGAAGACTTCGTAATTTTTTACCAACTGCAACCAAAATTGCACTTGCACAACCCCTCCTTTTTCCCATCCTCGATTATGCTGATGTTAGCTACCTAGATGTTAATGAGGCACAGCTAGATAAACTTGAGCGTCTTCAGAATTTTTGCATTAGATTCATATTTGGTCTTCGCAAATATGATCATGTTTCCGATTATCGCCTTAAGCTCAAGTGGCTTCCCATTCGTCTTCGCCGGAATGCGCACATTCTCTCACTACTATACAATATCTTGTTCAATCCTTCGGCTCCCAAATATCTTAAAGAACGTTTCACGTTCCTTAATGACACACATCCACGATGCTTGAGATCATCGGAAAATTTGAGATTGAAGATGCCGCCACACTCTACAGGGTTCCTTGACAAATCTTTTACTGTCCAAGGTGTGCGTTTGTGGAATAAGCTCCCTGTGTCAATAAGACAAGCTCAGACACAAAGTAGTTTTAAAAAACTGGTAAAGGAACATTTCTTGCAACAAAACTAACTTCTTTTTATTAATCATTATTACATGTATGTATGATGCAAGTACTTCTAAGATTCTTGTGTATGTATGTAACAGTAAATATTATTATGTAAGATATTTATTAGTATGTATGTAGTTTATCTATATTATATATATAATTATATGTATATATATTTGTAGTACACTTACGTTACTTTCATCTACCTCAGTTGTTTTTTATCTTTCCTGTCCATCCAAAGGTTGTCTGGAAGATATCGCTATAAGCGATAAGACCGCCATTGTACGCTTTACTGTACTTTATATGAATATATGTAACTTTAATGGTGTACAATAAAGAATATTCTAATCTAATCTAATCTAATCTAACTTTTAAACACACCAAGTTACTGTAGCTTATCGTTATTCGATATTAATCTAACTAAAGTACGCGCCAAATAAACTTGCAACAAAGTTTGTTCACCTTCTTCTACTAATGTATCCCAATATTTAAAAACGATACGTGTCGTTAACACGATCGAAACAAGTGTTTCGTGGTAAGAGGCGTCTTTATCGCAAGACAGTACATGCATCAAGGAATATGCCTATACATTTTTTTCGTATCGTTTTTAAATATTGGGATACATTAGTAGAAGAAGGTGAACAAACTTTGTTGCAGGTTTATTTGGCGCGTACTTTAGTTAGATTAATATCGAATAATTATAAGTTACAGTAACTTGGCGTGTTTAAAAGTTAATAATTTTATTTACAACAACTGCACCGTATTTACAGTTATTTACACACTCCCTACCTACTTATCTACAAAACTGTTACGCGTACTATGCCTATTACACTAACTTGTCAGTCCAAAGCCTGTTTCAAGTGTGATGGGAAGTTAATCATCTTATTTACCTACGTCAGTTTTTTTGAAGAATGCGGTTGCTGGTAAGTAGTTGCACTTTTAAAACACTTGTACTTGCGTATTATTGCGTACCTAGAAGATTTTGATGTGACAAACTAGTCAGCTGATTACGTTTCTCATTCATAGAAAAGATTGAAAGAGATAGCAGTTGTTTTCATTGACGAACCGTCACATTGCGCATAATTTGTGAAACACGTTATGCAGAATAGAGTTAATGTTCATTTAACTATTTTAATCTCTAAAATTTAATTGACTGTTCGGGGGTACGAAATTCCTTCACTATTGTAATCTATAAACACAATACTACCTCCTATTAAAGCCGAGGCAGATATTTCGGAAGCACCTTATATAGTAAATAGAGAGGGTAGAAAAATAACACATCGCAATTACGCGGCTACTAAGCAACGTCCGCTCGCTACGATGCGTCACGCGCGAATGTGACGAAGGTTGTCAATAAATAAATAAATAAATACGGACAAATTAGTGACAAATTACTGTGTGTATACAAAGTTTCATTTCTGGGAACATATTGTAAGGTTAAGTACCCAAGATGTGGGTATTCATATAAAATACTGCGCAGAGTGCATAGAATTACTAATTATATATTATTTGATTTAGTAAGTAAGTTGACATTAGTAGAATATAATCGATTATATTTGAATACCTACAAAATGTGAGTTAGCAATGACAACTTGACAGATGACGTATGGTTGTCAGTTGAAATAAGGTATTATTCTACTTGGTGCAATCTTAATGATCAATTGTGTTCAAATAAATCCACCATTATTAAAACAATCTCTGTCTTATTTTTGAGATAAGGCTTTGATCCTTCATCTCAGAAGTGGGATTGGTCTATTACGCCCACGATTTTGAAGAAATTTCTTAAAATAATAAATAAACCACGTGTTGGTAGTGTGTGCGGACATTACGACTATATCAATTGTGTTACAAATGGATGAAGCAAGCGGCATCAGCAAGCGCAATAGGCGTAAACGTCGACATAACCGGAGCAGAAATTCAAGATCTCGTTCAAGTGATACTCGTGAGCGGAGGCACAGGAAGCGGAGATCGGACGACGGATCGCCGAAATATGCTCACAGCGAGGATCGCAGTACTTCTGAGCTATCTTCGAAGTGCCGTCATCGAAGTCGGAGCAGTAGCTACGAGGAAAATCGTCGGCATCGATCCAGTCGGAGACGAAGAAGGCGTGACCGCAGTGAATCCAGTAGCGAGCGACAAACTCCTCCAGTGCCGAGTCACGTGAGTACCCCCAATGTTCTTAATAGTGACACGCAAGCAATTTTTGCCACGTTAGTAGAAGCTTTAACAAGTAATCGACCTCAGGGCACGACTTCGACCCCATGATTAAGAATCAGACAATGCTTATGTGCATTTATAAAGTGGATGAGTGTGCTAAGCTTTATGGGTGGGGTGATGACCAGATAATTCATTATGCCTTACCAAAACTGACAGGGATTGCAAAGACCTGGTATCAGGCCCTCCCATCTATGTCTTACTCATGGTCTGAGTGGAAAACTAAACTTCAGGAATCATTTCCAAGTACCGAAGACTATGCCGAATTACTCACCGAGATGTTATCAAAACGTGTCAAATTTAACGATTCTTTAGAACATTATTATTATTATGAGAAAGTTAATTTATTAAATCGATGTGAGATACACGGTAAACGAGCGGTTGACTGCCTTTTATATGAAATTGAAGATAGGTCGTTACGATTAGGCGCGAAGGCAGCAAAATGTCAGGAACCAGAGCAAGTTTTAAGATACCTTTTATCAATCAAGCAGCAGTCTCGCGATTCTGACCGGCCTAGGACAAATTTTGATAAACGTAACGTCGCTACTTCTAACTTGCCAAACAATAATGTTGTCTACAGTAAATTGTTTGTAATTTATTTAATTATGTTACATTAATTTATAGTTTATTAAAATTAATTTTGATATTAATAACTATTGTTTTGACTACTACCGTCTGCGCTCGAGGATGGCACGACAACTCTTTGTTTGGAATGGAGAGATAATGGTGGGAGAAATGTGACGTGATTGTCGTGCCAGTCCTACGAGGGTAGTAGGGTACCGGTCGCTGAGTTGTGTGGACTTCCTTGGATATATACTGTGGGAATAGGTAATAACCATTCTGTGTTGTGTTGAAAAGTGTAAATGCAATAAAAACATACGTAAGTACTTTATGAGTGTCTATTTTTCTGCTCCTTTATTTTACGCTCAAGTTAAGAACCCGAATATCCGCCATATTTAAATATGTAGCACTTTTATTTAACTAGATTTAACAATAATTACAGACAGTTTACAAATACCAATGAAACGAAGACGGTGAAACCACAAAATAATATGTCAATTGTATGTTTTAACTGCAACGAACTCGGGCACTTAAGTTCTATACGCACAAAAAAGATATTAAAATGTAGCGTTTGTACTAGATTAGGTCATTTGTCTATTAACTGCCCCAGATTACCCTCCGACTCAACAAATAATAAAAGCGATTTATAAAAAGACAAAGATGTCATGCGTGTTGCAACGAATAATTCTAGTGATAGCAAATACTTATTATATTTGAAGTTAAATGGAGAAGTAATTCAAGGGTATGTAGATTTGGGCAGTCACTGTACATTGATCCGTCGTAGTGAGGCAATTAGGATAGGAATCACGTGGACTAATAAGAATTTACCGACCATGCGAGGTATAGGTAACAGTATAGTCATGCCATTAGGCGTCTCAAACGTCAATATTGAAATTCAAGACATCACAGAAGAAGTCAACGCGTATATCATAGATGATAGTGTTATAAAATATTCTATTTTAATTGGACATAGTTTAACCGAAAAACCGGTTATTGTCATAACGAAAACTACAGAATCATTGATATTTGCTCGTGATCACACTTCCAAATTACAGTTGTGTTTGATGACCGATAAAATGATACCTCCAAAGGAAATGGTTGCATTGCCGTGTACTTCAACAATCGAACACTCAGGCGCGGTTCGTGTAAGTGGTTCCTTACGTGGTGCGCCGCAAAATGAATATTATTTGATGCCAGGCGAATATGACATAGAAAATGGAACTTGTCGAATATTAGTCCAAAATTTCAGTTAGCTTAAAGAAAGGCACACTTGTTACGCGAGCTGTGTGTACGCGTGACCAATTAAGCATACGCTTATTTGATCTTGACAAAACCGACTCAAGTTTTATACTTAATTATAGCAAACAACTTAATTTAGATGAAGTTGATAGGCTAAAAGGTTACTCAAAAGATATAATACGTGTTTCTCTGAAAACCTAAAGGATTTAGGGTATCCATATGTAGTTCATATGCAGATTGATCTGAATGACACGCAACCAGTCGTTTACCGCCCGTATAGGCTCTCCTTTCCGGACGGTAGGTAGGTCCAATCTATGGTTCAGGAGATGATAGATGCAGGCATTGTGTGCGAGTCAAATTCACCTTACGCTAGTCCAGTCTTACTGGTAAAGAAAAATACCGGTGAAAGCAGACTATGCGTCGATTATCGTGCATTAAATAATAAAACCAAAAAGGAGCACTATCCGTTACCTATCATCATCGACGTATGATATGCATAGACTGCTACTATCCCTAGGTTCCCCTTGTGCCAAGCGAGAGCAGTTTTTAGTCTGATCCTAGTACATTTCGTTTTTCATTTAAGTTAATTTTCGCGCAACGAGAAATTTATTTAAGAAAATATCGATGGTTTTGACATTGTTAGGATAATATTAGTGTTTTAGATATATTTTTTAAAACGGAAAGCTCCATCTTCATTCATAATTCACGAAAACACTTGTTAACACTAGTGCTTACGGTTTAAACTCTGATAGGCTCACTCTATAGTTTCAAATGCAACCTCGTTGCCTATCATCAATGATCAACTTGACAGGTTATGTGGTAATTCCTTGTTCGTGAGCTTAGACTTCGCATCTGGCTACTATCAGATCCCAGTAGAAGAGAAGTCTCAAGACAAGACTGCGTTTGTGACTCCGGATGGGCAGTATTAATTTAAACGGATGCCCTTCGGATTAGCAAACGCTCCTTCTGTGTTCCAGCGCACAATGAATAAAATTCTGTCAAAAGTCGACTATACGATAATTTATATGGACGACGTACTTATTCCTTCACAAACCTTTGAGCAGGGCATGAACCGGTTAGAGCAGGTACTTAAAATCTTTAAAGAAGCCGGACTTACACTTAAAATTAAGAAATGTAATTCTTTCTATACCGAGTTAGAGTTTCTAGGATTTCACGTAAGTGGTGAAGGTATACGTCCGGGGACGCGTAAAACGTTAGCAATAGAGAACTTTCCGACTCCCAAAAACGGTCACGACGTCAGACGGTTTATCGGCTTAGCTAGCTTTTTCCGGAGGTTTGTAAAAGACTTCGCTCTGATCGCTCGTCCACTGACAGACCTATTAAAATCTAAATTCCAATGGAAATGGAGCACCGTTGAGGCAGAATCGTTTAGTAGGTTAAAGGCGAAATTAGTTTAACGCCCCATATTGAAGCTATATGATCCTAATTTAGAAACCGAGGTGCACACGGATGCTTCGAAATTAGGAATTGCAGGGATTCTCTTGCAGCGAGGCGAGGACTGTTTACTAAGGCCAGTAGCGTATTACAGTCGGAAGACAACATCGGATGAGCAAAAGTTCCATTCTTTCGAATTGGAAACTCTAGCGGTTATTGCATCTCTAAACCGTTTCCGAGTCTATTTAATAGGGTTAAGATTTAAAATTGTAACCGACTGTAATGCATTGCGTACTACCTTAACCAAGAGGGACCTTATAACACGAATTTCGCGCTGGTGGATCCAATTGCAAGAGTATGACTGCGAGATCGAGTACAGACCCGGTTCGCGTATGGCCCACGTAGATGGTCTCAGTCGAGGACCTGTCAGTGAGCCAACCGATATCGATACCGAGCTTGTTTTAGATGTGTTACACGTAGACGTTCGCGACTGGATAGCTACCGTACAAGGAGGTGATAGTGAGATAAAACGTATAAGAGATATCTTAGAAGATAATGAAACGAAATTTGTAGCCGACGTGCGAAACAATTACCAGTTAAAGGGTAACTATGTTTACAAAATTTTGGACGAAGGGTTGCGTTGGGTAGTTCCGAGAGGTTGTAGGTGGCAATTGTTGCGCAAGAACCACGACGATTTAGGACACTTCGGATTCGAGAAAACTTTAAATCGTCTGAGAAGCACGTTTTGGTTCCCCAAAATGCGTAGATTCACTAAGAAGTATGTATCGGCTTGTTTGGAGTGTGCTCATCACAAGGCCCCTGGTGGTCCCAAGGAAGGAATGCTGCATTCCATCCCAAAGTTGGAGAGGCCGTTCCATACACTTCATGCAGACCATGTTAATAATAGAAACAGGCGAGATAGCCAAAAATTATGTGTAAAAATGTCCAACACGGCCTTACTACATAATAGTGTATTTTGTATGGCACCAATTGTTTACAATAAGATACCAAAACCAATAAGAGATTTGAATTATAAACTATTCAAAAAAAGACTCAAAGTGTTTCTAGCTGGTAAATGTTATTATAGTATTAACGAATTTTTAACAGAAAAATGTCATTAAGCAGATTATTTATTATTGTTACTAATACATTTTTTTTTTATTGTGTTTATTAGTCATTTAGTTTATTTTAGTTAGTTTAGCAATATAATTTGTTAACAAATGTGATTGCACCTATGTCAATAATGTACACCCTTTGGGTATGTTACGGAGATTCCTTTTATGTACACTACCACCTGTTATTTTTTTTTTGTAATACCTGTAACAACATTAAATAAATATTCTATTCTATTCTATACCATCTAGGCCCGTTCATTCGCTCAAAAAGAGGCAACATGTATTTGCTTATTATTATAGATGCATTTACTAAATTCATTAATATACGTGCTGTAAGAGACACCAAAACCGCGACGGCGATAAAGACATTTAAGGAACATTTTAGTTTCTTTGGAGTCCCTTCGCGTCTCATAACGGATCGCGGTTCGTGTTTCACAAGCGCAAAATTTAAGAACTTTATGAATGAATTAAAGATAAAGCACATATTGAATGCGGTCGCCACTCCAAGAGCGAACGGACAGGACGAAAGGTTTAATCGCACCGTAACCGATGGTTTGAGTGCGAAATGTCATGGTGGAAATGACAATGTATGGGACGACTTCGTAGGGGACATACAGCTGGGTATCAATACCACAATTAATAAGACTACAGGGAAAAGTCCCTCTGAGCTATTGTTTGGGTGTAAATTGATGAACGCATCCGAAAATTTATTGACTGACGTAATCGCTGAAACATCTGAACAAATAGACGGTGTATAGAAATCCGGGAATCACAATAAAACAGCTGTGAGAACGTGTTGGTTCAATGACCTTTTTATAATGAGTGGGACAATGACATGCAAATTAGGTTAACGTTAACTTATACAACTAGTTTTAATTAACACAGGAGCTAGTTGCGAATGGTAAATGCGCAGGCGCTCCAACATGCCCCCGGGCGTTGAAAGTGTCTCTTTCAACCAGACTCCGAGGATACTGGCAATGGGCATATCCTGTTGAAGGCCCTCCGAATTATTCCATTTGACGTCCTAACATCAGCGACACGGACGATCCCGTCAGATCCTGGGTGAACAGCCACAATTCTTCCCAGCTTCCACTTCAGAAGCGGAAGATTGTCCTCTTTTATTACCACTAAGGTATTCAGCTTCAAGCCTTCTTTACAGGAGCGCCACTTGACTCGTTGCTGTAACTCAGCAACGAACTCCTTACTCCATCTCCTCCAGAAATGTTGGCGAAGTTGTTCAATGCGCTGATAGCGACTAAGGTGATGAGTCGAATACTCTTCAACATTCGGCAGAGGCAAGGATGTGAGCGGGCGACCGACGAGGAAATGACCTGGTGTCAGCGGTGTACAATCGTCTGGATCTGAAGACAGTGGCGTTAGTGGGCGTGAATTTAAAATGGCTTCGATTTGGACTAGCGTGGTGTTAAGCTCTTCGAATGTCATGTTACAATTTCCCAACACTCTTTGCAAATGGTACTTTACAGATTTGACACCCGCTTCCCAGAGACCGCCAAAATGTGGAGTATATGCAGGTATAAAATGGAACTTGATCCCCTCGCTGGCTATACTCTCACCCAAGGAATCGGAACTAGTCTTTAAGAACTTCGAAAGTTCGTTATACGCACCAACAAATGAGGTACCATTATCCGAATAAATATTTACGGGTTTTCCCCTTCTAGAAATGAATCGGTATAAGGCTAATAAATAATTATTGCTAGTCAAATCACCCACAAGCTCTAAATGTATAGCTTTGGTTGTAAAACAAATAAAAACAGTGATGTACACCTTTACGAGCCTACAACCGCGACCTTGACGATTAGCACACATAATGGGGCCGGCGTAATCGACACCTGTGCTTTCAAAGGGAAATCCACCTGGAAGAAGGCGCTGCCGCGGCATATTACCCATCAACGGAGTAACAACCTTACCCTTTAGTCGATGACAAAGCACGCATCTGTGGTAACAGGCCTTAGCTAAATTTCGGCCTCCTATGGGCCAATAAGATTCTCTTATTGAGGCTAGTAATAATTGCGGGCCTGCGTGCATCAATCTTTTATGAGAATAAGAATAAGAATAAGAATCATTTATTTGCATGAAATATGAGTACAGATATAAGGTGACAAAAAATAAAAATAAAGACCGTCATATTCTACCAATATTTGGTGTGCAAATGTTAAGATTAGGACCTATAGATCCTGTTTTAACAATTACTAACTTAAATATTAGGTAACTAACTTACATTTAAATGTAAACAAAAAATATAAATACAGAAAATAACAAACATGTGAAAAAATAATAACTAAGGGTTATCTGATAAATAATCTATACACTATAATAACATTTATCAATTAGGTAATTTTTAAGTTTTTTCTTAAATGCAAAAATGTTAGAAAAATCTTTTATTTCTTTTGGCAAATTATTGTAAATATGCGGCGCCA
Source organism: Autographa gamma (assembly GCA_905146925.1). Classification (NCBI taxonomy): domain Eukaryota; kingdom Metazoa; phylum Arthropoda; class Insecta; order Lepidoptera; family Noctuidae; genus Autographa; species Autographa gamma. Next base: position 417,992 of record LR989880.1, read on the forward strand.
TGCAATATACACTTTTATGCATGAGCGTGGTATTTGACACTCTCACACATAATCTATTGTTGTCACGCTGATTTCGGATACTGACATCGGATAATTTTTTAAACAGTTGTGGATTATTCTTTACAAAAGCAGCTACTTCAAATATATAAAGTGAGGGAAAGGTTAATATTTTATGATTTTTAAAATAAGGCTGGCATGAGTCAGCAGGTTTTAGACCAAATATAGCGCGTAAACAACCTCCGCTCGACGCTCGCCGTGAACGGACGTGTCGCTCTGTGGCGCGCCCGCTCTCGTCACCCGTCCTGCTACCTGTTACGATTGCGTAACGCTCTGCGTAGCCCGCCTACGCACATCGATAGATCTAAAGCTGCCTTTTTCAAGGCGGTGGCAGATCAACACTGTTTCTTGGTTCGCGAATTAAATTCATTTGTCCCTTCAGGATAAAACCGCAGTTTCGCGGTCCTCGGTGGAAATCCTAACGGTGCCAACGAAACCGAGTGGGGTGTTGTGCCCAATCACACCCGCCGAGCCTCTTTAAGGCAAAGCAGTCAATTGGACGGGACCTAGTGTATCGGCCTTGGGGGGTCTCCTAGTCGATCCTGGTGATCTGGTTTCCTTTTCAGCTACACACCTAGTGTCGGTTGGGTGTGTCTACACCCTTCGCGCTAGACTGGTCAGGGCCTCGTTCGCACATTAAGACTGGCGACGAGTACATCACAGCTTAAGGCACACCATAGGTACTCACCTCCCTGCTTAAACCCAGCAGGGAGGGTCACACATCCCCGGGCGTACCTACCCGGGGAGATAGATTTAGTTAGGTTAGTTTGATGCTAGGCGCGTCCCCTACGTCATTATCTATGTTAGGTTTTTAATTTTAATTTGTTTTCACCTTTTTCTTCTCGTTTTCTCGAGAAAATGGATGCCCTTTGGCCCCGTTTCATCGAGGAGATGAAGAACTCCCAGGTCATCCAAGACCTCTTCCAGGCTTGGACCCGTAAACATAACCCCTCCTTGCTCGCAGAGTTAGATTGCCCGCGCCCTCTTATCGGCGCCGACAAAGGGATTAAAGTCCGCCAAAGGCCCATTGTCTCGACTGCTATGTCGAAACCCATTGTTGGGAACGCTATTGTTCCTATTTCTATTGTCTCGTCTCCGAGAATTACTTCGCCGAGTTGCACACCTGCGTGTGACGCATCACCGGCATCCACTTCCCGCCCCCGCTCTGCTTCTCCGTCCCCTGTCGACGCCGAGATGGCTAACGCTTCCGATTACTCCATCGATGCTTTTTCCGCATCCGACTCGTCGTGCTCGACCGATGGCTTTACTGAAGTCATTGGAAAGGGTAAAAAACGTACCCGAAAGGCTAAGTCCCAACAGGTACCCTCCAAGGCGGCAAAAACCGTCGCCTCTCCCTCCTCTGCTGAAGCCTCGGCGTCTCAGCCAGCAGCACTCTCAGCATCACCCTCCTCGCATACTGCCCCTCTGGCGACCAATACCTCCGACTTGTCAGCCCCTAAGAAGGGTGGCCCGGTCCCTCCTCCAATCTTCCTTCAGGAGAAAGGAAAGTGGACCGAGGTGTCATCGTGGTGCACACAGCACCACATTAATTTCTCTAGTGCCCGTTCTGTCAAGGACGGCATCAAAATAGTTGTACCGACAGCGGCCGACTTTCGTTCGCTTACTCGTATGCTGCAGGAGAGAGCCCTGCCATACCATAGTTTTACTCTCCCAGAGGAACGCGTCCTCCGCGTAGTTATAAAATCAGTCCCCGTTGAGTTGTCCTCAGAGGACATTCTTAAAGACCTCTGTTCGCAGGGCATTCCGGCCCTCGAGGTACACCGGATGTACCGTTCGCGAGGCAAGTTGCCATACGAGATGGTCCTTGCCGTCACCGAGAGATCGGCAGACGGTAAGTCCATCTTCAACATTAAATCCGTCTGCCAACTTTCCGGAATAAAAGTTGAGCCGCCACGAAAAACCGGCACTATCGGTCAGTGCCACCGCTGCCAGTTGTACGGTCACTCGCAGCGTAACTGTTTCGCGCGCCCTCGTTGTGTGAAGTGCCTCGGCGAGCACGGAACGCCTGATTGTCCCCGGGCCAAGGACCGCACCCAGTGCGCTGAGCCCCCTAGCTGCGTTCTCTGCGGCGAAAAGGGTCACCCAGCAAACTACCGAGGCTGTCCAAAGGCTCCAAAAACCGTCGCGAAACGGCCTGTCGCCCGTGCACTGGCCCCCGCGCAAAAACCCGCGACCGCTCTGCCGCGTCTTAGTCCGCAACGCCCAACCGGGGCTTGTTGGAATAGAGAAATGCATCTCCGTGCGTTCCCGGCCCTCGCCTCTCCTCCGAAGGAGACAGCATCGATTACCGCGCTCCAAGGACCCTCTGTCCCACGCATACCTCTCGCTGCGTTCAAAGCTGCGTCTGTACCGAAACCCGCGCACGCATCACCGTCGGCCGCGGCCCTTATGGCCCCGACGTTCTCGGCCGACATCACCGCGTCGGTAAAAAACTATATCGAGGTGTACGAGTCGTTTGACTTTAATCGTATCCGCCTTATGGCTGAGGCGATTAGAGCCAACCCCTCGCCTCTGCACGCACCTTTCATTAGGGAGCAGCTCAGCGACGTATTCGCCGCATACAAAGCCGCCGCGTTCTAATGGCTACATCCGCCGGTAAAGTCAAACCCCGTTCCCTTAAATTAGGTTTCTTTAACGCGCAAAGCATTAATAATAAACGCGATGAAATCGCAACGTTTCTCCGCGACCACCAACTCGACGTTTTTCTTGTACAGGAGACCTTTCTTAAACCGTCTCATAGAAACCCGCGAATCGCGAATTATAACCTAGTCCGTAACGATCGAACCAGAGCCGCAGGCGGCGGCACGCTCATTTACTTCAAAAGGTCCCTGTACTGTGTTCCGATGGACCCACCTACGCTGTCGTACATTGAAGCCTCTGTCTGTAGGCTAGGCATGACCGGTCATAGACCTTTGTTCTTAGTCTCAGTTTATATCCCTCCGTCACCTCAGGGGGTCGACTTACGACCTGACCTGCAAGCTCTTCTTGCTCTCGGCGACTCCGTCCTTCTGGCGGGAGACCTGAATGCAAAACACGAAGCGTGGAATAGCCACACTCGTAATATCCGCGGTAGACACCTAGACCTTCTTAGCTCCGAGTTAAACTTTGACATCATCGCGCCTATGAATCCTACGCACTTTCCCGCTAACGTAAATCACCGCCCCGACATCTTAGATATAGCTTTGCTTAATAACGTTAACCTAGCGCTTCGGTCCATTGAAGTTATTCAGGAATTAGATTCTGACCATCGACCAGTGATCATGTCTTTCGGTCCGCGTGTAGGTCCCCCAGACGCTGGTCAGCCCATCCCCACCAAGATAGTTACGAACTGGACGAAGCTTGGGACTCGCCTTAAGTCAGTCCACTCCGCGCATCTCGACTCAATCCCAGACCACGTAAAATCCGCGATGGACGCTATAGGCGCGATCGACTCCCTAACTGAGCACGTGCAGTCCCTGGTGAACGAGTGTTCACGGTCGGTACCTTTGACAGAAGACGCTCGCTGGCTCCTTCCGGACGACGCCCGTGCCCTACTGACGGAGAAGAACGCGGCTATACGCGCCTACGACGCTTATCCCTGCGACTCCAATCGCGTCCGCATGCGCTCTCTACAGCGTGCTTTTAGAAAACGCATAAGGATACTGCGTGACGAACGCTGGGATAAGTTTCTCGACCAATTAGAGCCCAACCATCACGCGTTTTGGAATCTCCAACGTAAACTACGTAGTTGTACCGAAGTTACTATGCCCCCTCTGAACCGTCCGAATCAGAGCCCTGCCTTCGAAGACGACGAGAAAGCGGAATGCCTAGCAGACAGCTTAGAGGCCCAGTGTACGCCTAGCGACCTTCCGGTCGATCAAGCTCACCTCGCCAGAGTTGACGCTGAAGTCGAACGTAAGGCCTCGCTCCCTCCTTCCGAGGATCCGGAACACCCACTCGCGCCGGTAACTGTAGACGAGGTACGCTCTCTGATCAAGGAATTGCATCCACGTAAAGCCCCTGGCTCAGACGGACTCACCAATAAGGTGATCAAACTCTTCCCCCCAGCATTAGTAATCCTCTTGACAGGCATCTTCAATGCAGCATTAGGCAACAATTTCTTCCCACAGCAGTGGAAAGAAGCGATAGTCATCGGCATCCACAAACCCGGTAAACCGAAGTCTGAGCCCACAAGCTATCGCCCAATTAGCTTACTCAAGGTTCTTGGGAAGCTATACGAGCGAATTATTTACTCCCGTCTTATGGACTATGCCGAGTCCAGGAGTCTCATACCAGACGAGCAGTTCGGTTTTAGAACCCAACACTCGTGCGTCCAACAAGTCCACCGCATAGTCGAGCATATAAGCGCTGGTTTTCAGCGTGGAAGGCTCACTGGCGTGCTCTTCTTCGATATAGCAAAGGCCTTCGACAAGGTCTGGCACAATGGCTTGATCTTCAAGTTATACCAACTCGAGGTGCCAGATCGTCTCGTGCTCATCATCCGAAACTTTTTGTCGAATCGGTCCTTTCGCTATCGCGTTGAGGGCACCCTCTCTTCCCCTCACCCGATCCGGGCCGGAGTCCCTCAAGGCTCCGTACTCTCACCACTCCTCTTCACGCTATACGCTAGCGACATTCCTCGCGGTGGCAAACCCCAAGTAGCTATGTACGCCGACGATACGGCCATCTATTATTCAGGCACCAGCCCCTTAGCGATAGGTCGAACTCTCCAGACCGCGGTCACGACCCTCGGGAAGTGGTTCACGAAATGGAGAATCGAAGTCAACCCTACCAAGAGCGCAGCCGTGCTCTTTAGCAAGAAACGGCAGCCTCCCGCTCCCCCTCCACCTATAACCCTCTTCGGCAAGTCTATCCCTTGGGAACAGCAAGCCAAATACCTGGGTATAATCCTTGATCGGAAGCTTACCTTCATAGCTCATATTAAAGCGGCACGCGCGCGAGCCGCCTTCGCTCTCGGCCGACTTCATTGTATGTTGAACAAGCGCAGTAAACTCTCTCTTACTTGTAAGAAGAGAATTTACACTGCGTGCGTGAGACCTATCATGACTTACGGCAGCGTCGTATTCTCTCACGTACCCGATTATCGACTCAAACGAATGCAAACTCTCCAAAACCGTTTCATGCGTAGAGCCACAGGCGCTCCAGGTTACGTCCGTAACTTGCAGTTGCACTGTGACTTAAAGCTGCCAACAATCAAGCAGTTCATGAAACGCGCCGCGATTCGATTTTTCGACTCCTCCGAAACCCACCGTAACCCGCTAATCGTAGCGGCCGCGCGATACGTACCTTCCGTAATATCTAAGATTAAACGTCCCAGACATACTCTCTCCTACCCCGATGATAAAACAACGCTTCTCCAAGAAGCATTCGATTTAGCTAGCAGTAGCAATACAAAACACAACCGCCGTATATTACGTCCTCGCCGGCGAGGCCCGTCGCGTATTATAAATAATAATAACGTAAATGTTATCCTCCCGTCCCTAGATCAAGCTGGCCCGAGCCGGCCAAACTAGCAATAAAAAAAAAAAAAAAAAAAAAAAAAAAAAAAAAATGCGACTGACGTCCACAAAAATAGTCAAAGCATATATTTCCATCTCGTTACCACAATGTCCTAATTGGTCAACGTCCCGGGAGGGCGGAGCTTCCGTGCCAGTCGCCTGCGTCGAACGTCAAACGAAATCTTCTAAAAAGTGATAAGGCTTCGTTGTCCCCGATTGTACAAAAAAAGACACTGTTTGATGAGCTTACTCAAGAAAAGTTAGAATTAGTTCAACTACAAAAACAGTTATTAGAAGCTGAAATAATAGAAAAAAAGAAGGTATGGGAGTTTGAAGAGGAGGAACGCAAGAAGGAGGCCGAGTTCAAAGAAAAAGAACGGAAATGGAAAGAAGAAGAGTATAAATTAAAATTAGGGGATAAATTCAAATAAATGTATTTTATTTTATTCATTGTCTATTATTACTAAGTAATGGTAAAAAATACTCTTGAACCAGTCTATTTCTTGCATCACTGTACATTTCAGTGCTTGTTGCTGTCATTTCTGCTTGAGTCTGTGTCTCCGAGTCCGTATGCAAGTCATTGTTGTCACCAAAATTTCTCTCATTTCCATCAAGTGCAATATTGTGTACTACAAAACAGGCAACTATAATGGCTTGGACACGAGATAATTTTAATGTTATTTGTCGCCTCAGGACAGGAAACCTATTTTTGCACACACCAAAGCATCTTTCAACGGTATTCCTGGTTCGTATGTGAGACTCATTATATAAATTTTCTGCAGGGTATGATGGGTTCAAAAAAGGTGTCATAAGGTATGGTTTCAATTCATAACCACTATCACCAAGCAATAGGCCATCCCTAAATTGTCCACTTTCAAATATTTGTTTCAAAGATGAATTATTAAAAATTGTCTGATCATGTACAGACCCAGGCCATCTTGCTACAATATCCAAACATTTTAGTTGGCTATCACAAACCACCTGAACATTTATAGAAAAATGTGACTTTCGGTTTCTAAAATTTTCTGCTGAATCGCCACCTGAAAAGACAAGAAGGTATTATATTTTAATTTCAGAGTTAGGTTTGTTTTTTCTTACATTGAATGATTGAAATGACCACATAAAAAATTAAACTTACCGGGTGACTTTATTGTAACATGAGTACAATCTAGTGCTCCAATTACCCTGGGAAATCTTGCGATTTCATAAAAACCATCTTTTACTGTAGATAAGTCGTCAGGGAACTTTATTACAAGTGGGCGTAATTGAGCAATAGCAGCAGTAACTTTCTTAACAATACGGCTTGCTGTTGGTGGACTGACACCACAAAAATCAGCCGCACTTCTTAAGTAGGATCCAGTAGCGAGATACATCAACGTTAAAAGTAGGCTTGTTTTTGTTGAAACTGCATGATTTCTGAAAAAAAAAAGGATTATTTCTTATCTACTGACGTAAATGAACATCGACTTTCAAGATGTAAACGGGATTCATAATTTTGTAGGTTATAATCTACGAGTACCAGTAGAATCTCTTGAATAATTAAAAATACCACTCACCTTTGCGTTTTATGCAATATTTTATGTTTTATGTAGTTATGTACTTGGTTCACTGCATACTTCGATAGACGAAATCTAGCAAAAAAGTCAGTTTCATCTAGGTCCGTAAAATAATCAACACGTAATTTAAACACACGAATCCTCGGTATACGTTGCATCGTAGAATATTCTAATTCATCCAATTGATGATCAATTAAATCAAATAAATCCATTTTATTAATTTATTTTAACGCACAAAATGACCAACAGACAACTTTTAAATATTTTACCGTCAAGTAGACACGCTAATTGGCGGTTGACGTGGCAAATAAGTTACGGGTCGGTTTATCACATGAGTAGTGCTACTCGAACGTCGTGAAACACGTACGTGTAGTTACGTGGGACTTTAATTGGCGAGTAGCCTACTTAACACTTTACTTGTGGATGGTGAAAGAAGCCCTTAGTGTATATTTATTTAACTATCAGCTGTTTGAATTATATCACTGTGGTTGAATCACGGCGGGATTTTACAAAGCGTCACTAAGCGTCACATAAAGTTTTTAGTTTCTAACACTTTTTTTCACTGTTATTATAAAGTTTACCGTGAGCAAATATAATATATTGTGTATGAATTATAGTAACAGTTTATGATAACAGTTTTTTAACACTTTTATATCACTTTGCAAAGTTTTTAACGGCGCGAACTCTGAGTATTTTAAAACTAGTTCTTATTAAAGAGGAGTGGCTGAATATTATTTATGGACTACACTTTCACTAATTAACTGCTTCAAGATGAATGCTTTAAATATTAAAGAATTACGAAATTTACTGTATTATTATTTTTAATTGAATTTATAACACGGAGCCGTAAGCAGAGATGTTTACTTGGCGACAGCGCCATCTATCATTCTCGCTATGCTCGAAATTAAATAATAATTTAGTAAAATCATGAGTGGACTGTATAATTATGGGGTGCCGTTTATCGTAATCAAAATCGGAATTATCGAGACGTCCTCCGACACGCATTATTTTACTATCATCCAAATAAATGTTAAACTTTAATAGGACGCTCCCTTTAGGTAAATTTTGATTAGATAAAAGTAATTTATATTCCGGAAATGATTCACGCTGACTTTGTAATATTAAAATTTCTAAAGCCTTTTTTAACTCGTCGCTTGATAAAAAGCTAGAGCTTGGTGGTTGTTTCTACACAAGTTAATGAAACGCAACACATAAGCCATAGAACGGACAATTCGGGTGTAGTTAGAAAAATGACTAAAATTTATCAACCGCTCGTGGTTTTTGTCGGGAGCAACAATAGCGCTTAAAGATACGTCCGGCTTAATTTCAGGGAGTGAGTCTAACTCAGCACCTCTGTCGAGAGAGGGCCAATCGCATGAGTCTTGTAAAAGAAATTCAGGACCAGACCACCACAGATCCAAGCCCTGCAGATTTCCAATATCCACTCCTCGAGATATCAGGTCTGCGGGGTTTTTATCGGTTGGAACATGTCGCCAAGTACAGTGACCAGCCTGCTCTAAAACTTCAGCAACCCGATTGCGTACGAAAGGATGAAGCTTAGAGGGCAACATCTGTAACCATCCCAACACGATTGTGGAGTCAGTCCAACAAAAAACGCGACTAAACTTGGCTCTAAGTGAATTTAATACCTTCTCACACAGCCGAGCTCCCACTAAAGCGCCACACAACTCCAATCTGGGAATTGTGGTTGGTTTAATTGGTGCTACTCTACTCTTGGCCATTAGTAGTCTAACCATATACTCACCCTTTTTATTAATGCTACGAACATAGGCGCAAGCTCCATATGCTCGTTCAGATGCATCGGTGAAGATATGGAGTTCTAACTCTGTGTACGATTCACAAACGACGATACGAGGAATACGAAAATCATTTACATGCGGCAACTCCTTTACAATAGCTTGCCATTGTGAACTGATTTCGTGATTCAATGGCTCATCCCACGATAACTTATTAAGCCACATTCTCTGTAGTAACATTTTCATGGTTATCACGAAAGGAGATAACAGACCTAAAGGGTCAAAGATTCTTGCAATGATAGACAGCAAATCACGTTTAGTATTATAAGTGGAAGGCATCGACGATTTAAAAGAAAAAACAAGTTGATCCGAACGTGCATACCAGCCTAAGCCTAGCAACTTGTCAGGCTCAGTAGACCCAATATTTAAGTCAAGCGATGTCTGTTCAATCTCAGACAACAACTGAGGTTCGTTTGACTTCCACTTGCGTAGTGGCATGCAGGCAGATGCAAGTGTCTTTGTGACTTCTCGTCGAATAAATTGGACTTCATTTAAGTCATCCCCTCCAGTGAGAAGATCATCCACGTAGAAATCATGTTTGATGACTTCAGCAACCTTTTCATTCTTGCAGTCAAGACCTAATTGATAAAGGCATCGGGTAGCTAAGAATGGTGCACTAGCTGTACCATAAGTGACTGTATTTAATTGATATACTTTCACAGGCTCCGATTCCTTACCTTGACTTCGCCAAAGAATCTGCTGCAAGTGCCTATCACATGCGTGTACATCCACACATCTGTACATCATCTGCACATCTCCGGATAAAACATACTTATACTGCCTAAAGCGAAGGAGAATAGACAATAGGTCATCCTGAATAGATGGGCCAACCATTTGTAAATCATTTGATGAAATGCCAGATGAAGTGGGACAACTTGCATTAAACACAACACGAAGCTTTGTCGTGCTGCTTTTTTCCCGTAATATGCCGTGATGCGGTATATAATAACTGAAAGGGCTAAACTCCGACTGTTTATATCTAGTCATATGTCCTAGTGACTCATACTCGGACATAAAGGCTTGATACATTTTGCTAAATACGGATTTTGACTTTAATTTACGTTCTAAGGAATGAAGACAATGAGTAGCTTTACGAAATGAATCTCCCAGAACAGAAGCGTCTTGTTTGAGAGGTATGCGAACACAAAAGCGACCGTTCGCCAACCGTGTCGTATTTTTTATAAAATGTTCCTCACACCTTTTCTCTTCCGGGGAGTAGTGAGAAGCCTTAACGTTAATTTCCTCCAACTGCCAGAACTTGGATAAATCAGTTCGAAGGTTGTCTAAATCCGTGGACGCAGTAGAAACCAATTTAGAAAAATGGCACCATATGTTATTAGACAACAAGGTGACATAATTCCTACTGATAGGGCCGGACACTATCCAGCCTAAACTGGTTTCAAATAGGATTGGCTTACCATCACCTAACTTTATCCGCCGTGACCCCAACAAGTCCCAGAACACATCAGCACCAATTAAAATGTCTACTTCAGCGGGCTTGTAAAATGTAGGATCAGCTAAACAGAGATAAGGAGGGATGTTCATGGTAGAAATATTGATATCACGACATGGCACTTCATTGGTAATTGATGATAAAACAAAACAAAACAATTCAGTCTTGAAAGAATTATTTAATGACGTCATATTAATGCGACATGTTTTACCTACGTGAGATGTCACGTTATTTATGCCATATATCGACCGATCTATCTCATTCGTTGCTATATCTAACTGTGAACACAGTCTCTGCGTCATAAAACAGGATGTACTACCGCTGTCAAGCACTGCGCGAACTACATGTTCACGACCACTACGATCATGCACCTTGACTAAAGCGGTTGATAACAACACATCATGATGACTAAGGCCACGGGAAGATGTGGCGTTTGCTGATAACGCAACATTATGTGTCTCAGTGCTCGAACACTGCGACAATGACTGAGAAGTCTGAGACGAGTTATTTAAATCATGTTGACGAGTATTCGCAATATTTTTAAATTCAGCTATATGAATTAGGGTATTATGTCTACGCTTACAAAGCTTAAAACCTGGGGGTCTACTCTTATTCAACGAAAAACGAAGTTTCGATCGAAATTTCGCGTCTTTCCTACCACAGTTCCATTTCGTTCCGAAATTTCGAACGAACGAACATTTTTTAACGTTACGATTCTCTAAACCTACTCTAATTCGAAATCTTCCGAACGAATATTTGAATTTGACAGATGATTGATGAATGATGAATTAATTAATTTAATATTTATTAATTTAATTTAATTGTAGTAAATTATTTTACATATTTTATTATATTTATTTAAATTAATTTATTTTTTATTTAATTAATTTAATTTAATCTAATTTTATTATTTCAACAAATTAAATTAATTAAAAATTCAGATAAATTAAATAATTTAATAATTAAAGTTAATTAAATAAATTAAATTGGATTTAATTAATTTTTTTTTATATAAAAAATAATTAAGTAATTTAATTATTAAAATTAATTAAATTGGATTTAATTAAATTTTTTTTTTTTATAAAAAATAATTAAGTAATTTAATTATTAAAATAATTTAATTTAATAATTAATATAATTATTAATATAATTATTATTTATTTACTTATTTTATTTTATTATTTTCATTTAATTAATTAATTAAGTTAATTTTATTTAATTTAATTAATTAACATCCCATCCATCCCAGTCCTGAAATACAGGCCTAGAGCCTAGTTTAGGCACCAGTCTCCCACAATATTAAAATGTTGTCTGACTGATATCCTGTAATACATGTAAATGCTTTGTAATATTGTGGCGAGAAATAAATAACATTATTATTATTATTATTATTAACATGCGCACGCCGAAATGAATACTATATTTTTTTATATTATATTTTTATATGTTCCTTTTATTAGTTCCTTTTTTTTTAATTAAATTAATTTAATGAAGGTAATTGCTATTAATTTAATTTAATTCAAATTGTAAGCCATATATAACTAAAAAAAGACCCACACGATATCGTTCACGAAAATTGTCGATGGTTACGAACTTGTTATGTGTGGCCGAAAATGAAATAGAGTAAGGTCACTGACGAAATTTCGTTTAAATTTCGTTCGTTAACGAAGTTTCGTTTCGGAGAAAGAGAGTAGACCCCCTGGCCTTTTGCAGTGATTGGCAAAATGACCCGGGCGAAAAAATTTAAAACAAACTTTGTAAGTTGGCAATAATTTAACTTAATGCGAGAAACTGTGCACAATTATTTAAACTATGGTCACCTTTGCACCTAGGACAGACCTTAGTACTTAAATCTGTACTGGAAGTAACATCATTGTTATGACCTGGCACTGTTACCATAGATCTTACCTTAGAACCCGACTTCATGCTTACCTGGGACGAGTTACTCCGCGACAGCTCTAAAGTTTCAACTAAGTCAGCGCGCGCACGCATGAATTGGAGGAATGTATCAAAGGTGATCTTACTATCCTTGTCTATTCGACCTTTACACTCCTCCCACTCACGGAACGTTTTGCTGTCTAGCTTGCGCGTGACAATATAAATTAATAGTGTGTCCCAGTGCTTGACGGGTTCGCCTAACGTATCTAAAGCACGTAAATTTTTATTTAATTGGTCAATTAAGCCTTTTAAACCGGCTGACGATTCTTTCTTGACCGTCTCAATATTAAATATAGCCGAAACATGATTATGAATCAACAATCTTTTGTTGTCGAATCGCTCGCACAATACCTGCCATGCTACAGCATAATTTCCAGGTGAAAACTCAATGGATTGTATCACCACTGCAGCGGAACCTTCCAGTGACGTTCGTAAATAGTGAAACTTATTTATTTCGTCGATATCGTCATTGGAGTGGATGAGACTCGTAAAGGTGTCACGAAACTCTAACCAATTGCTATAAGACCCACAGAATTTAGGCAACTGTATCGTAGGTAACTTGACAGGCTTATAATTACTGGCACGAGTACTTTTACCACTACTAACAGATTCATTATCCTTATTAAATGTATTTATCAAGATTTGAGCCCTAGAAAGTGTCTTATAGTAAAGGGATTCAAATTCTGAACGCTCACACATTTGCGATTTAATATCATCGACAAGACATTCTAATTTTAGCTGTACCTCATCATATTGGTCGTACAACGACTCAATCTTGCCCATGCGCAGCTGTAGTTCCGTGAGGTCGCAGTTACTCATGGACTTGGATTCAAGAGCATCTATATGGGTGAATTTCCCAAATGCCTTATTTTTTTGTCTTCGTTGAAATTAGTATTTAAAAAAAGGAATATAGTTCTGAATTATTTTTTTTAGTATTCAATAGGTTGTTATTGGGTTGTGGCAAAAATATGATTTGCCTAGGACTATTACTAAGGTAGAAATAAAATACATAAACCTCTATTTTTTTGCAAATCGGTGCTGTCCCACTACTTTTTTTGCAAACCAAACAGCTTATACACTACTTACAATAAATAAATTAGGTATATAACTTATTCTATTTCATAGAATATTAGTTTTTTTATTAATATATAGCATATTTTATTGCATAATTAATGATTATTATTACTGAGAGGCACAAACGTACTTGTCCTGAAAAATATTCTCATATCGCTGGACAAAAGTAATTCAAACATAACTTTTCATCGACGAGTCGGACAGCATCCCCACCCCAATTGTATTTCCCTCGTTGGTGTGTGCTAGTGGGCAGTCAGGATAGAAGTGGGTTAAATTTTTTTTTTTTTTTAAGTTTATATTTATAGTTTGTTTATGTATAGTATTTTATATTTTGTTATTTTTGTATAGTAGTATTGTATTTTAATATGGGCCTTTGTTGCCTGAATTAAATAAATTAAATAAATAAATAAATAAAATAAATAAATCGCTGCATATGCCCACCAAAACTGTAAGAACGCCATTTCAGTTACTCCTGGACAATTATTTTATATAATCGGTGGTTGTATTTTTCTAGTGTAATGAGTAGATTTTTTATTGTTGTTTGGTTCTAACAGAGGTAGTAAGTGAATTAGCTTCATTGTCTGTTATTGAATTTATCCTAGATATTATGCATTTTTTATAATTTTCTAAAAAGTGTGTATTTTCTCATGTCGCTGTTCTCATATCGCTGTAATCGGTGGTATTTTTTACCACCGTTATGATAATTTACACCGAAATGATAAGAAAAAATCAATCGGTGTCATATATCTCATATCGGTGTTTTGATTCGTGATCAACGCACAGTTTTGTCACATCGGTGGATTGCTTTATCATATCGGTAGATCATTTTATCATCTCGGTGAGTCGTTATATCATATCGGTTGATCCCGTGTCATTTAGTTAAGTATACAAAGAAACAATGGCACATGCAAACATACATAGCATAGGAGCAATTGAACGCTTCTATGGCAAAAAAAATTTAGTTAAAAAAATTGTAAGTACGTAATAATAAATAGGTAACAAAATAATTAATAGCTTAAAAAGAAAACATAATAGTAGCTTAATTTTGTTTAAGAATGCCAAGGCCAAAACTAAAAGATGAGGAGAAAAACAGGTGGAATAGGTTGCTGGAAAGAATAAGCAAAGCTTAAATCAAAAGCGATTTTGTGTTATGAGAGGAGCATTAAAGAAAACGTTTAGCTAAACTTAGATATGAGATTTTTGTTTTTTTTTCATATTTCAGTTTAATAAAGACAATGATAATAAAAATAATCATATTTTTTTTAATTTTAAGAACCTCTAGAAAACGTTAATAAAAATAGGTACATAATTACAAAAAAAAACATTTTTATTTTATATCTAAGAACTCAGTTCTCTTTGGATGTGATCTACCCTAAGTTCAGATCTTCATTTCTAAGTCACCTTTAAGTACCTACTAACTATTTCCCTTTTGATGTTCAAAGGTGAATAGATTATCATATCGCTGGATATGTACATCATTTCGGTGGATACACTTATCATATCGGTGTACAAAAAAATTAATCGGTGCCGGTTTTTCACATCGGTGGAAACCAAAATTCAAACTGAATTTTCTCCTCAGTCTTAAATGATACGTTGATGATATTAAATTTGGGGATATTTTGTATCCTAAAGATTACATAAAACCTGAAAAATCTACAAAAAAATAAAAATTGAAAAAGTTCACCGATATGATAAGAAAAATGGCATTTGTCGAAATTCACCCCAGGGTGAATTTCAACAAATGCCATTAAGTGTATCCACCGAAATGATGAACCTATCCAGCGATATGATAATCTATTCACCTTTGAACATCAAAAAGGAAATAGTTAGTAGGTACTTAAAGGTGACTTAGAAATGAAGATCTGAACTTAGGGTAGATCACATACAAGGAGAACTGAGTTCTTAAATAAAAAATAAAAATGTATTTTTGAAATTATGTACCTACTTTTTACGTTTTCTAGAGGTACTTAAAATTAAAAAAATAATGATTATTTTTAGTATCATTGTCTTTATTAAAATGAAATATGAAAAAAAAACCTCATATCTAAGTCTCTTAACGTTAAATCTCTTAACACAGTATCGCTTTTGATTTAAGCTTTGCTTATTCTTTCCAGCAACCTATTCCACCTGTTCTTCTCCTCATCTTTTATTTTTGGCCTCGGCATTCTTAAACAAAATTAAGCTACTATTATGTTTTCTTTTTAGCTATTAATTATTTTGTTATTTATTGTTACGTATTTACTATTTTTTTAACTATTTTTTTTTTACTGTAGAAACTTTTAATGTGTTCAATTGCTCCACCTTACCATCATCATCTCAGCCTATGGACGTATTACCGAACACAGACCTCCCTTGATGATACATTTATTTATACATCTTCTACTACCCAGTGGTATCGTGGTAATGATTTTGGCAGTCTATGTAGGTAAACTTACCTTGTATGTATGTATGTACGAATGTTTGTATGTAGGTATGTGCCATTGTTTCTTTGTATACTTAACGAAATGATACGGGATCTAACGATATGATATAACGACTCACCGAGATGATAGAACGACTCACCGAGATGATAAAATGATCCACCGATGTGACAAAACTGTCTGTTCATCATGAATCCAGACACCGATATTAGATATATGCCACCGATTGATTTTTTCTTATCATTTCGGTGTAAATTATCACATCGGTGGTAAAAAAGACCACCGATTACAGCGATATGAGAACAGCGACATGAGAAAAAACACACTTTTTAGAAAATTATAAAAAATGCATAATATCTAGGATAAATTCAATAACAGACAATGAACCTAATTCACTTACTACCTCTGTTAGAACCAAACAACAATAAAAAATCTACTCAATACACTAGAAAAATGCAACCACCGATTATATAAAATAATTGTCCGGGAGTACCTGAAATGGCGTTCTTACAGTTTTGGTGGGCATATACAGCGATTTAACCCACTTCTATCCTGACTGCCCACTAGCACACACCAACGAGGAAAATACAATTGGGGTGGGGATGCTGTCCGTCTCGTCGATGTAAAGTTATGTTTGAATTACTTTTGTCCAGCGATATGAGAATATTTTTCAAGACAAGTACGTTTGTGCCTCTCAGTAATAATAATCGTTAATTATGTAACAAAATATGCTATATATTAATAAAAAAAACTAATATTCTATGAAATAGAATAAGTTATATAGCTAATTTATTCATTTTTATTAGTGTATAAGCTGTTTTGTTTGCAAAAAAAGTAGTGGGACAGCACCGATTTGCAAAAAAATAGAGGTTTATGTATTTTATTTCTACATTTGTAATAGTCCTAGGCAAATCATATTTTTGCCACAACCCAATAACTACCTATTGAATACTAAAAAAAATAATTCAGAACTATATTCCTTTTTTCAAATACTAATTTCAACGAAGACAAAAAAATAAGGCATTTGGGAAATTCACCCAACAGCTGATAATTCGTAAAAAAATTGTCGAAGTATATGATGTGTTCATTGGGAATTATTGGCATTTTTGCCAGTAAGCTTTTCACAACTCTTGCTCCTAGGGGATCAGCAGATACTTCGTTTGACTTTCCACAATATACGTCGAAAGCGTAGCAATAGCCGTCTGAACTTGTCGCAGCCCAATTCCGATAACCGAAACGCACAGGTTTACCCATAATGAACTGTTTGGCAGGATGGCGGCCAAAGTACTTTATCATTGATTCATCAACAGACAAACTCTCATGGAAAACCCCCCACTGACAAGAATTCTTCTGTACAAGATCGCACAATGATCTCACTTTGAACAGTTTATCGTTCGAATTGCTAGCTAAAGAGTTGTCCGCGAAGTGTAAATTTCTTTTTATGTCCAGAAATCTATTGCGTGACATACAGTTTGCAATCAATGGAATACCAAGATCTTCATCCAAACTCCAGTATGCACGCTCGGTAGGCAGCTCATGGTAACCGGTAAGCAGCAATATGCCTAAAAAGCTTTTCAAATCAGCACAGCGAAGTTCAAAATTGTGTCTGTTATTTTGACCTGCGTACAATTTACTATTTTCAACGATCAAATTTATAACTGCATCATCAAAAAATTTTTCGAACAACATCACTGGGCTATGATCCTTCAATAGTTCTATGACAGCCCTCTGTCTGTTTGGAATAGCGTCGGTCACTTCATGAGTTGTACTATATGTAGGCTTAGTTTTTCTCCATGTAGGTTCATTGGGATCCTGAACTCTGGTTCTTTTCGGAGGTCTCGCACGATTTGAAAGCGGCTCATTATCACTATCGTTCGAGTCTGAATTGTCATCACCTACTAGATGGCGGGGAATAACCTCGACAGTTCCAGGCACCTCTCTTGGGAGAGTAGAACATGTAAGGTCATCGTCATTCCCTTCTTCTTCATCACTTACAACTGCCGGTTCAGGTGGTAATAATAATACATCATACTCCAAATCATCATTGTCATCAGCCAGTATTGATTCTAGGGCTTCTTCGAGTCTTGAATAATCATTTCGGCTCGTAAAAAGGGAACGATTTGCCATTGCAAAAAAATATTAAGTGACCTGTAAAAAATAGAACATAAGTGCCCGTTGTACTCGCCCGAGTACAGTAAACAAAAATGAATGTTTTTTCGTGTTTATTATAATAAAATAATAACCAAAGAGTATCATATGATACAATACAGTTCAACAATTAATTATCATCAATAACTAATAAAAATACTTTGTGATATATAGTAAATCTTTATTATTATATCTTACCTTGACACGTTGGTTCACAATCCGTACTTGTCACTAACGAATTTGACAAAAAATTTCAAACTACCCCGATAATTATTTTGCCATTCACAACTACGTTATTTGGCCATACTATAATTCTTGAGATCGATTCAAACCACAGCTTGATAATACAGAAAAATGCATTATTGTAGCCGTACTCGCGCGAGTACGGCGGGCGGTAATGGGTTAATGTCCTGCTGCCCGTTTTTTGAGATTTTTTCGGTAAAATCATTACTGACTTAGCCATAAATGCTGCCCTTCTATCTCTATCTCCGAGTTGCCAATAATTTTCAAAACAATGCGTCTGTTCAGCCGTTGTTATTCTTTCAGCACATTTTAGTCTACATGAACTCAACTCTTTCGGTTTTCTGTCAGGAACTACTTTACCTTTTTCCGTTATGTAACTCTTTCCTGTATTCCTTCTTGTTTTGCTTGCATTTCTCTCCACTCTTGATCTTCCTTTTTTTGTATTATTATTAGTCCTTTCTTCGCTAGTACTTGCGGTTTCCATAATTAAAGTTAAAATCTCATTTCTTTCAATCGTCTTTTCTAGGATCATTGTTGGTGTTTCTATATCATTGTCCTCTTCTATGATAATATTAATTTCAGGTGAAACACTGCGGTTGGCCGTTGTTTCATTTGTCACACACGTTGAGCTCCCGGTTTCCTTGTTTCATATATTGTCCATAGATGAATTTTGTGGTGTTTTTTTTTGTATTTAAAGTAGATGCTATATTTTCGCATTTGTAGTTGTCTTCGATGTATTTTTCAGGAATCAATTTTTGGATTCCGTTTTCAGTATTCTTTATTGGTGTCATTCTTCTTGTTGTTTTCGCATTTTTGCCCGAGATTGGTATCAATGTTTCTTTGCTTTCAATTTTTGCATCATCACATGATTCGCAATCAGTTTCTGAATCATCTACTATGACTTTTTTGATGTTAAAATCAGGATCACGAACACTGTCGTCGCTGTCGGCATGAAAAGATTCATTTTCTTCAAAACCTTCACTGTTTTCGATAACGTCTGACGTATTATCTAATTGCAGTCTTGGGTCAGTAATTAATACATTATAAATTTCTTGGGTTGCTGGGGACATTGCCGGAAAAGGAGATAATGGATCATCGTTACTTATGTTCCTCGATACCGACGAGTGTGACAGTGGAATGGCAAAATTAAGGTCACCTGAAGCAATAAAAAATAACAATCAGACAGATAAACATAGTTACTTTCGTATTTATAATACTAGTTTGGGTGAGTAACTAGCGGTGTGTAACTGCCGAGTCCTATTCCTATTAATTGGTCTAGACTATCTACATACCAAGGTTCAATCAAATCTGCCCAGCAGTAACATTATGTAAATCGTTTCAAACACACAAACACACACACACACACACACATAAACTTTCAGATCTAAAATAGTAGGTAATTAGCAGAAAATAATAATTATTTCGATAGTAGCCAAAGTTAAACCGTTGTACTCCACACCCTGTATTTCTTCTAGATAGGTATTTTTGTTTTGAATTCAACATTATAGGAGCAAGGGGAGACAAATTACTCAAATAACAGTTACCCACGACGGGAATCCAGGGGGTTTACTATGACCTCTTAAGTGGGAAAGAGATGAAGCTAGACGATCTGTATAGCTCTGTCTCTTTCGGACTCTGGAATAAGAAAGAATAAAACAATACTGATTTAAGATTTTCATGGTAGAATACCAGATGTATATCCCACTACACCTAGATTTCCATCGTCTACATACATCTAAGTTCAGAGTTTCTAGTAAACAGTCAGCCGACCGCGACGTTCGCGCGGACGTAAAAATATCGCGGCGGGATTTTATCGTGCACTGGATTTTCAACTCTCGGTGTTAAGCCGAGCATTGAGAATCCAACAGAGTGCATTCCAACGCGTCGAACAAACACACTGTTGGATTTTCAACTCTCGGCGCTAAGCAGAGCGTTGAAAATCCAGTGCGCAAATAAAAATCGCCGTGATATTTTTACGTCCATTCGAACGTCGGCTTACAATATGTTACTTACCTAGTTAACTAACTCACAACATTCATCAAAACCTACCTAAAAGGTGGTAAAAGTTATTTGTGAGTATGAGATATGTATCTTACCGTTTTCGTCCACTTCATTCATTCGCTGGCGAGATGAATTTAACTTTATGTCACGAAGTTCTATTAATTTCCGTTTCCTAGCCATTAATTCGGCAATCGTCGGATTCTGCAAAAACCAAATATTGAAATACCTAGTATCACTTCATTTAAGTAGGTAGGTATTCCCTCTGTTAGGATAGGATAAACATTATAGATAGGATAAACTAAGGTAGACCGTAAGGTTTGATAGGTACTCACTTTTTCCTCCATTGCAAATCACAAACTATTCACCCAAGTCCCAACTTATGAATTGAAACACTGTACCTAGTAATAAATCAATCACAAACAAACGAAATCAATTTTAAGCACTCGCACCATACTCGTTTTCTTCTGAACTTTAAACTGACGTTTGTTTACCAACGCACGAGCGAGGGATGTGCCACGCACGATATTTTAAAATGTATCTATTACTTTTTACGGTTGATAACTCGATTATTGTTTTAAAACAACTCGGGTACTTAGGTTGTCAACTAAACATATTCATTTAACGTTAAAATTTTTCGTAACGGACATGTAGTGATATCTATACTTATTACATTTATGGTTCAGAACTTCATTGGCCGTAACTGGACATCTCAATATATCGTAATTTAAATAAAAATACTTGGGTTGGCCATAACTTGATATATCAATTTGTCACGATTTAATCAAAAAGACCTCAGCTGGTAATAGCTTGACACTTCAATTTGTCAATTTAAAATTAGTACCTAAAGAAAACTTTTAAGTGTATAAGTTGAGATTTCAAATAACGAATATTATTTTGGGTAGTGAGTATAGGTTGATATAACAAAATATCAATGTTCGATCACAAAAACATGTGAATCGTTAATTTGACATGAGGTTTTGTTAAGTTAGACATGTCAAAATGCGAGATGTCAACATATTACCAAAGTCGATTGCTCCAAAAATTATGTATATTTATAACTGTCAATTTTTTTCATATAAATTCCTAATGCGTAGGATGTAATAAGCCAATAAAAAAAAATCATAGAACTCGACATGTCAATGTGTTCACGCCAGCCACGGATTTGTTAAACTATATTTAATAGAATTTCATCTTTATTACTAGAGCACGTAAAGTAGATTTTATTTTAATCATTTCTCGTAATGAAATCGCACTGTGAATGCTTCCGAATACTCTCGTTAAGGAAAGTGTTCTCACAGCACTTTATCCTAATACAAGTTATTTAATGCAACTGGAGACGAAAATGTTAAAAGGAGTGATATGTCAAATAGCTTTGGTGGAATAGAAACAAACATATACGAAAACCAATAAAATGAGATCTCCGATAGTTATTTGCTATGTATACAGAAATGCTGGGTTATTCTGTAAAGTCCCAAGTCGTAAAGGTTGTGTTAGATATAGCTATCCTGTTCATTTTAATGTTAATAGAAAGAGATGTCGATGGATTTCAAAGTGATAATCCCTGATACAACACTTATTTGATATTACAGAATTAGGCTGCGTGAATATTGAACTTTGGTAAATGAAACAAACAATTTTAATTTTTAAATATATTATAAGCCAAAATTTGTGAAACAGTTTCGATCCCCACCACCTCCTATAAAAGCGAGCGCTCAGTTGCGTCCGGTTTCACTTGCTGTTCGGTCGTCGAGTTGAAAGGTGGTTGGCGTCGATACTGTAAGACTGTTCCTTTTGTTTATTGTTATTTTTCCAATTTATTGTGTTGATTTTGTGTTTGAGAATTAACGGTTGTTTTATGTGGTTTACATTTTAGAATTACTTTAGGTCATAGTGGATTATTGTCAAATTAAGTTAATTTGTAATAAAAACTAGTTAAGTTCGTCGTGATCTGTCTTTTTTTTTTAATATTTAACACTTCTGATAGCTAAAATCAGAAGTGGGATAGGATTACGCTCACAAATAGCCTTGTTAGATAAAAACAACCGTTAATTTTCATAATAATGCCATGTGCTTCTCGTGAACGTTTGGTGGAAACACCGCCTCGCACTAGGGTGAATCGTAGTCGTCGCAGTGAGTCTTCGCGACGCGATAGGTACCGTTCGTGGTCACATAGTGATAGATCTCGCGTTCGGTCGGGCCGTAGCAAAAGCCGTTCGCGATCTCGTGTTGGTGAGAGCCGCGTGCGTGCGCAACGTGATAAAACGCGTTCTCGTTCACGCTCGCACCATAACGAGACTCATCGTGACCGTTCGCGGATTCGAGGTGCTTCCCGTCCGCGTGAAAGGTCTAGGTCTCGTTCCATTTATTCGCGTCGCCATCGGAGTAAATCACGATCCTACCCCCAGGAGTGTACCGTGAAAGATACCTTAAGTGCAATAATGTCACGATTAACCGCGATAAAAGAAAATACCGCCAGTGGTTCGCATATTCCGTCTACCCATCGTGGCAACACACCTCCTTTAGACAAAAACAATAGTTCTACAACGCGAACACTTGCTGATGCTATCGGTTTGCTAGTGAATAGTCAGCGTAGTTACAGTTATTACGTGTCAAATTTCGACCCAGCTATAAATAATTTTGAGGTGTGGTGCAGCGAGGTGGAAAGGGCCAGGCTAGCAAACCGTTGGGAAGATTTCGAGTGTTTTTCTCGCGTAGCTCATTGCTTGAGGGGCGATGCAAGAGTCTGGTTAAATGAGTTGAGCACGAATGATCGTTCGTGGTCCAACTTCGTGAAGGAATTTAAATCCCTGTGTCCCCAAAAGATCGACTATGCTCGGATTCTTCATGAAGTCATAAACACCACTTCCGAAAAATTCGTATCATATGCTGAATATGCGCGTCGTTCGTTGCTGCGCTTACGTGTAATCAAAGGTTTGAGCGAAGAACTCATGATTCAAATAGTGATACATGGTATTAGTGATGTGCAGGTACGCGCAGCGGTGACCAACGCTGATTTAACAATTGAAAACCTCGTCTCATTCTTGTCCACCTATGTTAAGCCCACCCGCAGGTCTGATAATAGTCGTAACCCGGACAAGTCGGTTCCGTCTAGCTCTAGTATGACTAAAAAACGCCACTTCAATGGATCTGGTCGGGCTGATAGCAAATGCTTTACTTGCGGTCAGACGGGTCATTTTAAACATCTAAGTCCCCAAAAACGTCATTTTTCGGATAGGCACAATGGACGCGACCCGCTCGATAGGCGTGACAAGCAGGATAACAGCTCCAGACCCGTTTGTTCTTTCTGCAAGAAGTTGGGACATAAGGAAAGCGATTGCTTTACTAAAGCGCGGTCCGAAGCTCAAAATAGCAGTAACAATAACAATCAGCGTAAGGTTAACCTGTGTAGTGAGCTTTCCAAGGCGAGTGACAGCAATGACATATGTACAGCTGTGATCCAAGGAATACCAGTTGATGTTCTCATAGATAGTGGTGCGCTCAATGTGTCGTTGATGTCATCCGCAGTGGTGAATTACTTCTCTGGTCCTCGAAAACCAATTAACTGCTCTCTCAAAGGAATAGGAGATAGGGGGTTTGTAGCGTGCGAGTACATTACTCTTACGGTCGAATTTAGTGAGATCGCACTTGAGGTCGACTTTGTTATTGTACCCGCCTTGTACATGAATACCCCTATCATAGTTGGGACTGATGTGCTTAATCGTGATGGCGTTACGTTCATTCGTACTAAACATGGACAGCACTTGACCCATACACGTGACAACGTTTTAAAAGTTAATGCGGTGACGAAGTGCGAAGTTGGCGAAGTAAATATGCCTCTGAAAGGTGCAGAGCTTGCAAAGCTGATGGCAGTTCTCAGACAGTTCTCATCATTTCTAATATCCGGAACAGCTACCACCACCGTAAATACTGGTAAAATGCACATCAGCTTGACAAGTGAAGTACCCGTGGCATATCACCCGTTTCGTTTATCCTATCAGGAAAAACTTAAAGTCCGGGAAATTTGTCAGGATCTATTAGACAAAGGGATCATTAGGGAATCAAATTCCGAGTACGCAAGCCCGATCATTTTGGTCAAAAAGAAGGACGGTTCGGACAGAATGTGCGTAGGTTTCATTTCATTTATTTTCATTTATTTATTTATGTACACACAATTTAAAAACAATTCTTAATATATAAAGATAAAAAGGTACAAAGGTACTGCTTATTTCAAATGAAATTTCTTCCAGCAGACCTATGACAGGAAATATTAGAAAAGAGACATAGAGACAGTGTACAAGAAGAAAAATTAAATAAACTAATATTAATAAAAAATTACATTAAATCACAGAATAAACAAATTTTCGATTTCCGTGCGCTAAACCGTATCACGGTCAAAGATAGGTATCCCCTACCTTTGATTGACGACCAGATTGATCGCCTTGGGGTTTCAAAACTGTTCACATCCCTTGACATGGCCTCGGGGTTCCACCAAATACCCATTGACGAAAGCTCCATTCATAAAACGGGTTTTGTAACTCCTGAAGCTCATTACGAGTATTTAAAAATGCCGTATGGTTTGTGTAACTCTCCAACTGTTTATCAGCGGATCATCAATAACCCTTTACGCAAATTCATAGAATCCGGTAGCGTACTTGTTTATATCGATGATGTTTTAATTATAAGCATGTCGATCGATGAAGGTGTTTCTTTGTTACGCGATGTTTTAAAAACTTTGACTCAGGCTGGTTTCTCTATAAATTTGCGGAAGTGTTCGTTTTTGACCACTAAAATTGAGTACCTAGGCCGCGTCATCAGTCATGGTCAGGTTAGGCCGAGCCCCCATAATGTTGAAGCGTTACTCAATGCACCTATTCCCTCTAATGTGAAGCAGGTACGCCAGTTTTTAGGCCTCGCCGGATATTTTCGACGCTATATCAAAGGCTACGCAACTAAGACCGCATGTATTTCGCGTCTCACAAAGAAGGACGTAAAATTTGAGTGGGGACTTGATCAAGACCAGGTCCGCAAAGATATTATTGAGTGCCTTACTAGCGAGCCTATACTTGCGATCTTCGACCCGAGCCTTCCTACCGAACTGCACACCGACGCCAGCAGTGCAGGGTACGGTGCTGTACTAATGCAGGTTCACGCTGACGGCAGTAAACGGGTAGTGTCAGTGTCAGTGTTCGTACGAGTTAGAAACGCTGGCGGTCGTCAAGGCGCTGCAAAATTTTCGTCACTATTTAATCGGTGTAAATTTTAAGATCATTACCGATTGCAACGCCTTGAAGGCCACCGAGCGCAAAAAGGACCTTCTTCCACGGGTTGCACGCTGGTGGGTTTACCCGCAAGATTTTAATTTTGAGATCGAATACCGTAAAGGCGTCATGATGGGTCACGCAGACTACCTAAGTAGAAATCCACCAACGTCACGTGTCAATAATATAGAGAGACCGCTTAACTGGGCACAGATGGCTCAGTCTGCTGATTCTGAGACACTGGACCTCATCCAGAAACTTAGGGAGGGACGTTTAGATTCGCGACGTTACGTATGCCAAAATGATGTTCTTTATTATCGATACTCACCAGTGGGAGAAGAGTCACGCTTGTTATGCTACATCCCTAAGGGCCACAGGCTAAGCTTATTACTTGTCTTCCACAATGAGCACGAACATATTGGTGCTGATAAGACTTATGACCTTACTAGCTTTTGCCCGCGACTTCGTTCGCGTGGAATAGTGACTTCTGGCAGATTTTTGGTTTTACCCACGTAGTTCCCGATCTCGCGGGATCTTTTCAAAAATTAAATGTGGAAGATATTCTAGGGAACTCTTCAAAAATCAACATAATTTCCACGACAGTACCGAAGCGCTCGGCCGATGCCCAACCAAATGCGTGTAACGAAACCATAGCGCGATCTATTTCGATCCCAACGCCATCTATCGAGCATAGTGACAACTCGGATTATATATTTACACTCCGTTCGGGCATTTACTTTGTACTAAAAGTTTAACTATATTGATATTATTTCTTTCATACCTTTTTACTATCATTTACTTTTATCCGATGAATTTTCAGTACTGAATTGATGCCGCTGCATGACCAATAGATGGCGATGTATGTCCGGAATAAATTTTATTTTTTATTTAATTTTTTGTTATAAAAACTATCCTATGTCCTTTCTCAAGTTCCAAACTATGTCTGTACCAAATTTCACACAAATCGGTTCAGTAGTTTAGGCGTGAAGCAAAGACAGACAGACAGACAGAGTTACTTTCGCATTTATAATATTAGTTTGGATATACTCCGTTCGGGCATTTTCTTTGTACTAAAAGTTTTATTATATTGATAGTACTTTTTTCATACCTTTTTACTATAATTTACTTTTATCCGATGAATTTTCAGTACTGAATTGATGCCGCTGCATGATCAATAGATGGCGCTGCATGTCCGGAATAAATTTAATTTTTTATTTTATTTTTTTGTTATAAAAACTATCCTATGTCCTTTCTCAAGTTCCAAACTATGTCTATACCAAATTTCACACAAATCGGTTCAGTAGTTTAGGCGTGAAGCAAAGACAGACAGACAGACAGACAGACAGACAGACAGACAGACAGACAGACAGAGTTACTTTCGCATTTATAATATTAGTTTGGATTCTTAAATATTTTTGGTTTCCCGGCCTAAAACAATTTGTCAAAAAGTATACGTCCCACTGCTTAATCTGCATTTCTAAGAAACGTGTTCCGAGAGCCCCTCATCAGCCCATTACATCGTGGGAGAAGTCCAGTATCCCATTTAACAAGATTCATGTTGACGTATTAGGTCCTTTACCAGAGTCCAACGGATATAAGTTTGTTCTCATTTTAGTAGATTCCTTCACTAAGTATTGCTTGCTCTACCCAATGTATAGGCAGGATACGAATGAATTAAAACGTGTTTTCTACAACGCAATATCTTTATTCGGAACCCCTAACCTCATAGTTTGCGACCGTGGTCGGATGTTTGAAGCGTCAGCTTTTACTAGTTGGGTATCTGAGATGGGTACTGCTATTCATTACATAACGCCCGAAATGTACCATTCTAATGGGCAAGCCGAGCGTTATGTAAGGACCGTTTTGAATTTACTTCGCGTAGAGAGTAACAATAAAAAATCTTCTTGGTCCGACGCTTTATGTAAAATACAATTAGTCTTAAATATAACTAAGCAAAAATCCACACAATACTCGGCTTTATATTTGTTAATTGGTACCAATGCGACCACTCCTGTTATCCGTGCACTGATCCGTGATGTTGATGTCGAAGACCCGAGCCCCAATTTAGAAGCGTTGCGAGAACTCAACAGGAGCCAGGCCAAGGCGTCGCTCGATAAGAATCGCAACAACCAAGATGCACGGGTAAATCGTGAAAGACACCCGCCACGTAAGTTCCAGGTTGACGATCATGTTTTTGTCATCAAATACTCACAATCTGTGGGAAAACTTGATCCCGGCATGAGGGGCCCATATAGGGTCATAAAGGTTCTTCCAAGTGACCGTTACGAGTTGAAATTACTTAGTGGAGCCAGGGGCAAAACGACCCAAGCCGCTGCTCAATATATCGTACCCTGGAAAGGCGAGTGGTGTCCTGAGAGCTGTGCTGCTTTCTTTGAAAGTAAGTTTTAATAAGAATTTTCTACCAGTGTTTCTGAATTACAGTTCTGGCATGACTGAAGTGTGTGCTCGATAGAGCGTTGTTCCTTGCCAGTGGAGGAAACGCTGCCTAAGTGTCGGCAAGCTCAGGAGGTCACGGAAGGCAGGGCGTTCTGAGTGTCCGGTGGCAGCAGGAGCGTTCCCTCGTGGCGGCATGGAGCACTACCGCAATACAGGCACTGCCCTGGCAGGCGTAGTCCTGGTTTACGCATTGCCGTGGTTCGGGCATTGTCCCGGTTCAGGCGCTGTCCTGGCAGGCGTAGTCCTGGTTCACGTTTTTAACGTGGGAACTTGCAAGTTCAAAGTATGAGTCTGAGAGAGACTTTTGTAAGATGATGTATGCCTATTTATGATTGAGAAGTGATTTTATCTCCGGCGTGAACGCTTATTTTCTGTGTGAGGGCCTTGTTTGCGTGAGGTATGGCAGATCAGACAACGCTTTATGTTGTCGAAATTTACTAATATCCGGTTTCTTACACAGGTACAGGTACAGGTTCTGCGGGTCCTGCTAACGCTTCCGTAAATCCTGCGGGCGAAGACGCGGAACGAGGATTCTCCAGTCCTCCAGAAGATGTGTCCGGTGCAGCCGAGGACGGTGCACGGTCAGGAGAGGCCGTATAAGCCAAAATTTGTGAGAATAGTTTCGATCTCCACCACCTCCTATAAAAGCGAGCGCTCAGTTGCGTCCGGTTTCACTTGCTGTTCGGTCGTCGAGTTGAAAGGTAGTTGGCGTCGATACTGTAAGACTGTTCCTTTTGTTTATTGTTATTTTTCCAATTTATTGTGTTGATTTTGTGTTTGAGAATTAACGGTTGTTTTATGTGGTTTAGATTTTAAAATTACTTTAGGTTATAGTGGATTATTGTCAAATTAAGTTAATTTGTAATAAAAACTAGTTAAATTCGTCGTGATCTGTCTTTTTTTTTAATATTTAACACTTCTGATTGCTAAAAGTATAATTTTTCGTACAACACCTAAGAGTTCCTCAGTAGCTGTGTTTGGGTCTGTCATGGACGTAATTGTTACCCAGTTAAATTCTTGGATTAGTTTGTGAGCTTTTTCATAATCAAGGTGCTGAAGAGTTTTGGTTGTTTTATTATTTTTACATTGCTGTATTAAAGATATAAAAAAATAAATACAACTATGATCCGTAACAGAGGATTCGCAAACTATCGTCAGGATTTTATTATTCGACTTTACAAAACAATGATCAAGACACTTGTTTATACGATTGGGAAGTATATGACTAGGCAAAAGACAATGAGTTGCAAGGAAGTCTAAGTATTCGTCCGGTTTCAAGTCATTATTATTGTTACTGATATCAATGTTTATATCACCAGTAAGATGAGTTTTGGCGCGTGTTTAAGATCCATCAAAATCTCATCCAAAGAGTTAAAAAAGTTGGTTAATGTTACAAAATGAAGGCAAGACTTTGACCTATTTTTATTACTAAACTATCTGCATCAACAATGTTTGGCTCATACACAGTTACATCCTTTAAATTACTTCTAATAAAACAACCACGCCGCTATTCTGATTAATATGTTTACGAGTATGGAAGACATCATAACAGTCAACATTCGGTATAAGATCAGAATTTTGCAACCAACATTCTGTGAGAATGATTTAATCATATTCTAAGTTACTTCTCCCTAGAAAAACCTTAGTCTTCTAAGTTTTTATTTAAGCTACGTATATTCTGTACAATTATTTTAAGATGAAATTCAGTATCATGTTTGTATTTCGAGAACGCTTCTGGATCCTCAACTAAAAACGAGTCACCGTAGCTGATAGTTTTATCAACCTCGGCGACAACATCATCTAGATTATTACCCATAGTTGTAATAACGGGGTAAAGTATTGGCAGGAATGTTAAGTTGAGGATGGAAGCTCTCTGTGTTCAGGTGTAAATAAGGATGTAGCATCGTGCAATCCGTATGAGTTTGGTTAATATAGAGAGCCAATAGCGGAACTGAGAGAATTATAATAATAATACAATATAATAACATACCACAAATATAAAAACATTAAGATTGAACTATAACAGATATTTAAACTAATGTAATTTGTTGTTTTGATAGTTTGTGTAATACAACTTAAAGTATATGTATTAAAAAAAAAAATGCAAAAGGATTAGTAGTAGAAAAAAAAGTCAAGATACCAAAACTCGACGAAGAGATATCCAGTAGATAGTCATTCAGAGAGTAGGACTTGGATTTGATTTAGGGACTTAACTAGAACGGCAGGTTTTCCGTCATCTTTGCGTACTAAAATGTTTCCTCTTGAGACCCAACAGTACTTATAAGTTCCATTTTTCACAAGTTCTCGGGCAGCTGCCAGTATCTTCCTTGTCATAGTTGTTAGTGATTCAGACATGTACAGTCGTGTAGTATTCCCACTAATTCCTAGTGTATCAGAAGTTAGTGGTTTATCCTTAATCTCAGAATTCTATTTTTTTTGCCGCTTTTAACAGCAGTTCTTTATTTTTGACATCCTGATATTCTACTTTTAAAATTAATTAATTTTAAAACATATAAAAGTAAAAATACACATCTAAATGTAGGTTACAAAAACTCTCTAACACAACAGATACAGAGTGCAAAATTTTTAGGTATAACTCTAGATACACATTTCTTGTGGAAGGAACATATTAACAGTCTATGCATGAAAATTAACAAATTTGTCTTTGGACTTCGAAAAGTAAAAGACGTAACATCGAGGCAAACTTCTTTGATGGTTTATCATGCTTATATTCGACGGGCCCCAAGAACAAAATCGTATATGCGAAATCATCAATTTACAGTAGGAGCATTTGAAGTTCTGCGTAAATGCAATCATAGATTGTAAACCCAAATATACATATTTTTAGAAATAACTTTGTAAAAGCTATTGAGGAGCTTAATATCTTAATTTGTATATAGAGTTAATAGAGTTTAATTAATATTTTCACATAAAATGAATTCTTATGTAACAATAGGATTTTGTTTTCCGGACATGTCCACATTAATTTACAACGTATCTTAACATACGACTTTGTTTTTCGGAACAACCTAGTGTATATCTGATTATACGATTTCGTATTAGGGACTTTATGGTTTGTTTTGATGTCTTAAATGACAATTAAGCCCTAGTAATCAGAATAATAATGAAATAACCAATCTTAAAAGTAGAAAACTTTACTTAAATAAATGATATATACGTTTATGTCTCAAAAAAAGTAATAAAACATAGTTTTGAACCTTATTTATGAATTAACACCAATGATGCCGTGTATGCTACAAAAATAATTATTATTTTAACTAACAATAACAAATTGGAAAACCTTATTATTGTTTTAGTACGTGAACTTTAATATAAATTTAATTTAATATCTGTATTGACTTTCAAGCTCCAGGTGAGCGTCTGGTGGTCTTGAATGAATTAAATAAAACTACTACTTGGCAAAAAGACTGTATTAAATATAGGTACTGGATACAAAGAAGAACCGTTAGTGTGCGCGCGCGCGTTAGAGGGTCCCGCGAGTGAGTGGCGCGGCGCTATCCCACCGCTGTGATCGCGGCTGGTGGGGCGAGCAAGTTATGTCGCCGCCGCGCTGTGTGGGCCCGATGTGACGTCAGGAACATATTCCCCCGGGTTGAAGGAATACTTCAAGATGATGTTGATGATGATGAAGAGACCGGTAGAGGGCATATGTTGTTGTATGCACGAGTTATGGTGCCCTTCTTTGTCAGGATGTCGGCGACTCGACAACGTCCGTCAGAACCAGCCTTCACTGCTACCACTCTGCCCAGCAGCCATAGAAGTGGAGGAAGATTGGCGTCTTTTACTAAGACCATGGTGCCAGTTTTCAGGTCTTGCCCAGCTGTCTGCCATTTGGTTTTCTGCTGCAGGAGAGACACATACTCATTAGAGAAGCGTTGCCAAAAATGTTGCCGCAGTTTCTCTACGCGATCGAAACGCTGTAGCCGCTGGATGTTAACGTCGGTGATCTGAGGGCGAGGGAATGACGTGAGTAATCGTCCGATGAGGAATAAGGAAGGAGAAAGATAAGAAAGGTCAGATGGATCAGTGGATAGAGGCGTTATAGGTCTGGAATTTAAAATAGCCTCTATCTGAATCAGACACGTTGAGAGCTCTTCATATGTTAAATGAGTTAGGCCCATGACTCTACGCAATAAATGTTTGGTGGATTTTACTGCACTTTCCCATAGCCCACCAAAGTGTGGGCTGTAAGCGGGTATGAATTTAAATTCTATGCCTTTGTTTGCAAGATCTGACTCAATACTGTTGGATGAAACCTTTAAGAAGCGTGAAAGCTCATTGAAAGCTCCCACGAATGTAGTGCCGTTGTCGGAGTATACGCGTTGAGGCTTGCCCCGACGACTAATAAATCGGCTGAAAGCCGCTGGAAAAGCCTCCTTCGTGAGGTCGGAAACCAGCTCCAGATGAACGGCTCTGACTGCAAAGCACACAAAAACACATATGTAAGACTTTAGCAATTTACATCCTCTACCCCTACGGTCGGCTATCAGCACTGGCCCGGCATAATCAACCCCTGTATTCAAAAAAGAGTACTCAAGATGAGTCCTATCTGTTGGTAGGTTGCCCATGACGACCTGAACAGGCTGAGCCTTGAAGCGACTGCAGCGAACACAGTTACGCACTACGTGCTTGGCTAAGTTCCTGCCTGCCAAAGGCCAATAGGTGAGTCTAATGTGCGCTAAAAGTAATTGAGGCCCTGCATGAAAGAGTGCTTTGTGCTCTTTTTCGAATAAAATTTTGGTTACGTAATGTTTACTACACAATAGGATAGGATGCATAACATCATAACTATAGTTAGAGTTATTAAGACGTCCACCTACGCGTATTAAGTTATCTGAATCAATGAAAGGAGAAAGACTTATTAGTCTGTTGTTTTTATTTAAGGCCTGATTTGTTTTGAGACATGTATATTCCTCAGGGAACATTTCCTGCTGAGAAATCTGTAATATAAGATTCTTTGATGATTTTAATTCTGGTAGTGTTAGGTAAGATATGTTTTTGTTATTCTGTGTTTTACAATTAAATATAAATCTTTGTATATATGCTACAATTCTGACAAGTGATGTAAATGATGATTTTTTGTGAATTAAAGGACAATGGCGAAATCATTGTTGATGTAATTCTTATGCGTCTATAAACGTCGTCATTACAGATTTACATGAAATAATAAGTTACATTTTATCAAGCTTTATTCAAATAGCGTCTAAA
Source organism: Autographa gamma (assembly GCA_905146925.1). Classification (NCBI taxonomy): domain Eukaryota; kingdom Metazoa; phylum Arthropoda; class Insecta; order Lepidoptera; family Noctuidae; genus Autographa; species Autographa gamma. Next base: position 451,162 of record LR989880.1, read on the forward strand.
TCTATGAAAAATATATTTTAAATTGGAAATACAATTGATTAAATTGTACTTTGAGTGTTGCCATGACTGAAAGTTAAATCTGAACTAAGTCATACGAATATATTTCGCTAGTAAACTAAAAAAGCTGTTTTTTTAGAATATATTGAAGTTTTATGAACAAGAATAATCTAAGGACATATTATTTCTTCCCAACATTACCGAAATTAATAAATAGAATCAAAATAATAATACGTAAACTTCATAGAGAAATATAATAATTGGGTAAACTTCATTCCAGCATGGCAACAACAACGGATACAATCAATGTGACATTTTGAGTTATGTCAATTGTCATTGTTTGTGATCTGTCAATTTACGATTTACAATTTACTCCTATTATTGTTGTATCTATTCTATTTATTTTCTTTTTAATTTTGATTTGGAATGCGTATGGACTTTCCACATATCTCCTGTGACGTGTGCTTGCCAAAGGATTTCGATTACCTACCACTTACGACGACATTTTGCTGTGAACTTTTGACTCTTATTCTACTTCTTACTTTGGATTTTACTGCGTGTTAGAGAGACGATTTGTTTTTCACGATAGGAAGTCGTGTAAAGCCTCTCAGCACCAGCTGGTTTCCTGGATGATATCGTGATAAGGGAGGATAAAAATAGATAATAAAAAAAGTATATAGCTGTGTTGTTTAATTTCTTTGACAATCCCCTGTTAGAATTAATGCTGTTTTTTATTTTATTCTTGCAGTTGGTCATCTATTTTATAGACGATTTTGTGCATTTAACAGTATTACAAGAAAGCCTATAAGAAAACATTAACATGTTCTGTCAGGATTACAGATTTTAAAAGATACCTTTGATTATTACTCTCTATATTATCAAAGCGACACAAGGGAAAACCTAGTTTAATAATATCTATATTAATAACTATGAAAGAACCGCATCCAATCTTTTAAAAAATTCGTGAACAGTTTACGAGGTTTACTTCTTCAACATATTTCCTATGAATTTCTGTTATAAAAATGCAAAGTCGAGCAAAGGTAATTAATTGCTTGCCCATTAATTTCACTTTTAGATAACTGTTTTTTTTTAGTTTGAACCTCTGACTATTGATAAGAAACTAAAGAGTGAGTCTATCAGAGTTTGAACCGTAAGCACTAATATGAACCAGTTTTGTCGTGAATTATGTATGAAGATGGAGCTTGCCGTTTTATTAATTTAATCTCAAACACTAATATTATCCTAACAATGTCAAAACCATCGATAGTTTCGTATATAAGTTTCTCGTTGCGTGAAAAATAACTAAAATCAGTAAACGAATGTACTAAATACAGACTAAAAAGTGCTCTCGCTTGGCACAAGGGGAAACTAGCGATGGTATCGGTCTACGTATATGTAAAGTCTATGGTTTGAACAAATCTTAAATGACAAGACACCTACCCTACTATTCTCTATGCACCTAGCCTGAAATTCTTTAAAACTTAAATATCTTTTATTGGTGACTTCGTTCATCAGTAAACCTTAAGACAATATTGTTCAAAAATCTAAACTCTATATTTTAAGATTTTTTTTATTAGTAGACGCAACAAAATTATGTCAACAAAAATTTGTATGGGAGTTCGCCATTGTCCTTTGAAATTATATTATTATTATTTTGTTTAAGTATGTCAGTTGTATGTAAACATGTTTCAGGTAAAGACTGATGGTTAGTATTAGGTGAAATAGGAAAATGTATTTGTGTTTGATTGAGAAAATCGGGACCCGACCACCAAAGAGTGGACGAGCTGATACAATCAGCCTTCACCCCCCGAGAAGTGAGATCAGCCGGGTTGCTCTTGGAAGGCACAAAGCTCCACGTCTGTCCGGTCGTAGTTTCCTGTATTTCACTCACTCTATTGCGAACAAATTGTTCAAGTCGACTTGGCAAAGTAGACAGCCATCCTAGTACGATTGTCGAATCACACCAAAAATAACAGTGATTAAACTCTGGAGTGAGTGATTTACGTACCTTTGCAAAAAGTCTCGTGCCCAGTAAAGCACCGCACAACTCCAGCCTTGGTGTGGTTGTGGGCTTTATAGGGGCAACCCTATTTTTGGAGGCTAACAGGCGAACGCAAACCGTTCCGTCGACCGAAACCGATCTTACGTAAATGCATGCGCCGTAGGCGCATACAGAAGCGTCTGTGAAAGTGTGCAACTCTACTGATGCAGCATTGTGACATGACACCTAACGAGGAATTTGAATTAAGTTAAGAGCTGGAAGTGATTCTATAAATTCAATAAAATTTGATTTTATTTCTGTTGGTACTTCATCATCCCAGTTGCATTTAAGTATCCACAGCTGCTGTAACATAAGCTTGGCCTGAACTACGCATGGCCCGACAAGACCGAGAGGATCAAACACTTGACTTATTAAAGATAAAATATTACGCTTTGTTATTTTTGAAATATTATGTTGCAAATCTATTGAAAAAGATAATCTGTCTGTTTTACAGTCCCAGTACAGCCCAAGAGTTTTGCTAGGAGAATTATTTAAGTTTAGTTTTTTATCAGAATTTTCTGTATGAATATTGGTTACTGACTCTAAAATTTTTGGACTATTTGATTGCCACTTCCTTAGGTGAAACTTAGCTGACTCGAGAGTTTTTCGAACGCCTTGACATAAGTTAATGACTGACTCAATAGTGTCACCCCCGCATAAATAGTCATCCACATAAAAGTCGCGTCTGATGGACTGACTAACCTCCGGGTCTGAACATTGATCTGCAAGAGACACCAAACATCTTGTAGCCAGATAAGGTGCTGAGGCTGTACCGTAGGTCACTGTATTCAATACATACGTCTTTAGAGTGTCTGAGGAATTGGATCTGAAAACAATTTGTTGTAACGGACGCTGAGATGGCTCAACCAAAATGGCTCTGTACATTTTTTCGATGTCACCCGTTACAACAAACTTGTGTTGTCTGTACCTTAAAAGTATGGATAGTAAGTCCTCTTGTACAGTTGGACCTACCATCTGGATGTCATTGAAGGACTTGCCCGAGGTGCTGGAGGCCGAAGCATCGTAAACTACGCGGAGTTTTGTGGTAGAACTAGACTCGCGAACAACACCGTGATGAGGCAAAAAGTAATTACATTCTGACTGCTTTGCTTTGGAATATTCTGTCATATGATGAAGATCAAGATATTCTTGCATGAATTTTAAATATCTATTTTTGAATGTGGAGTCCCGCTCAAATCTGCGTTCTAGGGAGAGGAAACGACGCTTGGCCATCGCATAAGAGTCACCCAAGCACTCTGGCGAGTCCTTCAATGGTATGGTGACAACAAACTGGCCAGACGCATCCCGATATGTGGTCTCTTGAAAGAGCTTTTCACAAGCCTGTTCTTCTGAAGAGTAACAGCTAGCAGACGACACAGTATCAAGTTCCCAGAAGCGAGTCAGCTGATCAGACTCCTGTTGCGAAAGAAAGTGACAAACAGGTAGTTGTTTACGAAGCTGACTGACGCGGCCCGAAATAAGCCAACCTAGTTTGGATGACTGAAAACGAGGCTGATTATTGCCTAAATCAATGGTATCGGAACCTAAGACGTCCCAAAATACCTCAGCTCCTACAAGAATGCCAATAGCAGTAGGTATATTAAATGTAGGATCTGCTAATTGAATACCTGGTGGGATGGTGATGTACCTTTTATCCACGTATGAACCAGGTAGCGATTGTGTGATTTTCGGTATGATAAAACAGTTTACTTTCACCTGATAACCACCATTATAAGACTGCAAATGAAGACTGCAGATTTTTGAGGTATTAGAAACTTGACCGTTTATACCTGAGACGGTGGAGCTAGTGCTGTGTCTTACCAGACCAAGCTTCCCACAGAGCTCTCAGGTGATGAAGTTGGAGGTACTGCCGTTGTCCAACAGGATTCTGGCTGTATGAAGCTCTCCATTCACATCTGTCACCTTTGCCAAAGCTGTGGATAGCAAAATGTGAACCTGATTATTGTCTGAATAGGGTAAAACGACGTTTGTAGACAACGCAATGTTGTCCCCTGTTTGTCTTTCTGAGGTTGGTTCCCTATGTAAGAGGGTATTATGTTTCACCTTGCAATATTTGCAATGAGATAAACTGCAACGCTTAACTGAATGACCAGGTCGAAGGCAGTTAAAACAGACATTGCTTTCTGAAGCCTTTTTAATGCGTGCTTCTACTTCAAGATTTCTGAAATGTTGACAACTAAATAAAAAATGATTCTGAGTACACATAGGACATTTCACATTTTCTGAATTAGTATTTTTAGTTTTAGTAGTTGTAAGATAGTTTTGATGTTTTCATTATTAGTTTTGTAAGTTGTTATATTTTTATTATTATTTAAGGATTCAAGTAGATCTGCTCTGTTAGATAAAAATTTAATAAAATGTTTTAAGTGTGGAAAGCTATCTAAATTATTTTTATACCCTTCCCACTCCCTACGAGTAACTTTGTCAAGTTTTTCTGACATCATGTGTATTATAAGAGTTTCCCCTAAACCACCATGTTCACTATGCTGACCTAAGGTTGTCAAAGCACGAAGATTTTTATTTGTGACGTCTATTATGTTGCGCAATGAGGTGCAAGATTCGTGTTGAATGTGTTCAATATTAAATAATGCCTGGATGTGATTATTAATTAAGATTCTGTCGTTATCGTATCTTTCTAACAACATCTCCCAAGCTGAGGTATAATTTTCTGCTTTAAAATTAATATTTTTCACTATCAAAGCCGCGTTGCCGGTTAAGGCTGCGCGTAAATAATGAAATTTATTGACTTCCTGTATACTGTTGTTATTGTGTATAAGGGAAAGATACGTATCTCTGAATTCGAGCCAGTGCTGATAGTCGCCGTCAAAGTGAGGCAAGTCTATCTTGGGCAGCCGAACGTAGTCGTGCTTGCAACCAGAGCCGTGCCGTTGGAGATCGTCGACAGACGTGGCAGACATGAGCGCAGGCGAGGGGGCACGCGCGGTAGCCAGGATGGTCCTCGCGCGAGCCACCAGCGCGTGGTACTGCGTCTCGAACTGCTCCCTCTCTGCATACATTTCGTCCGCATCCTCCGACAACAGCTCCAAATCCGTCTGCAAGACATCGAATTCGCTAAATAAATTTTCCATTAATATGAGGCGGCTTTTTAATTCCGCTGCTTGGAAACTATCTAAATCGGTGCTGGGTAATAATCTAATGAAGTTGCTAAAATGCGTAAGCTTAGCTTTAAAACTTCCACGCCTCTTAATGAGTTCTTTAAATTTTGCATCAGACATATTGCGGTGTAGGTAGCAAGTCCTTAAGGCAAGGCAAAATGGCCGCAATGCAAAGAAAGGCAAAGAAACAAACAAGTGAAATAGTAAGCGAGTTATAAATAAAATAATGCGTGAATAACTGAGCAAGCTAGCGGTAAATAGGCAGATATTGTAGATAAGCTCGGTATGCAAACCGGTTCAATAAGTAAATTCTAAGAAACACTAATGATGTTGTTTACGCAATCGCACCTGGGTGCTGAGCGGCAAGCAAAAAATGGAATGTATTTAGATAAGAAACAGATGTTACTATACGAAATTACGATGAATTAACGGTGCAATTTAATATTGTATGAATGGGTTAGTGCTATTATGAAGAGATCAAGTATGCCGATCCGTATAGCACTATTTTAAATTCCTGGAACAAGACAGTAAAAGACAGGAAATTAAGGATAATGAAATGGACTCACTCAGATCAATGTCCCTCTGGTCTAGGTAGACTGTTCCTGATGTTTCCCAACGGCCTAAGACGTAGTGAGCACGTGGTACACACGGCCAGTCCAAAGTCCACGTAAGGCGCGTGCACAGCAAAAATATAACCGCGATCTTCTTGATTTGAAGGTTCGAAGGACCATGTATTGACTTTCAAGCTCCAGGTGAGCGTCTGGTGGTCTTGAATGAATTAAATAAAACTACTACTTGGCAAAAAGACTGTATTAAATATAGGTACTGGATACAAAGAAGAACCGTTAGTGTGCGCGCGCGCGTTAGAGGGGTCCGCGAGTGAGTGGCGCGGCGCTATCCCACCGCTGTGATCGCGGCTGGTGGGGCGAGCAAGTTATGTCGCCGCCGCGCTGTGTGGGCCCGATGTGACGTCAGGAACAATATCTTTTAAAAGGTTAGATCTACTATAACATCAGAGTAACTTTGGGTAATATTAGCACATCATAACCTTTTTTAAAAATAAATGATGAGCTTAATGAGATAATACAGTCTTTATTGCAAGCATCAGTTCTTTGAACTAAATAGTAAACAACAATTATAAATTTAAGATACTCAACATCGATAAATAGCTTTATGAACGTCTTGTGATCTTAAAAAATCATTCAAAAATATTCAAAATTTAAACAAGGTAGGTCAATTGTACGCTTTACTGTACTTTATATTCAAATATGTAACTTTAATGGTGTACACTAAAGAATATTATATTCTATTCAATATGACATAAGGTCATATTGGCTACAATCAAAGTGAGCCATGTAGGCCACCGTAACAAACAAAATAAAAGTTATATTTGCAGAACTAAATTAGCAGGGAAAACGCCTGTTTCTAGCCCTGAACGTTCTTCCTGAACCCATAATTTATAACATAGGCATTGAATCCATGATTCGCCTAGTTATTAATAGAATAAAGACCTTGACAATATAAACATTTTGCATTAGACACTGGTTTGGAAATAAACGAGGTATATCTTTAAGTGGACTGTATTTTTGGAGGATGGCTGATTATCGCCAAGAGGTGAGCGAGCGATGTAGGTCTATGGGAAAAAGCACGCGTACCTGGCTCTCCAGCGTTGGGCAGTACAAGATGGCGGGCGGCGTTCTTCCCGATGCGATCACCAAACTGTCACGTTCACACCCGCGGGCGGATTATCACAAAAGTTCGCTATCCGGCAGCAGCAGTAAGGAGGCGATGCAGCACAGGAGCGACACGGGCGCGGTATCGTGTGCCTCCTCTCGGCGATTCGTTTGTTTCCAGCGGTTTGCGAAAGCGCGTACGTGCGTTACGCGCCAGGCGTGCGAAAGGATTGGTGAGGAAGCGGCGGGGTTCACATCGCTCATTCCAAAAGTGGTCAAATGAATGAATGGAACTAATATTGCGAAATATGGATGAGACGACTAGTAGTCCGTCTTAGAAAGATAGATGGCACTACCATTTCCCCCCGGCCTTAAAGGGTTGCCTTTAAAGAAATATAATAATAATAATCTAGATATGTAAGGTGTACTACCGCATAACCTATACACAGTCTAAGACAGCGAGCGTTAAAATATTTCAAATTAATTGCGTTAACAAAGCGGAACAAATTATAATTGAATTACAAACTAAATACCTAAACTAAGAAAGAGATCCAACTTCAAGCTAGATGTTACTGAGTCGGTAGCGGACAGAGACGTACAACAGGGCGCACGTAGCTACCCTTAGCGGTTTTTACAGTAACGACGCGGGTTGTGCCATCCTTCGCGGTATGTAACTTCTCAACAATGCCCAGTGGCCATGAAAGCGGTGCTGAATTATCATTTATAATAATTACCAACGTACCCTCCTGTATAGGGGATGCAGGACTATTCCATTTAGATCTAGCCTGAAGTTGGTGAAGATATTCTGAGCGCCAGCGCCGCCAAAACGACTGTACGAGGTTGTCAAGAAGCGTATGTCTCTGAAGCAAGCTAGAAGAGTCTGCTTCAGGCGCGGGAAGTGACGACAATGGCACAGTATTTAAAAAATGCGCGGGAGTTAACGCGGATGGTTCAGCAGGGTCACTACTGAGTGCTGTGAGCGGGCGCGAGTTAACAAGTGCCTCGATTTGCACGAGGACAGTTAAAAGCTCTTCGTAAGAAAGGATTTGTTGACCTATGACTCTGAAGAGATGCGTTTTAATTACTTTGACCATGCTTTCCCAACATCCGCCAAAATGTGGTGAAGCAGGCGGAATAAACTTCCAATCAATGCGATTAATGGAAAGTTCCTCCTGAAGACGTGGACTATACTCTTTATTGAGAAATTTATAGAGATCGCGTAGATAAGAACTTGCACCCACGAAACATGTGCCGTTATCCGTGTATAAACACTTTACGGGACCACGTCGCCAAAGAAAACGTTTTAGAGCTGCGAGAAATGAAACCGTACTTAAATCCGTCGCAACTTCGATGTGCGTAGCGCGAGTTGTAAGGCATGTGAAAATACATAGCCAAGCTTTACGGCTTTTGACGCCTCTACCACGAACTGGTGTGTACTGCAGTGGTCCTGCGTAATCACAACCGGTATGTGTAAACGCTTTATCTACCTGGTTGACACGTTGGCTAGGAAGATCTGCCATTGGAGGAAAGATCGGACGCGGACGGAATTTAAAACAGGTGTTACATTTATGAATTATGTGGCGAATTATTCGTCGTGCAGCGAGAATCCAGTAGTTTTGCCTAAGTAAGGACATGAGTAACTCTGGACCTGCGTGGAGATGCTTCTTGTGATAGAAATCAACAAGAAGGTTGACTACATGGTCGTGACGCGGCAGGATGCAAGGATGCTTGTAGTTGTAAGGTACGTCCGAATTTGACAAACGACCGCCAACACGTATGATGCCGTGCTCATCGAGAAACGGCTTGAGTTTAAGAAGAGCGGGAGAACAAGGAATGTTATTTTTTAAATTTTGAACATCCTTACTAAAATGAACAGCCTGTAGGGCGCGCAACAATGTATACTCTGCGACCTCAAGATCAGAGCTTGAAACAGAAGTTCCATTAGGTAATTTCTTAATAAACCTACAGACATAAACGATGACACGTAGTAACTTAGACCACGATGACATGCGTAGCGCGAGTGCGTAAATAAGAGATTCCGCAACCTCAATGGTCACGGGATGAGAGACAGACTTCCGCTCAGGTATATCCTCGTCCTCTGCATCGTGGACAGATGGATGTATAGGCCACTCTGATGGATCACGAGAAATCCAAGAAGGGCCATGATGCCACAAAGGATGATCCAGAAGATTAGCCGGAGTAACACCACGAGACAGGCAATCCGCAGGATTCTCAATACCCGCGACGTGATTGAAACAAGTAGCAGGAATAAGTTCAATTATTTTAATAATGCGATTGGCGACAAAGGTCTGCCAGCGGTGCGGAGAAGAATTAATCCAAGCGAGCACTACTTTGGAGTCTGAAAATGCATATATCTTATTGATGGAGTGATGGGGCGCAATTGTGTCTTGAACTTTGCGAAGCAACCGAGACAGCAACAGAGCCGCGCACAACTCCAGTCTCGCAACCGAAATGGTTTTGACAGGAGAGACCTTAGACTTGGCACAAACTAGCTGCACAGAGTAGTTAGATCCAATGCGGACTTGCAAATATATGACTCCGCCATAAGCGCGTTCACTGGCGTCAGCGAAACCTATTAAGTTAACAAAACATCCATCTACTAAACCTAGATGGCGCGGCACAATTATTTTATTGAGCGCGGGAAGTTCTGCACAAAACTGTTTCCAAGCAGCGACAATATGGTCGGGAGGAGTGTCATCCCAATCACATTTTGCTAACCAAAGCTCTTTGATCAAGAGCTTGGCATACAAAATGGTAGGAGCCACAAAACCCATTATGTCCCATAAACGGGCCACTGTGGATAGCATTGCGCGTTTGGTACACTTATCACCTGGTGATAAGATGTCAAAGCGGAAGTTATCACAATGTCTGTCCCAGCGTAAACCAAGAACCTTGTGATGTGCGGACCTCTCGAACTCAATGTCCGGAGAAGCTTTATGCGAATCAGGTATGTGCGCGAGAACCTCTTTGGAATTGCTTGTCCATTTGACAAGGTCAAATTGGCCTCATTTGAAAAGCTGAATAAGCTCTTCATAAAGCGAAACTGCTTGCGGAGCGGATGCGACACTACAGACAATGTCGTCCATGTATAAAGCGGAAGTAGCAACAGCGGCTGCAGCGGGAAAGTTGTCGCCTTCATCAGCGATCAACTGGCGGACAACTCGTAACGCGTGATATGGACTAGACTTAAGTCCAAAACAAACGCGATTAAATTGATACACGGTTAAAGGCTCACTATTGTCAAAACGATATAAAATTCGTTGAAATCTACGGTCGGATTCGCGAATGCCGATATTGAGAAACATTTGTCTACAATCAGCTGAAAGTGCAATTTTGAAAAGGCGGAATTTAATTGAGATGTTAAATAAATCACCCTGTAGATCAGGACCGGCATGCAAAATGTCATTGATCGACTGACCCGATGTAGTTCGGCAACTACCATCTAAAACCACACGAAGTTTGGTGGAGGTCTTATCTTCGCGAACCACGCCGTGATGCGGAATATAATACACGGGAAGAGAATTGCCCTCGTCGTTTACAACTGGGCTTAAAAAACCTTTATTTATGTAATCACGCATGACGTCATTATAAGCACCGCGTAATTTAAGCGACGCATCGAGTTTACGTTCTAAACAGTATAAGCGCCTAAGTGCAGCAGCGTGCGAGTCGCCTAAAGAATACGGGTCGCCACAGAACGGCAATGCTACAACATATCTACCACTATCGTCGCGAACAGTGGTAGCGCGGAAATGTTCTTCACACTCGAGATCCTTACGGCTCAACGAGGGTGGTGCGGAGACCTCTTCAAGCTCCCAAAATCGCTTAAGAAGAGAATTAATATTATTTTCTTGAAGAACAGAACAGCAAGACGTAGTATAATGTGTATTATGCAGCGTAGGTACGGCACCCATAACTACATAGCCAAACACCGTCTCAATAGCGGGAGGTAAATTACATTGCTCACTACGTACAACATTAGGTAGTAGTAAGTGCGGAAAAACTAAAGCACCGATCAAAACATCGATATTACCCGGCTGCGCAAAGTGAGCATCAGCGAGCGGCAATGTCTCGAGGTGCGCGAGTAACGACACGTCCACGTGAGCGCTAGACAACGTGTCCGTAATACGTTCCACAATAAGCGACGAAACGTTGAAATTAATATCATTATTGAAACGCGAATGTATTTTAATATCGACGGAACCCTTACAAGATTTTTCTGAACCACCGATCCCTTTAACTACTAAGTTAGTATTTTTAAAGTTATTCCAAAGTCCAAGACATTTGAAACAATCCGAAGTAATGAAGCTACTTTGTGATGCACTATCAAGTAAACAACGAACCACGCGCGGTGTATTGTTCACGTCATAAATAATAACTTGCGCGGTCGCTAATAATATCGTAGTAGACGCGTTACATTGACGCTCTGCTTCGCGCTGAGTATGTTGAGTGCGTGCGCACTGCCGGCGTGCGAGCGCAATGGATGTCGTACACAACGAAACTCCGGGCTGAGACGCGGGAAGGACAGGCGCCGTGGTACGAGCGGCCTGTGCCTGCGGTACAGAGAACGAAACAGCTGGACTAGGATTTACGTTTACGTTAAGGTTACCGCGGTCAAATAACGGAGATTTTTTCTCAAAATGCAATAACGTATGATGTTGTTGATTGCATGAGCGACACTTAGTTTTACTAGAACAATCGCTTGTTTTATGCTTAATACTCAAACAATTAACACAAGCTTTATTTTCTTTAGCGGATTTAAAACGAGCAGTCGGATTTAAATTATTAAAGGCTGGACATTTAAAAAGGTGGTCGTGAACAATATTGTCGCACAGACACTTGTGTGAGTTATTTGCGGAATCCGAACTTGCTACGTAAGATTGTGGGTTAGGGACCGACTTATTATTACTATTTCGCGATTTATTAAAGTTTTGTTTACTTGTATTATTATTACTAGACGAGCTAGACGAACTAGGCTGCGTATTCTGATATATTCGACACTGATCTTTAATGAATGAAAGAAAACTATTTAGAGTAGGTAATTTATTTTGACGTTCGGTCATCTCGAATGCACGAACGGTTTCCGTGTCGAACTTTTTTAATGCGAGTTGCAATAACATAAAGTCTGCAAGGTTTTCTAACTTTAGGTTTTTAAGGGAATTTACTGCGGTAACAAAGTTATCAATAAACAGTTGGAAATTCGAAACTGACGCGGGACCAGACAATTTAAGATTCAAAGCTTGATCAAAGTAAGTACACGCGAGGATGCGAGTATCCTGATATCTATCAAGAAGTGACTGGAAAATGACCTGATAATTCTCAGCACTTGGTGTGACACCTGCGAATGTAGATTGCGCTTTCGGCGACAGCTTACCTATTAAATGCACTCAATGACTAGCTAGGGGAGCTAGCCATTTGTACGTCCTTTGCCCTTTCCTTGTATAGTATTTACGATTTAGTTTTATTACATTTTTACGGGGATGAAGTAAGCTATTTCGAGTTTGTAGCTTCTTCTACTTTGGTAAGTAGCTTGCCTAGGTGCTATGTCTGGTGTTGGAGATAATTGGAATGGCATTGTAAGTAATCACCTCTCGAAGTTGATGGCTATGGCAAAGTCGCAACAGACTCTAAACTTTTTTCGAAACGTACAGGAATAGTATTGTTCTAGTTTTTAACACTGAGGTTTTATCATTAACCGTCGCCTTTTACTTAGATCAGGTTCGTTTATGGAAGGTGTCATGTCAAAAGATTCATTATCTACTACGGAGACGAAGCAGTTCTGATGTAATATTTTCCTATTCTATCAATAAAATCGTGATCTTTCAAAACATTTCTGTTAACTGAATATAGTCTTATCATACGAAAAACACTAGCTATTCGTCTTACTGCTCTGTCTGCTGTTGTTTGAATACTTTCATCTTATTTTATTGGGTTACGGGGCGTAAATTTTTCCTGTATCAAGATTTACGAAATTATTTGCTAAAAACTTTTGGTTTTTAGCAAATAATTGGGGTCCCATGAATTTCTTATCTAAAGTGAGTATTTTGTGGCTGGAATTTAGAGGAAATGATAGTGAGCGGACATTATTTTTCTTGCGAGATCAACCATTACAAGGTTTCTGTTGTGACTGGTATGGCCATCCTAAATAAGCTATCACGAAGATTCCAACTAAATAGCAAAATGTAGAAGTATATAACTGAAAAACAGTGCAATTTACCAAAAAAAACACGATAATTCCTCTACTTTTATAAAGAACAAACACGCATATTGAATTAATTTACACAGAACAATATCGTTTATTTACATAAGACACAATTTTTTCATTAATAATTCGTAATACAAAATCGTATCTGCTCATACGATAAGAAAATGACAATTGGTTTATGAAGAACAAAAACTCAAGGGAAAATATTAAGGTAAAAAATAAATAATTATAATCATAATCGTAAAGAATATCTATCAACATAGAAGTATAATATGTAAATTTTAGTTATTTAGAAAGTTAAATAATGCCATCTTTATATTTCGTAGAACAATATGGTATACACACAAACTACACACATGTATTGTTGAGAACAAAGACGTAAATGACGTTAGGTCGCTGCGCGCGCGATGCGAGATGCATAGAACAAGCTCGTAAATGGCAATACGTGTTTGTTTGCGGGATAATATTTCAAATACGACAGTGTTCGATTGGTTATTTCCATAAGTAAAAATAAATTTAACAAAAAAAAAATGTGCTGGATAGTTTTTGATATGTAGAATACGAATCCGTAATAAAAAGCATTTCGTCTTATGTTTCCATAAGATTTTGTTCTTGGGGCCCGTCGATATCTGCTCCATAATACGATATGGCATAGTTGTCTGGGGAAATTCTTCCGAAATCATGAGGGTTTTTATAGCTCAGAAGAAATGCATTCGTGCACTATTTGGCATGGAATGGTCAGAATCCTGTAGAGCCGTATTTATATCTAAGAATCTTATAACTGTTCCAAGTATTTACATATCGTATATGTAAATACTTGAAACAGTTCAAAGATGTTACAAAATTTGTAAAATACCACAATTATCTGTTTGTTACCAACGATAACACGCATAAACGCTCGATCACTCACCTGCCATTAAAAATGCCAGTCCCGAAGTTAGAGCTCTATAGGAAAAGTTGTGCTTATATGGTGCCGCTTATAGCTGCTTGCCTAAAGAGATTATCGATTTACCATACAAACCATTTTATTGTGCCTTACGAAAGTGGTTAATTCAAGAGAGTTATTATTCTACCAAAGATTTCCTTAATGAAAGCTCTTGCAGATATGGAGCATTGTATCAAAGTAATAAGTGAGTTCTTCTTTATGTTCGATCCTAAATTAATTTTAATTGTATAATTAAGTACCTATGTAGTCACTAGTGCATACCAGTAAAAATAATTTAATAATGTTTGCATGCCCGTACCAGGGTGAAATATGTCATGTTCTGTATTATTATTTAACAACTTTTGTACCATATTTCAAGCAAATAAATGATATGGCGGCGATGTGGTTCGCCATCCATCACGTCTCGTTCCTCGCGGGGGCGAAAAGTGGGCCACGGAGAGCCGCCTCGCTGCGTTGAATGCAAGAGGAGGAATGGATGGTAAGGTGGATGAAGTGTGTCAGATGATGGATGTCGAGACGAAAATAAAGAATGGTATGCTGAGATGGTTTGGCTATGTCGAGAGAATGAATAAAAGAACGATTGACGAAAAAGTGTATAAGGCGAGTGTGAATGAGAAAAGGCCACATCAAGAGCATACCATAAACCGAACAGCATGTATGCAGGGAATAATGAAAGTGGACAAAGCGAAACAAGTGTGTAAGGATCGTAGCAAGTGGAAAGAAGTGGTCTCTGCCTACCCCTACAAGGGAAAGAGGCGTGATTATATGTATGTATGTATAAATGATATCTTATCTTATCTTACAATAATTGGTCCATTATTTTTGCCTCTTCTATAAACATTTAGTGTATCTTCAATAGCCGGTAAATTGAAGGTATTATATATGGTCTCGACAATGCCATGTAAATCTTCTTTTTCAGCACGTGGAGTGTTTTTTATTTCAATACTCAATACTCAATACTCAAATACTTTATTGCATTCCATAATGTGTACATATAGTTGGTATGTTAAAACATCGAATCAATTATGGACCCTGTCGGGCACAGCAAAGTTTTATTAATAAATAGGAGAGAGGATGAAGGCGCTTTTTGATTTAAAAGGAAAATTTAGTTTAAAATAAATATAAAATAAATGATATGTAGGTATTGTGTTAATTCTATTATTGTTATATATTCTAGTGTAATTTATTGGATTGTAATGTATGTATGTATAGTTTTTACTGTTGTTGTAACTTATCGCTAAAATACTCATCAATAGTATAATAGGTTTTAGATATAAGAAATTGTTTTAATTTGTTGGTGAAGGTATTATTTTTATTTATATTTTTGATGTATTCCGGTAACTTATTATATATTTTAATGGACATGACAAATGTACTAGAAGAGTGCATTTTTAATCGTGAAGTGGGTAAGTTTAACCTGCTTCCATGTCTAAGTGCAATTTTGGTTTGGATATCTCCCCTTTTAGTATAAAATTGAGGATATTTTCTGACAAATTTACAAATTTCGAGTATATAGATACAGGGCAGGGTTAATATTTTTAGGTTTTTAAAGTGGGGTTTACAGGAGTCTGTATCTTCGATGTTTGTTAAAATTCGAACCATTTTTTTCTGCAAAGTGAACAATGTAGGGGCTTCTGTGCTATTTCCCCATAGGATGACGCCATAATTGAGCCATGCGAATGCAAACGAGTAATATGTTACTAGTGCTGCTTTTAGGTCTGTGGTTTTCTTGATTTCTCGGAGAGCATATGAAAACTTGGATAATTTCGCTCTTACTTTTTGAATATGTGATTTCCAGTCTATGTGTGAATCTATGTCTAGGCCTAAGAGGGTGAATTTATTTACTACTTCTAATATAGATCCATTATATTTGAAACTTATGTTTAAAGGTATTTTTTGTCGGGGGTGGAAAGGTATTATTTTTGTCTTATTATAATTAATTTCAAGATTATGTTCGTTCATCCAGTGCGTTACAGTGTCCAGTATAGTACTTAATTTTTGGTTTAGGTTTATAACATTATCACATGATGTTAAGATAGAGATATCATCGGCGAACAATACGCATGACTCGTTTATGTGGTTAGGGAGATTGTTTATATAAATAAGGAATAGCAGGCACCCTATCACACTTCCTTGTGGAATAGAGGCGTTTACGGGCATGTTTTGGGATCGAATTAGCTCAATTTGTTTTGACTTATAATTATAATATTCTATTTCTACAGTTTGTTCTCTGTTTTTTAAATATGATGTGAACCATTCGTAACTTTTTCCGCGGATACCGATGTTATACAGTTTATTTAATAATATATCGAATTGCACCTTATCGTAAGCTTTTGTCATATCTAATAATAACCCTACTGCGTATTGTTTATTATTAATTATATTGAGGGCTTCATGCATATATTTATAAACAGCCAAAACGGTAGATCGATTTTTGCGGAAGCCATTTTGGCTATCATTGAATATATTGTGTTTTTCACAAAATGTGTACACGCGATCGCACATAGCTTTCTCAAATATTTTTGAGGCTGTTGGTAAGAGAGCAATGGGACGGTAGTTATTGGGGTCGGTTTTTTTATTTTTCTTGTGGATCGGTTTTATAAGGGATTTTTTTAATAGATCGGGAAAAACGCCTTCTTCAAAAGATTGGTTAAGTAATATGTAAAATGGCAAGGTATTTCAACAGTATTTTTCAAAAAATGTTTTTGTACCTCATTTATTTGGTTCTCCAGTTCGTTTATACGCTCGATAGCTGCTTCATGTTTGCTTTCAATAGTTTGCACTCTGGTATTGATTTCTTTTTAGTTAGAAGAACTTATTTCTAGCAATTTTATGATCTCAGCATTTGATTCAAGCAACTTACTATTTTGTTGTTTTATCACTTCCATTTCGGCATTCATCATTTCTTTGAATGATCGTAAAAGGTCATCCTTCATATCCGACAAGTGCTCGTGTTCAGGATTTTTCCATTTTCTTATTCACATTGCGGACAACTTCTTGATCTTCTATATGTGGTACTACCGAAAGATTTGGCTGTGATGAAAATTTCACTGGTGTTTCAGAATTTGGTGAACGCAACATTTTCTCTGATTACTTTACATATACTATGATCATTAAAGTATTCGAAGAGTGCACCAAACAAAAATTGTACTTTATAATTATGGCAGTAGAGATGAAAATTGTGGATTTTATTTAAGTATAAGAATAAAACACGTCTTGCCTCAACGATAGCGCGGACGAGAATCCAGATATCAATGTCGCTTCGGAATATATTCATTAGCTCATTTTCTTCAATTTCTAAGTCAATATCTCTCACTATGCCATATGTTATACTTAATTGGTCTGTTCTTTGGCACCTGATATGTAATTCTTTCAACTCCTGATAATTGAGCAGTTTAGTTGGATTAAATCCTGGAAAGAAAAATTTGGAATTTGAAGGTGTTAAGATTTACAATAAATTACCATTAGCTATAAAAAATTCAAAAACCTACGCTAGCTTCAAAAACCAACTTAAAATATATATAAGAAATACATATACATAATATATTACGCATATGTACAATCGGGGACATCTTCGCCTTGTCACCTTACCGTCGAGAAACGGTTTTCGTCGCTTGCGCTCTTTCTAACGCTAGCGACACGCGGCGACGCCCCCTTATTTCTGATTTGTGTTTTAATATTATAGTACCTATCATGCCAGTGTCATTGTTAAAGTTGACACTGTGCACGAGTGAAACAATATATCGTATGTAATGTTCGTTGTTGTCGTCACTAAATACTACGAATGTTTTGACGACTTGCGCTATATGTTTCTCTTATGCACATATTTTCATTAAAATGTGGAGTCGATTATGTAACCTATAAATGCTAGAATATTAAGATGGTATTTTTTTATTCGATTTCAGTATATTTGCAAAAAAAAATAGAGTTACGAAGAAAGCTAGCTTTACCGACAGTTATGTGTTTACACATAACACACGTTTATTGCTCATGTCTCATAATAAGTTTCTAGATTTCTTTTTTAAACGTCTTGACAGATTTCGACATTTTTCTATTATTTCGATGGGTGATTAAAACGAAATTGACGATTTTTTACTTCATCTGTTGAGTGTGTTTTCTAAATCTGTTTTTATAAATGGCTGATCTGCGACCGGAGGTTGTGGGTTTGATTCCCACCCAGGACAATTATTTTTTTTAATGAGCGCAATCATTTGTTCTAAGCCTGGGTGTATTTAATCAGTAAAATGTAGTAGAAATATATGAGGATATTTATCAGTTTTCTGGTAACCATAAAACAAGCTCTGCTTACTTTGGTATCAGATTGCTGTGTGTAAGTTGTCACAGGATATTATCATTATGTTATAGTATTATTATAAACTAGCGGCCCGCCCCGGCTTTGCTCGGGTGCAACGCTGATAGGAAATATAACTACACAATCATAAAGTTCTGTAGGGCGAAGCACATCCTTGGACGCACTATTTGGTATAGGCACGACCCCCGGCCCCCGCGCGGCCCTCCGGCCCGTACCGCCGCAACCGCTATGTCCCTACATTTTAAATTTGTAATATCTTCGAATATATTCATTTAAATTACATGCTGTAAAGGGCAATATTGATCTATATTGCATGCACAATTTATTAAAGGTACTTAATTGGATAAGGATTAATACTGTATTGCTTAAAATCGCTTTTTCGTAAATAAGTAATAAATAAACGATAAAAATGGTTATTGTGAGTTATTCTCAAGAGATAGACATATGCCATCGCGGACTTTTTTGTAGATCTTTTTAAGGTGCACAATACTGTAGTACATTATTTTGATCTATCTCACAGGGTTCAGCCAGCGTTTGCAATGAAAGCTTAAAAAATGGGTTCCTTTACGACCTTACTTTAGAAATCTCTAAGATTATCCGTATTCCTCTACTATATTATGCATGTATTATACATATAAACCTTCCTCTTGAATTACTCTATCTATTAAAAAAAACCGCATCAAAATCCGTTGCGTAGTTTTAAAGATTTAAGCATACATAGGGACAGACAGCGGGAAGCGACTTTGTTTTATACTATGTAGTGATACTACTAATGTCTTTTTTTGTTATTTATGCAATTTGTTGCATAATGTTATGTTTAAATGTAATTTGGGTTGAGAAAATATGAATTATTATTTAAAGCTAGTCGGGATTTTTATGTTTTTAATATTTTGTTTACTTAATAGTAAAATTGCATCACTACCTACCTTTAAATGTTATTATTAGTTGCTTTGTTTAAGTTAATTTATGTAGGAGGCACAATGCATTTTACCACTACTAAAATACGAATTAGATGTAAACTTAAAATGTCTAAATAGTGTTTTAATACTACTTAATAAATAAATAAATGCGGACAACATCACATACATTGCTCTGAACCCAAAGTAAGTAGCTATTAAGCACTTGTGTTAAGGAATTCAGAAGCAACGAAGGTACCACAAACACCCAGACCCGAGACAATGTAGAAAAGTTGATTTCTACATTGACCCGACCGGGGATCGAACCCGGGACCTCAGAGCTAGCGACACCTTGAAACCGGTGCGTACGCCACTCGACCACGGAGGTCGTCATTCTATTTACTTACTAAAATCACCGTTTATACTCCAGTTTAGAGTTTTAAAGCTCAATAAACCCAGTATCTAAACCTTACCACCTTTCTCTGTGTGTGTAGCAGGTATTCTTTTCAATGGAGTCTGGAGTGTAAATTTAGTTGCGCCTTTAATTGTGATAGCAATATTTTTTAAGTTTGCGTCTACTAGGAAACAAGGAGGAAACACGCAACAAGGAGACGATGCTGGTCGGTCAACGACTGGCTCCATGAACTTCAGCATGTTTTTATAGAAGTAAGGAATAAACAAAATAAAAAAAATTAGATACTTCAAATTACATTTTTATTTATTAGATTATTAAAAGTATAAACATAATGAGAGCTACCGTTATTACGCTCACGTGTTGATGCCTCTAGCATAGTTCAGAAAATGACAACTTATAATTATAATTAAAGATTCGTCGCGCTCGTCGCGTTGTGTTGTTTTTTACTCGGTTCTGAGTTTCGAAGTTCTCGCACTACACAAACAACTCGGTTTAACTGATAAGTTGTATTTACTACGATGGTATGTTAGTTAGATGTAGGATATTTTGTGGAAATAATATTTAGAAATAATTTAATAATTAAGTATTTGGTAGATACTCGTTTTGATTAAAGTAAAACTGAATAATAACGGGTATTTAGTTAATTGGTAAATCTCGATATTTCATCCTTCATAAAAAACCTTGAATGAGTAATTCTAACAATATAATTGTTCACTCTTGTTACTATTTGCTATCAAAATTATGACCCAAATCGACCATCGATCTTGGCGGTGCAATTAGCAACCACTTAGCATCTAATGAAGCTTACAGTCAATTGCAAGTAGGGATATTATATCTGTCTTATTAAAATTGTGAGGTGTCAAGGGAAACCCGGATGGAACGAAGTTCCTTTCGATTAATTAGTGAAGTTATTGTAATATATTTATTTTTTACGTTACAATCAATAAAAAAATATTAACAAATATAATGTAATATAAACTTAAGTAGAGTAGGCTCAATTTTAGTACCTAATGGCTAAATAGTAACATTTTTATTTTCAGTTATGACTGATATTATAACTAAAGTAGGAAACATAATGTTTGGGATTCTATTTTATTTAAAAAAAAATTAAATTATTATTAATTAAATTAAAGTTATAATTCTATAATTAATTAAATTTAATTAATAAAAAATATACAAAAAATAATATATTATTTATTAAACAAAATTAATAATTTTAAAATTAATTAAATTTAGTAAATTAAAAATATAAAAAAATCTATATTTTTTAAATTAATTTAATAATTATTTATTCATTAAATCTACTATGGAATAATCATTTATTTATACACAATTAAATCTAATATAAGAACAAACTCTAAAAATACTAAAATTAAAACTTACATAAATAAAAACTAAACGGCGTCAAAGAACTCATCGTCATCCCTGTCAATGGCGGGGAACGTGCCCAGAAGGCTGGGAGCATTGTCACGTTGAATGGCTATGCCGATTCTCTGTGCAAGGAACAAACCAGCCCTCTGATCACGAGTAGATTCTACCAATATTAATTAGATTAATTTAATAGATTATTAAAAATATTAATTTAAATAAGGAACTTCGTTCTACTTATCGCGCGTTGAGAAAGGGGGCTAGACGGCTTCGTTCCAAAAAAGAAAAGTAAAATGAAAGCATATAAAGAATATTTTTTTTAGATTGTATACATAAAATCAAAATAATTGTAATCATGAATATTCATTATGTTGTAAAAATGCAAGTAATATCTAAGTTTAAACTTTTACAAGCAAATATAATAATATAAAAGTGTAATTGTCGGTTGTGATCGACAGGCGAGCCACGAGCTCGCGGTAAAGACTACGGTGGTTTTATTCCGTGCTTGTCATACCAGATTATAATGCGAGGCGAGACAAAACTGTTATTTCCCGGTGTAATGCTATAGTATCACATTAAAAGTCCGGTGAAGCAGTCAAAGACTGCGTTCAGGCTAACTACAAAGATCTCTACCAAAAAAAAATCGTCAATCACAGGTTTAAAGATAAATACAATTACATAATTAATGATGGTCCTTTATGCATATTATTATATTAGTCAATAAATGTTATTTATTAGGCTTACGTCAAATAAACAAATTCTTATAACAATAAAAAATTACACTACGTAGTAGTAATAGTAGGTAGCTATTTTACTGAATCCATAATATTTATATAAATTATTTTTAAATCATGTTTAACAGAGTTTTACAAAAAAATAAAGGGAAGTCGGGCATGCACTTCTAACTGCCGGGCCAAAAGACGGTTATAATCGAATAAAAAAAAATACCTTGTATCAATTAGATATTCTGCTTCAATGGTTTGACAACCAAAATAATATTTATGATTTTAGTGTCGGTCTAACTATCCGAAAAAGACAAACAAAAGGTATATATTTCTGTCCTTTTCTAACGCATGGCGTGCGCGCAGGATAGAGAGAGTTGCATTTTGTGCATTAAATTACAATTCTTGAGTACACTTTAACGATAACAATAAGCTGTCGCGAGCAAAATTGAACTGTTTGACAATAAGTTTAAGGTTTGTAATAAGATGTTACTGTTTTTTTATTGTTTCTCATAGATTTTTTGTAGCTTCTACACCCGACGTCCGTTTAGTGTGTTAATGTTAAAATACTATAATAGGTATATGTATAGCAAAAAATTGGTTGGCATTGTTAATATAATATATACTACATATTATATTAACAATGCCAACCAATTTTCCAATAGCTCGCATTATAGTCGTATTGTATCTTTAGAGGTTAATAAGAAGATTATTGGTGGAACTTATAACACTACTTTAAACCGTCAGGGGGCTGATAATATACCTCGAATGACTCTTTAAATATAATAAGACTGCTAAGAATTATGCTACTATTATATTACATATCCTCATCAGAATCAACGTCCCAATTTAATCATTGAAAGTTAACAAACAAATCTCTAGCAAAAATTTCTACCTATATAGATTATATGTATTTTATTTATTTTAGAGGCTTTCTGATTGCCTATTAAATGTTCTGTTTGCATAGAAAAGACGAATTGTCGATCAATGGTCGTCGGAGTAAAAGGTTCGCCTTCTTAGGTTCTCAGCCTCCGCTGTCAGTCTTCTTCGTTGATGACAGACCATGTCGTCACTTCCCGCGGGCAGTTATTTAGTCTTCCATCCTCTTCCTATCGTCTAATCCACAGCCTTACTGTAAGAGCGCTGCAAACAAAATGTTTAAACAATTAATCCATATGTAATACAATTCTAATAAGTTTACAAAAACAACCAAAGACTGTTATCAAAAATAGATTTCGAAGAATCAGACAAGTTGGGTTCGAACTCGAGACTGAAGTTATAACGGGTAATACCAACCTACTAGACTATCTCTACTCTCTGCTAATTTGGTCATCTATGTATTACCTACTTTGCTCTACCGTGGTCTAAAATCACCTACACGATTATAACAAATTCTCTCTCAAAAATTAAAACGACCATTTTTTAATCTACTCCAATAAAAAAATGTTTATTAGTGCGAGCTTGTTTATTAATACATTTTGCAGTGGCACCAGTGGCTAACTTTGATGAAAATACTTGACTTAACCAAAAACAAAATATATATTTTTTCAGTTTTGAAATTGCAATTAACACGTTTATTTAATTATTCTTTTAAAGGTTCTAGATCTGATATTATAATAACCGTAAAGAATGAAATATTATTGAAAAAAACACCTAACAAAATACTATTATAAAAAGATTATTCTTTAAAATAATGTGTATACCCTAAACAAGAATATAGCCGAACTATCTATTTAGCTATAACTTTTTCTATTTAACATATCACTCGTTTGGTATGGTTACATAAATCCCAACAAAAGTATGAATGAAAATGCACTGACTTACTTCATACAGTGCGTTAAAGCTGTAGTTTTTTTTTAAAGTATGTGTATTCCTATATGTGACGGGTAAAATAGGGAAGTTTGATTAAAAAAAAAATAGAATTAGCCACAAAGATCACGATCATCATGACTCACGCAATCAATTCTGAAAACATCCCTACTTAGCGTCACAACAGGCATTTTTACACATTTGTATTAAACTCATTATTAAAATGTCACCGTGAACAACACTGAATAAATCTGTTTTCATGTTAAGTGCAATAATAATTAGTATCTAAAACAATTTTGACCAACTAGAATTAAGTATTATGTAGTTCACGTTAATAATTTATTTTTCTAACCCACTACTTTGCAGACTTTTTATCTATCTGGTTTTAGGCTGACTTATAAAAACATAATGATTAAAATATAATTATAATTTTAATACTTACAAATATTCGCAGGTCATCCGCAATTTAACTAATAAATTTATTCGCTCTTCGATCGGCAATTTTAGATATCACACAAACAAAATAAAAGTCCGGTAAACACGCTCGAGTATTCGTAAACAGTAGTCAAAGTAACGGAGAAAACAGCGAACGTCAACGTTTAACAAACAGTGAGATGCGACTGACGTCCACAAAAATAGTCAAAGCATATATTTCCATCTCGTTACTGCAATGTCCTAATTGGTCAACGTCCCGGGAGGGCGGAGCTTCCGTGACAGTCGCCTGCGTCGAACGTCAAACGAAATCTTTTAAAAAGTGATAAGGCTTCGTTGTCTTCGTTGTGTTAAGTCTAGAGGAAAAAAAATACAAAAAAAAAACACACAACAAACGAACAAAAATAAAATTAAATATTAAATGTACATTAAAAATATATATATATATATAACTTTAAAGCCATCATCAAAAATAATGTTAAACATGCCATTAATGCCGCATTCATCTAAAAAGTTCTATTATGCATCCGCACACTTCTTACCACTCGTCCGTGTTTGCTTGGTTCGCGACTTAGTTATAATATTCTACCCACTAGTTGTTTGCCACTTAGTTGTCACAATGTTATTTACTTGTACCGCCTTATTGTTATTTATTTTTGTTTAAGTATCTTATTGTTTATTTAACGTAGTTCTGTACGCTCACAAATTAATTAATAATGTAATTTAAACATAGTTTCTCAGTAAGTGAATTATTGATGTAATTCTTATGAGAAATAAAGTTATTCTAAACCAAAATCCAAGTAAGTTATTAAAACAAATTATTCTAGTTTTCATCCATTTCCATTTATTATATAAATCTACCTAAACATTTACTTTTGTCATGTCATGACATGGCTCTAAGACATGAAATTCTTATCATTATAAAAGTTAAATGATGTGTTATTATTAGATTTGAGGAATTAAATTATTAATAAATGAATCTATATAATAATAATAATAATAATAATAATAATTTTATTTATTAAGGCACAAAGTCCCATTTAAAAACAGCATTTTACATTTAAATCTTAAATTATTCACTCTTGAAATTACAATTATATTTAAAAAAAAAAAAAAAAAAAAAAAAAAAAAAAAAAAAAAAAAAAAAAAAAAAAAAAAAAAAACAATAATAACTCCTACAGTAAAAACACATAAATAAATAAAATAATTAAATTTTATCATTACTTCCGGTTTACACTCCGATGGACGTCTAGCCAATATCTATAGATAGGATTATTAAGATCCTCACTAATAATCGTCAGCAGATGATTGCCAGAGCTGCGAATTCTAGCCCAGAATGACGCAATACGACCTCGAATTACTGCAAAAAAGTCGGGCACCCCCGCCTCAGCGAACATGTTTGACGCGCTGCAGTACCTTGGTAATCCCATGATAATTCTGAATGCATCATTGTACTGTACCCTCATAGTGCTAAATGTTGACTTTTTGAACTTCGCCCAAAGTTGACATGTATAAAAAGATAGGCAGTACGCACGAAACAGCACTTTTTTTACATCGGAACTGCAGCGAGCAAACCTGCGTGCGAGCATGTTACACCGTATTGAAAGTGCCCTCCTTTCTCTCTCAATGTCAGGATCATCCGATAGACTATCAGTAAGGACATGGCCCAGGTATTTAAATTCTTGTACAACCCGTACGGGTGATCCATTCAGCTTTACTTCTGGGATCGTCTCCGGACCCTTGCCAGCTCTAAAAACTAACATTTCAGTTTTATTAACGTTATAAATCATACCATGCGAGCTAGCGTAATGCTCACAAATGGACATAAGCTTACGGAGACCATTAATCGAGGGGCTGAGAAGGACCATATCATCTGCGTAACTTAAGTTGTTAAAACACACACCACCTATGTGGCAGCCCACACCAGCCCTCCTCAGCTCCTCGATGAGATCATTTACATAGATATTAAATAAATCCGGAGACGTCAGTCCACCCTGGCGAACGCCACATTCTAACCTATAATCATTAGAGTGGGCGTCACCCCATCTCACAATGTTAGTTTGGTTTCCGTACCAGAACGTTAACATTTTAACTAACGAATTTGGTACACCTGAGTCGCGCATCTTACTCCAGAGAATACCGTAATTCACGAGATCAAATGCACGACTCAGGTCCAAAAAGCAGGCATAAACTGAGGTGTTGCGATTTTTATAATAATTCACTGCATGTTTCAATGACATGATCGCCAAGTCTGTCGAGAGACTTGGCCGGAAACCAAACTGAGCATCATTTATCCTAACATTTTTCATCAGTATGGGCTGCACAAGACGTTCTAGAATTTTACCTAGAATAGTGCCTAGGGAGATAGGCCGGTAATTGGTAGCAGAGTTAAGATCACCTGTTTTATTTTTCACTATGGGAACGACTAATGTCTTCATAAGATCGTTAGGTAAGTACGAATATTTTATGCATAGATTATATAAACTACATAATTTACTAGGTAGCAAATCCCCCGCATAAAGTATATGTTCGACACTCAAACTATCATGACCGGGCGATTTGCCACGCTTCATACGCATTATTGTATCTTTGATCTTTTTCGGTGTAAAGTATAACTGGTCACAGTAGTCACCACCCCTCGTTACCTCATTAATATCTAATGAACTTGAGGAGTTCAAAGGTATTGGCTCAACCTTAAATTTATTTGCAAACATGTTTGCTATTTGGGTCGGATTCAGTAGACCGTCCACGGATAGCGGGACATTTTGTTTATGACTTAGTTTCTTTGTACTATTCCAAAATTTCACAAAATTTTTGTTGTTACAATGTGTAGCTAAAATATCCATTTTTATAGATTCTTCATTTCGCTGACACCATTTTAATTTATTTTTGAACTTTTTACGGCTATTAGCCATATTGTCATATAGCTCACCCGTGGGCGGTCTGCCGGCCGACACCCACCAATTGTAATACAATTTCGCAGTGCTATGGCTATCACGAACGTGATGATTCCATCCAGTGACAGGTTTCTTACGACCACCGGTGTGTAAATCGGCACAATGTATAGAACTCGACTGGAGGACACGTACAATGTCACAGTACAAATGATCAATAAATGTAAAATGGTCATTTAAATGCTCACATGTAATATTGTTTTCACAGCATTCACAGTACATATAATCATTTACATTTTCTAAGCGCGAGTTACAATATTTAGTATATTGCAATATCTGGGTATGCGTTCTGACTCCCCATAGGATTTTATTACATTTGTTCTTGCCACCCGCAGCTGAACCAATGCAAGCACCAGCAATATCGCACACAATACGTAGTGGGAAGTGATCTGAATAGAATACGTCATAGATAACATTGACTGACCTTACAGTGTTCCATGCCGATGTTGTGACAACACAATGATCCAGCCACCGGTGGCAGCCGTGTGACTCACTTGTAAAAGTATGCGTATCCGAATGCAACCCTAACTTTGTAATATCAGCACATATAAGTTCCTGCTCGTTACAAAATGACAACAATTCGCGACCAAACGGTGCACTCGGATGCGCATTATAATCACCCAACATATAAACTGCAGACACATTGTTTTCTTCAATGATTGCACTCATACGAGCGAGACAGTCAGTATATTCAGGTAAATTTTCAGGCTTATCGGTAGGTAAATAAACACTAAATACAAGAAAAGAATGAACGTCACTATTAAAACGAACCGCTAGCAACCTATCACTACAACATTCCAGTACGCTGACACTGGGAAACCGTTGCTTTCTCCACATTATCGCTAGTCCTCCGTAGGGTCTCCCACGTACTATGCCAGCAGAGGTATCCACCGAGGACTTTGCGATGCACGCGTATTCCTTATCAATATTATGTACAAAATTGAGGTCATGGGGCAGCAGCCAGGTCTCCTGCAAAGCCAGTATATCTGCTTGACAGCAGAGTTGCCGTACTTGTTGTACTGATCTTTTCAATGACTTACAGTTGAAAGATATCATCACTATTTCGGAGGTTTTAGTCGCCATATTTATGTTTATTTCTTTACGGTAGACGGGCGCTCACGGAATCTTCTGAATATAATACCGGCAGGCCAGAATTCAGTGCTTAAAAATGTTTTCAGCTTATGCTTGGATACTACGATTTTAAACGAGCGAAAACTAGTTGCCTGTTTTTGCTGTAATATTTGAACATCAATACATTGTTCACCGTTTGACGTTATATGTTCTTTAATATCCTCGATACTCGTAGCATTTGTAAGTCTAGATAGGTATATAGCATCTGGCATCTCTGCTACTACCAAACGACTCGAACTTGTTGCCGTCCCGC
Organism: Autographa gamma; assembly: GCA_905146925.1. NCBI lineage: Eukaryota > Metazoa > Arthropoda > Insecta > Lepidoptera > Noctuidae > Autographa > Autographa gamma. The sequence goes on from LR989880.1 coordinate 479,471, forward strand.
ACATATTCTTGTTGCGTGTATGCTTCTTTTTTGTTACTAAGGTGAAGTCTTCCTCATTATTTGACCGAACATAATTATTAACGCTAGCGGTAGCGGTGACACATGCAACGTCGCGATAAGATAAGCTTGGCGGTGCCTCGAGAACAGTTTCTGTCGACTCCTTATGTTCTCGCTCACTATTTGTAGGTAGACGTAATCCGTTACCGTTGTAAGTATTAGCAGCTGATCGTTGTGACGTCGACGGTGAGGCCATTGATACTATTTGATTATCGACCTTATTGACACTAGGATAAGTTTCCAATTTATTCAAATTCCGTGCACTCATATTTGTTCGCAAATTATTTAAATCGTTTTTAATTTTTACTTCAAATGCATCCATATCGACTTTTGCGACTGTATTTTCACGCAAGTATTGCAATTCGTTCTTCAAAATAATAATGTCCTTAAGCAGACGAGACACATCGACGTAGTCGAAAGTTACAGGAGGAAGACGGTTTAAGTTTTTAGCCACAAATATGGGTTGTACAGCGGGGTCTGACTCCTTAAGCGCTTTGATCACATCACGGATGTTTTTCTTGTTTTTATCTTCACCTTTTCTCTGAACACATTTGAGCGATAGCGAATTAAATAACTCCGACTTGCCATTTTCGATCTCAGTTTCCGTAAAATTACTCGCACATATTTGAGTAATACTCAGTTCGTCTATAATATCAATTTTATTTTGCACAAAAGTCAAGAATTCGTTAATGATTATTGACCCGGCCATAGTTCGCGGGCGCGCAGGGACATGCGCGCGTCGTCCGCGGTAGGATGCGCGATATATGATCAGTGTTTCCTTCTTGAGAAACATCCGTGAAATCGTCCTGGATAAAACTGGGATCGATCCTAGGTACGACGTTTTGTTTGTCGGGTGATGTATATTTCTCTTCCGGTGATAAATGAAAAAGAAGAAGAAGAAAAAGCGAGAAGGTGATTTTTCGCAAAATGAAAGTTCCTGCACAGAAGACCTCTTACTGCCCTACTTTCTTAGCCCAGTTGCCGCCTGGTGCAGACTTTTCAAAATTTTGCAAGATCAGGCTCCTGTGTGTAGTGCAGATCCGGAAATCGAAGCAACAATCGTTACGGAACACAATGCTACAGATGCCAAGGTTTCGGCTATTCGTCTACGAACTGGAATTTACCACCACGCCCAAAAAAGACCCGGGACCAACCAGCTCAATGCTGCAACTGTGGTGGAAATCACCCTGCACATTTTCGACAGTGCAAGGAACACGAAAATTATTTGAAGATTCTGCGGGAACGATAAGACCAAGTTAAAGCCAAGACTATGAAGCTACCTAAAACCAATATAGTGGATGAGCGACCATGGAACTCAGTTGCTGCTAATTCACAAAAAGAAATAAGAACGTGATAAGAAATCTAATGGCCACGGCCAGGGAGTGGCAATCCTAATAAAGTCAGACATAAAACATATCTCATTAAACCTACCTCAAACACAAAATCTGGAATGTGTAGGAATACAACTAGCCCTATCAAATAACAAAATCGCTTTTATTTCAGCCTACCAATCTCCCAATCTATCATTACTAACGTCAGATTTGGACGCAATTATTAATTTTCTCCCAAAAACACTAATTATGGGTGATCTTAACACTAAACATCATTATTGGTACTGCTCCCAATCCAACATCCACGGAGAAGTTCTTTTCGATCACATTCTCAACCACGAATATGACATTCACGCACCTGCAAGCCCAACCTTGGTCCACTACCACAGCACACATGTTCCCTCCACTCCAGACATTATTCTAGCTAACTCTGTCCACCATCTCTCGGAGCCCCAAGTAATCTCTGGCCTTTCTTCCAATCACCTACCTGTTATCTTTACTGTAGATGGCAAAGTCAACCGGCGCAGTCGTATCGTTTTTAACTACAGAAAGGCGGACTGGAAAATATATAGATCTCATATCAATGAGTCCATAACTCTAAATCAAGCGACATATAACTGTCCTGTAGCTATTGACCTTGCTGTTGAACGTATAACCCAATCCATCACAGAAGCAAGAGATACAGCCATGCCAAAAATATCCAGCAATGGTGATTAAAAACTCCCACGACGCATTAGGTCACAAATAAAGATTAAAAATCGTTTTCGTCGAGCGGCATTGGAGGAATCTAATCCGTACCAGCGTCGTCAGCTGTTTTCCTTGGTCAACCACATGCAAAAATGTATTAAATCCAAGATCCAAATCATAAATGATCATGCCTGGAACAATAAACTGTCCAAAATAATAAACCCTTCCTCCGACTTGTGGAGAATAGTTAAGTCAATTAACCATCAAACCGTTACAATACCCCCTTTATCACTATCTAATAATATTACCACCTCATCAGAACTTGAGCAATGTGAGACTCTAGCCAATGCCTTCCTAGAAAATATGAACTTGACCAAAAATTGGGTCACGCTGCTACTGAAAAAGCAGTTAATGAATCAATTAGTCTGCTGAACACAAAAATCAGACCATTGACTACCCAACCCTAGTCAGGCCAAAAGAAATTCGAAAACTTCTAGGAAAGCTAAAGCCCAATAAAGCACCTGGTTTTGACGGACTGGGGAATGTTCTTCTGAAAAACCTCCCTCAGAAGGCAATTGTGTATTTGACAAAAAATATTCAATGGTTGCCTACGTATTGCATACTTTCCGAAGTCCTTAAATCACGCCAAAATCATAGCCATTAAGAAACCTGGAAAAGATCAGTCCATTCCATCAAGCTATTGCCCAATTAGCCTCTTACCAAGCATAGGGAACCTTCTGAAGTCCGTTATCCTAACTCGTCTCTCTAAATCAACAGCGCATATCTTGAAACCAGAACAGTTTGGATTTCGAAGCACACATTCGACCACGCAACAGCTGGCTAGGGTGGCTGAACATGTATCCCATGGTTTAAACCGCGGTCTTTCCACAGGCATGATTTTGCTGGATATTGAAAAGCTTTCGATTCTGTTTGGCACGCCGGAACCCGTGGCGTCGCTCTAGCCATGTCTCCAGGAGGGGACCCACAACTTCAGTGACGCGGCGTCCGTAGCGGGCGTTGGCAAGGTCTAACCGCCAACGGAGGACCATTTCATCGCAGGCCTCTCGCCGCACGGCTCCGCGTTCATCCGGAGACTCGCGCTCCCCGAGCGCTTTCCGGGCCGCTGTCTGATGATATACAGCAGCCAGGACCTTTGCTTCTTGCTCCCAAGGGGGAGTGCCGGCGAGGGCGCATGCAGCTGCGTGACCCACCGTACAGTAGGCCCTCGCAATTGCCCGTTGGGGCCTACGCAGGAGGGACACGTTCTCTCTTCTGTGGAGGGCGTCTGCCCATATTGGGGCTCCGTAGAGCGCCATTGAACGCAAGACCCCGGCGTAGAGGCGGCGGCAGCTGACTCGTGGTCCCCCTAAGTTAGGAAGGAGCCACGAGAAGGCGTTAGCCGCTTTGAGAAGCCGTGTCGCAAGATCCCGAAAGTGGGAGCCGAAATCCCACTTGGCGTCCAGGATTAGGCTCAAGTATTTCATCTGGGTCTTAACATTCACCCTGACGCCAGCCACCACAATGTGCGCGTTAGGGGGCTTACGCTGACGAGGCCCAGGAAAATACAGGGCCTCTGTCTTTTCCAGGACCACCCTTAGACCCAGGCGAGCCATTCTGTTGGCAACCAAAGTACCGCCGGCAGAAGCCAGGCGCGCTGCTTCCCCATATGTCTTCCCTCGGGCAGTGACTAGGGTATCGTCTGCATAGCAGAAGATACCCATGCCCGAGAGGAGGGCGCCCCGAAGAACCCAATTGTAACCTATATTCCTCAGGAGCGGTCCACCGACCCCTGTGGAACCCCGGTGGCTACTCGACGGCGCTTGACATTGCCGTCCTTACTTTTAGCATTGGTCAGACCTCGCTTAACTTACGCAGCACCTGTGTGGTCCAGTGTGGCCGATACCAAGTACAAAAAACTTCAAGTCATTCAAAATAAAGCTTTAAAATTATCATGTGTGTGTTACATGATAATTATATTCCAGTTGAGTTTTCGCACAAACCTAAAAATACTCCACAACCATATTAAGTATCCATTTCTCAAAGATTTCATCATTAAAATTTCGCGTAAATTTTACTTGCATAAAAACCCGCGACATAGTAATATACTAGTTTCAGCAATTGGTAAAGCCAGACTATGCACTTTGTCCTATGCTCGAACTTACAATCGATATCGACTCCCCCATCACTATTTCCTTCGTGACGTATCATGACGATAGCTCGCTTACTAGACGACGCCGCTCGACCGGCCGTGTGTTCCCGACTTTTATGCATATCTACCCGCTACTCACCTTATATTTTATAACAACTTCATACTATAATAAAATGTACTTTTTGTACCACTATCATTGTATATATTATCTGGGTCCACACTAATATGGTATAAACATGACTGCCTTTATGTCATAGTTGCGTACATTGCATTAAAATTATAAAACATCGCCATGAGTCAACAACTTGTGGCAAATGAACTGCTGGCGACATCGTCATTCTTAAGGCAAGTTTAGCAGATGTGCTGAAGAAGTTAGATGCATCCCAAGACACCGTCGCCGATTTGCGCAACGAAGTCGTAGAGTTGCGCAAAATTGTGTCGAAAACAAGGTCAGTAGGGTATAATTGGGGGCTTCTGGATTACGCACTCGAGCGAAGCGGGAGTAAGTGATCCAGAACCCCCGTATTTTGATCTTATCTGATCTGTTTTTTTTTTGGATATCGATCAACCTTAATCTATGAACAAATAAAAACATTACTTATCTTTCTATTTGTGACAAAAATTAAAATAATAACAGGCGAAACCAAACGTAACAATAGTATGACGATATTGCTATATTGTTTTGATTCATCTCCTTAAAAAGAATTCAGCTTACGGTGCAAATTTACTAACTTTGATATACTATTAACATGCCATTCGTTTGCTTGCCTTATTATCTAAATAAAATGTATGAAAACGATTACCGTGAACATAAGGACAGCAGTATTATTTTATCGATATATATTAAAACTGATTAGAACAGCAGTATTATTTTATCGATATATATTAATACTGATTATGATAAACAATAAAATGATATGATTTCACTATACCATTTTTGGAAAAAGATATGATATCTAACCCTAAACGTACGATTTTAAACTCTATCCATTAAAATTAAATTAAATAAGTATGTACTTGACTGTTGCAACTGGCTTTATCGTGTACTATTGGTAAGTTTTAATATTATTCTTCCGTATTTCATCCAACATTATTATCAGACAGTATAATCAACGTTTAATATATGTATGTCTGGTACATATTTATTTCTATATAACACTATGTTTCAGCCGCAATTGTTGTTTTGAGATAGAATATCGGTACTTAAACGAAATATTAATTTAGAGTTTTTTTTTCCAGGTGTTAAACGAAGTCTGGACATAGAATTAAATATGTCACACTCACCATCCTACAGTCCTGTTTTAGATAACATTGATCGACAATGTAATGTAAGTATATAAGTAATCATCAATGTTAGCAATTGAATTCATATCTGATGCTGTTTAATAGCATAATATTATTCATTATTTCAGAATTCGATAGAATGCTCCGATCCAGTTTTTAATCCATTTTGCTATGCTCAAGACCGAGAAAGCTGGTACGCCGAAGTGGCGGAAGAAGCATGTAAAGAGAGTAGACAACAAAAAACAGAAAAGAAAAAAATAAAGAAGAACAAGATAAAATCAAAACCTTTTAAAAACACATCCTTTATCACACGAAAAGAGTCCGGGCATGTTCACCGAATTATAAAAATAATTGTACATGATATGGAAGGCCGTCAGATGCAAGAAATTGACAGTGACCCCGATAGTGCAAGCGTGAATATTCAATATTTAGTCCGTAGTCATACTGATGACATAATGGCTGAAACCGAGTATTTAGTTGCTAAAATAGTAAAAAAATTAAGTTTAACTTCATGTACCTAATTAATATTTAAAATAGTTACATTATTATTGTTATTATGTATTTTATTAATTGGAAAAATTACTGAAAATATACAACAAAACTCTTAGTTGATAAGTGTAGATGTAAGTTCTTAATTATAACATTACATATGTGCCTATAACATATTATATATCTACAATACTTATAAGTATGATAAAATTGTAAAGTTTAAATGTATAAAATAAAAAAAATATGTGTAAAATAATAAGTAAACCTAATTCTAAAAATAAAATAGCTAAAACCTTGCAATATATTAAAAATACACATAATTTAAATAAAGAATGTGCTATTTCTTAGAAGATTTATTAATATTTTTAGCAATCAGAAGTGTTCAATATTAAAAAAAAAGACAGATCACGACGAACTTAACTAGTTTTTATTACAAATTAACTTAATTTGACAATAATCCACTATAACCTAAAGTAATTCTAAAATGTAAACCACATAAAACAACCGTTAATTCTCAAACACAAAATCAACACAATAAATTGGAAAAATAACAATAAACAAAAGGAACAGTCTTACAGTATCGACGCCAACCACCTTTCAACTCGACGACCGAACAGCAAGTGAAACCGGACGCAACTGAGCGCTCGCTTTTATAGGAGGTGGTGGGGATCGAAACTGTTCTCACAATTTTGGCTTATAATACAATGTAGCAGAAAGTCTATTAAATTACCAAACAGGCAGCAAACTTCACAGCCGTGGGTAACCCCTGGGTTATTACGCTGTGTGAGGTTTAGAGATACACTACATAGAAGACATCTAAAATCACCTAATAACAAAGACCTTGAGTTAACATATAAGCGTTACAGAAACTATTGTAATAAAATACTACACAACTTAAAAAACGAACATGATGAATTAGAATTAAAAAACAATAAAAAGGATATAAAGAAAACATGGAGGACTACAACACTTCAAATAACACACAACTACCATATCAATTGCTAAACATAAAGTCAACTCCTTAAGAGTCTCTCTTCTTCTCGTCTTCTTCTCCTTAAGGGTGCAAAATTATCAAAGAACGTCCTACAAAAGTTAAATTTAAATTGTTTAACAAGTCACTAAAAGTGACCTTGTTAAACAATTTAAATGCAAACAATCTCAAGTAAACTCGTTTTTGCTATTGGATACAAATGAATCCGAGGTACGTAAAATTTTAATATCTTTAAGAAACTCCAAGTCTACAGGATGGGATGGTATATCATCTGCTTTTATGAAGAGGTGTTTAAATGGCCTAGTAAGGCCCTTAACCTATATATTTAATGTATGTTTATGTCTAAAGTTTCCAAATGTACTAAAAGATTCTATTGTTGTACCAGTGCATAAATCAGGAGAAAAAGATAATATAGCCAACTACCGTCCGATCTCCCTCTTGCCTACTATAGCCAAGATACTGGAAAAGATTATGAACGATAGGCTGACAAATTACTTGGAAAAATACGACATTATTTCTAAAAACCAATACGGATTTCGTAAAAATAAATCAACTATGGACGCAATTGAGAACTTAGTGTCGAACGTGGTTGCAAGTTTAGACTCCAAGAAGAAATGTATTGGTATATTTCTAGACTTAGCAAAAGCGTTCGATACTGTATCAATTCCTTTATTGTTACGCAAAATGGAGTTGATAGGAATACGGGGAGTACCACTTGAGCTTTTTAAGGATTACCTAAGTCACTGGACACAAATAGTAAAAATTGGAGATATTGGGGATGCGGTTGAGGTTTTAAAACAAGAGATGCGGGAAAAGATGCGGTTAAAGTACAACGTGTTCAACACCCGACTGGAATAAAGGCAAGCCAAGAAAGCACATCCACTTACCCGTAAGCCGTCCGACTCGTCCACAATCTCACGTGCATAACAGCCAGCCCCAGGTGAAGGAAATGCAGCGTACGGGTGCACTAAGTGGACACACACAAGCGTGGGAACAGCGCGTTACCCAAAGCAGTCTTTAGTTGCAATAGCACTTATAGTTAATATTAATGTTCGACAGGTTATTATTGGTTCTTCGATCTGGTGATAGCGCATCAACCAAGACCAAGCGGAAGCGACACGAGGAGCACCAGCGCAGCACACACTCGAGAACGGTCAGAGCAACTCAACGTTCTTCTTTCACTCGCGGGCACAGACCAATTCAAACTATTATCGCTCGCGCGTCCCGTCGTAGCGCTAGTGAGCAAAACGATGCCAGCGCCGAGCAACTCGATCGGGCGATCGAAACGACATATTGGTTCGCGGATACGCCACTAGATGGCACTTAAGGCTGCCTGTCCACCGGAGCGGAGCTAGGCTGCGGAGCGGAGAAACTGAGAAATATTAACCAATAGTATTGCACAAAATAGAGGAGCGCAGATTTTGTGCAATCCTATTGGTTAATATTTCTCAGTTTCTCCGCTCCGCAGCCTAGCTCCGCTCCGGTGGACAGGCAGCCTTATCCAGTCGCGTGAAAACGGCGTAAACAGATATCTTTAGTTAGATCTTTAGTTAGAGATTTATGTGAATAGTCTGTGTAATATTGAACTGCCTGAAGCTAAAGTAATTACGTTTGCTGACGACACGGCTATATTATTTCAGCACTCATCGTGGAACGATGTCAAGTTGTCCGCTGAGAAAGGGCTTCAAAACATAACCAAGTGGCTTGACCACAATCTCCTTACACTCAATCTAGCTAAAACAAAATACATAGCATTTAGTATAAAACATAATCAACAACCAAACTCCGACTTAATCTTGAAAGCGCATTGTTCAAATTGCTCAAATATGTGTAACTGCGACTACTTTACTTTAGCTGTAGAAAATGGTGTTTAATATCTTGGTCTATAAATTGATATAAACCTAAATTGGAGGCAACAAATTAGTAACTTGAAAGTTCGTATGAGAAAGGTTATACCAATATTTAAGAGAATTAGAAACTTAAAAGACAACAAAATCAGTAAAACTGTCTATTTAACTTTGTGTCAGGCTATAGCAACGTACGGTATCTCTGCTTGGGGTGGGGCAAAAAAAAACCACTCTCATTAAACTGGAAAGGACTCAGCTATGTATCCTAAAAGTAATAAACTCTAAGCACTATAGATACCCTACTACCGAGCTATATAAAGATTTTGAAGTGCTCAGCATTCGACAACTTTTTATTAAACTATTGTATTAAGACAACATACCTGCGAAAAGCATACTAATATATCAAATTTATGTAAGGTCCCTGCCTATAAAACTAGCTTTGCTGTCTTTTTCTTACTTCTTGGGTCCATTACTGTATAATCGTATAAACAAGATGAAATCTTTAAATAATATGTCAAGATTTACTTGTGGTAGGGCAGTGGATAAGTTTTGGTTTGGGTTATAATCGGACTGAAAAATTATTTTATAAATGTATTTAAAAAGTATTATTTATTTAAAGGCTGTTTTTAATAAAATAAAAAAAACATAAACATATAATATATATACAAAATTATCACATCTAATATTTATTTAATTTTTAATAAAATAATATTAACACGTTTCATAAATATTAATAAGTATCATACATATACATAATATGACAAAAAAACTTACACACATCCACTAAATTATCATTTAGTAATAATACAAAACAAAAAAAAACAAAAAAAAAAATAGTATAATTTGATTATAATATTAATAAGAGAAAAAAATACAACTTTCATAAATCATTATCTGAACGCCTTGCGTATACTACCGTGAAACCTTTTCATGTGTCAAAAAGTTTGATTCGCTTTAAAAATATATAATTATTTTGTATGAAAACGTAATGAGTAACCTACACCTAGATGTAGTATGTTTAATGAAAATTTCGGCAACCCACTAGAGCCTCAGGTCACAGTAATTCCTGCCAGTGTCGTGTAGTGACCACACATGGGTAATTTAACGGCACTAATAATTAAACAACTGTTTTCGATACTATTTATATGCCTGAAACCATACAAATATAAATGTTAGTAAATACTAATACTTACCATAGATAATATTTACAAACATGTAGATTAAATATATATAACTATTATAACTTTATCTTGTTAGTAGAAATAAAGGACAATGTGCGAACTCCCATACAAATTTTTGTTGACATAATTTTGTTGCGTCTACTAATGAAAAAAATCTTAAAATATAGAGTTTAGATTTCTGAACAATATTGTCTTAAGGTTCACTGATGAAAGAAGTCACGAATAAAAGATATTTAAGTTTTAAAGAATTTGAGGCTGGGTGTCTTGTCATTTAAGATTCGTTCAAACCATAGACTTTACATAGACATAGACCGATACTATCGCTAGTTTTCCCTTGAGCCAAGTTAGAGCACTTTTTAGTCTGTATCTAGTACATTCGTTTACTGATTTAAGTTATTTTTCGCGCAACGAGAAACTTATATACGAAAATATCGATGGTTTTAAAATTTTTAGGATAATATTAGTGTTTAAGATAGATTTATTTAAACGGCAAGCTCCATCTTCATACATAATTCACAAAAAAACTAGTTCATCAAAATCAAAATCAAAATCAAAATATTTTTATTTCTTGTAAACCAAAAAAAAAGGCGCTTAAGAAACGTTACGTTAAAACTACTGATTCTAGTTGCTCGGTTCCAAAGTGTCATTCCTATAGAGAAGAGCCGGCAAGAAACTCCATAGGTTACTCTTTTAAAAAAAAGGTTAACATCGTTGTTAAGATTACATTGCTTTAAAATATGCTACAACAACGTAAACAGCAGAATGTTTAGATTAATGTAAACTAAGACATCCAAAATGGAGGAGAAAATAGAATCGAACATTCAACTAAATTTACATTGCCGTCACATTAACAAGGGATGAACATATTGAAAATATAGAAAAATATAAAAATATAGAAGAAAAAAATATAAAAGTATACTTTACATACAATTCATATGTAGTCCTACTAAAATCCCTAACAGAAATGTCAAGGCATGTCAAGAGCCTTCTTTGAATAGAGGCTATGGGGGCAGCTAACTGAAGTAAATAAGCTAATACAATATTATTAGCAGACCGCCAGGGAGGCCACATATGCAGATGATCTAATTCCACGCGCGCTTATCCTCTACGTAGTCCTTGACCGTATAATACGCCTTCTCTATTAGTTTAGATTTAATGCACGTCTTAAACTTTTTATTAGACAAACTCGTTATTTCTTCCGGTAATTTATTGTAAAATCGAATTGAATTTCCTAGAAAAGATTTAGTATTTGTTTTAGTTAGTCTAAATCTTGGCACTACTAGTTTATTTTTGTTCCTAGTATTTAAATTGTGGTGATCACTATTAACACTAAAACTCTGTATATTTTTACGAATGTACATTATATTTTCTAATATATAGAGAGCTGGCAAAGTTAGAATATTGATTTCCTTAAATGTATTCCTTAGCGACTCGCGAGGGCTCATGCAGTAGATTGCACGAATTGCTCGTTTTTGCAAAATAAATATAGACTCCACATCCGCTGCAGAGCCCCACAGCAGAATGCCGTATGACATTATGCTGTGAAAATACGCGTAATAAACTAATTTAGCAGTGGGAACGTCTGTTAATTGCCTAATTTTCCGAACTGCGAATGCAGCCGAACTAAGCCTTTTAGATAAAGTTGTTATGTGAGCACCCCACTGTAACTTCGAGTCTATTGTAATGCCCAGAAATACAGTATCGTTAATAAAATCGAGTTTTTCGCCGTCAAGCATGAGACTTAAATCTGACTGAGACCGCACATTCGGAAGTGAGAATTTAAGGCATTTTGTTTTGGACGTGTTTAAAAGTAGGTTATTCGTTGAAAACCAATCAGATAATTTATCAAGGCCACCATTTAAATAACTAAGATCCTTCGTTTTCCTATCTATTTTGAAAATAAGTGAGGTATCATCAGCAAATAAAATAATGTTAGTTAAGTCGTCCATCATATAGGGAAGATCATTGATATATGCTAAAAATAGAAAGGGGCCTAGAATTGAACCCTGAGGCACGCCCATTCTTATTAAAGAACCCGACGAAGTTACTCCGTTTATGCCTACTTTTTGCTGTCTAGTTGAGAGATATGACAATACAAGTTCTGATGATTGTCCTCGTAATCCATAATGTTTTAGTTTACGAATTAGAGTATCATGATCAACGCAATCAAAAGCCTTGGAGAGATCACAAAAAATGCCGATGGCGTCCTGTGAACCCTCCCAAGCTTCTAAAATGTGAGACACTAACTTGGCCCCGGCGTCGGTGGTGGACCTTCCCCTAGTGAAACCAAATTGACGATGGTGGAAAATCTTATGTTTACTGAAATGTGACATCATCTGGTCTAGTACCATTCTTTCAAATATTTTACTTAAAGCAGGAAGTACTGAAACTGGTCTGTAATTAGATGGATCATTCTTGCAACCAGATTTAAAAAGAGGAATAATTTTACTGTGTTTCATTAAATCCGGAAAGGTGCCACAGTCAACACAGTCATTAAATATCTTTGCAAGAATCGGGGCAATAGTGTCAATTATGGATTCAATTACTTTGACAGATATGCCCCATAAATCTTCTGTGGTCTTTACTTTAATACAATTAAATGATTTCTTAACAATGGTAGGAGATACATGATTAAAATTAAAATTTGGAATACTCCTATCAACGAATTTTTTAAGCAACATTTCTGCTCTTATGGAAGAAGAAGGAAGAGATTTCGTTACTTCCACAGGTATATTCGAAAAGAAATCTTCAAACGCTTTAGCAACTTCTGTCTTATTTGAAATGATTTTATTATTTATTTTCAAAGACAGGTCAGTATCTCTCTGTTTACTATTCCCAGTTTCAGAATTGATGATCTTCCATACTGTTTTTATTTTATTATCTGATTTATCTATACGCCTACTAATAAGTTTAGACTTGGCTGCTAAACAAACTTTTTTAAATATTTTTGAATAGTTTCTAACATAGTTATGAAAATCAGGATTAATGTTAAAAGATTTTTTATCATAAAGACTATAAAGTGTGTCTCTACTTATTCTAATGCCTTTAGTAGCCCACTCATTAAATTGTAATTTAAAATTTATTTTAATGTCCTTTAAAGGACACATTTTCTGAAATGAATTATGTATAATTAAAAACAATTGATTAAAATCCTTATTTGGGGCTCCAGAAAATGAGTATTTATTGCAAAGATTTAAAGTAGCATTATTTTTAAATGAATTTAATACATGGTTAGTTAAGGGCCTGATTGTAATAATTTTAGTTAAAGGCAATTTACTTTTAGCTTTGATTGATACTAATTGACCCATATGGTCAGATCTTACACCAGGAATCACATTAAAGTTAAGAACCCCACCATTTGTAAAAATATTGTCTATGCAAGTAAGAGAGGTTGAAGTTATTCTAGTTGGCTCATTAAAAATATAATTCAAATTAAATGACCTAAATAAAGACAACAGTTTAGATTTATCAATAGAATCAACCAAAATATTAATATTAAAGTCACCACAAATATATATTGATTTGTTATTACTACATAATTTACTAAGTATTTCCTCCATAATATTTAAAAAAGTGAATAAGTGAGACGCGGGAGGTCTGTATACACAAAGAATAATAAGACTTTCTACCTCTGCACATGCTACCTCACATATGCGGTCAACAGAGAAAGAGGTTATGTCTTGACGTTCCTTAAATTTAAGATAGTTTTTACATAAAATCATAGACCCACCCCCCTCGGCTGATAATCTGTTGAACACACTGGCTACTGCAAAATTATTAACATGAAAATTCATCTTATCTGGTTTTAACCAAGTTTCACAAAAACAAAGAATATCAATTGAATATTTATCTACTAACAGTTCAGCATCTAGAATTTTGCCAGAAAAGCGATTAATATTCTGATGGTAAAGCAGAATGCTATCTGAATGCTTCTCTATTGTCGGCAGTGAAAGTTTAAACAATCTACATTGTTACTTAAATCTACACTTAACCTACTCTGTGTTATATCTCCTATAACTGAGTTAATATTAAAAGCTATTAAACTAGCAACTAAAAATTTATATCTTCTAGGAAGATACATAGTTTCATGGGTTAGTTGAAACCCAGTAATAAATTGGTTAGTGTCAAAAAACACTAATTTGTCACTATGACAACAAGTATACATATACAAAGTGTTATTTAAGTAATGTACATACTTATTGTGATCGTCACTTAATGTGTTTGCATAAGGCAAAGCACACAACATGATTTTACCTATATCTAAACCTAGCATACTAGTGCTTACGGTTCAAACTCTGATAGACTCACTCTTTAGTTTCTTATCTATACTCTAAGGTTCAAACTTAAAGAAATTCAGATAATTATGAGTGAAAGTAATGGGCTCATGTAAGCCATTAATTACTTTTGCTCGACCTTGCATTTTTATAGCAGAAATTCATAGGAAATATGTTGAAAAAGTAAACCTCGTGAAATGGTCACTCATTTTTTAAAAGATTTAATGTGGTTATTTCATAGTTATCAATCTAGATAAAATTAACTGGCTTTCTTGTTATATTGTTAAATGCACAAAATCGTCTATAAAATAGCTGACTGGTACTGCATGAATGAAAAACAGCATTAATTCTCAAAGAAATAAAACAACATAATTTATTTATATTTTTTATTATCTATTTTCATCCTCCCTTATCACGATATCATCCAGGCAACTAGCCGGTGCTGAGAGGCTTTAGACGACTTCCTATTGTGAAAACAAATCGTCTTTTATACACAGTAAAATCCAAAGTAAGAAGTAGAATCGGAGTCAAAAGTTCACAGCAAAATGTCGTCGTAAGTGATAGGTAATCGGAATCCTTTAACAAGCATACGTCACAGGGGATATGTCGAAAGTCCATAAGCAATCCAGATTAAAGAACAAATAATATAAATAACAACATTAATAGAAACAACAATAATAGGAGTAACGAACGTTTGAATTGACAGATCAAAAACAATGACAATTGTCAAAACTCAAAGTGTCACATTGATTGTATCCGTTGTTGTTGCCATGCTGGAATGTTTACGTAATATTATTTTAATTTCATTTATTTATTTCGGTAATGTTGGGAAGAAATAATATATCCTTAGATTATTCTTGTTCATGAAACTTCAACATATTCTAATAAAGCAGCTTTTTTAGTTTCCTAGCGAAATATATTCGTATGACTTAGTTTAGATTTAACTTTCACATGGCAACACTCAAAGTACAATTTAATCGATTGTATTTCCAATTTAAAAGATATTTTTCATACACTTAGACGCTACTTAAATAAAGCTTGAAAAAACGTAACTTATTATTTCATATAAATCTGTAATGATGACGTTTGTAGACGCATAAGAATTACATCAACAATTATTTCGCCATTGTCCTTTAATAAAAGCACGAATAATTTGGGGATTGGGGAAAAAGGAAAGTAGGTGGCGGATATTTACCGGTTTCTGGATATTTAACTTATTGATAACGTGGTCCATAGTGTAGGCATCGTTATTGCGACAGTCAAGGAAAATATGATCCAGGTTACCCTCGTCTAGACCGCATTCGCACAGGGAATTATCACGTACTCGGATTTTGTGTAGGAAAACTGGAGAACAGCAATGACCAATGCGGATACGACATATTACAGACGTAACCACCTTTGGGACATTTTTGAATTTGTAAAACCAAGGTTTAGAGGGAATTGAGGGTTGAATTGCTGCAAACGCTCCGCCTTTGGCCTTAATGGTCTCTGACCAGTAAGACTGCCAGGCCTTGAAGAGATCAACTTTGGCTTTATGGATCAAATCATAGACTTCAATAGAAAAGTGTTTCCTGTCTGCCAAGCTGCTCGTAACAGCCGCTTTGGCAGCTACATCCGCACACTCATTGCCTGCAATGCCGATATGCGCTGGGATCCATACCAGTATCACCTCTATGTCCTTACTGGAGAGAAAATACAAAGTGTTTTTTATTTCTGAGACTATTGAGCTACGGAGATTATCCTTTAAAGAATTTTTGACAATTGCTTCCAGGGCACTTCTAGAGTCTGAGAAAATAACCGCTTTGGAAATATTTGTATGAAAAGAAATATATAAACATGCCTCTAAGATGCCAATGCACTCTCCATTGAAAACAGATGACTCTGGAGGGCACTGGAATTGGAGAAAAATTTTGGAATTGGAATTGTAGACTGCGATACCAGTTCTACCATCTGGGGTTAGTTTAGATGCATCCGTATAAAATTTATAATGATCTGGCCACTTATTATCGGCGATATAAGCAAAGAGTTTTTTCTGCTTGTGGGTAGACACAGTGCAACACTTATTATTTATTGCTCCCAATTAATTTTATGTTATTAATCTTATTTTATGTTATTTTAATGAACTAATTATCGCAATTGCTTTTTAAACTCCCCTTTCCTCACTAATAATTATTATCCATTATCTGACACAACAATTTTGACCGTATCACTATGGACGCTAAACTGTCATCAAACTTGGAGGACTTGGAGGCACTGTTCAACACTAGGATGGCTGTTTATGAAGACAAGCTAGCGTTGGCAACATCCGGATCTTCTTCAGCTGCAACTTCTTCACCAAATCTATCGGCCCTCATGCAGGAATTCAAGGATTTCAAGAGTTTTGTCTTGCAAGCGCTGTCAAAACTAAAATCCCAAATGGAGTTGCTTACATTGGGTTTTGACAGGCATGAAACTGCTATGCGGCGCAAAGTGCTTCTAATCCACGGCATTGCTGAAGAAAAGGATGAGAAGGTAAATGAAATTGCATTTAAAGTATTTAACCATCAAATGAGGCTGACTGAGTTGAGCCGGGGGAACCTACACGTTTGTCACCGGCTTGGCTCAGCGAAGCGCAGTTCCAGGCCCATTCTTGTGAGGTTCTATACCACTGAACACCGTCATCTTGTTTGGGACAGCAAAAAATCACTGAAGGGTACTGGCGTCACCATCTCCGAGTTTTTGACTCAATTGCGACACCAGACTTTCATGGCCGCTCGCAAACGGTTTGGCATGACTAATTGTTGGTCAGTTGAGGGCAAGATTGTGGTTATTACTCCTGACAAGTCACGCCACAAAATTGAATCGTTGGACGAGTTGCATAGATTATCGGCTAAATATCCAGTCAACAACGACGATTGTGTGCAGACCGAAGACCCCAAATCACCGCCTGCTGACCCCATTTCACCCATTGCTAAGGTCCAGAGAAAAACCCGTCGCCGTAATTAAGTTCATAAGTTGCTTGGTAACTCGATTTAAATTTTCATAAACCGTCTTTTATGCATTGTACCGCTGCCTTCAAATATAACCTTATGTCGGTACAATTTCAACTTCTTCTCATTTAACCGTCTTTGTTTCTCTTGAACGATGACTTTTGTTTATTTAAGTAGTTTTATGTTTCACTTTTTATGCTTGTCAGTAACTCGTGTTCAACGTGTTTACATCGGTGACAGTGACATTGACAACTGTCACATGTTCGGCTGTCAATTGTCATTGATGTTTTGTCACGTTTCGTTGTCTTACGTTCCGTTCTAGGTATGTGATGGTTGTGGTGCACTGCATTAAATATCAGTTTTGTTTTGTGTTTGTCTATCCGTAATATGTGTTACGTTTAATTTGTTCCATTTTACTTTTGTTTGTGTTAATGTATGTATTTATTGTGAGTCGGGGAGGTTATTTTGTAAGCAACCCGTAGTTTTGGTAAATTTTCAATTTATTTAGTTAATTCTTTTTTTTTTTATATCTATATAATTTATTTATACATGGATAGCTTAGCTATTAATGATAGCTTTTTCTCGTGTTCTTCCACGTCAAGTTTTATTAGTGCGGACAGCCATGGCTCATCCGTCCCGCGTTCCCTGCATGAGAACCTTTCTGACCTTTTTTCTAATTACCCTCGTAATCTCCATATCGCTCATATCAACGCTCAGAGTGTTCCTGGTCATTATTCAGATCTTCTGGCATCTTTTAGCAGCGTTAATCTTGACATTCTTCTCATCTCTGAATCTTTTTTAAAGCCTTCCCTTCCTTCAACTCACTTCGCACTTCCTGGTTTTGTGTTGCTTCGCAACGACAGGACGGGAAAGGGCGGTGGTGGAGTTGCTGTCTATTTACGCGCAGATCTACCTTATAAGATGATTTGTTCTTCTCCTTCACTTTATTCTGAATCGGCTGAATACATCTTTCTTGAAGTTTTGGTCAACCATACTAAGATTTTAGTAGCTGTACTTTACAGCCCTAATCTACATGTCAACTACTTTGACGATCTTGACTTACAGCTGAATAACCTATGTCCCCAGTACAGTCACATCATCATAATGGGTGACTTTAATACGTGCTTATTGAAGGATGACGCTCGTGCTCGAAGACTGCAGAGTCTCCTATCATCTATTAATCTACACATTCTTCCCCTTTCTGCTACTCACCACTCCCCTAATTGTTCTCCCTCTTTGCTCGACCTTATGATTGTCTCTTCTCCTTCTAATGTTTCTGATCATGGCCAACTTCCTGCATGTTTCTCCTATCACAATCTAATCTATCTCTCTTATCGTATCCGTACCCCTAAGCGTAAACCTCAGCTATTACATTTACGCAGCTTTAAGAGTATGAATCTGGAGGCACTGCAGCGTGATGCGAGCAGTATCGACTGGAGCCTTGTGGCAGATACCAGCGATATCGATGAGAAAGTGTACCTTTTTAATAATATCATACTGAAACTTTATGATCGACATGCCCCAGTGCGTCTTGTCAAAGTTAAGCGCGAACCGGCCCCATGGATTTCGTCTGAAATTCTAGATGCCATGGCTCGGAAGGACAGAGCTAAGAGAAGATACGAACGCAGAACTACGATTGAAAATCTGTCGCTTTATAAAATTGCACGTAACCGCTGCAATAATCTATGCCAGACAGCCAGAAGAAAGTACTTTCATGATAATCTGGTTGACCGTAGCTCTGGCGAGGTCTGGAAATTCCTCAGGTCTGTAGGCGTTGGTAAATCTCCTGAGAAAGCTTTTAAGCATATCGACCTTACGGCCCTGAATAATCATTTCTCTCTGCCTCCTATAATTCTTGATACTGCTACAAAATCTTCTACACTACTCGAACTTTCCTGTCACCCTGCACCTCGCTGTCCTCCTTTCTATTTCTCTTCTGTGGCCTTAGAGGACGTCAAAAAATCATTATTGGCCATCTCATCCTCTGCGATCGGTAACGACGGCTTGTCCTCCCGTATGATTCTCCCTATCCTTCCACAATTACTTCCCATCCTTACTCATATCTTTGATTACTCTTTGACTTCTTGTTCCTTTCCCTCAGCCTGGAAACTCGCTCACGTAGTTCCTCTTCCTAAAACTTCAAATCCATCCTCCTTTGCGCATTTCAGGCCTATATCCATACTTCCCTTTCTCTCTAAAGTCCTTGAGCACGTTGTCCATCGTCAAGTATCCCATTTCCTAACGTCCTTCAACCTTATTTCCCCATTCCAATCTGGTTTCCGTCCCGGTCATAGTACTGTGACTGCCCTACTCAAAGTTACCGATGACATTCGCTGGGCTATGGAAAATAAATCTCTATCTATCATCGTGTTACTTGATTTTAGCTCGGCGTTCAATTCTGTGGACTTTGATATCCTCTTAGGCCTCCTCCAAACATCCAATTTTTCCTCTTCCTCTCTGGCTTGGTTTGGATCTTACCTTAGAGGCCGCTCGCAGCGCGTCCGCCATGAAGAGTCTTTCTCTGATTGGTGCGATCTAGTTGCGGGCGTGCCTCAGGGTGGTGTCCTATCTCCTCTTCTTTTCTCCATCTTTATTAACTCTGTCTCCTCCGTTATTTCCTCTAATTATCACTTATATGCAGATGATTTGCAGATCTATCGTCATTTCCGATTATCTGAAGTGGAATCTGCTATCAAAGCGATGAACAGCGACCTGGCTAGTATCAGCAAGTGGGCAAGGTCTTATGGCCTGCAGATAAACCCCGCTAAGTCACAAGCTCTAATAATTGGCAGCAGGCATTACCGTAACGCGCTTGATCTGTCCTCTCTGATGCCTCTCAGTCTCGACGGTGTTGTGATCCCCATCTCCAACACAGCTAAAAATCTTGGGGTAATTTTGGATTCACATTTGTCATGGCGTGATCAGGTCAACGAGGTAAGTCGCAAGGTACACTTCTCCTTCCACTCGCTGAAGTGTCTCCAGACCTTCCTACCTTTGAAAACTAAAATTTTATTAGCTCAATCATTAATTCAGCCGATCATTGACTACGCCGACGCCTGCTACCTTGATGCCACAGAGGAGCTACTAAATAAACTTGAGAGATTGCAAAATATTTGTATCCGTTTTGTTTATGGACTCAAGAAGTATGATCATGTTTCTCACTTCCGCAATGAACTCAAGTGGCTCCCGATCCGCCTTCGCAGGAACACTCGCATTCTATGTCTCCTATATAATATTCTTCATAATCCCTGCTACCCTCCTTACTTGCGTGAGCGTTTTTCCTATGTCCGTTCCCCCGATGTCCTTTGTAGATCCCATCTGAAATCCCACCTCAAAATCCAACCCCATTCTACTGATTTTTATTCCTTCTCCTTCACTGTTCACGCCGTCCGACTGTGGAATGCGCTGCCGCCTAATATACGTGACTCTCCTTCCATTTCTGTCTTTAAAAGAAGGACAAAAGAACACTTTCTTTCCTCTCTTGCTTAATTTTTATCCATGTACTTTGTTTTATATATTTTAGTAGTTTTGTTTATATTTTGTGTATATGTTGCGATTTTATATTATTTTTTATTAATATTAGTTTATTTTATTTTTCTTCTTGTACACTGTGTCTATGTCTCTTTTTTTTATATTTCCTGTCGTAGGTCTGCTGGAAGAAATTTCATTTGAAATAAGCAGTACCTTTGTACCTTTATATCTGTATTATTAAGTATTGTTTGTCTATTGTGTGTACATAAATAAATAAATAAATAAAGAGATCACTAGCCTGAATAGTTTCCTTATTCAGACCAATGTTGGAAATAAAATTGGGAAGAAAATGAAGGGAATTGTAAGGGGAGGAAAATACTGGGAACTTATTACACTGGCGAATTGGGGCATTTCCTCCAACCATACGTATCTTTCTTAGAGATTTTAAAACTAAAGGTATGTCCTTGTGTCTCCAGTATGTACTACGTCTGCTTAGGTCGTCCAGAGTGGACAGTTTCGGCAATAACTTGTGTTTGGCGTTTAAAAAAGACTTGTACATAAATTTGTCAGCAAGGTATTGTCTACGAAGGAGAAGAGGAGGGTCGCCACTCTCAACTTGCAATGCGTTTATCGGGGTGGACCTCATGCAACCCAATACAATGCGGAGAGACTTTGACTGGATGTTATCCAACTTAGCCATTGCAACTCTGCTGCAAGGCTCTAACCAGAAAGTGGCATAATCTAAAAGGCTTCGTATTGTGGCATTGTATATGAGTTTAAGAGTAAAGGGGTGAGCACCCCACCAAACACCTGCGAGAGCCCGTAACAAATTAAGCTTCTTCTCACATTTATTATAGACGTAGTTAACATGGAAAACACCGGACAATTTGGAATCCAAGATGACACCCAGAAACTTAACCTGGTCATCGAATCTAATAGGAGACCCATCAATTTCTAGGTGCACATCTGGAATAACTCTTTTCCGAGTAAAAACTATTACGAAGCTTTTAGGGGCTGATAAACTGAGACCATGAGAGACTAGCCAGTGATTTAGGGAGTTGAGGGATACCTGCATGGACCCCGCAGCTTGGTCGATGGATGCTGTTGGCAGATAAAGGCACAGGTCATCCGCATACTGCAAAACTTGACAGTTGCTGTTTAGGGACCTATGAAGGTCGGATATATAGATGCTGTAGAGCAAGGGGCTGAGGACTGAACCCTGAGGCAGGCCTCTCCAAACCGTTCTGGGGACAGAATTTGAACCAGGGATGTGTAGCTTGACGTTACGTCCAGACATAAGATTGCATATACATTGACACATCTTTGTCGGAATACTCAGCTG
Organism: Autographa gamma; assembly: GCA_905146925.1. Lineage (NCBI taxonomy): Eukaryota > Metazoa > Arthropoda > Insecta > Lepidoptera > Noctuidae > Autographa > Autographa gamma. The sequence goes on from LR989880.1 coordinate 501,543, forward strand.
GCATAATTTACTTCTGAGCACGGAAAGAAGGACACTGTCGTATGCAGCTGAAATATCGAGGAAGACCGCCAAAACGGACTCGTTTTTTGAAAATGCGATCCGCGTATCTGTAACGAGAACACCAATGCTATCCATAGTGCTAAATCCCTTACGAAAGCCAAACTGAGACTCTGCCAATAGGTCGCGACTCTCCACAAACCACTCCAACCGGTTTTTAATTAGGTGCTCCAGGATTTTACCAATGACGGGTGACAGGGCAATCGGTCGGAAGTTATTAGGACTATTGGGGAGTTTTTCGGATTTCAGGATGGGGATGATGAGTTGGGTTTTCCAGCTGTCAGGGATGTAGGCGAGTGAGAAGCAGGTGTTGATCAGGGATAGGAGGTACTGGCGACTATGGACACTAGATGTTTTGTAAAAGGAATAAGGAAATCCATCCACCCCTGGGGCCGAGTCATGGACGTGGTTTAGAACTACTTCCAACTCACGCAATGAAAAAGGTAGATCCAATGGGTCGTTGGCTGAGGCGGGGGGCATGGCGGAAGAAGGACATTCCTCATTAAGAGGAACATAGGGAGGGGCGAGATTATCCAGAAAGAAGAAGAAGAAGAGGTTTTGACGTTTGACGTCTGTTTCTGCAAGTCACCTGTGCAACTTTTAAAAAGTAAAATACATAAATAAAACTCAAAGTTAATTGTAACTGTTTAATTTAAGAACTTAGTGAAAAGTGACATTACATACATTGTAGTGAGTGATAAATGGTGCGTTTGTGGGCTGTAAAAGACCAAAACAAAAATAACTTTTTCAGTTTTTTAATACGGCTACCCGCCTAAATTAATAACAAAGTTAGTTGACAGTGGCATATTTGTTGACATTGTTGCCATCAACAAAATAAACTTTGAGAAGGATTTTTAACATCTCGCTGACTACAGCGCCATCTGTCTCGTTGTGACAAACAACCGATAGATTTGTTCGGTGAATCACCTGTAACGCCATCTGGTCTGTTTCTTCGGTACCACCTGTGAACACACTCATTCTCAACAATGCCGGGCGTCAAATGCAAAGGTTGCGCGCGCTTTACCTCCGTGCTAGATGGCGCTAGGTGTAGCAAATGCTGTATGCAATATTGCAGAATGTGTGCAGGGATCCCTGCGAACACCAAGGTTTCTTCCAAGTGGCTATGTCCCGAATGCAAAAGAAACATTGCTAGGGACAACAGGAACGAAACCCCAGTCAGAGGCCCCGCGCAAAGTCCCCCCAGTGTTGTTGCAACTCCCCCGCCGTCTGTGGATTCTATTGCTTACTCTACCACCCACGACCAGTCGCCGGCAAATGGTACTGACTTGCACGTCATCCTCGTCGAGCTGAGGGCGGTGCGTGCGGAAATACAGGTGTTCAGAAAGGAAATGGAGGTGGAAATGGCGGAACTCAAGACCACCTTGAACACCTGCAGCACACGCATTGACGGTCTTGAAGCCAGGGTGGACGCATTGGAACAACGCGCTACCTCAGGCCCTGCGAACCCGGGGAGTATAGAAAACATTGTGGAGGAGCTAAAGCGTGAGCTCAATGACAGGGACCAGGATCTCCTTGCCAACGACATTGAGGTGTCAAATTTGCCGGAGGTAAAGGCGGAAAACCCGGTTCATATTATAAAGGTCATTGGACAGAAGCTAGGTGTCGGCTTGGATGATCGTGACATCGTCAGTGCAGAGCGCGTTGGCGGGAGGCAGCTCAACGCTACTAACTCAGCGGGCCCGACTGTATCTCGTCCGCGGCCGATCGTCGTGCGCCTCGCTCGCCGGGATCTGCGCGATCAGCTTCTAGCGAGTGCGCGAGTAAGACGCGGAGCGAGTACTGCGGACCTCGACATGCCAGCACCAGTGCAGCGTTTCTTTTTGAACGAGCGGCTGACTAAAGCCAATCGCCTGTTATTTCGGAAGGCACGGGACGCTGCTGGCACTCTTGGCTGGAAATTCGTCTGGACCAAGCAGGGCCGCATCCTTGTCAGGAAGGCTCCAGGTGACAAGACGCAGAGGATTCGCACGGAGGAGGACTTATCCCATGTCTTCCACACTGGAAATGAGACGGTTTAAATGTTATTGTTTGTATTTGATGTATTTTTATCTATTTTTCTTTTCTTTGGGTAATATGTGTCACAACCTCATTCATAATATGCAAACAAACTATAAACCAGATAAGTATAAAGCCTCATTATTATTAGCATTACTAAGTCAAATTTTTTCAATACATTATTTTCCTATTCTTTATACACAAACAACATTTACATATTATTATAATTCTCTAAATACATTAGGTACACTTAACCATATTTATTTACAAATAATATTTACACCTGCACTTAATCCTAACTACTTACACATAATACTGACATTTAATCCTAGCAACTTACAAATAATATCTACACCTAATCTATTATATTTACAAACTATATACATAAACTGCATACAAACTCACACTGAACTTACACACCTCACCTACATACCTTCATACCTAAAGCCCACACATTCTAACACTTATGGCTCCCAGTAAATATATTAAGTTTGGACTTTTCAATGCAGGCTCCTTAGGGACAAATCAGGACGAATTCCTGATTGCCATGGGTAACCACTCTGTGGATATCATGGCTATCAATGAAACATGGCTGCGGAAAGGGGAACAGGACCGCGCTCCTAGTGTTGCGGGATATAAATTTAGACATATCCCACGACCTGTGTCTAACCGAGGTGGGCGTGGCGGAGGAGTCGCTTTTTATATAAAGAATGGCATGAACGCGCGTGTAAAGACTCATCCTGTACACCCTATTGTGGAACAGCTTTGGCTGGGCCTCACTATTAATAAAAAAAAGCTACTTATTGGGACTGCGTACCGCCCGCCTTGGCAGGACTTGGAGCTCTTCCTTGATGCCATTACTGCCAGTATTAGTGCGCTGGCCCCATATGACAATCTCGTTCTACTGGGAGACCTGAACGTAAATCTTTTGAATACAGATAGCTCAAAGTCTAGGCTGCTTATGGGATTCTTTTGTAACTTCAACCTGGTCCAAGTAGTTACAAATGCCACACATTTCGTGGGTGAAAGTGGTACCCTCATCGACATTATTTGCACTGATGCTTCGACTCGTGGTGTTGAGGTGAGCCACATTCCTGAGCTAGGACATCACTCGTTTATCACGTGTGAAACAGTTTTTAGGAAATCCAAGCCTAAGCCTAGGGTCATTGAGTTTCGTCCCCTTTCAGAAATCTTGCCAGATCAATTCCATCATGATCTTGACCTTATACCATGGTCTGATATAGGAGATATAAGCGATGTTGATACTATGGTTGATACTTTGAACTCCTACATGATTCAACTTTTTGACCTTCATGCTCCCATTAAGAAAAATACATTTTCTAAGCGACCTACACCCTGGATCACTGACAATATTCGGCTAATGTTCAGGCTGCGGGATGAAGCTAGAAGCAGATGCAAAAAAACGAAGGAACCGCATCATAAGAATTACTATCTTGATTTGAAACATGAGGCCGACGCCGCACTTGTAAGGGAAAAAACCGCGTACTTCACAAAACACATAAATGATATGACCCCAAATCCTAAGCTATTGTGGCGCAACTTGAAGGCCGATGCTCTTCCAGACCATCAAGAGAGGTTTCTACCAGTTAATTTTAATGATCCTGACAGTATTAACGCTGCTTTTTTGGACGTTCCGGGAAACAAAAATGATAATCTTTCTCTAATGTCCTGTTTCCAATCTCGCAGACATGGTACAGCCGTTTTCTCACTGACCAGAACCAACCAAGACACGATACTCAAGATCATCAGGGGCCTGGGGTCCAATGCTCGGGGTGTTGACGGTATCAGTTTAGACATGCTAAAACTTACTCTGCCGAACACACTGCAAGCTATCACTGATATCGTTAACAAATCAATTGAATCGCGCATTTTCCCCAGTCTTTGGCGACACGCTACTGTTTGCCCTATCCCTAAAGTTAGTGACCCGGAAAATTTTAGGGACCTTAGACCAATCAGCATTCTGCCCTGCCTGTCAAAAAGTTAGTTAGCCTTGAGCAACAGCTCGATCTGCAGTTCTTTTTATAACAGCACCTACTCCATCAGGCGCTCCTTTGCCATGGCCAGACTCACTATAGTTCCACGAAATGGTTCTGATAGAGCTCAAGTATATATTCAAATAGGAAATGAGATGAAATATTTTTTTGTTTCTGTACTGGCTCGATGGAGAATCAGAAATAAAATGTACTGTATGAATGCCTGTCTTTGTTTCACCTATATATTCAAGGATGGGTACTATGTGAGCCCATACAGCTGATATGTCATGACGAAGGCACTCACTCACCGTACAAAATGATTGTACTTGCTGTACCTTCTCATCGTCCAGGTAATATAGAACCGAAGTGTGTAAAGTTAACTGTTTACGGCTACCACCAAAATGGTATGCCTGGATTTCGTCACTGCATTTGACTGCATAATTCTCACTGTAATCAATATGGATAATGCACTCACCCTCTTGGAGATGTTCTTTTAAATGTTTGAAAGCCTTTTGTTGAGCAACTATATTTCCACAATGCATAAGGTACTGATCCAGTGTTGCTCCTAATTTTTCAATACACTTTTTGGGTTCTTCCCGTATTTTTAATTTCTCAGTTGTTCTTATTTTTCTAGCTGTCCCTTGTATTGTTTGTTCTTTAGTTTCCCACTGCCAGTACGTAATTTCGATTGAATTATCAAATTCCTGATAACATACTGCCTTATTTTAGCATGCTGAACAGGTTCTGTGCAAACAATCAACATTATACACGTCGCAACATATCGAAAATAGAAAATCTTGAGAAGTCTTAGTTGTTAGGATCTTACGCTGATACAACGCTTGAATAATTAAAGCCATGTTAGTGTGCAATTTGCATAAACAAGTGTCTCGTGATCGAATATCGGGCAGTAGCACCCAAAAGGGTCTCATCTTACAGAATGCTGAATAGCTGATAGTATAGGAAGAAGATTTTAGGAACTTTTTATGCAGATCAACAAGAGTGTCTCTAATGTACCGCTTTTGTTTACGAACTTTGTTTCTTGTTATACATTCCTTTTTTCCAGAGCAAAGCCGACTATTTTCGTCGTCTTCAAAAAATACTTCGATTTCTTTTCGCAGAACTTCAGGGAAAGATGTTATATTATGGTTTTGTGTTTGTTTCACTTTTTGTTTCATTCTACAAGTATTTCGATCCGTCAGAGCTGAGGTTCTTTTCTTTATTTTTGCTGGCATTATTCTTTGTACTTGTTTTTTGTAACGTTCATTTTGTCGCTTCATTTTTAATATGATTTGTTTCAGATGATTTATTTCTTTATCTTTATTATATCGGATACGTCTCACGGCAGAAGAGACAGGTGAAGAACATAAAGGAGATTTTCTATCTAATGGTGTAAGCTCAGAATTAGAGAATAACCTACTGCTCTGTTCACTATTGCTACGCGTAATTCTAGATGGTCCTGGTACTGGTGACTCTACCTCTCTGATTACTGACTGATAATGTAAAGGTGGTTCATTAATGGGGTTTTGTTCAGTATCCGACAAAATGTTGGGACTTTGTGGCGGAGTGTTTTGTTCAAGTAAAGCCGTTGTTATTTTTTCTTGCTTCTTTTTTAGATAATAAGTCTTAAAATTAGTTTTCCATCTCTTTCTCTGTAGTCGTTGTTCTCTAGGTGGCATTTCATTTATTGGAAGCTGTTTCTTTTGTTCCTATCTACGTATGTAGCTTTTTCTATTCTTTTCTTGTTTTACTGCCCATAACTCTGCATTATTTTTTATGTTTTCGTATCTCTTTTTCTCTGCGAGCCTCTTTTTTCAAAGTCTTTCTTCTCTTGCTTGTTTCTTCGGTTTTGCCATCGTGATTTTTCAAATAGATCTGAAATAAGAAAAACGGAATCCCTAAAAATCATGTAATTGTAATCGTCTATGAAAAGAAACCTAATTCATCTGGACATCTAAATTCATCTGGCCTTAAGAGCCAGATAAAACCAGACTAATGCGAGCCAGATAAATTAGGAATTTGAAGATAATTAAGCTCTGCTCTTTTATTTATAAACTTACAAAAGTAATAGTGTAATTAATGTTGAAAAAAAACCTGATAACACACTTTGTTTTCATAACAAAACATAAGGCCATATATACAATTAATAAATTAAGACAGATTAATTATGCCGCTTACCTTACAATCGCCAGACGACGAGATCTTCGCGCACTTTTTCGCCTAATACACGCGACGCACACCCACTCCACACCACGGTTCGGCAGTGACTGGCGCAGCCAATCACGAGTCGATTTTGTTATATGAAATACTTGATGTTTACGTTGAATTCTTGCATGGCAAAGATGCGCCAGACGAATTATCACTTTAGTCGGGGACAATTTTTAAAGTATTGTAATTACTAGAATTTACAAGTATTTTGAATTGAAGTATGATAATATTGAGAAATAAACTTTCAAATATCGATACAGCTTACAATATTTTTTGTATTTCGAGTATTGGCACCAGGAAACAAAATTGTTTAACAAAAACCGACGTTGGGACATACCAGATTAATTAGAATTGACTATTATCTGCAAACATAATTAATATTTGATTAAATTAATCGCATTAGTAATATAAGGCCATGATACATATTATCTATTTACATAACACCTGCAAAGGATATTTGGGTAGGACATTGCATTCTTATGTTCTTCAATGAAAATGTTGTCAAAACTGTGTTTCAAAGAATCACCACCCCTATAGTTGTTATTACGATTTCTGTCTCCATTCTTATAGATTGGGCATACTTCCGATCGTTTCAGGGAAGAGGGAAACACTTCTGTTTTAAACATTGGTTGAAGATACTTTCAAGGGGACGTACGAGAATATTTTTATGATTGTTAGAATACCCACAATACCAGAAGCTAGATTTTCAATGTTTTTAGATTAACTACAATTTTACGGGTAAAAACAATAAAACAAGCAAGTCATTCAAATAATATGATGTATTGTTCAACATAAGACCAATAAAACATAGTAGTTTCTAAAAATATTAGGTTATAATCAACTAACACGTACTTGTCCGTTAATGTACTACATAAACATTCTGTTTCTGTTGCGAGAAGAGTTTAGAGTGGAAGTAAAAGACACAAAATTCACTAACGCGGATTATATAAACCACTTTAAAGTAAAATAACGGCCACAGCTCAATAATTAAGTAGTATGGTGTTTAGGTCAAATCAATAACAAATTATAACTGACTTACAGTAAGCTCCTTCTAAGTTACACTTCCACTCACACTTACTTCCAGGGAGAGATGTTGTCGACTCGGTGGTTCGCGTTCGAATGCCCGACCGCAAAAGACACTTTGACACTTGTCACGTGATCGAAAGGAGACTCTCCAATCCAAATATTACCGGAATATTTTTTTAGTTTGATATTAATTTCTTGTATTCAAAGTAATATTATTTAAAATGATTAACGAATTTAGAAAAAGATTTAGTGAAAATATGAAATGTCTAACAGACGGCCGTCCTGAGAAAGGAATGACCTCATTTCTTTCCGGCTATTCGAACGCGTTTGTATGCCCCTATACAAAACCATCGAGTCGTAAGCTAGTAACATTCCTTATAAATCAATTTTTTTTTATGTGTACACACATAAAAAAAAAAAACATTCATAATTATAATATATATTTTTTTTGTAATCAAGTTGACTTAGACTAAAACTTAATTATATTACAATTTAAATGAGGTCGTACACTTGAATTAATTTAGAATCATTTTGATTAGCGTGTTTACGTGGTTACATGGTCGCAGCAGGGAACTGAAACCAGTGGCGTGCATTGGTTTTCAGCCATGGTAGGCACAGACTCGTACGTACTACGATACCGTCGTACCAATTTCTGATAGAATCACTATTTCAACTTGTAGGTATAAGTTTATATAAAACAATCTTTGTAAAGCTAACTGCGAACAGCAGCCGAATCCGCGATTCAGGACTCGCGACGAGCAAAGGGTCGCGATGCGGAGAGCTTATGGTTGAGGACTCATATTTGTGTATTATTCTGAATAAGAAAACGAAACTGAACATAATAGTAAATATATTAAGCCATAGTCAATATGACCATTCGAGATCAACATTTTTCTTACCTACGTTATGTATTACATAGCCAAAAAAATAATCAGACGTATTATTTTACGTGCCAATATATACTATTGTCTTGTATGTTTAATTTACTCCCATTTTTAATAAGATTGTAACTAAAAACAATCACTTAATATCATCATCTACTACAACAAAATGTTTTCGTCGTAGTTATTCTCGTAGGTATCAATTCACGCAACAATTTCGTATAACAATCAAGAAACAACGAATAACATAAAAAGAACAGTTCGTCCAGCAGCACACCGCTAGTCAGGCAATATTTTCTAACATTTTGAGTTAATAATTACTGAGAGCCTTACCTTTTAAGTTTTGTCAACAAACCCCATCTGATGGGTTTGTATTGTAAATTTGTAATTACGCACGTATGCTATCAAACATATTTCAATTTCGCCACAATCTTAACATTCATACACATAGCTGTTTATTAGTGCTCCTGTTCAATTATTCAATTAATCAATCACAATTAATAGAAACTTGTTACGAAAGACAAGACGAAAACAGGCGCGCGAACTATCAAAAACTTAATAAACAATCTGCCACAGATAATAAATATCGAAAAACGATCAAGTTGCAACACAGAAATAAACAATAAAAATATTTATTAAAAATAAATATAATAAACATTAATAAATAAGTAAATAATATTATGATAATTAATTATATAAATTATAAGTATTTTAAAACGCAAGTTTCTTTTAAAATACAATAATTACCTACTGGAATAAGAATTGACAAGTGCGGTGAACAACCCAAAAGACTTTTGCTCCAAAACGAATATGAGAGTGAAAAGAAAGTAAAAGGACTGAGGACTGCGAGGACTCTTTATGTCTATTGGCAGGTAGGCTAGCTTACTGTAAGTGTAAAAAATTACGTATGTCAAATGTCAAAGCACCACTCTTAGCAAAAATAGGGTTTTTTGTTTTTGTCGTATAATAAAAAGTCAAGATGGCGGCGTATTATTTCCCGTTTTTGGATGCCTTATTGTAGGCACAATTGATACATGCTTCCACATATTTGCGAACGAAACGTTTCATTTTTGGAAACCAGTAATCTTGTTTTACTTTATCAAGCGTCTTCTCTACCCCAAAGTGACCCATCTCGTCATGGCATAACTGGCAAATACGCCATTTAGCCCCATTAGGCACCACCCATTTCCTTTGATCTCCTACGACTCTATAAACTTTATCATCCTGGAGGACAAAGTTCTTAAAGATGTCTTTGATCTCCTTTTGGTTACTCTGCAGGATCAGCTTGATATGTTGCAGCTTTGGATCTGACATTTGGACTGTTTGTAGCCAATCAGTCGTATTAATATTCATTATTTCGTATTCCCGACCGTCTAAGAGTTCCTGGGAATCTGGTTTATCGACAGGGTTACGGCTCAACGCATCGACATATCTCATGTTGTCGCCTGGCCTATATTCAATAGTGTAGTCATACTCCTGCAACAGTAACCACCACCGGGCTATGCGAGGTACGAGATCTCGTTTAGTTAGGGTGGTTCTCAGAGCGTTACAGTCCGTGTAAACTTTGAAGGGTATGCCAATCAAATATATACGAATTTTTTTTAGAGATAGAACAACAGCAAGCGTCTCCAATTCATATGAATGTAAGTATTCTTCATCTTTAGAGGTCTGTTTGCTGAAGTATGCTACAGGTCTAGGTAGAGACAGTTCGTCTGGCCTTTGTAACAGAATGCCGCCTACTCCTAATTTGCTGGCATCGCAATGCACCTCCGTTATGTAGGTTGGATCGTACAGTGCCAATATGGGACGTTCGGTAAGTTTTGTTTTAATTATATTAAACGCTTCTTCTTGAGGACTACCCCAAACCCAGGGGGTATTTGCTTTTGTCAGGTAAGTCAAGGCTTAGCGATACTAGCAAAATTAGGGACAAATCGTCTGAAAAAGCTAGCAAGACCAACAAATTGTCGGACTTGATGAACATTACTAGGTGTTGGAAATAATGCCACGGCTTCGGTTTTCCTACTACCAGGCCTGAGGCCATCTTTAGAGATTTCATAGCCTAAATAGTCTAGCTTGGTTTCAAAAAAATAACATTTTTCAATGTTCAAAGTTAAACCCGCTTTACGTAGGCAGTCTAAGATTTTTGTTAATTTTTCCAGACCTTCGTCTACATCAGTTGAGGCAGATAGTATGTCGTCCATGTAAGGTAGGGCCAAGTCAAATCTATCCTTCCCCAAAGCTTTATTGATCATATGTTGAAAAACTGCTGGTGCGTTAACCAGACCAAACGGCATTCGTGTGTATTCGAAATGTCCATCTGGGGTCACAAAAGCTGTCAAATGCATAGAGTCTTCTGCCATCGGAATTTGATAGTAGCCTGACTTTAGGTCTAAACTTGTAAATAGTCTTTTACCGTTAAGCCTATCCAATTGGTCATCTATAACTGGCATAGGGTAAGAATCTTTGACAGTCTTTTTATTAAGCGCCCTATAGTTCACACATAAGCGATAGTCGTTGCTCTTCTTTTTAACTAAAACAATCGGACTCGCATAAGAGGAATTAGACTCTTTAATAATTTTATTATCAAGAAGCTCGTTAACGAGCTTCTGAACTACGATTCGTTCACTATATGGTAACCTATAAGGCTTATATGAGACTGGTGAGTCATCATTAAGTGTAATGTGCATCTCCGAAATAGTGGATGTCCCTAGTTCACCAACATTCAAGGCAAAACAGTCGCGATATTTATTTACCAAGGTTAATGGTCGTTGTTTTTGTTCAACAGTAGTCTCAGAACCAATTTTTAGCATATCTAGTGTCAGGGGGGTAGGACTGTCTTTTATTGGTGTCTCAATAGTCAGTTTGTGGATGCCTAACTTCTCAGTCTTTTGGAAATCACCATACATGTCAAGCGAGATTGGAAATAAGTTGGCTCTAGCTATAAGCTTTCCCTTATTCAGTACATGTTTATTTCCCGAAAGATTAATAACTAATATTTTCCCTAAACCCTTATTAACTGAAAATAGACCTTGGGGAATTATTATCTCTTCATCAGTTTTGAAACTGGTGTTACCTGTTAAATATATTAAACCTGTATGATTGTTTCCTAAACAGATGTTCACTCCACTCCACTAATCTCTATATCTGACTCCACATAGACTCCCGATATTTCCGTTTCGGCCGTCTCTGAATAAAGGATCAAAGTAGTACTAGTTTTGTAGGCCTTTACTTCGGATAACTCGGTAAGACTTTGACCTATAAGTACATCAGTATTAATAAACTCGTCGCCTACAATAAATGCTTCTACTACAGCAGTAACAAAATCCACGTTTATCTCAACAGACACTTTACCTAATGGAAATATCGCACCTGCTGCGAAACCCTTTAATAGAGGTAATCCCTCTGTTAACGTATCTAGTTCCAATTCTATTGCTGTTCTCTGTCTTATAAGCGTGCATTCGCTACCGAAATCAACAAATGCAGTTTTTTGTGTTCTATTTAACATTATTTTCTTATTATAAATATTTTTACTAGGTTTACTTGACTCAATCAGCTGTACCTTGTTTACATTAGGAGTGTTTTTATTATCCTTATCCTTTTCCTTCTCTGAATCGCGCTTACAGTACTCTGTTAAATGCCCCATTCTATTACATTTTGCACATTTTTGTAATGGTTTCGTACATTTCGGAACAGTATGCCCAGGCTCGGAACAATTATAGCAATTTATTTTAAATGAAGGATTTTTATTGCTCCGCGTATTCTCTTTAGATTGTGCAGAGGTTTTCTTAACTTCCCTTACATTTTTACTGGAAACACTACGTAAATATTTAAGGAGTCTACTCGGTCGTTTAAAATCAGAACCTAACGCATTAAGGCGAATATTATTATCATATATACCCTGCACAATGCAGTCTACTGCATTTTTACCCTTAATTTCGCAATGGTTAACTAGCTTAGCTTTGTCATAGAAGTACTCTTCTAGAGTCTCGTCCCTTCTGCTCTTCCTGTCTAGCATTTCGGTAAGTATGTCTGCATAATTCCGATTATCGGGGAAACCTTTTAATAGCTTAGCCTGCCATTCCCTCCAATTAAGTTTAACAGATGATAAGCCCTCGTACCATTTGCGTGCAAGACCAGTAAGTTTAGGTAATGCATTATATATAATTTCTTTATCACTCCATTTATATATTTGAGCAGTCTCATTAACCTTCTTTAGCCAGGATATTATTGTTTGGTTCTTTTGTCCGGGATCAAAGTTAGGTATAACATCCTTAGCACCTATGAATGAATTTTGATCGCGTTTGTTAATTGCGTCAATTTATTTTATCATGACATCGACTTCCTTTGTTTTACTGTGATTGGCACTTCGTGTTCGACGTACGCTGCGTCGATGTGATCTATCCCTCCTGCTATTCGATCTAGATGAGCTGGACGTAGTTATCCTACTTGTGTCAGAACTTCGGCTATCATGTCTTCTCTTGTTTCGCGGCGTGCGTTCGCGCCGAGAACGCCTCTTGCGCCTACGAAGACGTGAACGCGATCGTCTTTTGTATGATTCAGAAGATTGTGAATCTGTACTGCTAGACTGCCTAATAGATAGTGAACGTCTACAACGTGATTTTCGCGAAACGCGCCTATTTCGTGAGTAGTATGTGTCAGAGGAGACCGATGTTGGGCTATTACTAGTGTCGCTATGTGTCGTGGACCGTGTGTGTGCCCGAGCACGTTTGGCTCTTCGAGAACGACTCTGAGTTTTCCTTTTCCTAGACCTACTCCGACGCCCATCTGCATGTGGGGGTGTATAGGTTTCCCTATCAGACATCGCTATAGTCCAGTCGTGTTATTGTAACGTCTAAAGTCGCGTAAGTGAAAAGGGTAGAAGTTAAGTGAAAGGAGTAGGATAAGGAGATAACGAATTAATTAGAGAACGTAAAATATGTAACATTTCGTGTAACAATATAAAAATATGTAAAATATGGTAGGTCAAAATATGTAATATCAGGTAAGTGTACGTAGATTAAGATGTAGCAGGACTATGATAGAATTAAAATTCTTGTATATCTGTGGCATCAAAATTCGTACTATTTCGCGAGTATAAGTAAATAACTTGTTTACCAAATTATAAACTAATATTTAGTAAATCATGAGACAATATAAGGAAACAAATGGTTTAGTAAATACACTCCGGTACAGCACGTGTGTGCGAGTGACCCCCTAAAAATCGTACCCATCCCGGAAGTAGTAACTTCAGCAAGATTTGTACGGATAACTGCGATGCATCTGCGCCTACCTCCATAGAGTAGCCATGGCAAAGCATGCGCAAGAGCACCCCATAACTTATTTGTAACCCGCACCCACCTCACGTACCGGTGTGAAAATATATGTAAATATCACCATAGTAGATAATATACGTAGAAATCATGCACACAGTGAAATATTTTCAAAACATTTTAGACTAGGTAACCTATTTAAGTTAATCCGTGGCCGTCATTTAACTTAAGTGGTAATTAAAGTAGAAATTATAAGCAAAGGCGATGCTACTTTAATGGTGGGCATTGATCTATCCCACTTCTGAATTGTTAGAATACCCACAATACCAGAAGCTAGATTTTCAATGTTTTTAGATTAACTACAATTTTACGGGTAAAAACAATAAAACAAGCAAGTCATTCAAATAATATGATGTATTGTTCAACATAAGACCAATAAAACATAGTAGTTTCTAAAAATATTAGGTTATAATCAACTAACACGTACTTGTCCGTTAATGTACTACATAAACATTCTGTTTCTGTTGCGAGAAGAGTTTAGAGTGGAAGTAAAAGACACAAAATTCACTAACGCGGATTATATAAACCACTTTAAAGTAAAATAACGGCCACAGCTCAATAATTAAGTAGTATGGTGTTTAGGTCAAATCAATAACAAATTATAACTGACTTACAGTAAGCTCCTTCTAAGTTACACTTCCACTCACACTTACTTCCAGGGAGAGATGTTGTCGACTCGGTGGTTCGCGTTCGAATGCCCGACCGCAAAAGACACTTTGACACTTGTCACGTGATCGAAAGGAGACTCTCCAATCCAAATATTACCGGAATATTTTTTTAGTTTGATATTAATTTCTTGTATTCAAAGTAATATTATTTAAAATGATTAACGAATTTAGAAAAAGATTTAGTAAAAATATGAAATGTCTAACATGATTTTAAAGAAATCTGCTACTGATATTATCACAACCCGGTGCACTATCTGTTTTGAGACCCATGATAAGCTGTCCAATCTCGTATATGTCTGTTTCTGTAAAAACGAAAGAGTTGGGGACATTTTGTACTTTATCAAGGGTGTTACTCAGTGAAGGTTATTATTCAGTTATTATTCATTTGACAAATTTTATCCGCCAGTCAGCTGCCTACATTTATAAAATAATTGTTTGCTTCATGCAGAGATTGGTCAATAGAGGACGAGAGAGTTAGTAGCTCTTTATGGTATTGTGTAGATTTTGATGTGTGCGTGATGTTTTAATGACTTTCCATAACTTTTTATTGTCATTCTGTGCTGCCAGGATTTGGTGTTTTTCGTAGATTCTTTTTAGTCTACGTAGAAGATTATTACAGAAATTTCTGTATCTTCTGTAGGTTATTTGCAAGACATCATTATCCGGTTCCATGGTTGCCTTTTTATGAAGCTGATCTCTGTTTAACATGCAGCGTAGTACTCCAGGTGTTATCCAGGGCTTAATGATCTTTTTACGTCTAGAAAGTGTTACAATTTTAGTGTTTTTTTCTATAAATTTTTGTAAGCATTCTGTTAGACAATTTATACTAGTGTTAGGGTCTACTATTTGGTAAATATGATCAAAATTAATATTTAACATATCTTGAGCTAGTGACTTGTGATCAATTATAGCCTTTGTTGTGATTGCATGATGCCTTGTTTTTTTTTTTATTTAAACAGAATAGAACGGGATGATGATCGGTTAAAGTTGCATTCGGGACTAAAGTGATAGAGGAGGCTTTAGATTTTATGAGGACATGATCTATGCATGTTTGACGAGCGCTGCGTGTGAATAAAGTGTGTGCCGGCAGTAGGCCGTGTGAAGCAGCGAGGGTTAGATAGCGTTCCCCTTCAGAATTTATTTTGATAGGGTTTGTTGCTAGATTCATGTCACCCATAACAATGATGTGCTTGAAAGAAGACACTGACTGCAACACACTATCCAAAGACGAGATAAACGGATCCATTTTAGTGTAAGATGGCGATCTGTATAGGGCCACTATAGCAACCTGCCCTCCAACAGTGGCCAGTAGGCAATTACCGTCATGAAATTCAGGTTCTATTATATTTAGGTCAATGTCTTCTTTGTAATAGACTAGCGGCCCGCCCCGGCTTTGCTCGGGTGTAACGCTGATACCAAATATAACTACATAATCATAAAGTTCTGAAGGGAGAAGCACAGCCTTGGACGCACTATTTGGTGTAGAGGCACACGCCCCCCGGCCCTCGCGCGGTCCTCCGGCCGGAACCGCCGCAACCGCTATGTCCCTGCATTTTAAATTTGTAATATCTTCGAAAACATTCATTTAAATTACATGCTATACAGGGCAATATTGATCTGTATTACATGCACAATTTATTAAAGGTACTTAATTGGATAAGGATTAATACTGTATTGCTTAAAATCGCTTTTTCGTAAATAAGTAATAATTAAACGAATAAAATGGTTATTGTGGGTTATCCTCAAGAGATAGACATATACCTTCACGGACTTTTTTGTAGATCTTTTTAAGGAGCACAATACTGTAGTATATTATTTTCATCTATCTCGTAGGGTTTAGCCAGCGTTCGCAATGAAAGCGCAAAAAAAGTGTTCATTTACGACCTTACATTAGAAATCTCTAAGATTATCCATGTTTCTCTACTTTATTATGCATGTATTATACATATAAACATTCCTCTTGAATCACTCTATCTATTAAAAACCGCATCAAAATCCGTTGCGTAGTTTTAAAGATTTAAGCATACATAGGGACAGACAGCGGGAAGCGACTTTGTTTTATACTATGTAGTGATAGTGATTATGACACCGTCATTTTGAATAGGGTTTATATTTGTTGCTACATGAGAATAGCCAGATAGGCGAGGGATTACCGTTGCATTTTTTAGCCAACACTCGGTTAAAATCAGAATATCACAATTAAGTTTAAGTCTATGTAGCAGAACCTCTAATCCGAGAAGATTTCGGTTTATGCTTCTTATATTTTGTGTCAATATAATGAGATTGGCCGGAGTAGAAGTAATAATATTTCGACACTCCTCTAGGTCCGCGGTTTGTGATTGAGATGCTGATAACTTGTCAATATTTTCGGTTAAGTTAGTTATGTCATCGAATGAGTATAAAGAGAGTAGATATAGACAAAAGTTGAAGTCAATGTAGATAAACTGATTATGGAGATAGTTTGTGTGGAGATAGCGACACAGTGCTTGAGTGTGTGTTTTAGGTAAAGATTATGTGAGATTGTATTTTGGTGAGTGAGTGATTTGTGTAGTTGTAGTCTGTCGTGTGTTTTGTTAGTGTAGTAGTAATCAATAGTTTTAGTCTTAAAAATAGCATGCAGTCTTATAGTTAAGATAATAATGATATAAAAAGTGAGTCCAAGAGCAACAAGTAGTCACAACGTTTTAACATTATTCCGTAATTTATCCAAATCAGCATCACTATTAATCCGAATATGTGAGGCGTCCCCGTTGTATTTTAAGTAAAACTCCTCGAAAGTATGGCAAGTCGCGCGCGTGCTTTTTGATGTCAACATCAGTTAATGGACGATTAGGTAGCTTACTCATCAGTTTTTTGACGAATTTATAAACAAACCTTTACCATTTTTATGCGGTTTAATGTACAACCCCTTTCCTATAGCTAATGTTTCCATAGTTTTATTGTGCATCTCAGTTTCTTGTATTTTTTTTGTTGAGCTGTTTTATAGTCGTTAACTGTTTTTGCGATACCAGCAGCTCCACCCGCTAAAGATCCTAACGCCGATAAACCAGCGAAAATTGGGATCAAAGGCAGAACTCCACCAGACTTCGGTATAGGTATGACACGAGGAACTCGTACTTTCTGTATGCACGGAAATATTTTTCTAGCAGCCAAGTAAGCAGCGTTTATAAGAGCCTTACTGTCCATGTGTTTGAGTTTCCTAATTTTTGATCTTATTTTTGAGACAAAACTGTTACGTTTTAATCCCTGCACCAGACTTTATTTTGGCTTTCATGACTTTGCTCACCAGCCACGAACTTAGTTTTTCCTCTTTTCCTGCGTCCTTGGATCTAAGTCTTTGTTTAGCCATGTTTAACAGTTGTGAATCCGCTTTGTGACGATTAGGTAAATCAGTATGGTTTTGATAGACGATATCGTGATGCATACAAGCTTCGTCTAACTTGTTTATGCCTCGATCTCCACGTAGTAACCGTTTTTGAAGTTTATACTTCAGGCAAATGAAGTTCAAAGGGTAAATTATTAATCACACTATTGACTTGTCCACCACCTTGCATTGTTCAAAGTAAAATGAAATACATGTACTCGTAAGAAATAATTATTTTTATATGAATAATATCTAATTTTATCAATTCACTATCGCAACTTTGTTGATCCAACTATTTTCTGAGTTACTTAAACCTAACCATTTCACAATCAATTTATTTCCTTTTCTTTTTAAAACTTTTTCTATCAAATAAACGTTTGGAAAATATCTTTTCTGAAGTTCCGGTTCATAAAAGGTTCCCAAAATAGCTTGTTTGCGCTGGTCCTCTATATGATACGTCTTTGGATTGGTATTGTTTACTTTTTTATGGTAAATATTTCAGTTGACCAATTAGGAGTATAGCCCTTTTTAAAAACATGCTTGTATTTACTAATGCGAACACTGTCACCAACTTTGAACTCAGGTACGCGAAAAGAAACTTGCTTATGTGTTTTTTTTTTTTATGTTTAACTCATTGCATTCATTTACTTCAACAGGTTTACATTGAATAGTACGATGCTTTGTGTTGTTATACATTTTCAATGTATCTTGTAACACCGTTTCATACCACTTGTAGTTTCCATTCATACTGAAACACTTGTACAATTTATTTTTAATAGTTTTTATCAATCGCTCAACAATTGAAGCCTTCTTTGAAGAAAAGGTTGAGTAATGGTTAATATTAAACCTTTTCATGAGCATCTGGAATGATGTATTATAAAACTCTGTTCCCGAATCTGTTTGTAAATTAACTGGTTTGCGTTTACTTTTATTGAGTATGTTCTCAAATGCAGTAGTAACATCAATTTTATTTTTCGATTTGAGCGGTTATGCCCAGGCGTATTTTGAGAAACAATCAATAACCAATAAAATGTAATTGTAACCTTTGTTGTATTTTCTTAAATTTTGCATGTCCATTAGATCAGCTTGCCACAAATCATCAATTCCTTTCAAAATAACAGAACGACAATTATTTTTTTTTGTTGCTGCTTTATGGATTTCATTTACAATATCTTGTTTGGACATTATGACTATTTTTAGGTGCTAATAAGATATCTACGACTGTTTTTGTGTAAAACTTATCTTCTAAATGAATTTAAACTTCAGATATCTTTGCTTTTAAAGTATTTTGTACATCATTCATAATTTGAGTTCGCATTAACAGCATGGATTTATATAAATCTTTCGTTATGTTTGTCATGAACTTATCTACATAATCTTTATTGACAGCATCATCTGGTTCTACAGGAGTTCTGATACCTCTCAACGTCGAAGCTTTCAAATCAAATTCACCATTTTCTGTTTTCGTTAATGCTTTATCATTACACTCGAATAATTCTGACAATCGCATTCTCTTATGAATATAATGCCCAGATTTGTCTATATTCATGTTGAATGTGCTTTGTATTGAAGGGTTAACAGTAAAATGAAACGTATGCAGAGTATAAAAGATATTTATTAATTAATAACTTTACTTTAATAAACTGCCTCGTTGGCCTAGTGGTGCTAAGCGCGCCTGCTACGCTAGAGGTCTTGGGTTCGATTCCCGAGTCGACCAAGGTGTTATTGGGTTTTTCTATGAAATTCTCAGTAGCAGGTCGGAGTTTGGATTTGTTCCCGGTTAGTGGCAATAGGCTCGCCCCCTATTACATGGGACCTAAACATATCGGCGAACTGTGGGTGTACATTGGTACACCTCTGCCTACCCCTTCGGGGATACAGGCGTGATGATATGATAACTTTACTTTCACGTAATTCTTCCATGACCGATATTATTTCATTGTCCAGCCCAGTGTTGCCAGCGTCTCGTGAAGCAATCAATAGTTTAAATCTATCCACTAGTTCGTTTGGATTATCCCAATAGACATAATCTACGTTTTTTCTCCACATTTTTTTCAACGGTAGTCCATTTCCCTTTGGTTGATTGTGGATCTGATTTGTACTTTGTAATTTGAAAAGAGGTTTAATAATTTGTAAATATTTTTGCCCTTTGCTACTTTTGATGGGTATGCTTGGTTCAAAATCTCGACGATGTGCATTTGTATCGAGCAGCATTGACTTATAATGTTGCATATATCATTATCTGTCACTAAACTTAAGTCTACATCTTTTTTTAGCAACAACTGTTTCAAACCCGGTGTATTTCGATATTTGCGACCTGTTACTGTAATAAAATCATCACCAATCGTAATGCTAGCTGAACCTAACATAAGTTTTCCACGCTCTATCCGAACACCAAATGGTACATCAGGTAGAGCTTCAGGAGATAGAGACCAAGATGATGTATCGCATTCTTCGTTTTTATCACCCAACGATTGAAATGAAGATTCACTGTCGATTTCATTTTCATCACTGCTTTCCGTGTACTCTTGGCTAATAGTACCTTCGTTGTTTAATCTTTGTTTGCTTTCCAAGATTTTTTCATCAGCAGAAGTTCTATTACTGTTGTTGGTTAGTAAATTAAGTGATTCGGTTATAGGTTTAAAAACCGTTTCTAATGCTTCCTTATTCCCAATCTCAAGTTCTCTCATGGTACGTACTTTTTTCTTTACAGCAGCTGAGGCATCTACGATTTGTTGTTTCAATGATTTTTCCATAGTCGATAAATAAATAGTTATCGCTTAAGAGTTGTTTAAAGAATAAAAAAGTAACGATGTCAACGGTCTTAAATATAGTATCATTTACTTATTCAAAGACAACAAATGTGTCAAATTTATTTCTGTAACATCCATTATTTTTAGAGCAATTTTTATTTATTACCACAAAGTTGTAAGGCTCGCTCCAAATTTTTGAACACGAAACTGTGTCCAAGTCATATCAGTATTGACATGTTCCTCATAAATATGCTTGAGATTAATATCATCCTGCTTAAAAAGTACGATAAGGTTAGCGTTGTCTCGTACTAACTGTTTTGGCACTTTACTATATGTTTGATTGAGATAAAAACAATCGATATTTTTGTGTCTACCCATTGCAAAGTAATCTCGCATGTTACTTTGATTTTCACATGCAACGTCATCAAATATTATTACAGAGTTGGGTTTAACATCCTGAATACTCAAAACGTCTTCATTTCCATGATATTTCTGAAATACCTGGAACTCTTTCCAGAAATATATATTTAGGTTGGTGCAAAGTTTTTGAATAAACGTAAACATTTTGAAATTTTAAACCGTTTTCATGTATAAGAAGACCAATGAGCAAATTTGTTTTTCCACAATTTGACGGACCACAAATAATGCAACGTACTATATTAGGTAATAATTCACCATGACGAACACGAGCCTTAGGAACATCATCACAGATAGTGTTTACATTCAACGATTGGGGCTGTTTAATAAACTTCATGATAAGTATGTTATAGAGTTGATCTAAGAATGACAACATATGTTCAAAGCGTTCACATTTAAACTTTCTGATCAACAAATGAAACATGATATGAGTTGTGAGCGCGCAATATAAGGGTGGGATAGAATGCCCAAGACCTAATTATTCCATCCGACGTCGTGTACAATTTAATTACCAGAAATATTATTGGGTATTCTGTCCCACGTCGCGAATGCGCAAGCATGAGCGAACAAGTGGGACAGAATGCCCAATAATATACTACTGACGTTCATCGGAGCTATCGTTGTACACAGGTTCATTTTCTACAATTAATGTACCAATGACTAGCTACGAGAGGTAGTAGAGCTAGCCATTTGTACGTCTGTTCGGGATAGGTATTTAATAGATAATGAAATAAGTAGGCGACTTGCTCGTATTAAATTTACTTAGACATAAAATACAGATATTGGAACTGAAATATTAGGTTAAGTGTAGGCCGCGCCGCGCCGCGATGCGGTATCCGTGAGCAAGTGTTGAGACGCGCGGCCGCTGGCCGGTGGCCCGAGCACGGTCCCCCTCCTCTTGCGTTGCATTCATGTGATCACGCAGTTTAGGCGTGATCATCCTCCGGGACGTTGAAAGCCTGGCGAAGTCAGCCTTTCAAGATTCTTGTGTAGGTAACAGGCAGAGCCTGTTCACGGCCCTCCTTATCACCCCCTTTGAAGTGGTCACGTCGGCAACCCTGCCGACGCCATCTGTTCCTCGGTAAAGGCGGCTTACCCGCCCAAGGCGCCACTGTAATGGCGCTAGGTTATCTTCCTTTATTATGACGACGTCTCCGCAGGCGAGCTCCTGCCGAGTCGTCCGCCACTTGGTACGCTGCTGCAGCTCAGCTATGTACTCCCTGCTCCATCTCTCCCAGAAGTGTTGGCGAATTTTCTCGATGAGCTCGTATCTATTGGGTCTGTTGGCATGGATAGGCGCTGTCGGAATCGACATGAGCGGT
The DNA here is from genome assembly GCA_905146925.1 of Autographa gamma. NCBI lineage: Eukaryota > Metazoa > Arthropoda > Insecta > Lepidoptera > Noctuidae > Autographa > Autographa gamma. Next base: position 523,576 of record LR989880.1, read on the forward strand.
CTCCCGATGAGAAAGTGGCCTGGGGTCAGAGGAGAAGGATCAGTACAGTCCGACGAGAGAGGAGATAGCGGGCGTGAATTCAGGATCGACTCAATCTGTGCAAACAACGTCGCCAGCTCCTCAAACGTCAAGGCAGCATTGCCAGCTACACGTTTTAAATGATGTTTAGCAGATTTAATACCAGCCTCGAATATTCCACCGAAGTGGGGGGAATAGGCGGGGCTGAAAACAAATTTGATTCCTTCACTATTGGAAAATTCAAAGACTGATCGACGGCTGGATTTTAGTACCTTACCTAATTCATTGCTAGTTCCTACAAAATTTCTCCCATTATCACAATAAATTTCACAGGGTTTACCTCTACGCGAAACGAATCTTTTAAGACATAGAATAAAAGCTTGAGTACTAAGATCGCTCACAAGTTCTAAATGAACTGCCTTTGTACTAAGGCAAACAAACAAACACAAATAACATTTAGTGGTACGGCTACCCCGACCCTTTCGACTAGCAATCATAAACGGCCCGGCAAAGTCAACCCCAACCGAATGAAAGGGAAAGGTAGGTTTGGTTCGAGCTTCAGGTAAGTGTCCCATGATTGGTTGTACAGTGACTGCTCGTAAACGAACACATGTGACGCATCTCTGAACTACATTTCGCGCTAGGCGCCTACCTCCTATCAGCCAGTATTTATCTCGGATTGATGCTAGGGTTAACTGGGGTCCTGCGTGAAATAATCTTAAGTGTTCATGATTCATTATAAGTTTAGAAAAATAATGTTTAGCATCTAATATTATCTGATGTTTTTTATCAAAAGTGTAGTTTGAGTTATTTAATCGTCCACCTACTCTAACAATATCATCTGAGTCAATAAATGGATTTAAATCTAATAATTTACTTTTCTTGGGTAAAACTTTTCCTTGTTTAAGAATCTGTATATCCTCAAAAAATGAATGTAATTGACAAAACTTAACTAATATTATTTGAGAATTATTTAATTCAGATAAATCTAACGAGCCTGATAACTTTTGTTTAGTCTTGTTACAATTATTTACAAATCGTAATACATAAGCAAAAATTCTAATTAACTTTGAGAAATTTGAATATCTATTGAAATTAATGAATAAGTCATTAGCGCTCACGCAACCAGTTAAAGATAAACTAGTATGTGGTTTTAACTCAGGTAATGCTTGTGATTTGCATGAATGTTGCGGCCATTCACACTCGCTATTCTGGAGGAAAGTAGGACCATCCCACCACAGATGCGACAGGGCTAAATTCTGAGGGTTGACTCCCCGCGATGCGAGGTCAGCTGGGTTCATGCTGGTTGGTACATGTCTCCACTGAAAACCAACGGTCAACTCATTAATTTCATTCACTCTGTTACATACAAACGTTTTTAAATTTTTAGTATCAGTTTTCAACCACCCTAAAACAACCGTTGAATCGGTCCATATAGTTTTGTTATTAAATTGAAAACGAAAAGAATTTATTACTTTTGAACATAAACGAGCCCCCAATAAGGCGCCTAGTAATTCTTTTCTTGGTATCGTGGTACAAGCTAGAGGACAAACCCTGGACTTTCCACATAAAAGTCTAACAGTAACCTGGTTTCGATCGTCTACTGAACGTGAATATATGCATGCAGAATATGCAACTTGAGAGGCGTCAACAAAACAGTGCAATTCTGTAAACACTGGTGCCTCACAAAAAACATTTCTTTTAATTTTTATATTCGATATTAAATGCAAATTATTAATGAATTTTAACCAAAAACCTTTTAATTTATCTGGCAGAGGATCCTCCCAACTTAACTTTTCGATCCATAATTGCTGCAAAAATATTTTTGCTTTTATAACAACCGGACAAATAAGACCAAGCGGATCAAATATCTTACATGTTGTTGAAATTACTGACCTTTTTGTATGTTGTGAAGCTAGCTCAATATTGGCAGAAAACTGAATCATGTCATTTGTAGGACAATAACTCAACCCTAATACACTAGACTCCTTAGTCAGATCTACCAGATCACTAATTGTTTCCTCACTAGTGAACGCATTTGAACAATTCGTACGTATTTTTCTTAATGGAAAATATGCAGACTGCAATATTTTATTAATATTTTTATAGATGTATAACAATTCACTTTCCGTTTCTGCTCCTGTATTTAAGTCGTCAATATAAAAATCATTTTTGATAATATTCGAAATTATTTTATCATCGCATTCATTTGCTAATTGTAAGAGACATCTCGTACTTAAGAAAGGAGCAGATGCTGTGCCGTAAGTGAGGGTATTAAGTTGTAATGTTTTTATTTCACTACTACCAGGCGTATCTAGGTCCCTCCACAAAATCAACTGGAGATGACGTTGAGAGGGATGTAATAAAATTTGACGATACATTTTCTCAATGTCTCCTAATAATACAAACCTATGTCCACGAAATCTTAATAAAATTGATATTAAATCGCTTTGAATAACTGGCCCTACAGCCTGAATATCATTTAGGGATTTACCTGAAGAAGTTTTAGCGGAGGCGTCGAATACTACTCTTAACTTGGTTGTCTCGCTGTTATTTCGCATGACGCAATGATGTGGTAGGTAATTTCCATAGCTTGGACGCTCAACTTCGGTTAAATGACCTAAGTTTTCATATTCATTTATAAAATTACTATAAGATTTCCTAATTAGAGGATATTTACTAAGCTTATTTGTTAAATTCTGAAGACGTTTTTTTGCAAAATAAAAGGATTCTCCTAAACTACTTTCAGTTTCTTTTAGTGGCATTTTTACACAAAAACGTCCGTTCTCTAAACGCGTTGTGTTCTCTAAAAAATGATGTTCACAAAAATGTTCTTCTAAAGACAAGGTTTTTAAATCAGAAGGTAGTTCCTCAACCTGCCAGAACTTCTTAATAGTTGTGTCTAAATCGACAAGGCTGAAATTACAATGGACCTTCGATCTAGATTTATTAAGACTAACCGGGCCAGCGATCAGCCACCCCAGCTTAGACTCTTGTAAGATAGGCATATTAAGACCTAATTTTATTTGATTTGTACCTATTATATTCCAGAATATGTCAGCACCTAAGAGAATATCAATAGAAGAGGGCTGAAAAAATTTGGGATCTGCTAACTTAATATTTTCCGGTATACCTAATTGATTATAATCAATTTCAAAACCTGATAATGTACCCGTAATTGTAGGCAATATTAAACACGTAATCTGTGTGTTAAATGAAGTCAAACATGATTTTAACTTCACTTTACAACTACCACTAATATCGCATTTAATATTACTAAGTCCACAAACACTGAGATCTTTACTAAAGTCACTTGGTAACTTTAATTTATTACATATACTTTCTGTTAAGAAAGACGACTGGCTGCCGGTGTCTAATAATGCCCGAGCAATAACACTGGTATTATTTATTTCATTAATGAGTTCGACCTGAGCGGTACACAATAGCGTATGAGTCATCATAACGGCTGATAAGGCGACGGGACCGACCGTGCCAGATGTGCTCAATGAAGCTTCGTCTATTGATTGTTTATGCAATAAAGTATTATGTTTGCCTTTACAAATTTTACATGAACCTTTCAATCTACATTGCAAACTACTATGTCCGTTGCGTAAACATATAGGACAAAGTTTCAATTTAGTAACTTCACGCAACCGGCTATCAACGTCAAATTCTTTAAATTTCAAACATTCGTGAACTAAATGATTTCTGTTACATATTACACAAAGTTGATTACGCTTAGAATTATTGTCCGATGAAGTAAATAACGTTCTAACAGTTTTATTATGAAAATTTGGCCGTTGCTCATTTTTATCACACTTATTGTAATGTGTATTTTCTAAAACCTCTGCTCGGTTACGAATAAACGAATAAAATGCATCCAAAGTAGGTAGTTGCGTTAAATTGTTTTTATACTCCTCCCACTTTCTATTCGTAATAGAATCTAACCTTGCCGAGACGATAAATATTAAAAGTACATCCCATTGTTCAGTGGGGAGCCCTAACGACTGTAAAGATTTTAAATTTTTTGATATGTGGTCGATCAAAAATCGTAGTGCCTTAAAAGATTCCCTTGTCAAAGGCTCGATACTCAATAAAGATTTAAGGTGATTATTGATTAAAACATTTTTATTGTTATATCTATCACATAATATTTGCCACGCGTTATCGTAATTGTTAGCGGTAAACTCAATTGACCTAATTACGACGGATGCACTACCTTCTAAACTAGACCTTAAATAATGAAATTTGTTTATGAGTGGTATTGAATCATTTTTATTTATAAGCGCGTCGAAAGTGTCTCTGAATTCAAGCCACTTTAAATAGTTCCCATCAAATTTTGACAAATTTATTGTTGGTAATTTAATTGAGTTAAAGGGATGTGAACATGAACTCGCTACACTTTCGTTCGCAATTTTATTTGTACAACTAGATGCTTCGATTAATTCCTGCGCTGTAGATATAAGTGAAAAAAAATGAGATTCCAATGATTCTCGCTCAGTTAATTGTTCGTCCGTGTTCGGCGAGATTAATTCTATGTCTGATTGAATAATATTAAATTCTGAAAATAATTCTTGAAACTTATCCACTCGCATTGACAAATCTTTAACTTGAATAGTTGTAATTTTACTGGAACCTACTTGATTTAAAACATTTAAATGATCTTTAAATTTAGTCAATCTACCTTTTATAATACTACGCCTTTTTAACAAATCTTTAAGAGTATCTTTTCCTTCCATGGTAGATTGTTACAAAGTCGACTAAATAAAGAAAGAAAAAATTAAATAATTGAAGAATTTATCGAAGCAATGAATTAAGTAGTAATAATGCAAAGATCCAACCTGTATGAAATGTAGGTATATGATAGGCACTTCAAATCCAACCGTCGAGATCCGTCGCTTGGACAGCCAAGAAGCTGATGAGTTATTTCTTCTGACGACGACTCTCGTAACAATTGATTCTCACTGAAATAGTCGGCAAATACGTGAGATTTTTTTTTTTTTTTTTTACTTGGCGGTATGTTGGAGCGAAATTCGGAGGAGGATTTGTTTTAAATTTGGAGAAATATAACGGCAATTTAAATTATTAATTGCGTCTAGGGTTATATTATAGCGATATAGAAAATACACCTTGCAATTAAAGCAAGCAAATAGTTTGTTTGCAAGTGCAATTAGAATAAATAAGTTTAGCATAGAAATGATAAACAAGGAATGCTATTAAAGCAAGCGCTTTCAATCCACATAGGCCGAAGCGCAAACGGAAGGAAGATAATACGCTGTAGCAGCAAGATACTATCTTAACGCCTCGGAGCGGCAGCTACTTGCACAGATCAAATAGGAAAGACAGGAATTATAGAAAGGAAAAAAGGCAGTACTTCCCTCGGGATCCCCCAGATGTCCGCCGGTGCTCTTCAACAACCTCCACGCAACCAGAGGCGAAGTCAGCATACGCGCCCAATTAATCCTTTGTTCCGTCTAACCGTTTGAAATCAAATCCGGGTAACGGCTTTTGATTATACTCGAACTTTCCGAAGATTGGTTTTACTTTTACACGGTCGCCATATGTTCGGGATAGGTATTTAATAGATAATGAAATAAGTAGGCGACTTGCTCGTATTAAATTTACTTAGACATAAAATACAGATATTGGAACTGAAATATTAGGTTAAGTGTAGGCCGCGCCGCGCCGCGATGCGGTATCCGTGAGCAAGTGTTGAGACGCGCGGCCGCTGGCCGGTGGCCCGAGCACGGTCCCCCTCCTCTTGCGTTGCATTCATGTGATCACGCAGTTTAGGCGTGATCAACGTCCTTTGCCCTTTCCTTTTATAGTATTTACGATTTAGTTTTGTTACATTTTTACGGGGATGAAGTAAGCTATTTCGAGTTTGTAGCTTCTTCTACTTTGGTTAGTAGCTTGCCTAGGTGCTATCTCTGGTATTGGAGATAATTGGAATGGCATTGTAAGTAATCATCTCTCGAAGTTGATGGCTATGGCAAAGTCGCAACAGACTCTAAACTTTTTTCGAAACGTACAGGCGTAGTATTGTTCTGGTTTTTAACACTGACGTTGTATCATTAACCGTCGCCTTTTACTTAAATCAGGTTCGTTTATGGAAGGTGTCATGTCAAAAGATTCATTATCTATTATGGAATAGAAGACGAAGCAGTTAGTTCTGATGTAATGTTTTCTCATTCTATCAATGAAATCGTGATCTTTCAAAACATTTCTGTTAAATGAATATAGTCTTATCATACGAAAAAAACTAAAAGCTATTCGTCTTACTGCTTTGTCTGCTGTTGTTTGAATACTTTCATCATATTTTATTGGGTTACGGGGCGTAAATTGTTCCTGTATCAAGATTTACGAAATTATTTGCTAAAAACCAAAAATTGGGGTCCCATGAATTTCTTATCTACATACATACATACATATAATCACGCCTTTTTCCCTTATAGGGGTAGGCAGAGACCACTTCTTTCCACTAGCTACGATCCTTACACACCTGTTTCGCTTTGTCCACTTTCATTATTCCCTTCATACATGCTGTTCGGTTTATGGTACTCTTGACCTGGCATGTTTTCATTCACACTCGCCTTATACACCTTATTCGTCAATCGTTCTTCATTCTTTCTCTCGACATAGCCAAACCTCCTCAGCATACCTTTCTTAATTTTTGTCTCAACATCCATCATCTGACATACTTCATCCACCTTTCCTTGCATTCCTCCTCTTACATTCAACGTAGCGAAGCGGCTCCCCGTGGGCCACTTTTCGCCCCCGCGAGAAACGAGACGTGATGGGTGGCGAACCACATCGCCGCCATTTTGGATAATTAAATTATTTTTATGAATATCCATTGCGTTCCTGCGGGATAAGGAATTGGGAAAGGATACGTTGGAAAGGATATAAGGTAGGATGGGTTATAGGATGCTACCATCACGGAGGTACAATGAATGTGACGGCAACAGCTAGGGCAGTCCGGGGTCGCGTACCCGTAGTGGATCTAGCCAACTGTCGGACAGATAACTGGTAGATCCACCCCCTGAACACTTTTTTTGTGGCTGGAATTTAGAGGAAATGATAGTGAGCGGACATTATTTTATCTTGCGAGACCTACCATTACAAGGTTTCTGTTGGGACTGGTATGGCCATCCTAAATAAGCTATCACAAAGATTCGAACTAAATAGCAAATAGTAGAATTATGTAACCGAAAAACGGTGCATTTTACTAAAAAAAACACGATAATTCCTCTACTTTTATGAAGAACAAACACGCATGTTGAATTAATTTACACAGAACAAAACCGTTGATTTACATAAGACACCATTTTTTCATTACTAATTCGTAAAACAAAATCGTTTCTGCTCATACGATAAGAAAATGACAATTGGTTTATGAAGAACAAAGACTCAAGGGAAAATAATTAGGTAAAAAATAAATAATGTATTTAATAATCATAATCGTATAGAATATTTATCAAATTTTTGTTTTTTAGAAAGTTAAATAATGGCATCTTTATATTTTGTAGAACAATATTGTATACACACAAACGACACACATGTATTGTTCAGAACAAAGACGTAAATGACGTTAGGTCGCTGCGCGCGCGATGCGAGATGCATAGAACAAGCTTGTAAATGGCAATATGTGTTTGTTTGTGGGATACTATTTCAAATACGACAGTGTTCGATTGGTTATTTCAAAAAGTAAAAAGAAATTTAACAAAAAAAAAGTGTGCTGGATAGTTTTTGATATGTAGAATACGAATCCGTAATAAAATGTATTTCGTCTTATGTTTCCATAACATTTTGTTTTTGGGGCCCGTCGACATGTTGTATAAGGGTCATAGGATGTTTGCTGGCGATAGAAAACTGTGGCGGGGATACTATTGCTAGAAGTACGACTAGAGACATACGACCAAAATGCTTTTACATTAGTTGAAACACTGTGTTGATGTATTTTCTAAAGCATGACTCGGCCTCTTTTTTTAAATTAACTCTGTAGATGGAGAAAAGTTCATAGTCACTAGTGTTACCATATTTTTTCCACTTAGTCCAGGCGCGTGATTTATTTTTAAATAATTGCACAAGAGATCTTCTGAACCATGAAGGGAATTTGCAGTTTTTGGGTTTGTGCGTAGGGGTATATAATTTAATAATTTCATAGATTTTTTCATAAAACATTGACATTGCTTGCTCAGGGGATAAGTCATTCAGTAGGTTACTCCAATCGACAGAACCTTTCAATATTTATTGCAGTATAATTCGACTTATAATAACCTAGAGTATTTATATTTTTAGCTTTTGGTATTTGTGTGGGTTTTCTGAATGGTACAAGGACGTAAAAAGGTGGATGGTGAGGGTCAATAGGAACAAGGTTAATACTAGTTCTGTGAGACACCCCATGAGTATTACAACAAAAATAGGTCTAAGCTGCGCCCGTTACAGTTAGTTAAATTGTTGAATTAATGCATATTCAGTTGTGAGCAAAAGTTAAGTAGAAGTCGACTAGTTTTTGAATAGTTGCTATTTAGAGAACAAATCATATATGAAGTTGCATTAACCCAACTGAGCTCTGGCAAGTTAAAGTCCCCGGCAAAAATAATCTGCTCCATACAAGGGTCATCAACCAACCGTGATAGGGAATTGATGAAATTGTCATAAATACTTTCCACAGTGTTAGGTGGTAAGTAGGTGGCACAAATGAGTAGGAACTTATTATCATAAGTAGGAATCTTTATTATAGTGTGCTCAGGTAGACTAAGTGGGGGCGACAGTGCGAGTCTGGACGGTCTAAATTCTTTTAAGATTGCTATTAAAACGCCTCCTCCATCTTTTTTTTAACGATGTGATACGATTATGATCGCATCTGAACACTGAATAGCGAGAGTCAATAAATTCATTATGCGAAATATCCGGCGTCAACCGGGTTTCGGTTAAAATGATGATGTCGTATGCATGCGATAATATATTCATGTATAGGGTATTTAGCTTTGTCCTAATCCCTCGACAGTTTTGGTAGTAAATCGTTAAATTATTATTAGCCATTGGATAAATTAGAAAAATAAAAAGTACGGATTTTAAGTGTTATGAATAAAAAAAATGCCAAGAATCCTATCGAAAAACATACTGAATATTTACAAACTAGGTGTAACGTGTCTACGAAATTCGCTGCAGAGATTGAGAGAACCTTTCTTATTAGTATATAGTGTCGTATAGACCTAAGGATAATAACAATTTGTGCACCAACAACAATGTACAATTAACAAACAAGAGGTAAACCGACAAAACGAAGAATCGAAATTAATCTATACACGGAATAGAATTCGGGTACACTTTTAAAAACTTATCTGCAATAGATGAAACGTAAACCATGTGACGAGTCAGTAGCGGCAGTTGAGGGCTGGAGTCGGGCCGGCTGGTACGGCTTAATCTTACTAGATATGTCTTCTTCTGAACGTATAGCGTAAGTAAGACCCTCTTCAGATTCTTTGACCAGGATAGTAGCATTTCTGACCCACACGAACTTAAACTTTTGTGACTTAGCGGCTGCACGACATTTACGAAACAACTCTTTGTTGCGCAACGTTAAATGTTCATTCATGTAGATGCGACTAGGTATTCCTGAGAGTCCGATTCGGTCCGATGTCAATCCCTTAGACAGCCGGTAAGCAGTAAGGATATTATCACGTAGCAGCGGGGAAGTGAACTTGACTATGATATTTTTAGGCATATTGTTGTGGGTCTGTGCATGCGGAATACGATGAATTGATACTATGTCTTTTGATGACAAAGACATGTTAAGTACTGAACCAATTGACTCTAAAACTGTTACTAAATTCTCACCACGTCTTTCCGGCATATTACCAATTTCAATGTTACAATACCTAGCTTGTTCTTCCAATGAGTCAATTTTTCTTTCCAACATACTAATAGTCAGGGACGCAGAGCTTTTCACATTTGACTCCAAATCCTTCAAACGTTTGTTACAGTCAACATAGTTTTCAGAGTTAAAATTTACCGTCGATGTTAACTCTGTAACCACCCGTGAGAGATCAGACTGTTCGCTATTCAAGTCCGATATTTCTTTTTTAATACCAAAATAATCTGCCCTTAATTCCTCGATTTCGGATTGTATTTGGGACGAAGTAAATGACAGGGAATTGAACTCTTCTCGAAGGTTCTTGATACATGCGTTAATATTGGTAAATTGGCTTTTCATGTCAGCACGCAGATCACCAATAGATTTTTTCAACTCGGTAGACAGCATCGTAATAGCCTGTGTTAGTGTTAGAAAAGTGTATTTATAAACGCAATAAAAAAAAACTTTGTAAATGCTTCTGTATTGTTGACAGTTGTATTGAAACGTCAGTTGTTCTCTTCCGGCCCGGCCTTTTGACGATGTAGGTTCTTATTATTTTTTCTCCCTATTAAATCTGTGTTAATCAGACTATTAGTTTTCTTTAAGCCCATAAATCCATCAGGTTATGGGCCCAGGCATGGTCCTGTTTGTTATTTTAGATTATTTTTTAGTAAATTCGCGATTTTTGGCTTGAAGAAAAAATAAATTATCCTCCTGTACACCGGCCGGCAACATGGCGACATCACAAATCGTCAACGCGAATTCCTTAGTCGTGGACAAATTAAAGGGCATGGAAAATTACAATTCATGGAAATTCATGATGAAAATGGTGCTGATCCACGAGGATTTATGGGACTTTGTGGAGAAGGAGCCGACGGATGCTGGACACGATCAGATTATCAAGCGAGGTAGTACAAAGCAAATTACTACAAGAGTCCTCACGTCGTGATGACAGTAGCGGATCGGCCCTGGCAGTACAGAAACAACCAAAATGTTTCCGTTGTAAAAAGACAGGTCACTTCATTAAGGACTGCCCAAGGAAAAATAAGCATTCATATAATAGTGATCTTTTAGATGAAGATGGACGAGTCCAAGGCATCCAAAGCTCTGCTTACAGCCTTGTCAGCGAATATTGAAGCAGACTCCTGGTATGTTGATAGTGGCGCTACAAGTCATATGTGTTGTGATAGGTCAGTGATGTATAATTTTGTGAAAGGTAAAAACTTAGAAGTGAAAGTGGCTAATGGGGACAAGTTGTACACTGAAGGTATAGGAACTGTAAGATTAAAATTGTTAAATGGTACAGTAAAAACAGTTAGCAATGTCTACTTTGTGCCTAAATTAAGTGGAAACTTGTTGTCAGTAAGTTCTATGATTAATAAGGGTTTCAAGGTATTATTCAGCCTAAGTGGATGTCATGTGTATGATGATGGAGTAGAGGTGGTAAGTGCTACTCTTACAAAAGGCATGTATAAACTAAACATTGCCGAAACACTATCAGCCACTTCTGGCAATGTTACAGTAGCTCCTCAGGAAGCTGTGGAGTGCTTGGTGCTGAATACAGAAGTCTAGGATGGCGCTTATGAGACGGAGACAGAGCCAATACCAGCTGCATTATCTGAAAAGGTATGGCACAGACGGCTTGGTCATCTCAACCGAAGAAGCATGAAACTCTTAAGTAAAGGTATGGTTTCGGGTATTTCTTACAGTGATGCTAGTTTTGAACCTTGCATTGCTTGCATACAAGGAAAGCAAAGTAAATTACCGTTTCCTAAGAAAACCTACAATAGAGCGACTGAACCGTTAGAGCTGGTACATACTGATCTGTGTGGTCCGATGCCATGTTCCTCATTTAGTGGATCAAAGTATTTTTTACTTTTCATAGATGATTTTACAAGAAAAACTTTTGTCTATTTTTTAAAGACTAAGAGTGAAGTCTTTGAGAATTTTAAATCCTTTAAAGTCTTAGTTGAGAATCAGACAGGTAAAAAGATTAAAATTCTCAGGAGTGATAATGGCGGTGAATATATAAATTCGAATTTTCAGACGTTCCTGAAGAACAATGGAATTCGGCACCAAACAACGGTTCCTCACTCGCCGCAGCAGAATGGCGTGGCGGAACGAGCCAACAGAACGATTGTGGAGACAGCAAGGTGTATGCTGCAGGATGCAAACTTGGCACAACAGTTCTGGGCAGAAGCTGTTAACACAGCTGTTTATATACGCAACCGTTGTCCCACAAAGGCAGTAATGGGATGCACTCCAGAAGAAAAATGGACAAATAGAAAGGTATCTATCAAACATTTCCGAATATTTGGCTGTGTTGCATATGCATTGAATCACAATCGAAATTTGATTCTAAATGCAAGAGATATATATTTGTTGGTTATTGCGATGAAACCAAAGGGTATAGATTAATTGACCCTGACTTTCCAACAAATTGTACTAAAGCCAGGAATGTTACCTTCTTAGAAAATAAATTACTAAGTAAAGTGTCACATGATGATAGTAAGACAACAGTACAATTTCAAAGTTGCACTCATGATGATAGTCAACCTAATCAGTCTGAACCTTCCATACAATCAGAATCACCTGTTGTGAACATTAATTTATCTGATGACACTACATTGGAAAACAATCAAAGAGAAAGTATAATATCAATAGATGATTCTGAGAGCTCTCACTCGAGCTCACCGGAGGTCAGTGATCCTGCCGATGAAACTTATGTCCCAGGTTCATCTGATGAAGATTATGATGATACAATGGAGTCGCAGTTGTTATATATGGTGAGCACATCTATAGAGGAACATAAACCACAGATTGTAAAAGAGGCACTCGCAGGGAAAGATGCGCAACATTGGAAAGAAGCAATGACTAGTGAGTACAAATCTTTCATTGATCATAATTATTGGACCTTGACTGATAGACCAGAATCACAAAAACCTGTCAAATGTAAGTGGGTTTTTAAGATCAAAAGAGGTCTGGATAGTGAACTTTTAAAATACAAAGCTCGATTGGTGGCCAAAGGTTGTACTCAAAAGCATGGGATAGACTATGAGGAAACTTTTTCTCCGGTCGTCAGATATTCCACAATACGAATATTGCTAGCTTTGGCAGCTGAATACAATATGGAAATAGAGCATATTGATGTAAAAACTGCATTCCTCTATGGTAATTTAGCAGACACAGTCCTCATGGAACAGCCTGAGGGTTTCCAGATAAAAGATCAAGAACATAAGATCTACAAATTGAACAAAGCCATTTATGGCTTGAAACAAGCTTCAAAAGCTTGGTATGAAAAAATTGACCATGTTTTTTGTAAAAAGTTAGGTCTAGTTAGGTCGTCAACAGAACCATGTGTTTACATAAAATCTAATAACAATTCTATGATAATAATTGCTCTTTATGTTGATGATATAATTTTGTTTACAAAATGAAAAATTTAGAAGAAAAATTGAATATGAAGAACAGATTAATGAAAGAATTTCAAATTACAGATCTAGGGCCAGCTCATCAAGTTTTTGGGATGAGACTGAGAAAGGAAGATGATAAAATTACTCTAGATCAGAGCAGTTACATTCAAAGAGTCCTGCAAAAATACAAAATGGATGATTGTAAGCCATCACCCACACCCATTGAATCAGGACTTAAACTACCAAAGGGTAATCAGATGGATGAGAACCTAGACTATCGAGGTTTAATTGGTTGTCTTATGAACATTGCTGTCTGCACCAGGCCGGATATTGCTCATGCAGTCAGCTGTTTAAGCCAATTCAATGAGTCATTTACAGAAATCCACTGGAAAGCAGCAAAAAGAGTTCTACGCTACTTGAAAAGTACAATAAAACATTGCCTAGTTTTAAAAAGGAGTGGCTTAGACGTCGCGGCTTGCGCAGATGCTGATTGGGCGAACGATGACGGCGACCGCCGGTCATACACGGGGTATGTATCATTGGACAGTCCATAGTTTCCTGGGAAAGTCGTAAACAAAAAACAGTGCCATTATCAAGCACTGAGGCTGAATACATTTCCTTAGCAGATACCTGTAAGGAGGGTTTGTTTATTCGTAACTTTTTAAAGGGTATCATTAATAAGAGTGTTATTATTACAATGCATAATGATAACCAGTCAGCATTAAAGTTGTGTCAAACCTCTCTTTTTCATTCAAGGACTAAACATATTGATGTTAGACATCACTTCATAAGACAATGTGTAAATGAAAGACTGTAGTGTTAAAATATTTGTGTACAAGTGATATGCTTGCTGATATTCAAACTAAACCTTTATGTAAAGTAAAACATAATATTTTTGCATCTCAGTTATTGTTAAGTAGATAAGACTTGTTATGTAAGTTAATGTTCTGAGTTAAGTTTTTTTTTTTGTTCTTTGGATTTCATGACTGATTTGATTTGTATCAATTTCTGTTTTTTTTTTATTGGTTTGAGGGCCAGTGTTAGAAAAGTGTATTTGTAAACGCAATAAGAGAAACGAACTTTGTAAATGCTTCTGTATTGTTGACAGTTGTATTGAAACGTCAGTTGTTCTCTTCCGGCCCGGCCTTTTGACGATGTAGGTTCTTATTATTTTTTCTCCTTATTAAATCTGTGTTAATCAGACTATTAGTTTTCTTTAAACCCATAAATCCATCAGTTAGCTCGCGCTCCGGCTGCTTCCGTTTTCTTTGGGTAACATTGCCAGCCGTTTCGTCACCCTTGCACAGGTCCGGATTTGATTTGCTTATTACCTTGTCCGGTGAATGTAACATGTTGCAGAATAAAAAAAAAAAAAATCTCCGCTTTGAGTAAAAGTTGTCACTGAACCACACAGTGATAGATTGCAATAGGTAAATTCGCCTCGCAGATCTCACGCTCAGTTGACTCAGTGGCCCAACACACCGCCTCGATCCAGCGTTGACGACACGACCACCGGTTCGCGCCCCGCGAAGTGCACGTCTTTTTCAATGTTTAAAAACCCCTCAAGACGACACCGAGCGAGAGAGACGCCGCGCTACAAGTTCCAAGATGGCGCAGGCAGTATATGGCACTTAACACAAGAGAGTAAGAAAAGCAGTGAGCCCCGGATCAGCGATCAGACCAGCACACGTCCTCCAACAACTAATTCGCAATGAGAACTGATTTTTTTATTACTAACAATTATATAAGTAGATGTTATACATAAGTAAATGTTATACATTATATAAAAACTGGATAGTTATAATATTAATTTATTACAATATTTGCTAAATCTAAAAAAAAAAACAACTTAATTCTTTAAAATCGAAAAGTGACCCCAGGCTCGGGTTGATTTGCGATCTACAGATATCAATCGTTTATCGTCATTGTTTGATTGAAAAGACAATTTTGTTGATGTTCTGAGTAAATATTTCGTGCTTTATTGATTTAAACATAATATTTTTTCTACGGATAATTCCACCATTGAATAAAATATTTTCATAATCCATTATGTTCAAATCCCTTACGACGCATGATTTTACTCCCTTTGGTTTTTTAATGATTTTGTTAGGTGTTTTTATAGAGTACAGTTTTGATCTTAAACCAACGCATTCAGATACACTTCTCATCAAAAAAATCGAAACACTTTCGTTTTTATTGTTTTTGTCCTAATTTTTTACAAAAGAGAATTAATTTCATGAAAAAAAAAACATTATTGTGTAGCTGGCAGTTTGGTCATTACAGTAAGAAGAAAAAAATCAAAATTCGAAATTAGAATTTCATTTGTTTATCCTATAAATGAAATTAATCACTGTCATGAGACAAATGTGTATTTAGGGTTGGAGTACGTTTCTCGTTTAAAAACTAAAAATTAGCGCTTGTCTTAAACTTTTTGTTTCTTATTTCATTTACTGTGACTTTGGGACGTCTGAAAAAACTTTTTTTTCTAAAACATATGGATACTTCGCCCGCAGAAGCCGACGAAGTGGTGGCATTGCTGGATTCTGGACTTAGTCAGCGTGTTGTGGCTGCAAGATTGCATCTAAGCTTATCATCTGTTCATAGAGTCTACAAACGCTATCGGGAGACTGGTTCGTTCACGCGCCGTTCAGGATCTGGCAGGAATCGGGTCACTTCTGAGCGAGATGATCGATTTATTGTAACAACTTCTTTACGAAATCGACCCCTTAAAGCTTTTCAACTGCAGCAGCAGCTTCGCGTTGTACGAAGAGTAGCTGTAAGTGACTCTACAATAAGAAGAAGGTTGAAGGAACGCGGATTGGCACCGCATAAGCCAGCGAATGGGCCGAAATTAACTGCAGACCATCGAAGAGCGCGCCTTAACTTTGCACGCGAGCACCTAACTTGGTCATACCTTCAGTGGAGCAAAGTACTGTTTTCTGATGAGTGTAAAATTATGCTGTATGGTAACGACGGAAGGAACAAGGTCTACAGAAGAGATGGAGAACGCTTTGCACAATGCTGCATTGAAGAAAAGATCAGCTATGGTGGCGGTTCGTGGACGGTTTGGGGAGGAATCAGCGCCGACGGTAAGACAGAACTTGCCTTTGTGTCTGGGCCACGGCTGGCTGCAGTAAACTCTCATCGGTACATCGAACAGTGTCTTGAACCTCATGTGCATATGCACATGCACATTTTATTGGCAACGACTTCATATTCATGCACGACAATGCTAGAGCTCACACCGCGGGCGTCGTACGAGATTATCTTACCGAAGTCGGTATCTCCATTATGGTATGGCCAGCAAGAAGCCCGGACATGAATCCCATTGAACATCTATGGGATGAATTAAAGAGACGAATTCGAGCAAGAGATCCAGCCCCAGAAACACTTAGCCAGCTGCAAAATGCAATCCAAGAGGAATGGGATAATATACCACAACATGTGATCGTGACTCTCATCCGATCGATGAAGAACCGTATGGAAGCAGTAATAAGAGCTCGCGGAGGGAATACAAGTTATTAAATAAACGTTTCTTTCATTTTTTTTTCATTTACGCGTGTTGTTTTACCCATTTCCTTCATATTCCATACAGGGGAAAAATTACTCATTATACAAAATACGAAACCTATGAAGACTTAATTTGAATTTAGAACATTAACATTAGGATTTAAAAATCTCATACTACTCACTATTAAATGACATTTTACATTTATTCCTAAATATACACATTTTTCTGATAATCCTTATCAAATCATAAACTGCGAGGTGTTTCGATTTTTTTGATGAGAAGTGTATATATTTTCCTTCCATTTTATTGAGAAAAGTGTCTATTTGACGAATAGTACCCGTCCAACAGATAATCACATCATCTACGTATCTATAATAAAACAGAATGTTGGGCTCGCCCACCACATATTTACATTCAAAGTCGTCCATAAACATTTCCGCCATCAAAGGACTTAAAGGTGATCCCATTGCTAACCCCTCTTTCTGGCGAAAATATTCATTATTGAAACGAAAATAATTTTGTTGCATGCAAATACGTGCAAGGTTAAGAAAGTCGTGCATTTGACTGATTGAATGAAAATTGATTTAAAATTAAAATAAGTCTGGCTTTGATATCAATACCATTAAATTTAACTGCATCTGACTCTACATTTAAAATGGTACGTAAATTGATACTTGAGTCAACATTTGATTCGACATTCGACTCGATATTCGTCTCTACATTCGACTCTACATTCGACACTACATTCGACTGTACATTTAAAATGTTCACATTAGGTAAATTTTTCGAAAAGGTTAAAGTTTTAGAAGTCATGTTAATCACCATTCATCACAAATAGTCATTCATCAAAATTTCACGTCCAATCACTATGTCATGTTGAAGATATTCATCGGGTAAAACACGAAAAACTATATCTAAAGCAATGTTACCAATATCGACATTAACTAAAATGTTCAGGTTACTATTCACGGAAGTTTGACCAATACCCGTCATAGTAACGTCAGTATAATTACGCTCACCAATAAATTTACATGAAATAGAATCTCTCATTAATGAACACTCTGCTCCAGAATCATAACAAAAATTAAATGACTCACCAGAGTGACGGAGAGTACCAGTAGGCGCGTTTGAACTAGAGCTTCTAGCTACAGTAGCAGATTTGCAGAAAGTTCGCCATTATTTATTAGGCACAACTTTTAAAATTACTACTGATTGTAACGCTGTTAGGCACGCTTTAAGTAAGAAAAAAATTATACCGCGTATAAGTAGATGACCATCGAGAACCGTATATTGGAACAGCTCGACAAACACCAACCTCCCGAACAGGCCGGATTCCGCCGAGGCCTCTCTACCACCGACCACCTCCACTCCATTAACCAGGTTATAGAGAAACATTTAGAATTCCAGCTCCCACTTTATATTGCATTTGTTGATTACTCGAAAGCTTTTGACAGCATCAGCCATAGCTCAATTTTTAACGCTTTACAGAATCAAGAAATAGACGACACATACATCAACCTTTTAAAACTTATTTATAAAAACAGCACTGCAGCAATAAAAATTAGTTCCAAGACGGGTCCATCCTTTAAAATCTCCAAAGGTGTTAAACAGGGCGACCCGCTCTCTCCAAAACTATTTACGGCTGTACTCCAAGAAGTATTTAAAAAGCTGGCAGTAGGCTGGGCGGATAAGGGAATCGTTGTCGGGAATAAGAGACTATCCAATCTCCGATTCACCGACGATATAGTTCTTTTTTCGTCCTCAGCCTCTCAGCTGACTCAGATGCTTGAACAACTAAGCACGGCAAGCCTCGAGGTCGGACTTCAAATGAATATGTCAAAGACCAAGTTGATGACTAATAGCATGCAACGTAGGATCGTCTTGACAGGTACCAGGATGGAATATGTCGATGAGTATCTCTATCTTGGTCAAATAGTCTCTTTCCAGGCAAGACAAAACAAAGAAGTAGCTAGACGCACCGAAAATGCCTGGAAGAGCTATTGGGCCATGAAAGAACTTATGAAGGGCAATCTTCCTCTGACCCTTAAGAGAAAACTCATCGACATGTGCATTCTTCCGATCCTCACGTACGGCTCACAAACATGGTCTTTGACAAATCAACAGAGGTCCACGCTCGAGGTCTGCCAGAGAGCTATGGAACGAAGTATTCTGGGTATCAAACTGATAGACCGGGTTAGGAATACAATAATTCGTTCCACTACGAAAATCACTGACGTCACTCGGAAAGCTGCCACGCTAAAATGGAACTGGGCTGGCCACATCTGCCGCATGTCAGACGACCAATGGGCCAAACGAACGACCCAATGGGTCCCTCTAAATGGCAAAAGACATCGCGGTAGGCCTAGGCGGAGATGGCGAGACGAACTGGAGGCCTTTGATGAGAAGTGGATGACCACGGCTCTAACCAGAGAGAAATGGAAGGAGGGTAGAGAGGCCTTTGCCCTGCAGTGGGAAAGAAATGGCTAGTAAAAAAAAAAAAAAAAAAAAAAAAAAAAAAAGTAGATGGATATTGTATACTCAAGATTTCACTTTTGAAATAGTTCATAGAGCAGGGATACAAACGCAACATGTTGACGCGTTAAGCAGAAACCCAGTTGAAGACATACCTAAAGCAACGGAAACTGTTAATACAATTACTATTACTGAGGGTGACTGGTTGTTATCGGTTCAGTTGCAGGATCCTGCTATCTGTAGTATCCGAGATATATTACAGTCAGGTGAGGCCGAGACGAATAAACAAATATTTAACACATACGAATTATTGGGAAACAAAGTTTATCGTAGAACTGAATTTGGAAGACGTTGGTTAGTGCCAAAAGAATGTGTATGGTATATCATTCGGTCTAATCACGACGATGTAGGACATTTTGCCGTAGACAAAACTGTCGAAAGAATTAGGTCAAAGTATTGGTTTCCTCATTTAAAAAAGACTGTTTCTAAATACATAAAATAAAGTTTAAATTGCATTTATTACAAAAATATTCATGGTAAAAAGCCAATTATATCCAATCCCTAAATACGCTAGGCCTTTTCACACACTCCACGTCGATCACCTTGGTCCATTTGTAAAAACTACACAAAAAAATAGTTATTTGTTAGTCTCAGTTGATTCATTTACCAAATTTCTGTTTATTGCTGCTGTGAAAAATACCAAATGTAAGTCTGTCATTAATGAATTAAACAAGATATTTAAAGTATTTGGAAATCCAAAGCGTCTAATTTGCGATGCTGGTAGCGCCTTTACATCGAAACTATTTACTAACTATTGTAAAGATAATAATATTAGAGCCCATATAATCGCCACTGCTGTACCACGTTCTAACGGACAAGTAGAACGCTATAATCGAACTATATTGGAAGCATTGCGTAGTATGGGAGCCGATACGGATAATAATAAATGGGACCATCATGTCACAAACATACAACAGGGTATCAATAGTACTATTAATAAAACCACTTCCGCTGTACCAAGCGAGGTTTTCTTTGGGTATAGAATTCGTACGGGTAATGACACGATCACTGATGATGATAACACTGAACATTCTGTTGACGTCACTGCATTGAGAAACGCAGTTGATGATAATATAAAGAAGAGTGCTGAAAGACAAAAAGCCTCTTTTGATATGAAACGGAAGGATGCACCTAATTATGGCGTAGGAGACTTGGTGGTGCTTAAAATCCTGTGTCACTCTAATGAAGGTCAAAGCACCAAGTTACTGCCTATTTACAAGGGTCCAAGTAAAGGAGGTTTTAGGCAAAGACAGGTATAAAGTATAAGACATGCGAGGAGCTGAGAGATCCTCACGGCGATACGATGGCGTTGCATGTGTGGAAAACATGAAACCATGGATCCACATTGCTGATTAACACCGGATGTTGTCTGGTATTCTGGTTATTTGTTTGCGTGAGTTGATACATTTTTTCTTTATGTATAATATCATGTAATCGTGTAAAAAAAAAACATTTAATTTTGAAGGTTATTTAACCTTCAAAATTAAATGTTTTTTTTTTATGTTTTATAGTGAGGTTTGATGTGACGCTGAAAACATTGTGAACGTAGTGCGGGATGTCTGATCTGATAAACAGCAACAGGCATCCGATGTGAACGCTGTTGTACTGCGTGGTGATATACGATGAACATCAACTAGTCCAAACCACAGGCAATGAGATTGTTGGCCGCCGAAGGAATAACAATACTCTATTCAGACATCCTACATACGTGTCAATGTAGAGTCATATTATCAAAAGCTTTTCTAATCACTGCAATTTGTTTTCAGTTTTACATCAGACCAGAACACTGTTCGAGGACGAACGTGTGAGCAGGACGGCCGGATGTTGTCGCACTATTTCCGTGTCCGGATGAAAGGACGTGACGTCATAATAAAGTGAAGTATCAACAAAACGTCACTGCCAGAATTATTCTCGTCGACTCGCCCACTCGATTCATTGGACTTGCAACCGTCACCGGGACAACAACCAAGAGGATCTACCTGAGATAATTTCTAGGTTAACTGCAAAACTACTGGGTATAAGTATATCTTAAGGAAAAGGTATTGTGATTAACTCATTATCATTTTGTGTAAAAAATGTGTGCTTTATCTACTGAACAATAAATAATAATGTATTATGTTTGTTAAGTCTATTTGTTGTTATGTGTTATTATTGATTGAGCTTAAATAACCCCTGTGTGATTCTACCCAACATATTTTTATAATTAAAAATATAGTGATTTATGAACAGTGTTTTATTTTAGGCCTAAATTATAAATAGCGCGAATAGCCCTTTTTTGTAACACAAAAATTGAATTAATATCAGAACAGACTATGAAAATAACTAAAATAGACAATTCTGGCTGTATCCACATCAGTTATCTGTCTGATTTTTTTCACAGCATAAGCGGCTGAACTAAGCCTTCCGGATAATTTGTTAATGTGAGGGCCCTACTGTAGTTTGGCATCAACAGTAATGCCAAGAAAAACAGTTGACTCAACAGGGTAAGAATAATAATAATAGCTGTTTATTTCACGTAAAACATAGTTTTATACAATTCTTAACTTAATCTTAAACATAGATAGAAAAGATTTTACAGTTAAGGAGTTGCTGTTCCATTACAATTCATTAAATATCGCTTGAATATCTTATATTTCTGCCTTTGATTTTTGTTTTCCAGTTTACAAACCATGTGTTAAGGCAACTTGTTTAGTATTCGGGCAAGACTGACATTCCATACTCTCTCACCATAATGTTATGACAATTTGGTATTTCAAAGGTCGGGAGATAGTCTAGTTTACGTAATGTGTTTAATCTTTTTGTCCTATTCAATTTACACATGTCACTACTGTACTGAGTTACAATTGCTAAATCTCTCTTATCAAATATACTCAAAACCAACTCTATTCCATTAAGTTGTACATTGGTACTTAGTTGCCTGACATTAGGCGTTGAAAACTTTATTGTTTTAGTCTTTGATGGGTTTAATAGCAGAATATTAACATGAAACCAATGTACAACCTTATCGAGTGCATTTTTCTTGCAGTGCATTATTAACTTCGTCAAAATTTTCTAATCGGCGTTTTATTTTAAAAACAAGAGAAGTATCATCTGCAAATAGTAGAATCTTATGGTTTTCTCTTACATTAAAAGGTAAATCGTTGATATAAATAAGAAATAAAAATGGCCCTAGAATTGGACCCTGCGGAACACCCATCGTCACCACAGACCCTTTAGATCTTTTTCCATTTACATCCACTCTCTGTATTCTGTTATCTAAGTAAGAACTTAAGAGACTAAGAGACTTATTTCTAATACCATAGTGGTGCAATTTCCTAATAAGTGTATCATGACATACACAATCAAAAGCTTTGGACAAGTCGCAGAAAATGCCCAGAGCATCTTGCGAATTCTCCCCCAAGCTTCATATATATTTTTAAGCAATTCCACCCCTGCGTCTGTAGCAATCCGTCCGGTTTCTGAATTAATGATGTTCCTGGTAGTTTTAATTTTATCTCCAGATAATTTTATCTTATTTTTAATGAATAAGGATTTAGCATAGGTATGTACATGCTCTCTTAAAAGTCTTAGAACAGTTCTTAACATACTTCATAACATTACTATTATATTATTGTATTTTTTTAACATATTATAATTCATACAATCTAAGTCTGCTTTTAAAAATTCCCGGTGTTGCCCAATCACTAAAAGTAAAACGATCGCTGACAGAGAGTAATCTTGAAGTAAAAACATTCTTAAACTCTGAATTAATTAAGTTGAATAACAAGGAATAAGCTTGATCAGGGTTACTGTGATAGGACAAACTGGGCAATTTTGCATTTATATTATTTTCAAAGAGTTTAAACGACATTTAGTTACCGAAACAAAGCTTATAATTTTGCGTTGCATTTTAACAAACTTTTTAGGATATGCAACCAGTTGGCCACAGTGATCTGAATTCAAAACATTTATAATAGAATTATAAGTTTGCTTCAATTTTGTAAAAATATTATCAATACAAGTAGCACTAGTGGCAGTTATCCTAGTCGGTTCCAGAAATGTTTTATACAAATTATAAGACTTAAATAAAGAAATAAATCTGTTAACAATAGAATTATTTTCTAATAAATTAATGTCTCCACAGTCGGCAACCGTTTTATTAGAACTAGAGATTTTAAATAATGCATCTTCCATTAGTTTCTCAAATGTTTCATATGATGAACATGGGGGCTGTATACACTCAATACAATGCACTGCTCAGGCTCAATACATGCTATCTCAGTAACTCGCTTAACAGACAGGCTCACTATGTCTGTACATTCCTTAAACTTAAGTTTATTCCGAGCAATTTTTTTTATTTATTTTTTTAAATCTCTTCACAATAGGCCTTAAAGTAACTTAACACCACAGAACACTATAACCTAGCGGAAGAATGACAACTTCATACAAAAAAATCAAGACAGAATTCGACTGTGCTGCCATCTAGCTGTGTCCCATAAAACAATTCAAAGCGGAGAGAGATACAGAATATTTTTTTATTGGAAACTAGAAACTAATCTGCAATACTAATACTACTAGTATTACTGCAGATTCGTTTCTAGCTTCCTAATATTAACCTTCATATTAGGGGAGACTAAATAGGTCATAAAAATAAAATAAGTAAAATGGAATTATTGGTATTTATTGACATTATTTCACAAGAATTTTACGAAATCTGTTTAATTATCTAAATAATTATTTAAGCGAGAAGAAGGGTAACTTATCAAACTTTCGTAAAAGAAAAAACAAGATACACAATATTTTTCCCCCTTTCTCTAATTTCTAATTACATTTTTGTAGAGAAACCTTTTTGGACCAGAGTGTTTTTACTTAGTTAGATACCTATACAAAAAAAAAGGTCTAAAAATACAAGTAATATCCGTTACATAATGACTATCGGTTTCAAAAGAAAATAGACATAGTTAAAATTATTTTAATTATTAAATTTAAAATTAAACCGTTAAAACCCTTGATGGCCCTGGTACAGATTCTATTGTATAATCCAGTTCATAGACATCTTCGTGCTAAAACAAAAATATTAGTGTTAAAGTGTTAAATTATTTTACCATAGTTGGTTTTCACTTGCATGATTTACTGAATTTTTATTGATTTACAAGTGAATGCATATTTTGCCATCTTGTATTGCATGTATATAACACATTTTGAGCAGCTTTTTAGTTACAAACTACAACAACATGTGGCAGAAAACTTATGAATTGAGTACTTTTCAGTGATTAATGTAATAATATTAATCATGGCATAAACATAATAACTCTGTCATACCTTTGAAACTTGTTTTTTCATGGGTTGTGCTTCAATTTCCTAAAAAAGAGAGAAATAATGTATGTTGAATTACTTTGAACAATGCAACTCATTACTAATAGGTTAAACTGAATTGTTGTAAGTAGAAATTTTAAATATATTTACCTCATCAAAATCAGTTATATCCGGTACAGCATGTTTGGATAATTTCTTACCCTCAATATTAATGAACTCTGAATCTTTAAAATGCTTATTGCATAACATTCTGTGGTCAGAATATAATTTGCGTTGGAAGTCGACAGATGACCAAACCTTGTCTGGAAAACAATATTTGGCCCACATTTCACATCTGAAAAAGAAGGAAACATAATTAGATGGTGTTATCAGGTGGAGTCTCACTTGGACAATTTCAATGTACTGAATTGGTCAGGTAGATAGGAGTCACCTGATTTAAAAACACTCTTGTATGATATGACATCATACAGAAAGCATAGCTAATATAAATCTTCCTATGTACCGAGATGTTTGTCACAATGTTTTCTATCAACAAAGTTTTCGGCGAAACGTGCTGTCTAGGAATAGAGATTTCTATTAGCTGTGCTTTCTGTATGTAGTCGTATCGTACAAGCGTGTTTCGATATTAGGTTCCACGCTCGGTGGATAGAGTTATTGAATTGTTGATAATGTATGAAATTAAGATTCATAATTATTTCTATGTGAATTCAGACTTACCGCCGCATTTGTTGATCCTGGTTTAGGAAAACGATGTAATTTGATGTTCGGGTCATCGGCATTTGGCGATAGCCCACACTTAACACGTTTTCGCTTCATGTTATCAGCCATTTTTCACAAAAAGAAAAAAAGAGTACAGCAAACGATCACGCATACACAAACAGTCCGCCATATTTTGTTGGGTAAGTTGGGTGGGCTGTCCATGACTTTAATAAAACTCCTACTACAAACTTTTATTTTATTATTTTATTTTTATTATTTTAGTATCAACCATTGGTCTACGAGTAAGAAATTATATTATAAAGTAATTTTGGATGTCATTTGCTATTGTAAGTGATATTATTTCATAGAAAATCTGTAATTCCCTGTAAAAACTATCATCGTTGATTATTATGTACTACCAAAATGGTAGAATTTGTACCTTTGACTGTTCTGTCAATTCTGTGCCTTTGACAGAGTACGTAGCTATTATGCCAGACCCAAATAAATATTTTTTTGGTCTCTTTTCAGGTCTTTCACAATTTTTTTTTTTGGTAACATTGTTTGTATCCCTAATAGGTATGTCTCAAGTTCGCCGTACAAAGTCGACCGGGCCTGCTTAACACTGTAAGATAGAAAAAACTTCCTCCAAAGTTCCACCTATGTGAGAGACTGGTGCCTAATGTAGGTTTTATAGATTAAAACCTGAGTAATAGGTCACCAGTGCCCCACCCTCGGTTAGAAACTAAACAAATTATAAACAAACCGTGAGAGGAGAAATAAAGAAAGAAAATAATTAAAGTACTGTAGTTTACAACAAAACATTAAATTGAAGTTTTTTTTTTTTACGTAGCTATAAGGTTTAATGCAGGATTTCAGTGAAAGTGTTATGAGATGTATGAGTGGTGATTGTAGAAGTTAGGGAGTAAATGTGATAGTGTAAGTGTGAGTATATGTATGATGGTTGCGAAAGACATTTTTATTTTATTTTATTTTATTGGGAAAACAAACAATTGTACAATGTGTCTTATAATAGCCAAGTTACAAATTATACATAGGTAATCGTACAATCCACAACGTTTCCACGTAGTACAATTCAAAGTTTAAAAGTTTAAAGGTACAATCCATATTTAGCCTATGATTATACTTACAAAACACAGTAAAAGCAATTAGTCTAGTTTATCAAATATGCTGAGGCTTTCCGCAATTCTTTTTTTAAATATTTGTCGATTGCAGGCAAAAACATCAATGTCGGTAAATTTCTCATTATAGATCTTAACTATTCTCTGTAAGGGTGCTCTCTCTCCCGCATTTGTGCGACTTGTAAATGTAGCAAATAGCGGATACGTTCGTGCTTCCCTTCTTATCACTGTTCTGGGCACTATGTAATAAATGTTATTTACTAGTTTAGGACACTCGTAGCTGTTGTGTATTAGCCCGTAAAGAAACATAATTTGTAACAATATACGTCTGGATTTTAAGGGGATATCAGTGTATGATGAGCAACCTGTGTGGCATTTATATTGCATTGCTTTTAAATACTTGCACTGTATCCTTTCAATCGCGGTATTATATTTGGAATAATAGGGGTCCCATATAGCGCAGGCGTACTCAATTTGAGGGCGGATAAGTGTTGTGAAAAGATAGAGGTAAGTGGTGGGCCGTTTAAAATCGGATGTGGCTCTCATTACAAAGCTGTACATTTGAAAGGCTTTCGCAGTGATCTTTTCGATGTGTAAATTTAAATGCAGTTGGCTGTCCAGGAGGATACCAAGATCTTTGATAGTCGAATCACTGAGTAAGGTTTCGTTGCACAGGGTATAATCAAAATTAATATTTTTTTTATTTTTGGTGAAACTTATTATTTTAATAATAATAATAATAATAAATGCGGACAACATCACATACATTGCTCTGAACCCAAAGTAAGTAACTAAAGCACTTGTGTTATGGAATTCAGAAACAACGAAGGTACCACAAACATCCAGACCCGAGGCAATGTAGAAAAGTTGATTTCTACATTGACCCGACCGGGGATCGAACCCGGGACCTCAGAGATAGCGACACCTTGAAACCGGTGCGTACGCCACTCGACTACGGAGGTCGTCAATTTTGCATTTAGAAATATTAAGTTTAAGTTGGTTTTTAACACAGTATTCAGACAACCTGTTAAGGTCGTCCTGTAGGAGAAGTGCGTTTTCTATTGTTTAAACTGTGTGAAAGACTTTAAGGTCATCTGCGTATAATAAAAACTTACTATTTCGGAAACAGTCCCCTATATCGTTTATGTAGATTGTGAACAGGAGGGGACCGAGGATGGAACCCTGTGGAACGCCAGATGTTGCCACAAACATGTCAGAATGATAGCCACAACTCACAACGACCTGATTTCTGTTACTAATATATGACCAAAACCATCGGAGCAAATTTCCTCTAATGCCATTGAAGGCGATTTTGTTCAATAAGATTTTATGATCGACTCTATCAAAGGCTTTTTTAAAATCGGTATACACCGCGTCTGTTAAATGATAAGATATGCTTTTCAATAGATGGATAAACTTTATGATAGACTAATCTTTCAAAAATTTTTGCTTGTATATTTAGAAGAGAGATTGGTCGATAATTTTCTATATCCTGTCGTGATCCACCTTTGTAAATAGGGATAATGTTAGCTTTTTTCCATTTAGAAGGGAAGATACCGTTATTTATACAGCTATTATAAATTAAATGTAAAGGTTTGGATATCGAATCAGCCGACCATTTAAGAAAGCATGGGGGTATTCCATCAGGTCCCGGACCTTTAGTAACGTCTAATGACTTCAATTCTTTAACAATGGAGTTTAGACTAAAACTTAAATTGTTAAGAGGGGTATCAGTAATGCTGCTAATGTCGTTTGGTTCCGGAACCCAACTAGCTGGTAAACTGCAAGGTTCATAAACCGACATAAAGAAACTAGCAAACATATTACATATTGTCGATGGGTCGGTAGATATGGTATTTTTGTAAAACATGCGACTAGGAATACTTGTTTTGGTTTGCCGGTTTTGTAAATATGTCCAGAAATATTTAATATTTTTGGGGATGCTATCTTCGACGTTATTAATGTATCTAAGAAAACATTTTTTAGCCTCTTTTTTGAATCGATGTCTATGTAAATAAAATATTTCATAGTCACAAATGTTGCCATATGTTTTCCATTTGGCCCATGCTTTTTTCTTAGAGTTGAAAATATGAATTAGGCTTTTTGAGAACCACACGGGATATTTATTGTTTTTATGTTTTATTAAGGGTATGCGGTGCTTGATTATACCATATAGAGTGTCATAGAACGTGTTTAAACATTCTTCAGCCGATAGGTTTCTAAAAGTCATATCCCAGTCAATTTTGTTAATGTCTGTATTAATTTGAATATAATCAGCTTTTTTGAAGTTGTATTCTGGTGTATGCTGAGATGTTATTGATTTTACGGACAGATTCAAGTTTATTAGAATAATGATTGGGGGG
Source organism: Autographa gamma (assembly GCA_905146925.1). Lineage (NCBI taxonomy): Eukaryota > Metazoa > Arthropoda > Insecta > Lepidoptera > Noctuidae > Autographa > Autographa gamma. Next base: position 552,408 of record LR989880.1, read on the forward strand.
TGGTGATTATCAGGGTAAACTAAGTCTCGGTTAGGTAATGGCACGTAACATTCGTGATGAGCAGATCCAGCGTACGTCCATTTATGTTTTGAACATGGTTAAATTGTTTTAAGTCATGCACTGCCATTACTTCCTTCAAAAGATTACATATATTACTAGTGCCCAGACAGGTAGTATATGTGTGGCTCGGGCTAGACACCCATTGAGCTGTTGGAATGTTAGAATCACCAAGTAACAATAAGCTATCAACATTAGCTTCTCCCATTAAATGATCGATACACTCATTTTCAAGATCGATCGCTACAGTCATTTTTCAAGAATAATTAAATAAATTCAAAACTTTTAATTCGACAAGAAAAATAGGAGTGCATAAATACTGAGGAGCTGAACTACGAACACCGACGACAAGCAGCGGCAAGCTCTTCGTGTGCTGCTCGCCTGGTACAACGCCACCGTCTGTCCAAGCCCCACACCTACGGAGTCGTAAGAAACCAATTATAATTCTTATAACTGCGCGGGCGCTCCATCTTTTACACTAACTACGCCCCCTGTGACCTAATTGGAGAAATTGCGATTGACTCCACCCCCTAGTGGGTCACAGGCCATACCTTAGGCCGCGTACGCTGCGCCGCCATTACTACTGCATAGTCTTCTTGCATTACCTCTCTGTACCTCTGAGAACCTGGTAGTGATGGATTTGCCCATAAATAAATCTGTCTCGGAAACGGATATAAACTTGACAGGCAGCGACAAAACACCGCCCAACTATGTGTGTCAACGAACAAAGCGGCGCAGAGAGGAGCTTTCCATTGGCTTGCAGTTGGATGAATTTAAAGAAGAGATGAGGAAAATGATGTCACTTTTCACGGAAAAGCGGGAAAAAGAGATACACGAAATAAACATTACATTAAAAGAAACTCAACAGTCGAATATCAATATAGAAAACTCGATAACATCTTTAACAGAACAAAATGAGGAACTTCGTAAGAAAATAAACCTCCTAGAAAACAAAGAAAAAGAAAATAAACAGTATATTACTATTTTAGAGAGTAAAATTGAAGACTTGCAGGTCTCATTTCGTAAAAATAATTTTGTTATTAAAAACGTCCCTAAAAAATCCAACGAGTCTAAAGATGACCTCATAGAAATGATTATGTGCCTTTCAAAAAATATTGACTGTAAAATTGATAAATTTGACGTCAAAGATATTTATAGAGTACGTGGTAAAAATAGCAACAACACTCAAAATCTACCCATTGTAGTAGAGACTGGTTCCACTCTTCTGAAGACAGCAATTCTTAAAATGGGAAAAGCCTTCAACATAAAGCACAGTACTAAACTCTGTGCAAAGCACTTGTGTTTTAAAGATCAAGGAGATACCCCTATCTTTATAAGTGAACATTTGACGACCAAAGCATCGCGACTATACTTTCTTGCGCGTGACTTATCCAAGTCCGGAGCTTATAGGTTCTTCTGGACAGCATATGGAAAAGTTTACCTAAAAAAACAGAACAGTCACCCTCTATAATCATTAAAACCGAGGACCAAGTACATAAACTTCTGCAAGATATATGACTAACTATAGCATTTAAATACTACTTACGTCACAAATTAGATTATGTATTACGAATTTGTATTTTAGTGTTATTTTGTATATTTTTTTCTTTGAGATTTGTTCTTTCACATAACTTTCTTTTAAAAAAGAATTATTTTACACCCTATTTTATCAAATGCAGACTTACACAAGAACACACACACTGTAAACACAACACACACATTTATTTCCAAAGCTACACAAAATATATCCACACACTCCGCAATCATAAATTAGGTTTAGACTGCATAAAAAATATCTGGAAATAAATATTCTGTACTTACAGAAATAACCTAATTGGTAGCGCCATCTATCTTTTCTAATTTCACTTTTCAAACATCATTTGACAGTTGACAGACACTGTTGAACGATTTGCGAATGACCGCTCATTTTCATTCATTCGGTCAGTGTAGCGCGATGTGACCCCCGCCCCTTCCTTCCTTCCAATCCTTCCGCACGCCTGGCGCGTAAAGCACGTACGCGCTTTCGCAAACCGCTGGAAATATACGAATCGCCGAGAGGAGGCACACGATACCGCGCCCGTGTCGCTCCTGTGCTGCATCGCCTCCTTACTGCTGCTGCCGGATAGCGAACTTTTGTGATAATCCGCCCGCGGGTGTGAACGTGACAGTTTTGTGATCGCATCGGGAAGAACGCCGCCCGCCATCTTGTACTGCTCAACGCTGGAGAGCCAGGTATGCGTGCTTTTTCCCATAGACCTACATCGCTCGCTCACCTCTTGGCGATAATCAGCCATCCTCCTAAAATACAGTCCACTTAACACGTTCACTGTCCAATGACTCCAAATGGAGTCACATTTGTACCAAACTCACATGTCCATGACTCCAGTTGGAGTCATAATTCAAAAGTAAATTTGATGTTTTTTATTTGACTGGACGTATGAATAAGAGGAAAAAGATTCTCATGGACGTATGGTTGGATAACAAGGCTACCGAAAATTTAAAAGAGCCGCCGTAAAATGTTGCCAGTTTCCCATATATGAAGAGGGTAAAATAAAACTTTTTTTTTTGTAGGCATTGTTGTTTATTTATTTAAATCAATGTAATGTATTATAACATGGACGGCAGAGTGCTGTTTTACACTTGGGGCACCACGTTACCACTTTAGAAGCCTTTGTACCCGCAAGTTTTGAAGTTTGTCCCTCTGAAATGAGCTTATTGTAGCAGCCTTTGCATCGTTTTTTATTCGTCTTACGACCTAGTTCCTGGGTCATATTCTCGAAGGTGTGTTTGTTTACAGGTAATGACTGCGGACGTCCAACAGATGTTTGGTTTTCGTCTCTTACCTCTAGCAGATTTTTTATTATTATTTCATGTGCCGATAGTATGGAAAGCTTCTTTTGTCCCGAGTTCCTCTGCAGTTCATTGAAAATAAGGCACGAGTTTACCACCGCAATTGACAGCAAGTCTACCGCAATTTTTTTATACCAAATTAACGATTTTCTTGTAGGATTATTGTAGCTACTCAACTGATCTGACACATCGATACCTTTTTTCCCTCTATTATACTCTAAAACCATTTCAGGTTTGAGTACTGGTGTTCGCCCGCTACTCATTTTCATTTCTTTTCCATGGCATGTAGAAAGAAGTAAAACGTCACGTTTATCGTGCCATTTTAGCACAGTAATATTGCCTTTCTGCATAGCTGCAATCTCTCCTTTCTTCAATTTACTCCCAGTAACAAGTTGCGGAAGGCCTCTTCGCTTTTTATTCACTGTACCTAGCAAATCAGTATGACGGCTCTTCAAAAAACTTGCTAGAGGTACACGGTTTTCTGAGGGTAGGTCATCTACTTGAAACGACCATTGAGTTTCTACTCGGGGATCATGTAGGGATATATTTGCATGAATGGGCACATTAGATTGCTGTTCTTCTTGGCGTAGCTCCTCCTCCTGAATATAGTCCCTTATATCGTCGATAGTTTCATAAATAATAATTGGTGCAGACTCACGTTCAAAAACCAGCGCATCTTCGTCCTCGGAACACGATTGGTCACTGTTTTCAAGTAGACGGATTATGTCAGTAGCACGAATGTTCTGAGCAGCCATTATGTAAACAAAGATCCTTTTTTATTTGAACTTTTTGTTCAAATTTTTTTACTGGTACAAGCGTAGAGTTTTATTTTACCGGTATGACATTTCACAGCTGATATTGACATTTCATACCACAGAATATATAAAAATAAAATGAATGGTTGTGTTATTAAATGTAATAGGTACTAGACCATGAAAATTCAGGCTACGCATATGGTAAACGCTACCTATTACCATGGCTTGACATTTGCTAACGTTAACTGATACCCCGAACTGTCTGGACCAGTCATTAACACTACGCAGGTCATCGTTTATGGTGGAAATGCAGTCATCCAATCAATTTACATCAGCTTGAGCGTAAAGTTGCAATTCATCAGCATATAGATGGTAAGAGCACCTGAGGACGTCAGTGATGGAATATAAAACGAATATAATTCGTTTACTCGCGTACAGAGCAGACGTGTTACTAAAAAATCTAAATATTTATTTAATATTCGTCAACCCGTTCTGAATCCTAAGTAATAGTAATATAGTATTCCTTTTTGCTTAGTAAACTGTGACCAAGTTACAACTAATTGCTTGTGAGTGTCGGCTACGGATCGGAAGCATCGACGCAATGCCGCTCCCTTCACCCCCTCGGGTGACAGAGACAAGTTCATCATTTTTTGTGTTCTTCACACCTAGCAGTGCACGGTGTCTTCACGTAAACACTTCTTAACGCGCACCAACTGGAAGTGGCATTGACGAAAGGCTTGGAGGATCTCAACCAAATTTGTCTGAAACTTATACTTACCCACCGTAATTATAAACGAAAATTACCTGATGACAATGAGATAATGTGAACTGAGTTATCTGAATTGCGAAAGCAAATGTCCGAGATGTTGTTACTTTTGAAAACGACTAAAAGTGAACAAGCGGAAAATATTAATAAGCTCTGTCAAGATGTCACAGCCATAAAAAACGAAGTCGGTAACATCAGTACTACGATTGAAAACATTACCATGGAAAACACAGATATGAAAAAACAAACTATCGAATCTAACAACCATCACACAAAACACAGAAAAAAAAGTTATGATGTTAGAAGCTGATGTCAACAGCCTCAAATGCATCGCGCCATCGACCTAAAATAACACGCCTTCGAATTATGAGGAAATTCTGAGTGAAATTGAAGAACGAAACAAATGGGCCAAGAATATTGTTGTCGCTAGTATCCCCGAGCCAAATACAAGTTCAGTAATTGATCGGCAAGAACACGACAAGGCTGAAATTACAAAACTTACTAAACTTGCACATAAGGACTGTCCACAACCAGAGAAAATCATACGTCTTGGAAAGTACAAACCTGAATATATACGTCCAATTAAAGTATGCTCCTCATCTGAGGAAACAGCGAAAGCTATATTGCGTAACAGAAATAACTTACATATAAATAACATAAAAATGTACTGTGACCAAACACCAAATCAAAGAAAATATATGCAAAACTTAAAAGACTAGCTTCTTAAACGTACTTCTAATGGTGAATCTAATCTAATCATAAAATATTTTAAAGGAGAACCAAAAATCGTTACAGCAACTGAAAAAATGGCTTCATCTGATTCTGCAACTGCAACAAACCAGAAAGAATTACATATAAATTAACAAACAAATACACCGACATAAACTCAACAAAGAAATCTTTGAACTGTTTCTATATTCTAACTTTCCTGGCTAATTATACTACGCGCCTAATGCGCGTAGTATAATTAGCCAGGAAAGTTCGATGAGCTAAAATGTATTATAGCATCTCTACAAGCTACCACGCACATTATTGTACTGACGGAGACATGGGTCAAAAATGAAGATGAGATAAAGCGGCTCCAAATTCCATGCTACACACATTACTTTAACTTCAAACAAACAAAATAAAAGGGGCGGTGGTGTGTCAATATTTGTTCACGATAATTTGAAACACAATCTTATCTAATCTGATCTCTGTGTAGAGAATACTCACTACCTCTGGGTGTATGTGAAGAGGTTCTCCTTGAGCATTGGTGTCGTATACAAACCTGATAAAAGTAATATTAACAACTTCCTTGAGATTTATTCACAACAATTACAAGGAAAGAAAAGAGCAATAGTGTTTGGCGATTATAACTTGGACTTGCTAGACACAGACCGGGCAATACGCAACTACAAGAACACACTGAAAGAAAATATTGAACAAAATTAATCGTTTACACTGTACCCGCGAAACAAGTACAACCAAAACCATACTTGATCATATTTCCACTAACCTACAGGAAAATAACTTTCACATGGTTATGATAGATTCTGCGATGTCCGACCATAAGCAAATGTTCTTGGAGATAATACACTATGAACCTCCCCCTATCATGAAAGCAGAATACACAGCGTTGGATTATACAAAATTATATCAGTGTTTCAAAGATAGTATGATTAATGCAGATGATGTTGAACTGAGCTATGAGAGATTGTCAGACAGATAACAGTCTTGTATGCGAAAGAGTCAAGTCACAAAAAGTGAAGTGTTAAATCCCCCAAGAAAAGATTGGATAAAAAAAGAAATAATACACGATATTAACAATAGGAACATGCTATGGCAGAAATATAAAACCAATAAAACGGATGCGAAAGTAAAATCAGAATACGAAAATACTAAATACAGAGTAGCACACACTATAGAAAAAACGAAAAACAATTATTACTATAAATGTTTTAAGGACAATATGACTAAACCTCGAAAAATGTGGAAATTAATTAACGATCTATCAAAAAATAAAATAAGTGATAAGACTGGTCCAAAAAAACTCGACACTGAATCTAGCACTATCACTGACCAACGAGAAATCTGTGAATCCCTCAACTCTTACTTTTCATCCATCGGTTCATCTCTAGCAGACCTTATTTATCCCTAATAAGTTTAAGGGAAACCAACATCATCAGGAATCTGAAAATAGTGATCAATCAGAACTTAACTTTTTATCACCTGCAACCACGGATGAAATATTAAAAATAATTAACAGTTTAGACCCAAATATTGGCATTGATGGCGTGAGTACAAAATCTATATTATGTGTCAAAAATCTAATATATGAAGAACTTACAGCTCTGTTTAGATCAAGGGTCATTTTCCGATGACTTAAAAATAGCTAAAGTTATCCCAATTCATAAATCTGGAAGTAGGTCTGACCCCTGTAACTAACGTCCAATTTCTGTACTACCTGTGATCTCGAAAACTTTTGAGAAAATGTTATATAATCGTTTGGAAACATTTCTTAAATCAAAAAAAAATCTTATATAAAAACAATACGGTTTTCGACCTCGTTCAAATACTCTGTCAGCAACTATTGATCTTATAACAAACATTAAAAACAAAATTGATGAAAAACACACAGCGTTAGGTATTTTTATCGACCTTAAAAAAGCTTTCGACACAATTAGTCCCGATCTATTATTACAAAAGTTGTCTCATATTGGTATCACAGGCAAAGCACTACAAATTTTTAAGTCATATTTACAAAATCGTAAGCAAATAGTCATAATAGCTATATATCCCAAAGTGGTTCAAATCTTGTAAATTTCGGTGCACCCCAAGGCTCAATACTGGGACCCCTTTTGTTCTTAATTTATATTAATAATATTTCCCAAATTGGCCTTAAAGGTGAAGTCTCACTTTACGCAGACGACACAAGTCTTTTTTACTTCGGGCACTCGATTGAAGCTATGATACCGCATATCCAAAAGGATCTTAATATTCTAAATGAATGGTTCCAAACTAATCTCCTAACCATTAATACTACAAAAACGAATTATGTTATAACAGCCCCAAAAAATAAAAAATTACAGACATTATTGAACTAAAAATAAATAATCAAATAATCCAAAGAAAAACTCAAGAAAAATATCTAGGTCTAATTTTGGATGACTCCCTGAGTTGGAAACCACACATTGAGAAAATCAGATGCAAACTTATATCACTGACGGGAGCTCTTCACAGTTTAAAGAGGTGTCTTCCTCGGAAAGTTCGATATATGATATATAACTCCTTAGTTAAACCACACATCGACTACTTAATTGAAGTCTGGGGGACGGCAGCTAAAACTACTTTAGAATTACTACAGAGAGCACAAAATAGATTAATCAAAGTTTTATTCAATTACAATTTTCGAACGCCTACTCAAAAGATATACGAAGATACTAAAATAATGAACATATCCCAAACATACATGTATACGTGCATTCTAATACGTAAAATAATCCATAAGGACATTCATACATCGCTGAATTTTACCCAAAAACATTAAATCCACAAAATAAGACTTCGAAACTCCAACTACCATGTAACGCGTCCACCCAGAACAGTTAATTACGGAAAAAGAAACATTCAATATGAAGGAGTTAACATTTACAATAAAATACCAATACCAATAAAAGAACAGAAAGGTATGTCTGAATTTAAAAAACAACTAAAATCACACATTATGATAAAATAACTAACTTAAAAAAAAGAAATGTATATATATGTAGACATATAATTATCTATACTTTCAAATAAAATGAGATAATCACAAAAAAGGAATGTATATGTTACGGTAAATCTGATTAATTGAAAATTATTAATAATTTTACAAAATTATTAATAATAAACACATGTTTTGGTAAATCTGAATAAAATATCGAAATTTATTACTTTTAGTAGTAATTATTAATAATTCACGACACATATTGGTAAAAGTTACTAAATAAATAAAAACTCAACCACAATAATATCAATAAATACCAGCAGGTATTTATTGATATTATTCACTCTTGCCGTGACATATACCCCTTTACACCCGCGATGAAATGAGCGTGAGTTTTACTTTAAATAAATTCTGGCGCCAAATTGTTTACTTTTTGCAAACGCAACCGACATCCATCGATCGTGCGGGTTTCTCGCAAACGCTAACAAAATCGCGGGGCCGGGACGGGCGATCAGTGTCCTGTGAGCCTTAATGAAAGATGGCGGCGTTTTTTGACCCTCGCAGCGTCACGGGTAAGTACTTGTTGTTCGTATTATTTGTTTAGTAATGTATAGTGTTTCTTTGTAAATTACAAGTTAAAAAATACATTAAATAAGTGTGTTATTTTAGTTTGGTGGATTACATTGTAATTTTGACACAATTTATTCGTAAAGTTTGACTGCTACGATCGTGTGGCTTCGGTTGTGCGTGCAAGAAATACATTCAAAACATGACAACCGTTATTTGTTTATTTTTGCCTGCTTTTAATTAATATTTATGTTTTTAGGTCGGGATTTAAATGACGATCAAGTTTTGCAAATTTTGGGCGATGGAAACCTTTCCGAAATTGAGGATTTTGATGAAGATGATGACAATTTTCAACCAAATGTCCTGGAAGACCTCAATGTTGACGAAATGTTCTCTGGCATTGAAACCGAAGAAGAACCTGAGCTGGATCCCGAACCAGACACTCGCCCTGGCACTCTCGCACCTCCAACTGTTGAACGCCGCCAAAGAAGTACGCATTCAGCTCCTCGCAAGCGGGTCTGGAAACAGGTACCTTTCCAAGATTCATCTCATGACTATCCTTCGCTGCCAGTATCTACAATGAGGACTCCTATGGAATATTTTTCTGACTACTTTGATAAAGAGTTTTTAGAAGAAATATCTAGGTGTACAAACTTGTATCATCTCAGAAAAACGGGCCACGAACTTAAAACTACTGCAGTTGATATAGCTAAAGTGCTTTCGATTCACATTATCATTGGATGTATTCCTTATCCTCGTATCCCAATGTACTGGAGAGCAGGATTAAGATTGGAGGTTATCAGCAAGCAAATGGCTCGTGACCAATTTTTAACCATTCGTAATGCACTGCACGTTGTTGATTCAGACGAAGCTCCGCCAAGTCAACGAACCAATCCACTGTGGAAGGTACAGCCGATGATAAACAAAATAAAAGCTACTTGCAACAAACTTGAAAGAGTTCCCGGGTTTTACTCGATTGACGAACAAATGGTGCCATTTACTGGTAGGTGCAGTCTTCGTCAAGTAGTTAGAAACAAGCCACGCCCCGTTGGACTTAAAAACTTTGTACTGACTACAAGTGAAGGCTTGATGCTTGACTTCGATATTTATCAGGGGGCTAAAACAATGTTTGGAGACTCGCCACTCGGGCTTGGGCCTTCTGTAGTTCTTCATTTGAGCAAGAGTGTTCCACCTGGAAGCTGTATTTACCATGACAGATATTTTACTACTGTCGCGTTGATCGAAGAGATGCACAAGAGGAATCTTCACAGCACTGGAACGATAATGATCAATAGAATCCCTGACCGTGCAGCAATTAAATTTAAAACTGACGCTAGGATGACTCGAGGTGAAAGTCAAGCGTATGTCTGCAAACCAACGGTTGTTGTTAAATGGAAGGACAATAAGTCAGTTTTAATGGCGTCAAACTGCACCGGCTCGTCTACTACATCTGTAGTAAAACGCTGGGATAAAAGCAGGAAGACTTACGTGGATGTTTCCGCTCCTAAAGTGATAGAGCGTTACAATCAGTACATGGGTGGAGTGGACGTACTGGACCAGCAGATGGAGTACTATAGAACTTTTATTAAAACTAGAAAATGGACGCTGAAGGTACTCATACATTTTCTTGATTTGGCCATTGTAAACTCGTGGCGGCTGTACCGCAATGATTGCCAAGCCAATATTTTAAAAAGGAAAGACATTTTGCCCTTGTTAGATTTTCGTCTCAATATAGCTGACGGATTATCTTGTATTCCACCGCAAGAACGTCGAATGTCGAGTGATACCGAAAATGATCCTGTGGTGGCAAATGATTTTCCAATTAGAAGACATTACAGGCCGGCAAATAAACCCTCTGAGGCAAAAAGATATGATGGTTATGATCATTGTCCAGTGTTTGACGAAATTAAGGATGTGTCGGCATGAAAATTGCGGCAGCCGCACGAAGATACGATGCGAAAAATGTGATATATATTTATGCATCTCACGTGGTAAAGACTGTTTTAAGTCATATCACCAAAAGTCATAAATTTGATTCCTTATTGTTTTTTTAATTGCTAAGTTTTAGAAGTTTTCTTGTTTTGTTGCGAATTATAAAGAAAAATTATAGCCTTTTGTTACCAATGTTGATTTTTTTAGAATTAAGGATTAGGTTGTAAGTTTTATAATGTTGACTGATAAAAGAGTGACTGATTAAAGTAGTAAGCTTGTAAACAAGTAAACATTCGTTTTATTTTCCATCCAACTATCAAGATAAACATTCAATTTCAATTACCCTCACGATCGTGAGTAGGCAAGTTGTACCTAAAACTCACGATCGTGAGGGTTAACTCCTGGGTTACCTATAAACCTAAGATTTTTTTAGAATTTTTTCTTAGCACCTGAGGCTGTATAGAATGCTATAAAAAACATGACGTAAAGAATTTCGAAAAAAAAAACCATCGGGTGTAAAGGGATACACTGACATATACATATACACTTGGTTAATGTTTCTTTAATTTATAAAAATATATGTGATGGGTACATAGGTCGTCGCTCGCTTCGCTCGCTCTGTTGTAAGGTCACAATATCTAACCTTTTTTTTTTTTTTTTTCGGGCGGAAATCCTCATGGATTTCCTCCGCCTGGGGAGAGGCGGAAGGGCATGCCGGACTCTTACCGGCTAAAACCCCCCGGTGTCTCCTCCTCCAAATTCTTCCGCAGCCCCACGCTGGTGCTGGCCCGGTTGTCCGGGCCTCATCTCGTGCACGGGGTAGTGAGGTGTAAGACTACCCCGTGCTCCGCCTCGGAGGCGCGCGCCGACACCCACGCGCGCCTACGCCTGGGGTCCAGCGGTTAGGGGGAAAAGGGCGTTGTCCGCCCTTCTCCTGCGCCCGGTGCGCCTTCTGCGGCCGGGGAAGAGAGACGAGATCTCCCTTTCCCGTTCCGCAGTCTCCTTCTGCGACATCACGTCCTCGCAGAAGGACACCACCACGTCCCACGACTCTGCGCTACCGACCATACTCTGCACTACGGCCGGCAGCGACAGATCGCCTCCTACTTCATTTGTGAGGACACGACGCTGCTCCTCCCAAGCTACACACTCAGCGAGCGTGTGTTGCGCCGACACCCGCGCGCGCCTACGCCTCGGGTCCAGCGGTTAGGGGGCGGGGACTTCCCGAAGTCCCTCGCCCCTGGACCCATTCATGGGGGGCGGAAAAGGGCGTTGTCCGCCCTTCTCCTGCGCCCGGTGCGCCTTCTGCGGCCGGGGAAGAGAGACGAGATCTCCCTCTCCCGTTCCGCAGTCTCCTTCTGCGTCATCACGTCCTCGCAGAAGGACACCACCGCGTCCCACGACTCTGCGCTACCGACCATACTCTGCACTACGGCCGGCAGCGACAGATCGCCTCCTACTTCATTTGTGAGGACACGGCGCTGCTCCTCCCAAGCTACACACTCAGCGAGCGTGTAACCGAGCGTCCGGCTCCCTGCCCATGCGACACAGGTACTTGCCGAAGCACCCATGCCCCGACAGCACCTGCGTCACCCTAAACGACAGGGAACCGTGCCTTCTCCCGAGCCAGTCGTCGAGTACCGGCCGGATCGCCTCGACGGTAGCGAGGCCGGCGGCAGGGCGCAAAAGCCTTTGCCGCCATTCCGCCACCAGGACCTGACGGAGCTCTCCTCGGCGCAGCTCGATCTGCCGCTGCACCGGCACAATATCTAACCTAACCTAACCTATTGATCTCCGTCACAAAATCGACCCTTGGCCACTTATTACATTTATCACTACTAGTGTTAAATTATTAATAAAAACCGACAAATGTGATTAATTTATCACTTTTACCTCGACTTTCGGTAATTATTAATAATAATAGATAATTATTAATAATCTTCAATTATTCACTCTTACCGTGAAATATATATTTATGTGCATTTGGTCAATACTCAGTACGCCTTACATGCCACATCTAGTATGTTTGAAACTGTTTTGCTTTTGTATCCGTGTTTCGCTCGGTTGATGATGTTTATTGTGTTTATGTGACTACCCTCTTAAATTATTTTTTTCTGTACGCTTGTTATTTAAACATAAAATGTAAATATTTTTTTTTACAAGTGAATTATTGTAATTCTTATGAGGAAATAAAGTTCTTAAACCACAAATAGTAAAGGAGAGAGTATACCGCCTTGTGGAACACCAGTAAGCAGATTATGCCAGTCAGAACATGCCTGCTTAACACGAACCGCCTGCCAGCGGTCGTGCCGGCCACGAAGATAAGACGAGAACCAATCCCGTGATGAATCCGAAATCCCATTCTGTTACAAAGTAGCAAGCAGAATGTCATGGCCAACGGAGTTAAATGCGTTGGAAAAGTCAATTAAAATTTAAATCGTCTACTTAGAACTCTCAATGCCGGACCTGGTATCATCAGTGACTTTGAGTAGAGCAGTAGATGTACTATGTCCTGGACGAAATCCAGATTGATATTGGGAAAGACAGTTATTATTTAATATGAATGAAGAGATTTGTTTGTGGGCAACAGCTTCTAGAATTTTGGAAAGGTAAGTGAGAATGGAGATCGGCCTAAAATGACTTGTTAAACTGGGATTTGAAATTTTTGGAAGAGGAATTACAAAAGCTTTACGCCAGATAAGAGGAAAAACACCAGAATACAAAGAAAAGTTTACAATCGGTGCGAGAACGGGAATAAAACTATCGAGGATTAAAGTCAGCATCTTCCTGCTCACTCCATCACATCCGACAGCATTTGTCTTAATGGTCTTAAAGATATTGAGAACTTCGAGCTCAGTCACGGGGGAAAACGAGAAAGTGTTTGGAGAAAGTGATGGCTTGGAAGATATTTTAAGAATAGTGTCCCTTCTTCGAAAAATGTAAGTTAAGGCTATTCAGAGACACATTCGAAGGTAAAACATTGGATGGTGACTTATATATGCCAAGCGATTTAAGAAACTTCCAAATATCCGGTGAAGAGTTGAGAACATTGTCACAAATGTATCGGCGTTTAGCTACTCTCACCATCTGATTACACCGATTTCTAGCCAACTTGTATAGACCCCAGTTTTCCACACTGCGATCTGCTCTATATTTTTGGGAAGCCCTATCTTGCCGCTTCATTGCCATCCGAACCCCTCAATGTTACCCAGGGTGCTGGGAGACGCTTAACTCTCACAGCTTTTAAAGGTGCATGTGAATCGTAAAGCTTTAATAAAGAATTATTCATCAGGGCAATCTTATCATCTACTATCGGTGCCTCAAGAACGTTAGTCCTATCTATAGATTGTGCATCCCTGTCGAGTTGTTCTCTATCTAACCTCGCAAAATTCCGAAGGAAAATTATACCGCTCCTTCGGGGGTTTAATTTTATAAGCTAGAAAAATTAAATCGTGCCGTGAAAGCCCCGGAGCTGCAATCTGGCCGTGATTGGCAACTAAATCCACGGAGGAGGTGATGAGCATAAGGTAAAGCCATGAGTCGTCACTGTGATCATTCTGATGTGTTGGACTGAGACCAAGGTAAGAGATATTAGTCGACTCTAAGATTGCCCTCAGCTCATGTGATCTTGCTGTATCTTTTACGAGGTTGGTATTTAAGTCACCCATGATTATGAGATGTTTGTACTCTGAGGAAACAGATTCCAAAAGACTTTCTAAACTGGTGAAATAATGAAATAGTGGGCGGGCAGTAGACAACCCCCAGAACGGCTTTAACCCCTTTGACATTTATCTCAAGTAGTAAGAAATCCGGATTACTGTTATAGAGGGAGGGGGAAGAAAATAAAATTTTGTATGGAATGTCACTACGGAGATATATAAGGTGTTTCCGAAATATCTGCATCGGCTTTAATAGGAGGTAGTATTGTGTTTATAGATTACAATAGTAAAGATAAATTATTGATAATTTATCATTTTTTATTTCATACAAAAATAAATATCGTATAAATTTGAATTTACTTATTAGTATAAAACCATCCCGTGTCATAAGCTGTTGCCGCACCGCACCGAATTCGTTCATGCGCTGTTGCCATTCCTATCAAAGCATGCCGCCGTACGCGCCGGCCGGCGCCGCTCAGTCTACAAAGCCCTGCCCTGCGCGCCCCCACCCTCACCCGCTACCCCGCTCGTCGCACGCGCCTAGCGACCGCCGCCCGCCGGTCGCCAGTCTCGCCTCGCCTCCCGCGCGTTCCGGAAGTTAGTTTAGTGGTTAGCGACAAGGATTTCGCGCGCGCTTTGATTAAAAATCCCTTGACGCAAGCAGGCCTTCATACTCGGCCGAACTCGAAGAGAAAGTGTTAGACTTCTTCCGGCGTCATCCTCTTGCGAGCACCAGGGATGCTGCTCGAGTCTTCGACGTGAGCGACAATTACGTGTGGCGACTTTTAAATCGTGAAGGGCTCTATCCTTACCACTTCACAAGAGTGCAAGAACGCCGTAACATTATGTGGACTGACGAGATCAAACGCGCATTTAGGCAAGTGAAAAGTGAATCGGACACATTAACTAAAGTGAAGAGACATGTGTGCAACGCGAAGGCGGACTTGTGTAACAGTTTTGTAGATAAGTAGGTAGGAAGTGTGTAAATAACTGTAAATACGGTGCAGTTGTTGTAAATAAAATGATTAACTTTTAAACACGCCAAGTTACTGTAACTTATCGTTATTCGATATTAATCTAACTAAAGTACGCGACAAATAAACCTGCAACAAAGTTTGTTCACCTCCTTCTACTAATGTATCCCAATATTAAAAAAAAACGATACGTGTCGTTAACACGATCGAAACAAGTGTTTCGTGGTAAGAGGCGTCTTTATCGCAAGACAGTACCTACATGCATCAAGGAATATGCCTATACATTTTTTTCGTATCGTTTTTAAATATTGGGATACATTAGTAGAAGGAGGTGAACAAACTTTGTTGCAGGTTTATTTGGCGCGTTCTTTAGTAAGATTAATATCGATTACAGTAACTTGGCGTGTTTAAAAGTTAATAATTTTATTTACAACAACTGCACCGTATTTAATTTACAGTTATTTACACACTCCCTACCTACTTATCAACAAAACTGTTACGCGTGCTATACCTATTACACTAACTTGTCAGTCCAAAGCCTGTTTCAAGTGTGATGGGAAGTTTATCATCTTATTTACCTACGTCAGTGTTTTTGAAGAATGCGGTTACTGGTAAGTACTTTTAAAACACTTGTATGCCTGCGTATTATTGTGTACCTAGTAGATTTTGTAGTGACGAACTAGTCAGCTGATTACAGTTCTTATTCACAGAAATGATTGAAAGAGATAGCAGTTGTTTTCATTGACGAACCGTCACATTGCGCGTAATTTGTGAAACACTTTATGCAGAATAGAGTTAATGTTCATTTAACTATTTTAATCTCTAAAATTTTATTGACTGTTCGGGGGTACGAAATTTCTTCACTATTGTAATCTATAAACACAATACTACCTCCTATTAAAGCCGATGCAGATATTTCGGAAACACCTTATATAGAAACATCACCGGCCCTTTTCCCTGTACGATCGTTGCGAATGAGAATAAAGCCCGGTAGACTATAAAAAGTAGAAGGGAGTTCGGGTTTTAGCCAGATTTCGGAAATCAAAATTGCGTGAAAAGGAACACCAGTGAACAAATCCAACAATTCCGAATGGTGTTGGGGAATACTTTGAGCATTAACATGACAAACATTTAAAAACTTTGGGTACCTCTGAAATTCTTGTAATAAATAACTATTTACTGAAATAGAATCATTAAGAGATGTATAGGAGTCATAAGAATTGTCACTAGCAGAATAAAATGAGTCGTCAGACATCAATGAAAATATAACTAAATAAAAATATGTGTGTATATAATAAATACTAATATAGAATAAAAAGGAAACTAAAATGATTTTCTAAAACTTACTTGACTAAAATTAAAATTGCGTAACCTGCCGGTTGACAGTTAACAAAACAAAAAAAAAAACTTAAAAATAAAATTATCGAACGCATCCTTTACAAAACGACAGCATTACTTTTTACTATGATAACATTTGACAACTGTCAGTTTCAGTGAGCTGTCATTATTAATGTCACTAAGAAATAAAAGATTGTAAAATGAATAAATATCAATCAATAGTCGGTAAACCGCAAGAAGGAAAACGTTTACAAAAAAGGAGTGCTCACTTCTTCTGAACATTGCGTTTTGGCCTTACGGACACCTGCACCACTGGCGACGGACTTTAAATCTTCGCACTAGCTTTGGGTACAGACGGAGCTTCAGTTTCAAGCGACTTGCTATGTTCCTTGCCCAGCGCCATCACCTCTTCGTGACTAAATACACGGCGACGGTTACCATTGGGGAGCTTGATGTTTATAGTGCCGTCCAACGTCCAAACATTTGATATGCCGAACATCTTACGGGCTGTTGTAAAAGTCACTTCACTCTGGCGAGTGAGAAAATCTGACAGCACAAAAGATGAGCCCTTCAGCTTCGTTTTGGACTTCCAAACCTCAGTCCTTACCGCAAGATCAGCAAAACGGAACAATATAGGCCGTGGTCGACCCTAGGGTGCTGCAACTAGTCCGTGGCAAACAGTAAGGGAGGAAGACTGAAGGTCCCCTTGGCCCAGGTTGCGATGCAGTATAGATAGCACAGTATCTGTCAGCTGCTCATCTGGCTTCTCCGGTACCACCAAGCAAAATAAACTTCTTCCTGTGCCGCATCTCGATTGCGTCAATGCCTCTGCTTACCTCCATAAGTTGTTGCTGAAGGACATTGAAGACACTCCACACATGATCCTTGAAACTACTGAAGTCTTTCCAGAGGTTACTCAAGTCAGCTCCAGGAGATGATGCTTTCAGATGAGCTTCAAAGTCTGCCTTACGCTGGCTGAGGCTGTCAATGCCAAGCGCTGGGTCTCCGCAATATCAGCAATAGTGGTCATTTTACTGGCAATTTGTAATTAATTTTCTTGTGAAAGTTGTTGGTTAGAAGTCACCGGCAAGTAAGTGCAATTTTCCTAACTTACAACATAAGTTTGTTGTTGTCCACACAATATATGGTTTGTAGTAAAATTTTAACTAATTGTAAGTAGCCTTTATAAATGTAATTTCTGAATTTATTAATTAAACTTATTTATTACTTGAGAGAACATATGTCTACTTTCTTGCACCTACCCCAAAAAAAAAAATATATAACCCTAATTAGAAGAAAGATTGATTACGGCTGCTATTTATACGTAAATTCAGCAATAAGTCACACTTGTAGGTTGGATAAATTACGCCACCAATACACGTGACGAAAAGCGAACTGAGTATCCCGCCTTTGCAGTTTAGAATAAAGTTTCTTGCAGTTACATTTCTTTTAAATTACTATCCAGGGTGCGAAACGATGTTTCTTCACATATATTTAATAAACTTAAAGACATTGGTCTAAGTAGGTACTGGAGTAGCAAGAAAAAGCCATTATTAGTGGAGTCTTTTCTCGATGGACTAACATCAAGCATTGGTAGTCTGGCCCCCTTCGAAAATCTAATACTGTTAGGGGACTTCAACTTCCATATGGTGGACGTCAACAGCCTGAAATCCAAAGAACTTGCAGATTTATTTAGTTACTTCAATTTGACTCAAGTGTTCACAACCCCCACGCATTTTATAGGTAATAGCAGTTCGCTCATTGACGTAATCTGCACTGATGCTCCAATCCGCATTGTTGAGGTGAATCACATAAGTGAGCTTAGTCATCATGCATTTATTACTTGCGAGTCTCCAAGAAACCTAAATGCCAACCTAGATTAGTAGGATTACTTAGACAGGGATTTAAAAGGTGTACTACAGTAGGTGACATGATGTCGGTGGTGGCATATGTCGCAGACAAATAGTATAATTTGGCATTTAACATACGGCGTCGTCAGTTTAAAAACGTTTGCGGTTATGTAATATGCCGAAGGCAAAATGTAGATTGCCGTGTCACTTTATAATATGCCTTAACGTTTCATCGAAAATTTAAACAGCATATACATAATGCTTAGGCAAATTGAAGTATTTGGGCCAAAATACTTTTTGATGCCTAAAAACTCTCCCTCCGAAAGAATAATTAACTTTATGGGATATCAGTACAAAATTGCGCAAAAAGTATACTTATAACGAAATATAACATCATTTTCTAACGCAGAAAACAAGATTTGACGGAGAAAATATGTTATTTATCCTAAAATTGCAGTAACAACGTTGTAATTTTTGGTAACGCAGTCGTTCTTAGTACAAAATATTGCTGTCCTTGAGCACTGTGCCAAGATGTACTTAGCTATTTCTCCCAATATTTCCTAGGTGGCGTTGAATCTTAAATGTCCCTATGAAAATGTAACATTTGAACCTTATTACAACGCCAATAGATATTTTTTTACCGTAACAAAATCGTAACTACCTTGCGTTGCTATATGAAAATAAACCTTAAAGTGAGTGTGTTACATTTTATTTCACTTCATTTGGTTCGTCTTATTGTAACTATTAGAACGAATGATAGCAACTGCGCGGGGGGGAGACCGCTAGCCGGATCTGTCGCGTCACAGTCGTTGAGAGAGGTGCGTGTGTTTATTGCGTGGCCGCTGAGTTACCGCTATCGAAAGGTACGTACTGACGATATTTACATTATTGTTATTTTAATACGCAGCTAGTCATGTTTTGTTTCTATCAGTGTTAGACTATTTGCATTTTGTTATTCTTTTTAGTGAATATTTACAACGAAGTTAAATATTTACAACTGTAACTGCTACACTGCGTTACTAGAAAAAAGTAACGCAGTTGTTGTAAAGGTAACGCAGTCGCGTTTTTTATTATTTTTGATGTTAGAAATATGTTATTAAGACCGAAATGCGAAAATACTCTTTATTTCTTCACAGAAAGAAGCTTCTGCACTAAATGGCGTTAACGAACGCAGAAAAGCAACGTCGTTATAGGCTTAAATTGAAGTTCGACCCTATAAAAAATGCTGAAGCCAAAAAAAACATCTTGAAAGGTGGTACCTTTCAAGACAATAAAAAACTTGACAAGATGACTTTTGAAATATCAAGCGTAAATGGAAGACTGCGAACAAGAAACGAGGAGAACGTCAAAAGTGTGCTCAACAAATTATGAACATTACACCGGCGTCCAGCCCACGATCAGGAACTCCGGTTTCACCGAGATCTAGAGGCCGAAGACAAATACGAAGAGATAGCTCTGCAGTTTACAGAAAAAAATCTGAAAATTCAGGAAGAACTCGAAAAGATGAAACGGCTGTGCGATAAATACAAAAAGAGATACCATCGAGCTAAAACCACAATCGAAGACACGAAAAAAGTAAATAAGGTTAACTTAAACAAGTATTCAACGTCATCTAATGGAATCAAAGACCATTACAAAAGTTTGAAGTCAGTGAGAGAGAAGAGAGCCTTAAAACGAATTTTCCAAGGAGAAGGCATAGCTAAGTCTAAAATGAAGATAAGTATTATACGCGAGACTTTGGGCATTGATCAGATGAAAGCGATGAAACGACAGAATAACCCTTCAGGGAAAAAGCTTCTGGTTGATAATATTAAAAGCTTTTTTGACCGTGATGATGTTTCTAGAGCTACGGCGGGTAAACGGGAAACTGTCACCTTTAAAAAAATAAAAATGCAGAAGCGCTATTTACTGGACACGATGAAAGGCCTATTTCGTTCATTCAAAATAGAACACCCAGAACTGAGATGTTCTTATTCATATTTCATAAAAAATAGGCCTTTTTACGTAAAACCGCCTTCAGTTGCTGGAAGAGAGACTTGCCTATGCAAGACACATACAAATGTGCAGTATATTATAGATGCTCTTCACAAAACAAGAGTCCTTGCCACCTCAAACATGAAAGAACTTATCTAGCTAGCTTAGCTAGCACAGTATGCTCGACATATAACAAAGCTTGTATGACTGGCAATTGTAAAGATTATAAGACAAAAGAAATACTTTTTAGGGAAACAACAACCTATCTTGCATCAGAAACATCACATCAATGGATCTCTACGCTAAGCTAACAAACAGCATGGAAGAGTTGACTGCGACATTCACCACTCGGATGAATCAGTATGAGGAGGAGCTCAAGTCTGCTGGTGGAGCTGAAGTCACTCACAAGACCATAGCCAGTCTGTCACGTGAATTCACTGACTTCAAATCCTTAATTTGGAAAACGGTGAGCACGCTGAAATCCCAAATGGAGCTATTAATTGTCGGTCTTGACCTACATGAGATGGCTTCACGCAAGCAGGTGTTGCTAGTTCACGGCCTTCCAGAGGAAAAGGAGGAGGAACATGTGGCGGTAGCTGTCAAGACTAATGCAGAGAAGATGAAGATTGCTGATGTCTCTGCTTCTGATATTGTAGCATGTCATCGTCTTGGAAGCAACACTGGCAAGCCCCGTCCTCTACTCATTAGATTCCTTGGGCATAAACTGCGGGATGAAGTATGGCGTTCAAAGACCACTTTAAAGGGTTCTGGTCTGATACTGTCAGAGTTCCTTACTAAGCCAAGGCATGACACATTTATGAATGCCCGCAAACACTTCGGCGTCAGGCAGTGTTGGACTTCTGATGGGAAGATACACATCTTACTTCCCAATAAGACGCGACGTAAAATTGAATGTGCTATCGAACTGCAAGTACTCATGGCGCACTTCCCGACGGCGGTGTTGGAGTCTTCTGCAGCTGGTGAGGTGACAAAAGGTGCTAGTAAGCCTCTTGATAAGCGGTCTCGAAAGCCTGCTAAGTAGTTAGGCACAAGGATACCAGGGGTGAAAATCTTAATAGTGGCAAACGGGAAAACGTTTCATTATAGGTCGGCAAAATGAAGTGAGACAGTAAATTCTTTGAGGTCCTTACATGAAAGTGACATTTCAATTTGATAGTGTTATAATTTAAGGGTTTAAATAAACATAAATGTAGATGGCGTAAGAGGGCGCTATCACATATTTTATTTCATTATAATTTAATTTATTATTTATTTACTTAATAAGGCACAAGGTACATTTATGAAATATAAAAAGTCCAACAACACTAAATTTACATACATAGAGAAATATAATAATAAGTTTTATGTGGTTTAAAGACTGTCAAGCGTAAACAATCTTTTTAAAAATTAATATAACAAAATAATTAAATTATGATAATTACATTTATTTATATACGGTTTACACCAAAGGACATTCAGTAGAAAAGTTTCGTGTACATAATTCTTTAATTCGTTTAGTGAAAATGGTGTTAATGTTTTAAGATGAAAAAGTGGTTGAACGAGAATTTTTCGGTGTATAAATTAAGAAAAGTGTGTGTGAATTGTGCCCCAGAGGGCCTTTAAGTGTTCTTTTATACTTGCTTTTAAGCGACTACGTGAAATACCAATAAAATTTACATTTATAGTAAATTATCGTTTTTCTACGTATCGAGGTTGCTTTGTTATTATGTTGGTTCATAAAAATGTTATGTTTGATGATTTATAACATTGTTAGCAAACAAATAATTGTGCAGCAATGATTGTTAATCTGCATAGGTGGCCTCCCTGGCGGTCCTAAAATTCTTGTTTTAACTTATTTACTACAGTAAGCTGCCCATATTTAAAGAAGGTTTCTGACATGCCTTGACATTCCTGTTAGGGATTTTATTAGGACTACTACATACATGTTGATTGTGTGTAAAGTATATTTTTATTTTTTCTGTTTCCTTTGTCCTGTCCTGTTTCTGTGTCCTTTGTAAATGTGACGACAATGTAAATTAAGTTGAATGTTCGATTATATTTTTTCTTCCATTTTGGATGTCTTAGTTTATATTAATCTAAACATTCTGCTGTTTACGTTGTTGCCGTATATTTTAAAATCAATGTAATCTTAACATCGATGTTAAACTTTTTTTAAAAGAGTGTCCTATGGAGTTTCTCGCCGACTCTTCTCCATAGGACTTGTCTTACATCACTTTGAAACCGAGCAACTAGAGTCAGTAGTTTTAAACGTAACATGTCATAAGCGCCTTTTTTTTGGTTTATAAGAAATAAAAATATTTTAATTTTAATCAGTGTTTTATTTATTGAAAAACATCCTATGAATATAAAAAAAAGAAACAACATTACCTGGGAAATTTATAAATATTTATAAACATTGTTCTCGTTATTTTCCGGTAACATATATGTTACCGGAAAATAACGAGAACAGAAGAATTGACATTAGTTCCCTAAACTTACGTCCAGACGGTGCCACTTGCCTTACCCAATTTAGTCGTCGAGTTGGACCTCTATTTCATATTATAAAAAAGTACTCTGTGAAGGATACCCCCTTATATTGTCACCGTTTTGTTTTTCACTTTGTCGGTATCTTTGAATTCCATTTCGATTCTGGTAGTTTATGATTCTTTGACAGCTAAATGACATTTGTTTGGATCATAACTTAGCAAAATAACTTTTTGTTTCTGTGTTTACTTGTTATTAATTTTATTGTGTTTGTCGGCGCATACAAGGAGGCCGACGTCAAGAGTGGCAGCTTGTCTCTGGCACTCTAGCGGAGCGTCGAGTCGATGGTAGCGGGGCGGCCATCTTGATAGAAAAAAAAGATAGAGCGGTCGCTGGCGCACCACGTTTTTCGACGAACCGCTATCCATAGTTCAAATATAAGTACTTTCTGTGTTATTGGTGATACTTAGAATCTAAGTGAATATTGTAACGATAATTTAATTATATTTGTAGTAAAGTCGTTTAAGTGTTCCAAGAAGACGTTTCTTTAAAACAAACCACCCTAAACCCTCGCTGCATAATGACTAATTCTGGTGAAGGCCGTCCTGACCTTTCATCAGAAGTGGGATCCGATAGAAAGCATAATGAGGCAGAGCAATCGGATCCTAGAACTGCTGAGATGCTATTAAGCAGCATGGAAACGTTGTTTTCTCGAGTTTTGGCAACCCAACAAACGCCGCTGCAGAGTACAAATCGAACAATGCTTTTGAAGTTTGATCCGGAGGAGCCCGACTCAGACATTGATGGATGGTGTAAATTAACTGATTTCATTGTGCGAAATAAAAATCTGGAAGGTGTTAATTTACTGATGGCGTTGACGGAGGCGCTGAAAGGTAGTGCAGCGGCGTGTTTAACGAAGCTTAATTTAGACAATATTACCTGGGAATCAGTTAAAGAAATCCTAATTGCAAGATTTTCAAAACCTAAACTTTTGCAAGACTATTTCGATGAAGTGTTACGGTTCCAAATAGGCGCTAAAGAGACTGCGTCTGAATCTGCTTTTCGGTTATGGAATCTCATCGAACAAATACCTGAAAGTATGATGCCTGAGAAGGTAATTACTGGATTTGTGATATCCGTGTTATGCCAGAAAGACAGCTTGATACGTCGCGAATTAAATGCACAAACAATAACGATTCGAGCTCAGTTATTTCGAGTACTTGGTGGAGTATCACTTAAGCGACGCATGGATACCGAAGTCCACGAGCTTGAGGCAAAACGTTCTCGTATCATGGCGAGCCGTGGAGAAAAGGACGACCCCGACCTGCTACAAGTGTGGTCAACTTGGGCACGTGGCGACTGTGTGTCCAGACAAGAAGCATGGCAGTGAAGCTGCAGTCAAGGAGGTCCATCAGTGTCAGCACCGCCCCTCCAGGAGCATCTTGGAGACATCTTCTGGTGAGCGAATACCTTTCTTATTTGATAGTGGGTCATCATGTTCTCTTCTAAAGGAAAGCTTTGGTGACAAACTTGCGGGTACTGTGCGTAAAAACCTCGTTTACCTGAGTGGCATAGGTGGTGAAGATATTCAATGTACCACTCAAATTCAAAGCGACGTAGTTATTGATAAACTTTCAGTTAATTTGACTTTTCACGTAGTTCCTGAGAGGTTTATTACTGATCTGATCATAGTTGGGAGGGATATTTTTGACCAAGGCTTGGGTGTTATAATCGATAATGATAATCTCATGTTCTTTTCTAAAAAAACGACCCATTTTTGTGATTTAAAACCAAATAAGCCCGATTTTACCAAGATCAATACGGATTTGCTAGGACAGAATAGGGAATTGCTAATATCGATCTTAAACAAATATTCTGATTATTTTACCGAAGGTGTTCCCTCCCGTAGAGTAACGACAGGTGAATGTCAAATTAATTTAATTGATGCCCTTATCGCCTAGCGCCGGCGGAAAAACTTATAGTCAGGGAAAAGGTTCAGGAATTACTTGATGCTGGGGTCATTCGCGAAAGCTCTTCCCCGTTCGCTAGTCCAATACTATTAGTTGAGAAAAAGGACAACTCGTACAGGATGTGTGTGGACTATCGAGAATTAAATTCCAATACGCGACCCGAACATTACCCTCTGCCACGTATTGAGGAGCATATAGATCAGCTTGCTGGGGCCAACCATTTTTCCTCCCTCGATATGGCGTCAGGGTTTCACCAAATTTTGATGCACCCTGATTCCATAGAGAAAACCGCATTCGTAACACCTGAGGGGCAATACGAGTATCTTGCCATACCCTTTGGATTACGAAACGCTCCCTCAGTATATCAGCGGTGTATAACTAGGGCTTTGAATCACTTAAAAGAAAAACCACTCATTTATATGGATGATGTTTTGTGCTACTCGTCTGACATCACTGAAGGTTTGCAGCGTCTAGATGATAGTTTAAGAGCCTTAACGGAGGCTGGATTTACATTCAACCTCAAAAAATGTAAATTTATGACCCAAACAATAGAATATCTAGGATATCCCCTTCAATCTGGCGAGGTAAGACCTAACTCTCGGAAAATACAAGCATTGGTAGATGCCCCTCAACCAAAAACTGCTACTCAGGTTCGACTGTTCCTGGGGTTAGCCTCGTATTTTAGAAGATTCATACCTAATTTCACACGTATTGTAGGGCCATTATACCCTCTAACAAATCTAAGAGGACCTATTACATGGACTCAAAAGCATGAAGAAATACGTAACGACATAGTAAGCATACTCACATCTGAGCCAGTTTTAACTATTTTTGACCCGAATTGCCAGTAGAGTTGCACACCGATGCTAGCTCTGATGGATACGGAGCGATTCTCATACAACGGATAGATAATACACCGCACGTCGTGGAGTATTATAGTCGTCGAACCTCGGATGTAGAGTCTCGATATCACTCGTACGAACTGGAGACGTTGGCAGTTGTACGAGCGGTCGAGCATTTTCGCCATTATCTTTACGGTCGTCATTTCGAAGTCTATACGGATTGTAACTCGCTCAAGGCATCCAAATCAAAAAAAGATCTCACTCCTCGCGTCCACAGGTGGTGGGCTATCTTGCAAGCTTATGACTTCGAAATTATCTATCGTGAAGGTCGCAAAATGGAACACGCGGATTATTTCTCGCGTAATCCTCTTCCTGATGTTAATGACGGTGGTAGAGCCTACGGGAGCCCGTTGAAACAGCATGTTCAGTATGTCGAATTACATCACGATTGGCTTTCGGTCGAACAATAGCGTGATAGCGAAATACAAGACCTTATCTCAAAGCATGACAGCAATAGTTTTCCAGATAGTGTAGCTCAAACGTATGATGTACGAAATAGTATCCTATATAGGAAAGTCGTTCGTAATAAAACAGTCACCTGGTTGCCGGTAGTTCCCCGTTCTTTAATTTGGACATTAATTAACCATGTTCATAATGAATTACAACATTTAGGAAAGGATAAAACTTTAGATAAACTCTATGAGCAGTATTGGTTCCCTGAAATGTCAAAATGTGTGCGTCGATTTATCGACTCGTGCATTATTTGCAAAGCATCAAAGGGTCCATCTGGAGCTCAACCCGTTCAGTTTCACCCGATCCCCAAAGCTTCGGTGCCATGGCACACAATACATATTGATTTTACGGGAAAGCTTAGCGGGAAAAGTGATCGAAAAGAATACTGTTCGGTGATTATCGACGGTTTTACTAAGTACATTTTACTAGAACATACTGCTTCTCTTGATGCTAGGAGTGCGGTACAAGCTTTGCAGAAAGCAGTTTATGTTTTTGGTGCGCCTAAACGTATCATAGCGGATCAGGGTCGTTGCTACGTAAGTTCCGATTTTAAGTCTTTTTGTGGCGAACATAAGATAGATCTCCATTTAATTGCGACTGGCTCTAGCCGGGCTAATGGCCAGGTTGAGAGGGTTATGCGGACCCTCAAAAGCCTGTTAACCACTCTAGCGGAGCGTCGAGTCGATGGTAGCGGGGCGGCCATCTTGATAGAAAAAAAAGATAGAGCGGTCGCTGGCGCACCACGTTTTTCGACGAACCGCTATCCATAGTTCAAATATAAGTACTTTCTGTGTTATTGGTGATACTTAGAATCTAAGTGAATATTGTAACGATAATTTAATTATATTTGTAGTAAAGTCGTTTAAGTGTTCCAAGAAGACGTTTCTTTAAAACAAACCACCCTAAACCCTCGCTGCATAATGACTACTTCTGGTGAAGGCCGTCCTGACCTTTCATGTTCATTTGTCATTTCACTGGTTTGAGGTTAAACTGTCATTCAATCAATATTATTGTAAAGTTGTCAGTCCGCTGTTTGACATTGAAAAGTGCGTTCAGAAATTGATTTGATGTTTTGTCTTTTTGATCGATTGTGTTAATTTTTCAACCCGGCGAGTGCATCGTGTATGATTATTAAAAAAAAAAAAAGAATTTTTAGTATTATAGCTAAAAGTATTTAATATAAACATATATATTTATTCTTATTAATAATTATTTATTAGATTTTAATTACTATTATGTTTAATAACTCAGATGACAGTTTTGCTTCTTGTTCTTCTTCTGATGCGTCTGACGTGAGCTTCGCCAGTGCGTTTAGTGACGATTGTTTACATCTCCGTGACAACCTAACCTCTGTTTTTTCTTCTTATAACAATTGTTTTAATATAGTGCATATCAATGCTCAGAGCGTACCCGCTCATCACTCTGACCTTATTTCTTCCTTCGATTCTAAAGTTGTACAGGCGGTTCTTGTGTCTGAATCCTTTTTAAAACCCACACTCCCTTCTTTTCATTATTGTTTGCCCGGCTACAAGCTAGTACGTAATGACAGAACAGGCAAAGAGGCGGAGGCGTGGCCATCTACCTTAGAGGCGATATTTTACATGACGTCATTGAAAAGTCTCCGAGTGATTACTCGAAGTCAGCTGAGTATGTTTCTTGAAGTTGTCTTTAATACTAGGAAGGTACTTTTGGGAGTCTTTTATAGCCCATCATGTACGATCGATTATTTTCTCTCTTTCGAAAAAACGCTTGAATTGTTATCACCTTTATACGACGACACTATAATCCTCGGAGACTTCAACACGTGTCTGCTCAAGGACGATGTGCGTAGTCGTAAACTCCGCGCTCTTGTCTCTTCTGTCAATATGAACATCCTTCAGCTTAATGCTACCCATCATTCTCCTTACTCTACTCCTTCTCTGCTTGATCTAATAACTGTCTCCAATTCTTGCAAAGTAGCTGCTCATGGGCAATTACCTGCTTGCTTCTCTTATCATGACCTAATATACCTTTCATACAAAATTCGTCCTCGTAAACCCAAATCTAAATTTCTCTTTCTTCGCAGTTTCAAGAACATTGATCTGGAGCGTTTGGGCTTTGATGCGAGCAAAATTTACTGGTTGTCTCTTTATGACTGTGGTACCATGGATGGTAAGGTGTCTCATTTTAATACCTGTATTTTAAAATTGTACGATAAGCACGCTCGACACGACGAAAAACTGGCAAAAGATTCAAAGCAGTGGAGACTGATATTTCTTACGAGCCTTACGATAACATCTTGGAAATTGTTAAGTTATAGATTCAGGCGTTACTTTGCGGAAATCCATGACATTAAAATTAAATGTTATGAAAAATATTTAGCTTTAATTCCGCTACAAAAATCCAAGCTTGGCAGCAGGATGCAGTCCCAACCTCTCACCCTCATGCAAATATGCACATGCAGGAAAGCCCACCCTCCCGCCCTCATGCATATGCAAACATACGCGAATAGTGAGAACAAAGGAAGGAGCCTGCCATGCAACCAAACCAATACTCGACACGTGTTTCGCCCCTCCACGGGGCATCCTCAGGAGATGTTGACTCGACAACCGCTCGGGACCGAATGAGCTAGATGGATGGCTCTCGCTCCTTTATATAGCGCAATGATGACGTATTGGCATCGGTTGGTATAAACGTCACAAAGACGTTTGCATCGACCTACCTGCAATCATACTTAAAAGAGGTGATGTAATTAAGTTCGTTTGTTCATTCAACAGTGTATAGTTGTTATTATTATTATGTTTAGAAATTTCTAACTGTTCCAACACACACAACCGAAAACTTTTATCACATACATGGAGAATGTTGTACGTATTATTGTCGCTCAAGGAATGGCCTGTATCGATTAAATGTTTTGCAAAATGTGATTTTTCTGAATGGCCATTCCTGTAGGCGGCAACATGCACCTTGTACCTTATTTAATTGTTCCTAACCCTAAAGTTATCGTAAAAGGTAAAAGGATATATTTTCATTACGATGAAGCAATTAACGTATATGAAAAGTAAGACTGAATTATTTGTATTTCATTTGCTAAGTTTGTTGTTTTTGAAGTAATTTGAGTTACTTGATACTATATCACATCATAAGAAGTAAAATTTTGTTTTGTTTTATCATTATATCAGATCTCTATAGAAAGTACAAAGTATAGTATGTAAGAAAATACTACTGTGTTACTAAGCTTACTACTGCGTTACTTTTGTGTCCCTTTGATTAATGTATTAATTTCAGTAATACATGGGCTTCTAGTGATCTTAAATGCCTGAACCTCTTACGTACGTATTATTGATCATAAGTGGAAGGTTATGCCATTAGGTGGTACTAAATTTTTTTTTTTTTTTTTTTTGTTATTAATAGGAAAGTTTGTTTTAAAATGACACTTTGGTAACGCAGTAATCTTAATTATTAAGAATACTCCATGAAACTGATTATTTCTGTGATTTAACTTACTGAGAGCTTAATGTAAGCGTTACAGATTAAAACTGGCATATTAAAAAGTCTTGAGAGAGATTGTGCAATTTTAATTAAAAAAGTTAATTTTGTAAAAAAGTAACGCTGTTGTTTAATTTCTTGACACCTTGATATATCGACGGGCCCCAAGAACAAAATCGTATATGCAAAATCATCAATTTACAGTAGGAGCATTTGAAGTTCAGCGTAAATGCAATCATAGATTGTAAACCCAAATATACATATTTTTTGAAATAACTTTGTAAAAGCTATTGAGGAGCTTAATATCTTAATTTGTATATAGAGTTAATAGAGTTTAATTAATATTTTCAAATAAAATGAATTCTTATGTAACAACAGGATTTTGTTTTCCGGACATGTCTACATTAATTTACAACGTATCTTAACATACGACTTTGTTTTTCGGAACGACCTAGTGTTTATCTGATTATACGATTTTGTTTTAAGGACTTTATGGTTTTTTTTTATGTCTTTAAAGACAATTAAGCTCTAGTAATCAGATTAATAATGAAATAACTAATCTTAAAAGTAGAAAACTTTACTTAAATAAATGATATTAAACGTTTATGCTTCAAAAAATATAATGAAACATAGTTTTGAACCTTATTTATGAATTAACACCAATGATGCCGTGTATGCTACATTGATACAAAAATAACGGGTACAATTATTATTTTAACTAACAATAACAAATTGGAAAACCTTATTATTGTTTTAGTACGTGAACTTTAATATAAATTGAATTAAATACCTTTAAAATGCTTAGATCTACTAAAACATTAGAGTAACTTTGGGGAATATAGACACATCATAACCTTTTTTGAAAATAAATGATGAGATTAATGAGATTATAAAGTCTTTATTGCAAGCATCAGTTCTTTAGACTTAATAGTTAACAACAATTGTAAATTTAAGATACTTAACATCGATAAATAGATTTATGAACGTCTTGTGATCTTAAAAAATCATTAAAATTTAAACAAGGTAGGTCAATTGTACGCTTTACTGTACTTTATATTGAAATATGTAACTTTAATGGTGTACACTAAAGAATATTATATTCTATTCAATAAGACATAAGGTCATATTGGCTACAATCAAAGTGAGCCATGTAGGCCACCGTAACAAACAAAATAAAAGTTATATTTGCAGAACTAAATTAGCAGGGAAAACGTTTCCAGTTGTTTCCAGCCCTGAAC
This sequence comes from Autographa gamma, assembly GCA_905146925.1. Lineage (NCBI taxonomy): Eukaryota > Metazoa > Arthropoda > Insecta > Lepidoptera > Noctuidae > Autographa > Autographa gamma. Next base: position 583,333 of record LR989880.1, read on the forward strand.
GTTCTTCCTGAACCCATAATTTATAACATACGCATTGAATCCATGATTCGTCTATGTTATTAATAGAATAAAGACCTTGACAATATAAACACTTTGCATTAGACACATTGCTCCCATAATTATGGACGTTCGTCGGACCTATCGTTGTACACAGGTTTATTTTCTACAATTAATGTACAAATGACTAGCTAGGAGAGCTAGCCATTTGAACGTCCTTTGCCCTTTCCTTGTATTTACGATTTAGTTTTGTTACATTTTTACGGGGATGAAGTAAGCTATTTCGAGATTGTAGCTTCTTCTACTTTGGTTAGTAGCTTGCCTAGGTGCTATTTCTGGTGTTGGAGATAATTGGAATGGCATTGTAAGTAATCATCTCTCGAAGTTGATGACTATGGCAAAGTCGCAACAGACTCTAAACTTTTTTCAAAACGTACAGGCGTCGTATTGTTCTGGTTTTTAACACTGAGGTTGTATCATTAACCGTCGCCTTTTACTTAGATCAGGTTCGTTTATGGAAGGTGTCATGTCAAAAGATTCATTATCTACTAAGGAGTAGAAGACGAAGCAGTTAGTTCTGATGTAATATTTTCTTATTCTATCAATGAAATCGTGATCTTTCAAAACATTTCTGTTAACTGAATATAGTCTTATCATACGAAAAACACTAAAAGCTATTCGTCTTACTGCTTTGTCTGCTGTTGTTTGAAAACTTTCATCATATTTTATTGGGTTACGGGGCGTAAATTGTTCCTGTATCAAGATTTACGAAATTATTTGCTAAAAACCAAAAATTGGGGTCCCATGAATTTCTTATCTAAAGTGAGTATTTTGTGGCTGGAATTTAGAGGAAATGATAGTGAGCGGACATTATTTTTTCTTGCGAGATCTACCATTACAAGGTTTCTGTTGTGACTGGTATGACCAACCTAAATAAGCTATCACGAAGATTCCAACTAAATAGCAAATAGTAGGAGTATGTAACTGAAAAACAGTGCAATTTACTAAAAAGAAACAAGATAATTCCTCTACTTTTATAAAGAACAAACACGCATATTGAATTAATTTACACAGAACAATATCGTTTATTTACATAAGACACAATTTTTTCATTACTAATTCGTAAAACAAATTCGTATCTGCTCAAACGATAAGAAAATGGCAGTTGGTTTATGAAGAACAAAGACTCAAGGGAAAATATTTAGGTAAAAAAGAAATAATGTATAATCATAACCGTAAAGAATATCTATCAATATAGAAGTATAATATGTAAATTTTTGTTTTTTAAAAAGTTAAATAATGCCATCTTTATACACCGTGAAAATTGAATGGTTGTTTTCCCGCGGCAGGACGATTACCCATCAGTAGTACTATCGAAATACAAAGTTTAACTTAAAAAACAAAATGTTTTTTTTTTCAAATCATTAAAAAAGTATTCATAAACTCGAAAGAGCGATAATCAATATAGTTCACTCACTAGAGATAACGTAGGCACCTGTAGGTAACACGAAACGCACACGCCGCCGCCACGTGTTGTCGGCAAACTTACAAAGAAAGAATCAATACTAAATGTTCAGAGCAAAATAAGCTCTCAGTCATGGTGATACGGTATAAATTAGCTTGCATGCACGCGGCAAGCTCCGAAACACAATAGAATGCCGCCAAATGTTGCGCTCTGTGCCTACGGCTTAGTACCTATGACCTATTACTTATTAGTTAGTGTTCTGTGCGCGAACGTCGATGACGTCAAGTGATGAATGTTCGATGAAAGTGCTCAACACAGAAGGACTGCATCCTTAGCATTTTTTGTTCGTGGCGGGCCACACCCTTGGCCACCGAGGAGCCCGGCCTTGACTCCCTTGGACTTTTATTTGTGGTCTGAGCTCAAGAACTTGGTGTATCGTGAGGAACACCAAACACGCGACTCTTTGATAAGTGCGATAGTGGACGCTTTTAATAAGTTTGCTCAAACCAATAAAATAAAATAATCACACTGACACACACACACAAACACACACACACACACACACACACACACACACACACACACACAATTTTACCTACCGTTGTTATAACTTATAATTTTACTTTAAAAATATGTTATTATTTTAATTCTGCAATTTGAATTTCATTTCATTTTATGCTATATTGTACTTTATTTTAATGTTAGAAAAAAATGTTAGTAGATTAAGTTTTACTGATTTACCGAGCTAACGGAGGGATGGCCTGGTGATCTGTCTCACAGGTTTCACCTGCTACAGACACCAGTCTCTATTTAACGTGTATAAAAATTATGTATATGTAAGAAATTATGAGAAAATAAAGACTTTTTTTTTTTTTTTTTATTAATATCGTGAGACGTGACAGAGACACTTTAATGAAACTGAAAGACAATCAGTTAAAACGTGTTCGTTTGTGCATTGAACGTAGTGGTTTACATTTCGAACAATTACTCCGCTTCCGTTAAGTGTAAGTACTCGTACTTTGTAAATAAACATTTAAAAGTAGGTTAGACAATCAAAATCATTGTAAATAAGGTGATTCCATTTTTAAATACCTACGCCTTAAATACTTAATTATCAAATTCCGACTTTTTTTAAAGATATATTATGTGTATTTATGACGATCCTAAGCCCGTAAAAGTTTGAAGCGAAAATTTGAATTACTTATTGGGTTTTGTGTTTTATTAAATCACGAGTAGCGATCAGCTGATTTACACGTGAAGTGCAACGACCGCGTGGCGTTCGGGGTAACCGCGCGCCCGCCCGCGTAGGTATAGCGCGATGTATTACTACTGGTTCAAGTCACTTTCGAGTTTTGTTTATAACAATTGTTAATCCGCCATTTATTGAGTCTAATTTTTTTTATATATATTAATCGATTGTATGACCGATACAAACTCATTTCGCTTCGGGAAAACAACGACTTAATATTCACGCTGTATTTCATAGAACAATATGGTATACACACAAACGACACACATGTATTGTTGAGAACAAAGACGTAAATGACGTTAGGTCGTTAGGCAATACGTGTTTGTTTGCGGGATAATATTTCAAATACGACAGTGTTCGATTGGTTATTTCAATAAGTAAAAAGAAATTTAACAAAAAAAAAATTGTACTGGATAGTTTTTGATATGAAGAATACGAATCCGTAATAAAAAGCATTTTGTCTTATGTTTCCATAAGATTCGAAGATCGTTCTTGGGGCCCGTCGATATTTATATAAACTTATTAAAACTATCGCTGCAGAGGTCAGTGGCGTGCATTGGTTTTCGGCCATGGTAGGCACAGACTCGTACGTACTACGTACGTATGTACTCGTATGGACAACTTTACCGTAAATACGCAAATGAACTCCCAAAAAATTGGAACAAGGATTATTTTTGTGGACCACAGGGTACATTCAGATCTAGCGAACGCGCACCGAATGCGCTGCTCGCGCTTGCAGTTAGGTACTGCAATATGTTAGTGCGCCTCCTCGACGCCACTCACGCAAAGGTCAGTAGTGCAAATTTTAATAATGCCGTCTCCGAACTGTTCGCGAGCAGTACGCGCGCTGCTCGCGCGGCGCGATCAATATCAAAAGTCTACTTTTAATGCACGCGCGCAGCTCGCGGACTATTCGCTAGCTTAATCTACAAACCAATTTCTGATTGAATTACTATTTCAACTTGTAGGTATAAGTTTATATAAAACAATCTTCGTAAAGCTAACTGCGAACAGCAGCCGAATCCGCGATTCAGGACTCGCGACGAGCAAAGGGTCGCGGTGGGGAGAGCTTATGGTTGAGGACTCATATTTGTGTATTATTCTGAATAAGAAAACGAAACTGAACATAATAGTAAATATATTAAGCCATAGTCAATATGACCATTCGAGATCAACATTTTTACCTACGTTAGTAGTATATTATTGGGCATTCTGTCCCACTTGTTCGCTCATGCTTGCGCATTCGCGACGTGGGACAGAATACCCAATAATATTTCTGGTAATTAATTTGTACACGACGTCGGATGGAATATATATATATATATATATATTGGTAGCGCCATCTATCTTTTCTAATTTCACTTTTCAAACATCATTTGACAGTTGACAGACACTGTTGAACGATTTGCGAATGACCGCTCATTTTCATTCATTCGGTCATTGTAGCGCGATGTGACCCCCGCCCCTTCCTTCCTTCCAATCCTTCCGCACGCCTGGCGCGTAAAGCACGTACGCGCTTTCGCAAACCGCTGGAAATATACGAATCGCCGAGAGGAGGCACACGATACCGCGCCCGTGTCGCTCCTGTGCTGCATCGCCTCTGAGGGATGTGTCCTCACAAATTTGCAGGGGCAAAGCTAAGCAGTGAACAAGGAAACTAAGTAATCACTTTATCACACACATATATTGTCAACAGGCACAGAAGAAGAGTAACATAGATAAAACAGTTCAGAGTACAAGGCGATAGGAAAAGCGTAAGCGGAAAGTCACAGCACATATGAAACGAATAACAGATTAATATGATAGCGGCACGTATTTAAATTAACGGTAATCAGTGAGCGCGCGCGCAGCCTTCCGGCGTCGTGTTCAGGAATTGACTGGCGAGGTAGGGAAAACCGAGCGCGCACGATCTGTCGCTCGGGTGTCTCCGGCGCACGTCCGTTAATCCGCCGCATAACGGTTCTTCTACCCGACATATCAAAACATCGAGATCATGACGTGTTATGTGAACGCCACATCAGCCCCCCCGGAGACCGTTAAGGTCGATAAAAATTGGGAAAACGTACTTGGCGTCCAGATCGTGTTCTATGAGGTGAACTCAGACTGTCGGGTGATGTTGATGTAATCACCATTTGTGGTTCAGACTCGTTCAGCAGATACGCTGGCTTCAACCGGTCTACCGACACGGTCACAGGTTTACCCTTATAATCTATCGTATAATACTTATCACCACGTTCTGTGACGGTATATGGTCCGGTGTATGGTGCCTGTAAGGGTTTCCGTACAGCATCTTGCCGAAGGAAAACTTGCGAAGAACATGATAAATCTTTGTTTATAAAGACTGGAGATTCGCCATGATGACTAACTGGTGTAGGCTTAAGCTTCCGTATGTTGGCTCGAAGACGGGAAAGAAAATCTGCGTAATCTACAACTTCTGCGGGAGAGCTATGGAAAAATGCTCCCGGTACGCGCAATGTTTCTCCATATACTAACTCTGCTGATGAAGAGCCAATGTCCTCCTTCCATGCCGAACGTATTCCAAGAAGAACTAAAGGAAGAACTTCGTACCAATCATCGTTGGCGTGACACATTATCGCCGACTTCAAATGTCTATGGAATCGCTCGACCATTCCGTTTGCAGCTGGATGATACGCTGTCGTCTGTATGTGGTTGAAACCAATCAGTCTAGAAAGTTCTTTAAATAAATGAGCCTCAAATTGTTTACCTCGATCCGTTGTAATTTTTTCTGGACACCCAAAGCGTGATATCCAGCCAGTGACAAATGCGCTCGCCACTGTGTCAGCTTTGATGTCATGGAGCGGTATCACCTCTGGCCAACGTGTATATCTGTCAACTGCTGTAAGACAGTACTTGTACTCGTGTGACATAGGCAGAGGTCCAATGAGGTCGATATGTACATGACTAAATCTGTTCGACGGAGGAACAAAAGTATGTACCGGAGATCGAGTGTGTCGAGAAACTTTGGAACGTTGACATGACAGACAGCTTCGCGCCCAACTGCTACAGTCCTTCTTTATATTAGGCCATACATAGTTTTGAGTCATTAACCTCACTGTAGCCTTAACTCCGGGGTGACTCAATCCGTGAATGCAGTCGAATGCTTGTCGACGGAACTGTGACGTCAGGTAAAGTCTAGGTGACGGACTGGAAACGTCGCAGTACAACATCTTACCGGAGCCAGAAATGAAAATTTTCTGCAAATCCAGTGAAGACTTGTTTTGTAGAAGCTGTCGAAGCTCGTCATCCTTTTCTTGTGCAGATGCTAAGGCAAGCAAGTCTATGGCGCTTGTGATTGCGTCTGTGCGAGAGAGAGCATCGGCCACAACGTTATCTTCTCCTGCGATATGTTTTATATTCGTACTAAATTGAGACACGAAATCAAAGTAGCGAAACTGACGTGGTGAGCAGTTTTCTGAAGCTTTCTTGAAGGCGGAGACTATTGGCTTGTGGTCCGTAAAGATGGTAAATGTCTTACCTTCCACCATGTGTCTGAAATGTTTCACTGCTTCGTAAATAGCCAGCAACTCCCTGTCGAACGGGCTATATTTTCTTTGAGACGTGCTAAGCTTTTTGGAGAAGAAACCCAGAGGTCGCCATCCAGAGTCCACTTCCTGCTGCAGCACAGCGCCGATTGCATTATCCGAGGCGTCTGTGAAGAGGGTTAATTCTGCCGAAGGATCTGGATGTGCTAAAATAGTAGCCTCAGCTAAACTTGTTTTACAAGCGACAAATGCTTCCTGTAGCTCTGCCGACCAAATGACAGGAGTACTGGGCTTAATATTTGTTCCCGATAAAAGCTTGTGTAGCGGGGCCTGAATTTTTGCGGCTTTCGATATGAATCGCCTATAAAAATTAATCATACCTAGAAATCGGCGAAGATCTTTGATAGTTTTTGGCTGCGAGAAGCTCTGGATGGCCTCCACCTTCTGCGGCAGTGGTCTAGTGCCATTACACGACACGACGTAGCCCAAAAACTCTACTTGGGACTCACCAAACACGCACTTCGACGAATTTAATACAACCCCGTGGTCTTGTAGTCGCTGAAAAACTTGTTTCAGGTGTTCCAGGTGCTGGTGTTCGTTCTGGGAAGCCACAAGAATATCGTCAATGTAGGGATAACAGAAGTCCAAGTCCCTTAAGATCTCATCCATAAAACGTTGGAATGTTTGAGCTGCGTTGCGAAGTCCAAAACTCATAAACGGGAACTCAAACATTCCAAATGGAGTCGTAATTGCTGTCTTCGGCACGTCAGCTGGATTAACGGGTATTTGATTGTACGCTCGTATTAAATCTATTTTGCTGAAAATCGTACATCCAAAAAGGTTATGTGAAAAATCACCGATATGGCGGACCGGGTATCGGTCAGGTATGGTTCGTGCATTTAGTGCGCGGTAGTCGCCACATAGTCGCCACTCATTATTTTTCTTTGGCACCAGGTGCAGCGGGGACGACCATGGGCTATCAGATCTTCTTGCAATACCTGTTCTTACCATATCCTCGAACTCCCGAGTCGCTATGCGGAGTCGATCCGGTGCCAGTCGGCGAGGACGGCTGAATACCGGTGGCCCTGGCGTTGTACGGATGTAGTGACACGTGTTATGCTTAATATTACGCGCAGACAGGTCTCCAGCAGGACGGGTGATGTCCGGAAACTGTGAGAGCAAGTCGTGATAACACGAAGTACCTGCAACAGATTTTATTTGGCATACGGCGGATGATGCAAGCTGCGCAGAAACACTTAGCGACGTTAAGCTATCTATTAAGCGATGGTGCCTAGCGTCCACTAATAAATTATAGTGCGACAAAAAATCGATGCCTATTATTGGTTTAGTGACGTCAGCTATGACGAAACGCCACGAAAACAAACGCCTGAGTCCAAAATCTAATGATAGGTTTACCCAACCAAACGTATTAATTGCAGAACCGTTAGCTGCGTAAAGTTTATAGTCTGTTTTCATCCCCTGCCTGTAGCGGGTATAATATTTGTAAGGGTAAACACATAGATCAGACCCGGTATCGATTAAATATTGTACTTTTGTTTTACGGTCTGTCACGAACACACGGCTACCGGATACACTATCGCAGTCACGCGTCGCCGTCTTCACTGACTGCCCGACCCGTTTCCCTGACGAAAGGAACAAGGTTCACGACACTTCGTCGACTTGTTGCCGAACCGTCGGTGGTACCAGCAGTGCCCCGGGCCAGCACTAGAGCGGCTCCGGGACCGTTGACGCCAACGTGGAGACTGCGCTCGAGGTCTCGAGCGCGAGCGGGAAACAGCTGACAGTTCTGACACCTGACGTGACAGGTCATCGATGCGCCGCGTCAGTTGATCGATTACATCCGTCGGACACAAAGCTATCGGAGCGGATGTCGACGTGGATGCTGCAGCTACTTGTCCATTAGGTTGAAGAGGGATCTCATGAATCTTGTCCACGATCTGGGCTACTGTATCCAGAGGAAGGTCTACCTGAGCCGCTATAATTGCCTGTATATGGCTGGGTAAACGACTTGTCCACAGTGAACGAATGAAATCGTCGGGAACTTCTGCTCCAGCCAGATTTCGCAGGTGACGCAGGAACTGGGACGGCTTCCGATCTCCCAACTCCTCATGAGTTAACAGTTGTCTCACACGCTGTTCTTGCGAAGCCGAAAGACGAGATATTAGCTCCGCTTTAATTTTCTCATATTTGTTCTCCGCCGGCGGCTTAGATATGACATCTTTAACTTCGCACATGTACTTATAATCCAAATTCGCAATCACATGGTAAAATTTAGTTGCATCAGCCGTTATATTTGACAGCGCAAACTGGCCTTCTAATTGGACGAACCATAATTCCGGTTCATTTGGCCAAAATGGCGGCATCTTCACACCTACACGGCAAACCTCGTCCGAAACGCTCTTTGCAGTATCAGCCGGCATTGTAAACGTATTCTAGCGCACACGCAACGTCCAATATAATTCACTGCACTCTTAGTGTTCGGGGTCACCACTTGAGGGATGTGTCCTCACAAATTTGCAGGGGCAAAGCTAAGCAGTGAACAAGGAAACTAAGTAATCACTTTATCACACACATATATTGTCAACAGGCACAGAAGAAGAGTAACATAGATAAAACAGTTCAGAGTACAAGGCGATAGGAAAAGCGTAAGCGGAAAGTCACAGCACATATGAAACGAATAACAGATTAATATGATAGCGGCACGTATTTAAATTAACGGTAATCAGTGAGCGCGCGCGCAGCCTTCCGGCGTCGTGTTCAGGAATTGACTGGCGAGGTAGGGAAAACCGAGCGCGCACGATCTGTCGCTCGGGTGTCTCCGGCGCACGTCCGTTAATCCGCCGCATAACGGTTCTTCTACCCGACATATCAAAACATCGAGATCATGACGTGTTATGTGAACGCCACACCTCCTTACTGCTGCTGCCGGATAGCGAACTTTTGTGATAATCCGCCCGCGGGTGTGAACGTGACAGTTTTGTGATCGCATCGGGAAGAACGCCGCCCGCCATCTTGTACTGCTCAACGCTGGAGAGCCAGGTATGCGTGCTTTTTCCCATAGACCTACATCGCTCGCTCACCTCTTGGCGATAATCAGCCATCCTCCTAAAATACAGTCCACTTAAATCTTATACCTCGTTTATTTCAAAACCATATATAATATGTAATAAAGTTTTATAACGGCAAATTAATAAATAAATACGAATGAATGCAAACCAGTATATCCAATAATATTTCTGGTAATCAGAACTTGTGCATTTTGTCCCACTCTTGTATACCTTACCTTGTAGTCGATGGGTGAATAAATATTAAGGTGAACAGTATAATTAATCATTCTCATTCAAACTACGATACACTCAAAGCATGAAATTTGTAAAACAACCACAGTCGCTGCGCTTTAACACAATCTGCGAGGAAGTTTGTAAGACCGCTTTTCGTCATAGCGAATTATTGCCTAATTCAATACGATGCATCATATGCGGGCCTTCCAACTGTGGAAAAACAAATTTATTAATTGGTCTTCTTTTACATGAAAATGGTTTAAGATTCCAAAATGTGTATGTATATTCAAAAACCCTGCAACAACCGAAATACGTTTTTTTAGAAAAGTTTGTACCAACTTGTACCACTTATTTCTCTTCAGAAATATCAGGGAAATGAAGAAGTACTAAGGGTTCAGGACGCAAAACCAAATTCTATTATTATTTTTGACGATGTTGCTTGTGAAAATCAAAATAATATGCGTGATTACTTTGCTATGGGAAGACACAAGAACATTGATGCTTTTTATCTGAATCAAACATATAGTAAAATTCCTAAGCAGTTAGTTAGAGACAATACAAACCTGATCATACTCTTTAAGCAAGATGATATCAATTTAAGACATGTTTATGAGGAGCACGTTAGCACTGACATGACTTGGTTAGAATTCAGAGAAATGTGTTCGGAAATTTGGAAAGAACCTTTTAATTATGTTGTGATCAATAAAGATTGTTCTAAAAATAATGGATGTTATAGGAATAAGTTTGACACTTTTGTGGTGTTTGATTAAAACAACCTATATTTAAGTAGAATATTTTTATGACCTCGTTACTCTTCATACAGAGCTCATTCGATCACTACCTTCTTAACACAATAGAACAATCAATAAAAAGGCAAATTGTGAATGCTGCAGAAGCTGTAAAGAAAAAAGTAAAAATGATGAGGAATATTAATATTGATAATAAGCAAGCATTGGAAACAGTTTTCAAGCCCGTGACTGAACCTCTTAAGTTAATTGCTAACGCTAATAATCATTCTCTGCTTGCCGAAGAAAATGAAGAAGCTAAAGTGTCAAACAAAGAAATTATAATGCAAAAAAAACAAAGTTGGTTTAAAAAATAATATCGATCCAGTCGAATCTCAATCTGATACCGATAGTGATTCTTCATATCAATCACTTGTAGAAAGCAATCAAGGTTGTGATACATCATCCTGGTCAATATCATCAGAAGCATTAGCAGATGTTCCGTTTACTTAAAATTAGTTAAAACTTAACTTCAAAATTCAAAATCATTTATTTAACTTAGGCTACAAAGTAGCACTTATTAAACGTCAAAAAAATACAAAAAGGACAGCACCCCAGGGGTCGGTTCATATCCGGCGGAAGAGGCAGCGCGCAATACCGGCCGCGCAACGCCAGAACGAACGAGCACACGATAAAACATCCGACCTCTCACACAAGACGCACCCACGCATCAGTTCAGTGTGAAAGGCCGAACGCTCCACCACGCGCAAGCCCGCCCCAGCGCCGCGCGACCGACAATACGCGCCGCCACCCCCGCCAGACATGAACCGACCCCAAATCGCCCACCCTTCACCGCTTCCTAAGTGCTCTGGCTGAGGAGAAGAAACGGCGCAACAAACTCCCCAGTAGCACGCTGTCTTAACAATAATATCAAATCAATAAGGGATCGTGCAAAATGAACAAGTGTTTAAAGTAAAATGGTATCATACTATTATCGAATGAAAGGTATACTATATATCTACAGAGACCAAGGTCAGCAGAACGACCAGTCACCGCAAGCAGCACCCGTTCACGAGCATGACGCAAGGATCAGCCATCCCCTCCCTCGCCATATTAGAGGGAAGGAGGAGACCCGACCCAAAACGCCACCGCAAGCAATGACAAACTAAGGGAGCATGACGAAACTGCTGCCGGCATAAAAGAAAAAATAAGAAGAAATAAAAAAAAACCAAGCACTTATTCACTGCACAGTCCCTTAACAAAACGGCATTACAATAATACACTAATATACATACGCATAATTGAAATGATAATAATAAAAAAAAAGGCAACATATTGTTACATACTGAGTGTATGCCTATCACATTATATAAATTATATTGTACAATAATTAAAATCTACATAACGATTATCTAATTTTAAAATATCATGTCAGCAAATAAAAAAAAAGTTATTATACAATAGTATAATTGAGTCAAACATATTGTAACATACTATCTGTATGGCAATCAAAAAAAAAAAATTATATATATATATATTATATGTATATATTTATACAAATAAATAAATAGGAGAATAATAATTCCATCATAACCGTCTTGTGTCTATCAAGGCGACCAACTGTTTTTATCGTTTAAATAATCATTTAATGTGTAATAGGCTTTCTTACATAGCCTAGTTTTAAGGACAGATTTAAATGAATTAAAAGGTAAATCTAACAGGCTAGGGGGTATCTTATTATAAATCCTTGTACCAAGCCCCTACAAACGAGTTGTGAACCTTGTGTAGCCGGTATGATGAATTGCATAGTTTATGCTTATTTCTAGTATAAACAATACTGTGCATATCACTATTTTTAGCATACGAGTGAATGTTTTGTCGGATGTATAATATGTTGGCCAGAATGAATTGTGAAGCAACAGTCAAAATGCCAATTTCCTTAAAACGCTCTCTAAGAGAAACCCTTGAGCCTAACTGGTATATAGACCGAATAGCCCGTTTTTGCAGCACAAATATGGTTTCGATATCTGCAGCTTTTCCCCACAACAATACACCATACGACATTACGCTGTGAAAGTAACTAAAGTAAACAAGGCGAGCTGTATCCACGTCAGTCAACTGCCTAACCTTCCTAACAGCATAGGCGGCTGAGCTAAGCTTACTAGCAAGATATGAAATGTGAGCTGCCCATTTAAGTTTGCTGTCAATTGCAATTCCAAGGAAAACGGTAGATTCAACAGTCTCCAGCACTTCATTACTGACAATAATGTTGGGGCCAAGATTTCTTACATTTGGTAGCGCGAATTTAATACAAATGAAATGAAAGTAATCAGAAAAGAAGTTACATATTTTATGAGGGTCGCTAGAAACATCACCTTTATAAAACATACGACTAGGGACTCCTGTCTTGCCTCGGCGGTTCGCTATGTACAATCGGGGACATCTTCGCCTTATCACCTTACCGTCGAGAAACGGTTTTCGTCGCTTGCGCTCTTTCTAACGCTAGCGACACGCGGCGACGCCCCCTTTTTTCTGATTTGTGTTTTAATATAGTACCTATAATTGCCAGTGTCATTGTAAAAGTTCACACTGTGCACGAGTAAAACAATATATCGTATGTAATGTTCGTTGTTGTCGTCACTAAATACTACGAATGTTTTGACGACTTACGCATTATGTTTCTCTTATGCACATACTTTCATAAAAATTATGTAAACTATAAATGTTAGAATATTAAGATGATTTTTTTTATTCAATTTTCAGTATATTTGCAAAAATAATAATAATAGAGTAACGAAAAAAGCTAGCTTTACCGACAGTTATGTGGCTGCATGGTCTGCGTCAGTGGGGGCGCCCAGGGACGCAACTTGCCCCTTACCCAGCGGTAGGGACGCCCCCACGGGTCCCGATCTAGGGACCCCAGCAGCTCCTCCCTGGCACGCGACTTTGAGTCGCCAATGGCCAGCCACAGAGTCTCCTTGGACGCGCGGTACACCTCATACAGCGCGTCCTCCTCGGCGGAATCCCGTCGACGCGGTCTGCGGTATCGGGCGTACCGGCGGCGGGCCGAAACGCACGCCACGCGCAATTGCGCGATCTCGGCGGTCCACCAGTACACCCGGCGCCTTGCGGACTGTTGGCGGACACGGGGCATGGACGCGTCGCAGATCTGCGTCATCGCCCCGCGAAACCGCAGCGCCACCGCCTCGACGTCGACGGGGCCGTCCGTCGCCGACTCCCAGGTCCAGGACTGGACTAAGGCTGCTTCCTCGAGTAGTTCCTTGTCGATGCGCTTAAGCGCCCAACGCGGGCCGTCGTTGATCGGGGCTGTTGGATGGCGGCCGCCCGTGGTCTGGGCAGAGACGTCGAACCGGATATACCGGTGGTCCGATAGCGTCTCCACCTCCACAGCGACACGCCAGTCGCGGACCCGGCCGGCGACAGAGGGGCTAGCGAACGAAACGTCCACTATCGACCCGCCCCGCTGTCGCACGCACGTAAATTCCGAACCCCGATTCAGGACGACCAGGCCCGTCGCAACCGCCCACTCCTCCAGCACCTCGCCCCGAAGGTCAGTGACCGGAGATCCCCACGCCGATGACTTGGCGTTGAGATCCCCGAGCACAAGAACGGGACGAGGGTGGTAGCGGCCTACGACGGCGCCCAACTCGACAAGGAAACCCTCAAAGTCGGCGAGACTCTTGTTGGGGGAGAAGTACGCCCCCACAATGATGATGCCGCCCGAGACCGCAGCAACCCAGCCACGGCCCCTCGACGGGTCGATCAGAGTCTCGCCGATAATGGCCACCAAACCGTCAGCGCACCCCAGCCAGTTTTCACGGGCGGGGATGAGGTACGGCTCGGCGACCACAGCCACGTCAATCGACCACTCTGCCATGCTCTGGAGCAAAAGATCCTGAGCTCTGGCACAGTGGTTGATGTTCTCATTTTAAATTCACAGATTAATTTTAATTCTATAGATATTGATAAGTCTTTTATATAATTATTTATTTTTTAGTTCATTTATCACGCAATTTTAATTTAACATTTTATTTTAGTTTTTACATTTATATAAATTATTAATAATACTCTTATAGTACTTACGTTATTCCCCGCTTGCTACAGGCTGAGTTTGGTTCACTGACTGGCACTTCAAGTTAAATAAATTTCCTTAGAAGTTCACGAGCCAAAGTCTTCTTTGTTAACCCTAGATAGCTAACCTTCTTGTGTACCCTATTTAAGCTAACCATCCGTCGATACGACGGGTATTTGAAAAACTATTTTTTTACCATAAAATGTAAACTTAATCATCCTGTTATTTTAATTGAAAGTTAATGCATAGGCTTAGCAATAAAAATACGTTATTCAAATTTACCTTATTTATTTACTTTTATTACTACAGTAACTTTACATAGAACTTAAAAAAAAGGAACATTTTATAATTAAAAACTTTAACATGCAAAATCAATAAAAAAATATAATAACGTTCAGTCTAATTGTTATATATTTGGCACTTAGGAACATAATAAGTAATTATAATATAAAAATAATTATTTGTCTTTGGCACATGTGACACAAAAATCAATTTTATGTTCACCACATATCGCTACCTTACAATTAGCGCAAATACTTTTAGTCATACGCTTTTTCTTGTAGTGGCACTTCCCACACGTCTTTCTTTTCCGATTTTCTCCTCTTGAAGAAGTTGATGACTCTTCTTCATCAACAGAAGCTTGGCCTGATGGCTGCTGGTCTTGACTGGTAGTGGGTGGCTGCAATGTAAGAACGCTCCTGATTTTTTCTTTTACTTGCGTTGGCATCGTTGTTTTGGCCAGCCTCGTCTTTAGCCAAGGCTCGACTAGTTGAAAATGAAGTGTTTTCATAAAATTTCTCCGTGGAACTATTTTTTGCCCTGCCGTTAATAAATTGTGAGACTGTATAATGTAGCTATTGATTGAAGCTATATTGATCATTCCGTAGAAGATACTCATTGGCCATCTACTAGTTTTTCGGCTACTTGACATATTAGAGCACATCTGATCGAAAGTATCAACACCTCCTTTAGTCGAGTTATAAAATTCGATCATGTGTGGTTTTTTAGAGGATGTGTTTATAGTGCCCTCCTCATCGCAAGACGACAACAAGTAAATAACTTTCGATGGCTTTGGCTTGAAGGACAGCAAAGTAAGTGGTCCGTCGTAACAGAATATGGAAGTGTTAACTTGCCTGGTTCTATTATTTTTTAATTCTTCGGGAATCTCTCTTTTATTCGCTCTAAGTGTACCAACTATTGTCAATTTATACGGCTCAAGTTGTAGACTTTTTGCTAAAGGAATTGATGTAAACCAGTTATCGGTTGTCACATTCCTGTTTGAACCATGTATTGTGCGCGTCAACTCTTTCACAAAATATTCGCCTAAAGGTAAACCTCCAGTATTAGTACCTTTTCCCAAGTATGGTATCGCATCGATCATATAATAGGTCCCACTGTCGCACATCATTTCAATTTTGATTCCATATTTGGCGGGTTTATTTGGTATGTACATTCGAAATTTGCATCTGCCTCGAAAGCCCAGTAATTGCTCGTCTATTGTAACATTAGTTCCGGGAATATAATTATTGTGACATTGTGTTATAAGCATATCCCATATTATTCTAATGGGTGTAAGTAGATCGCTCTGGGACCTTTGCAGCCGCTGATCTCTGTCATCAAATCGTAAACATCTTATTAGAAAATCAAATCTTTCGCGGCTCATAACTGCAACATATCCAGCTCCACAATAATTCGAATTGAATATTTCGTCTGAAGTTAAATGGTTATCTTTTAGAGCAGCACTCAAAATGAGAAGCCCGACTAGCGCCTTTATTTCTAAAATATTTGTTTCACCTTGTGTTGGGGTCACAGTCTGATACATAGATCTTTTCACAGATATTTCGACGTTCGTCCATTTGACAATCTCTTCGTAAATTTCATTTGTAAAAAACATATCAAAGCAAGATAGTTCACCTGTTAATCCTCTACATGAACGGCTAGGTCCCCTTGAAGTACGCACGATGTTCCTCGCCGAGGTTCTAGTTGAAGTATTCCCTTTACTCGTAGACCAAACGTACCGATTTTTACCTCGTATGTTTCTTTGGGGCAGTTGAATGATACAGTTTTGTGAGGTTTCTGGAGGGGCAGTATCTGAGCTACTTGACATAACTCGTTCCATGGTTAACGGTACGTCATGTGGTGGACTTACATTTCTTTCTTCGGTATCCGATGGTTCATAATTTTCATCACTTTGGACATCATCTTCCACCACAAAGTCTTCGATCTCACTGGCAGAACCATCATCAACAACATCGTCACTAAGCTGTTGGTTTAGCAGGTATAATATTCTATCTTCATTTAGTGAAGACATGGTTACTACAATCTAAAAAGAAACAAGACACGTCAAAAATATAAATGCACACTCAAATCAAAAAGCTAACGGTAAAGCTAACCTTCCGTCGAAACGACGGGTAAAAGTTATGTATCTCAAAAACTGCGGTACTTACCAGTTTAATGCGTGCGCCACTGCAACGAACTCACCGGCGACTGAGTTGACTAAAAGAGCCAAGGCGCTCGGAAACATCGTTGAAAAGAGACAGCGATATTTCTTTGCGCTACCCGTCGATTCGACGGAGGTTAGCTATCTAGGGTTAAAGAATTAGATATCGTGCTGGTTTCCCGTTTTATATCAACCCAAATGACATATTACCTCCATCTGACATTTTTATATTTATTCTTACCCTTCACATCTTTCTTTTTTTCTATAGCTGCATTGATAGATATATTACTTTGTAATTATCTTGTATCGTTATTTTAAGTATTTTAATTATTGTTACTAACATGTTATAAATATTTATGTGTATATATGCTTGCCTACGTCCGTGTGTCACTGTGGGGTTCCAACTGAAAACCAGCGCTGGGTGTACTACACCTAGCATATGCTGAGTTGGTGACCTTTTTGGTACTGTATGCTCGACAACACCGTTGAAATTGTGTATTTGTACTTTTCATTATTACTACTTTTTTATTGACCTTGTTTTTTTGTGTTGCTTGTTTGTGTTTATTTCTTTGTGTTGTCTTGTGTTCCGTACTGAATAAATAATCTTTCTATTCTATTCTATTCTATTCTATTCTATTCTATTCTATTCTATTCTATGTTGCCCTGGAGGAAATGTTTTTGTGCCATTACTGACACTCCATTCCCTCGGCAACAGTCCTGTGCCGGGAGTCGGCCGCGGAGCTACTAGCCTGCGGGGGAGGCGAGGTTTCCCCGGCAGGCTTAGAGCCCCCCTTCTTTTTCTTTTGCGCCTTGCTGGCAGGCGCGCCACAGGCCCCTCCGCCCGCTAGGTGTCCCGAACACAAATCGAAGCCTGCCTCAACTCTCGGCCACTTGTCGCTCTAACAAACGACCCCGATGACTTAGACTACTTGACACCAGGGCACTTTTTAGTCGGCGGTCCTGTGCTGGCGCCACCTATGACTTCAGAATTTGACAACACAACCATAACCATACGATGGCGACTAACAGAGCACATGTACAAGGAATTTTGGAAAAAGTGGTCCCAAGATTACCTTCAGACACTGCAAGTGCGAGGAAAATGGCAAACTCCTACACGAAACATAGCAGTCGGTGATGTTGTCCTTATAAAGGAAGATCAGATACCCCGTGCTAGATGGTTACTGGGGCGCGTCACAGAAACACATCCGGGAGCTGATGACTTAGTACGAGTAGTGACATTGAAAACTAAGTCAAACATCATGAAGCGGCCGGTAACAAAGGTGTCACGGTTGCCCATTGAAACAAAACACCATACTGAGGACAAAACCACTGAAGAGCCTAACAAAATTCAAATGGAGACGACTTCAGCCACACCATTGCCGAAACGTCGAAAGAGACCTGTAACTGCCAAGAAAGGAATCTTCACAACGTGCTTGAGTACGATGCTGTTGTTCATGATGACGTGTGTGGCACCGTCTACACAAAAATTAGTGAACGTCACGTCTCTCGACCCTTCCCGCCTTGTATACTTCGATAAAACCGCAGACATACAGATAATTCAAGATGAATGGCGATTGGTTATTTATTACAACATGTCGACATACTGGAGAAGTGTTTCCGCTGTTGAACAATATGTCAAGCAATTACAAGAACTCGAGCAGCGAAATACAGCCTACTTTGCTATATCAACACAATTTGAGCACAACTTGAACGAACTAAGGCATTATCATGAAGTCTTTATTTATTTATTTATTTAGGGAAAACAAACAATTGTACAATGTATGATACAATAAATACAGACAATGTTGAAAATTAGGCAAATGTACAATCCACGACGTTTCCACAGATTACTTTAATAAGAGTACAGTGTAGACACAACATTTTAACTTATAACAACATGAATATAAATTAGGAGAGAAGAGGTGATAAAACAACAACAGGGAAAAACAAGAAGCAAACTATCGTAAGTTACATAACATTATAGGTTACAGGTAAATGTAGGCTATCCACTAAACACTTTTTGAAGTTATAACGATTTAAAGCAAAAATGTCTATGTTAACAAAATGTTCATTATAGATCTTAACCATTCTATGGAGAGGCGCCCGTTCACCCGCATTTGTACGTACAAGTGTCGTGGCAAAGAGCGGGTAGACGCGCGCCTCTCGCCTTATAACAGTTCTGGGAACAACATAACATAAATTATTGATTATATCTGAACAATCAATTCTATTGTGCAGTAGATCACGAAGCATCATGGTTTGAAGCAGAATGCGCCTACGTTCCAACGTAAGAAGGTTAAGCCTGTCCAAGGACTCGGTGTATGAGCTACGTTCAATATGGCACCTGAACTGCATTGTTCTTAAAAACTTGCGTTGTACGTTTTCTAAGGCGAGAATGTATTTTTTATAGTAAGGGTCCCATATCATACAGGCATACTCAATTTGTGGTCTAATTATAGAGTTAAATAGATGCAGAAAAGTTGTCGGCCGCTTGAAATCCAGCGATGATCTCATTACAAAATGATACATTTGAAATGCCTTGGCGGTAATTTTATCAATGTGTAGATTAAGGTGTAATTTAGAATCTAATAAGATACCCAGGTCAATGATCTGAGTCTCTCTAAGAAGTAGTTCGTTGCAGAGAGAATACTCAAAACTCACAATGTTTTTATTTTTAGTGAAGCTAATATACCTACACTTATTTACACTTAGCTTGAGTTTATTATCTTTACAATAATTGGATAACCTGTTGAGATCATCTTGTAAGAGGTAACAATCATTGATCGTCAAAATATTTCTAAAAATTTTGAGATCGTCCGCGTAGAGCAAAAAGTCACTATTTCGAAAGCAGTAGCTGATGTCATTTATATATATCACGAATAATAAGGGGCCTAAAATCGATCCCTGCGGTACACCGGAGGTAGCAAGAAAGGTGTCAGAATGGAATCCATTACTAACAACAGTCTGATTGCGGTTACTAATGTAGGACTGAAACCAGCGCAACAAATTGCCTCTAATGGCATTGAATGCGTTTTTTTTCAGCAATATTTCGTGGTCAACTCTATCGAATGCCTTTTTAAAGTCTGTATATACGGCGTCCGTTTGGGATCTTACGTCCATATTTTTGAATAAATAATTTGTAAATAGCATTAAGTTAGTAGCAGTAGATTTATTTTTGACAAATCCGTGTTGTTGCGGTACCAATTGTTGTTGAATGAAAGGATAGATTTTGAGATGGACTAGTTTTTCGAACAATTTAGACAGGCTGCAAAGTAACGAAATAGGTCTATAATTTTCGACATTTTGCTTAGAGCCACTTTTAAAGATAGGAACTAAATTTGCATTTTTCCAAACTGAGGGAAATACACCATCCTGAATACATTTGTTAAAAATAATCGTTACAGGTTTAGAAATGGTATCTGAAGTCCACTTCAGAAAACATTGAGGTATCCCATCAGGTCCTGGGCCTTTAGTAATGTCCATCAGCTGTAACTGTTTGCGAACCAAAGAGTCACTGAAGTGTAAACTATGAAGGGAGGTGTGGCTAAAGTAAGATTGCTCAAGTGTTGGACACCAGCCGATAGACAGACTAGACGGTTCATAAACTGACTGAAAGTAATCAGAAAAGAAGTTACATATTTTATGAGGGTCGCTAGAAACATCACCTTTATAAAACATACGACTAGGGACTCCTGTCTTGCCTCGGCGGTTCGCTATGTACAATCGGGGACATCTTCGCCTTATCACCTTACCGTCGAGAAACGGTTTTCGTCGCTTGCGCTCTTTCTAACGCTAGCGACACGCGGCGACGCCCCCTTTTTTCTGATTTGTGTTTTAATATAGTACCTATAATTGCCAGTGTCATTGTAAAAGTTCACACTGTGCACGAGTAAAACAATATATCGTATGTAATGTTCGTTGTTGTCGTCACTAAATACTACGAATGTTTTGACGACTTACGCATTATGTTTCTCTTATGCACATACTTTCATAAAAATTATGTAAACTATAAATGCTAGAATATTAAGATGATTTTTTTTATTCAATTTTCAGTATATTTGCAAAAATAATAATAATAGAGTAACGAAAAAAGCTAGCTTTACCGACAGTTATGTGTTTACACATAAGTATGTAATTTATCGTTATTCTTACTCGGAAATCAAGGAACTGTTAGGTTTATTGCTCATGTCTCATAATAAGTTTCTAGATTTATTTTTTTAAACGTCTTGACAGATTTCGACATTTTTCTATTATTTCGATGGGTGATTTAAACGAAATTGACGATTTTTTACTTCATCTGTTGAGTGTGTTTTCTAAATCTGTTTTTATAAATGGCTGATCTGCGACCGTAGGTTGTGGGTTTGATTCCCACCTAGGACAATTCTTTTTTTGATGAGCACAATCATTTGTTCTGTGTCTGGGTGTATTTTATCAGTAAAATGTATTAGAAATATATGAGGATATTTATCAGTTTTCTGGTTACCATAAAACAAGCTCTGCTTACTTTGGTATTAGATTGCTGTGTGTAAGTTGTCACAGGATATTATCATTATGTTATAGTATTATTATAGATACTATGTATTTTTTTTATTTATGTAATTTGTTGCATAATGTTATGTTTAAATGTAATTTGGGTTGAGAAAATATGAATTATTATTAAAAGCTAGTCGGGATTTTTATGTTTTTTATATTTTGTTTACTTTATAGTAAAATTGCATCAATACCTACCTTTAAATGTTATTATTAGTTGCTTTGTTTAAGTTGATTTATGTAGGATGCATAATGCTTTTTACTACTACTAAAATACTAATTAGATGTAAATTTAAATTGTCTAAATAGTATTTTAATACTATTTTCTTACTAAAATCACCGTTTATACTCCAGTTTAGAGTTTTAAAGCTCAATAAACCCAGTATCTGAACCTTACCACCTTTCCCTGTGTGTAGCAGGAATTCTTTTCAATGGAGTCTGGAGTGTAAATTTAGTTGTGCCTTTAATTGTGACAGCAATATTTTATAAGTATGCGTCTACACCTAGGACACTTGTAACAAGGAGTAAACGCGCAACAAGGAGACGATGCTCCATGAACTTCAGCATGTTTTTTTAGAAGTAAGGAATAAACAAAATAAAACAAATTAGATACTTCAAAATATATTTTTATTTATAAGATTATTAAAAATATAAACATAATGAGAGCTACCGTTATTACGCTCACGTGTTGATGCCTCTAGCATAGTTCAGAAAATGACAAAAATAACTTATAATTAAAGATTCACCGCGCTTGTCGCGTTGTGTTGTTTTTTACAGTCGGTTCTGAGTTTCGAAGTTCTCGTACTAGACAAATAACTCGGTTTAACTGATAAGTTGTATTTACTATGATGTTATGTTAGTAAGATGTAGGATATATTGTGGAAATAATACTTAAAGAAATAATTTAATAATTATTTGGTAGATAACTCATTTTGATTAAAGTAAAACTGAATAATAACCGGTATTTAATTAATTGGTAAATCTCGATCTTTCATCTTTCATAAAAAACCTTGAATGACTAGTTCTAACAATACAATGGTTCACTCTTGTTACCATTTGCCATCAAAATTATGACCCAAATCGACCATCGATCTTGGCGGTGCAATTAGCAACCACTTAGCATCTAATGAAGCTTACAGTCAATTACAAGTAGGGATATTATATCTATCTTATTAAAATTAAGTTTATAAGAATAATAAAAAACTTGTGAGGTGTCAAGGGACACCCGGATGGAACGAAGTTCCTTTCGATTAATTAGTGAAGTAATTATAATATATATATTTTTTTAAGTTATAATAAATAAAACAAAAAATTAACAAATATAATGTAATATAAACTTAATCAGTAGGCTCAATTTTAGTAATGGTATTATAACTGAAGTAGGAAACATAATGTTTGGGATTCTATTTTATATAAATGTCTTGAAAAATCTGGATCAATGGTAGTATTATATTTTGTTGTTGATTCTGCTGGATTTAATTAATAATAAATTTTATTTAGTAAATAAAAAATTTAATTAAATTGATATTAATGATTTTATTAGGGTATTTTTTTTGTATTTTTTTTATTTAAAATTATTAGTTAAATTTAATTATAATTAATTAAATTAAAATAGTAATTTCATAATTAAATAAATTAAATTATTATTAATTAAATTAGATAAATAATTTTATTATTAATTAAATTAGATGAATAATTTTATAATTAATTAAATTTAATTAATAAAAAAATATATATATCACATATATATATGTCGCAGATCGCCTAATGGAATGTCAAGCGTTTATCATAATTTTAGTTTAGTTTGTTTAATTTGATTTTAGTCTGGCAATGCTTGAGTGTGTTTAGTCGATTAAGTTGTCGTTGGTCATTTTTGAAGTAAGTAATAAAAAGGCGGTAGATTTGTGCAGTGGATACTTTTGAAGTTTGATCGCGGCGACCAACGGTTGACTTAGCTAACCTCACTACATTCCATTTTCAATCCGAGAATACATTTTTAATCCTTTATTATTTTTATTGTAAAGTGTTGCGAACAGTAAAGTTAAGTGAACCGAACAGTGCCTGTGTATTATTTCACGTCGAACTCCGCGTGCCATCATGACTGACCAACAAAATAATGAAGACACCCCAAATCTGTCGTCATCAGAAGTGAGATGCCCACGTGCTTCCCGATCTGAACCTGATGGAGATGAAAAATGGCGCATCATGTTCGAGCAACAGAACCAGAACTTTCTTGCAATGTTGCAAGCAATGTCACCTGCTTCAAGCAAGAAAGTACAGCTACCCGAGTTTGATCCTGATAAACCAAGCGTCGATGCACGTGCGTGGGTCACCACCGCTGATATGTGCATGGCGGATTGTGAGCTTCAAGGTGCGCCACTTATGATTACTTTGAGCCGAGCGCTGAAGGGCCAAGCGTCGTCGTGGTTGTCACAGATTTCGTTTCCTGGCATGACATGGAACGATTTCAAGGACGTATTTGTGGCAAGATATGATTGCCCCGAAACACCAGCTGCTTCGCTTATTAATCTAAATAACAGTGCACCGAAAGAAGGTGAGTGTTTCGCTGCTTATTCTTCACGTGTGCTTTCGTCATTAATGTCACGCTGGAAGAACCTGACGGTGGAGCAGATAGCTATTTCTACCGTGCTAGCACACATGTCACACCTCGATCATCGTGTCCAGCGACTGGCATTCACTACCGACATCGACACAAGATCTAAACTACAACAAGAACTTCGTGCGATGTCGTTCCTGAAACGCAAAAACCCGTTTAACCAGGGTGCTTCAGGTGTGGATAGCAAGCATTTCAAGCCTAACCCTACAACTAGTTCACCCAAGTGCTACGTATGTGGTAAGGCAGGCCACAAAGCTTCTACGTGTTACCAGAGAAGAGACAGCAAGACTGAAAGAAGACCGCACTCCTCAAGCTCTTCTTCTGGAAGTACACCGTCTGTTCCGGCGAAGCCCAAGGACACCAGCTCCGTTACCTGCTTCCGGTGCAAGAGCCGAGGCCACTACGCAAACCGTTGTCCTGCAGCAGGCCAGGGTTCAGGCAGCGGCGGCACTGGTGGCGCTGGTGCAGCTCCTGAACAACGTCGTGTGGACTTGTGCGTGGTTAACGCGCCTACTGGTACTCTCCGTCACTCTGGTGAGTCATTTAATTTTTGTTATGATTCTGGAGCAGAGTGTTCATTAATGAGAGATTCTATTTCATGTAAATTTATTGGTGAGCGTAATTATACTGTCGTTACTATGACGGGTATTGGTCAAACTTCCGTGAATAGTAACCTGAACATTTTAGTTAATGTCGATATTGGTAACATTGCTTTAGATATAGTTTTTCATGTTTTACCTGATGAATATCTTCAACATGACATAGTGATTGGACGTGAAATTTTGATTAATGACTTGGTGATTAACATGACTTCTAAAACTTTAACCTTTTCGAAAAATTACCTAATGTGAACATTTTAAATGTAGAGTCAGATGCAGTTAAATTTAATGGTATTGATACCGACGTTTCTCCGGATATCAAAGCCAGACTTATTTTAATTTTAAATCAATTTTCAAATAACTTTATTTTTGGAACACCTAGCTCTCCCGCAAATACTGACCCAATGGAAATTAGACTCAAAGATCCCAATAAGACAGTTTATCGTCGTCCTTACCGGTTAAGTCCCCAGGAAAGACAGGTAGTGCGTAATAAAATTGAAGAACTTCTCTCCTCTAATGTGATCCGCCCAAGCTCCTCACCTTTCGCCAGTCCTATTCTTCTAGTGAAGAAGAAGGATGGCAGCGACCGCATGTGCGTTGATTATCGCGAATTGAACGATAACACAGTGCCTGACAGATTTCCATTGCCAATGATTTCCGACCAAATTAATAGGCTTCACGGTACTCATTACTTCACAACTCTAGATATGGCTAGTGGATTCCACCAAATACCAGTTCATCCGGATTCCATTGAGCGCACTGCATTTGTTACGCCCGACGGGCAATACGAGTATTTAGCCATGCCATTCGGTTTGCGCAATGCTCCTTCGGTTTTTCAACGTGCAGTGACTAAAGCCTTAGGAGAGCTTGCAAATACGTTTGTCGTGGTCTACATGGATGATTTAATGGTCGTAGCGTCAAGTGTCGATCAAGCTCTACATAGGTTGCAATTGGTTTTAGATGTTTTGACAAAGGCTGGATTCTCATTTAACCTCAAAAAATGTTCGTTCCTCAAACAAAAAGTTGAGTACCTGGGTTTTGAGGTTAGCTCTGGTGAAATTAGACCGAACCCTAAAAAGATAGAAGCCCTTGTTTCTCTCCCTCCCCCAAAGACTGTAACTCAGTTACGACAATTTATTGGTCTGGCATCGTACTTTCGCCAATTCATCCCAAAATTCTCGCAAATCATGGCTCCTCTTTATGCTCTGACAAGTGTCTCTAAAGGTAATATCAAATGGGAACCTTTTCACGAGACTGTTAGACAAACAGTTATCTCTGCCTTAACCAACCACCCTGTTCTGACTATATTTGACCCAAACTGTCCCATTGAATTGCACACAGATGCCAGTTCGTTAGGTTATGGTGCAATTTTGATTCAGAAAAAGGATGCCAAACGTTGCGTGGTCGCCTACTATAGTAAACGCACCACAGCTGTAGAGTCTAAATACCACTCATATGAGTTGGAGACTCTTGCAGTTGTGAATGCGGTTCGGCATTTTAGGCATTACTTGTACGGCAACCACTTTACAGTCATGACCGATTGTCACGCTCTTGAGTCCACTCGTAAAAAGCTAGATCTCACACCTAGGGTTCATAGGTGGTGGGCATTTTTGCAATCGTTTGACTTCAACATTATTCATGTTGATGGAAAACGGATGCAACATGCTGACTTTTTCTCTCGAAATCCCGTACCTGACAAAACTCCATTCACAAGGGTAGAGCAGAAGCAAATCAATGTCACTAATTTCTCTGCCAATTGGTTGCTGGCTGAGCAACAGCGTGATGATGAGATCTCTGAGCTTATGGTTAAAATTAAAGACGGGAATCTTGACAATGATATCGCAAAAACTTACGAGATCAGATCTGGTGTTTTACATCGTAAGATACAGCGCAATAATAGGAGTTTATGTCTGCCTATAGTACCTAGAGCTTTGAGATGGTCTATTGTTAGCACCACTCACGAGTCCCTTATGCACCTAGGTTGGGAGAAAACCCTTGAAAAAATGTACGATTTGTATTGGTTTGAGCATATGGCAAAATTTGTTAGGAAGTTTGTTGAGAGTTGTGTTGTTTGCAAAATTTCTAAATCGCACTCAGGCAAAGTTTCAGCGGAATTACATCCCATTCCTAAAATAGCGATCCCTTGGCATACCCTTCATATTGATGCTACAGGCAAGTTAAGTGGCAAAAATGATAAGAAAGAGTATGTCTTCGTTCTCATTGACGCCTTCACAAAATATGTGCTTCTACATCACACACTGAATATCAATAGTGCTAGTGCTATTCGTGCTTTAAAAAGCTGTGTCACATTGTTCGGAGCGCCGACGCGAGTAATCGCAGACCAGGGTCGTTGTTTTGCAAGTACCGACTTCCGCGAGTTTTGTTCCTCTCATAATATTAGTTTGCACTTAATTGCTACTGGTAGTTCCCGCGCGAATGGTCAGGTAGAGAGGGTTATGAGCACTCTAAAAAATATGCTCACGGCAGTAGAGACTAGCAAGGACCGTTCATGGCAAGACTCTCTCCCAGATGTGCAGTTAGCTCTTAATTGCACTGTGAACAGAGTAACCAAACACAGCCCTCTAGAACTTCTCATAGGGAAAGTTGCACGTCCTCTTGGTTTAATGTTTTCCGATGAGCCCGAAATTAGTATTGACGATGTACGATCTGACACTATCGTTAACCTAAATAGGAATGCAAATTATGAGAAAGCAAGATTTGATTCCAATAAAGCTAAGTTTGATAGATTTGTAGTAGGTGATTTTGTTCTCCTGAAAAACGAAGAGAGAAATCAGACAAAACTTGACCCTAAGTATAAAGGTCCATTTAAGGTCGTTGAAGTGTTAGACGGTGACAGATACAACTTAAAGTCTCTTACAAGTAATCGCCACTATAAATATGCTCACGATCGCCTTAGAAAAATGCCTGATTCTAATGTTCCAATGGAAATTAATGATGATGTAGAGACTAATTAATGATGATGTAGAAACTAATTAATGAACCTGTTTAATTTTTGGAATATAATTTTTTTATTTTTATCATTACCCTTTCCCAATACATTACCGCTGGTTAAGCGAGTTAGTTATGCAAACTTTCGCTGGTTAAGCGTTAGTGGTGTTCTCGCTGGTTAAGCGAGTGATGTTAACTATCGCTGGTTAAGCGCTAGTAGTGAAATCGCTGGTTAAGCGAGTTGTGTTGACTCTCGCTGGTTAAGCGAGTGATGTTGACTATCGCTTTAAGCGCTAGTAGTGAAATCGCTGGTTAAGCGAGTTGTGTTGACTTTCGCTGGTTAAGCGTTAGTGTTATAATCGCTGGTTAAGCGGATTATGTTGACTTTCGCTGGTTAAGCGGATTATGTTGACTTTCGCTGGTTAAGCGTTAGTTTTTGAAAGGCTGGTTAAGCGTGTTATGGTGTGCTTTCGCTGGTTAAGCGTTATTGTTAATATCGCTGGTTAAGCGTTAGTGTTAATATCGCTGGTTAAGCGTTATTATTATTATCACTGGTTAAGTGATAGGGTTTGTATCACTGGTTAAGTGCTGTGGATTTGTTTGTTTGAGTCCTAAATGCTTTCAGAATTTTGTGCTTTCAGTAATGTTTAATTTTAGTTTGTTATGTTTGGTTCTCAATCAATTAAGCTTTCTTATTATGAGTATTGCGTTTTAATCTGACTCAATTATTTTTGTGAGAATGTCCCTGACGTGGGTCAGGATAGCCGAGTGAACTAGTTACTTTTCTGGATTATTCGTCTTTTCAGGTACCTCATCCCACGAGGTCGTGTGAAGGTCAGAAATGGCCGTGTCGCAGATCGCCTAATGGAATGTCAAGCGTTTATCATAATTTTAGTTTAGTTTGTTTAATTTGATTTTAGTCTGGCAATGCTTGAGTGTGTTTAGTCGATTAAGTTGTCGTTGGTCATTTTTGAAGTAAGTAATAAAAAGGCGGTAGATTTGTGCAGTGGATACTTTTGAAGTTTGATCGCGGCGACCAACGGTTGACTTAGCTAACCTCACTACATTCCATTTTCAATCCGAGAATACATTTTTAATCCTTTATTATTTTTATTGTAAAGTGTTGCGAACAGTAAAGTTAAGTGAACCGAACAGTGCCTGTGTATTATTTCACGTCGAACTCCGCGTGCCATCATGACTGACCAACAAAATAATGAAGACACCCCAAATCTGTCGTCATATATATAATATATATAACACCGTTGGTTGTGATCGACAAGCGAGCCACGAGCTCGTTGTAAAGACTACGGTGGTTTTTTCGGTGCTTATCATACCAGATTATAATGCGAGGCGAGACAAAACTGTTATTTCTCGGTGTATTGCTATAGTAACACATTTAGTACTAAAAGTCCGATGAAGCAGTCAAAGACTGCGCTCAGGCTAACTACAAAGATCTCTACAAAAAAAAAAAAAAACATTTGCACTAAAACTGAAGTGCCTAAAAACGGAAGCTACATTAAGTGATATAATATTATTTATTAACAGCCATGATTACACTTAGAAAAAAATAATCTACTAAGAAACGAAAAAAAAGCTGTCTAGAACTATAAAGATTATAATTATAAAAATGACTGAAAAAACGTACTCGTGTTTAACGTATTGCTTGTAATTATAACACATACACAAAAAAAAAACGCCGTTATCTGGCGGCTCCTTTCGCCCCTCGGTGATCGACGCATAGTTTTTGACAACGCGCCGTGTGCGTGATGTGCGCGCCAAATGCCAAACCGCGGTATAGCTTGTTCGTAAATCACAGGTTTGAAGAAAAATACAATTACATACTTAATGACGGTCCTTTATCCAGTCAATAAATATTATTTATTAGGCTTACGTCAAATAAACAAATTCTTACAACAATAAAAAAATTACACTTCGTATTAGTAATAGTAGGTAGCTATTTTACAGAATCCATAATATTTATTTAAATTATTTTTAAATGATGTTTAACAGAGTTTTACAAAAAACTAAAGGGAAGTCGGGCATGCATTTTCTAACTGCCGGGCCAAAAGACGGTTATAATCGAATAAAAAAACATACCTTGTATCAACTAGATATTCTACTTCAATGGTTTGACAACCAAAATAATACTTATGATTTTAGTGTCGGTCTAACTATTCGAAAAAGACAAACAAAAGGTATATTTCTATTCTTTTCTAACGCATGGCTTGCGCGCAGGATAGAGAGAGTTGCATTTTGTGCATTACATTACAGTTTTTGAGTACACTTCAACGATAACAATAAGCTGTCGCGAGCAAAACTGAACTGTTTAAAAATGAGTTTAAGGTTCATAATAAGATGTTACTGTTTTTTTATTGTTTCTCATAGAGTTTTTGTAGCTTTTATTCTACACCCGGCGTCCGTTTAGTGTGTTAATGTTAAAATACTATAGTAGGTATATGTATAGTAATAGTATATATTATATTAACAATGCCAACCAATTTTCCAATGGCTCGCATTATACTCATATTTATATCTTTAGAGGTTAATAAGAAGATTATCGGTGGAACTTATAACACTACTTTAAACCGTCCGGGGGCTGAAAATATACCACGAATGACTTTTTTAAACATAATAAAACTGCTAAGAATTATGCTACTATTATATTAAATATCCTCATCAGAATCAACGTCCCAATTTAATGATAGAAAGTTAAAATAATTGTTACAAGAAAGTTTTAAAAACATCTAGCAAACAAGTAAAAGGGTCGGAGTCGAGGGAGGTCGGAGTAAAAGGGTCGCCTTCTTAGGTTCTCAGCCTCCGCTGTCAGTCTTCTTCGTTGATGACAAAGTAACCATGTCGTCGCTTCCCGCGGCCAGGTATTTAGTCTTCCATCCTCTTATTATCGTCTTATCCACAGCCTTACTGTAAGAGCGCTGCAAACAAAATGTTTAAACAATTAATCCATATGTAATAAAATTCTAGTAAGTTTACAAAAACAACCGAAGACTGTAATCACAAATAGATTTCGAAGAATCAGACAAGTTGGGTTCGAACTCGAGACTGAAGTCATAACGGGTAATACCAACCTACTAGACTATCGTTACTCTCTGCTAATTTGGTCATCTATGAATTACCTACATTGCTCTTCCGTGGTCTAAATCACCTAGTCGATTATAAAAAATTCTCTCACAAAAATTAAAACCATTTTTTTTTTAATCTGCTCCAATAAAAAATGTTAATTAGCGCGAGCTTGTTTATCAATTTAATTTTTTTTTTTTTAAATTAAATTAAAGTTACATTTTGCGGTGGCTACCAGTGGCTAACTTTGATGAAAATACTTGACCTAACCAAAAACACACACAATATTTTTTTTTTTTCAATCCAGTATTTATGATTTTATTTGAAATCATTTGGTCATAATAACTAACATGCGCTTTGCGAAAACAAGTACCCGAAAGCTCTGGTTTATGACTCTTTTGTTAAAAGTGAGCCGACTAGTTTTTTATCTATAGCAGTGGAATTCTATTGTTATAGCTCCGGCCAAACCGGCCGACTTTGCTACTTATTGTTTCATTTTTTAAATTAAAATTAACACGTTTATTTAATTACTCTTTTAAAGGTAGATCTGTTATTACAATAACCGTAAAAATGAAATGTTATTGAAAAAAAAACACCTAACAAAACACTATTATAAAAATATTATTATTTAAAATAATGTGTATACCTTAAACAAGAATATAGCCGAACTATCTATTTAACTATAACTTTTTCTATTTAACATATCACTCGTTTGGTATGGTTACATAAATCCCAACAAAAGTATGAATGAAAATGCACTGATTTACTTCATACAGAGCGTAAATGAAGCTTTAGTTCCTTTTAAAAGTATGTGTGACGTGTAATATAAAGAAGTTTGAATAAAAAAAAAACTAGAATTGGCCACAAAGATCACTTTAAAATAATACACGCCTTATAGTTAAGATGTTAAAACATGAGACTAGTGTCAGATGACTCACGCAATCAATTATAATTATCAATTCTAAAAACATCCCTACTTAGCAGCACAACAGGCATTTTTACACATTTGTGTTAAACACATTATTAAAATGTCACCGTGAACAACACTGAATAAATCTGTTTTCATGTTTAGTGCAATAATAATTAGTATCTAAAACAGTTTTGACCGACTAGAATTAAGTGTGATATAAAAATAGTTCACGTTAATCTTTTTTCTTTCTATCCCACTACTTTGCAGACTCTTTATCTATCTATCTTCTATCTATCTATCTATTTATATGCTTAAAATATAATTAAAATGTTAATACTTACAAATATTCTCAGGTCATCCGCAATTTGACTAATAAATTTGTTCGCTCTTCGATCGTCAATTTTAGATATCACACAAACAAAATAAAAGTCCGGTATACACGCGCGAGTATTCGTAAACAGTAGTCAAAGTCACGGAGAAAACAGCGAACGTCAACAATGAACAAACAGTGAGATGCGACTGACGTCCACAAAAATAGTCAAAGCATATATTTCCATCTCGTTACTGCAATGTCCTAATTGGTCAACATCCCAGGAGGGCGGAGCTTCCGTGCCAGTCGCCTGCGTCGAACGTCAAACGAAATCTTCTAAAAAGTGATAAGGCTTCGTTGTCCCCGATTGTACGTCCAAAAATGTTTAGCGTTAAGCTGAATACTGTCTTCGACACTTTTCATGTAAATAAGGTAACATTTGTTACATTCGACTTTAAAACGAGCTCTGTATGAAGAAAATATTTCATAGTCGGATAAATTTTTGTAATTTTTCCACTTACGCCAGGCTTTCTTTTTATAATTGAAAATTCGAATAAGAGACTTCGAGAACCACACGGGAAGATCAGGGTTTTTACGGCTTGATAAAGGTACACGGTCTTTTATTATACCGTACAAGTAGTTGTAAAAAACATCTACACTTGATTCAGCAGACTGGTTATCTAAGATTGAATCCCAATCAATTTTATCAAGATCCTGGTTAATAAGCTGATAGTCGGCCTTCCGAAAATTATACCTTTTAATATGTTGTTTAGGCATTGAGTTGACGTTAATATTGAATGAGAGCAGGGTAAAAAATTGAGAATGATGACTATCAGCTTGGATCAAATCCTGATTGGGTTTGTAAACACTGCAATCATTATTAGATAGGAGTAAGTCAAGTATGCGCCCATTTGAATTAACAATGTGATTATATTGCTTCAAATCGTGAACCGTCTGGAAATCTTTTAACCGTTGACATATAGAAGACGTGCCCAAGCAACTTAAGGATTCAATGCAGGGATCGATTTTTGTCCACTGAGCCGTTGGAATGTTATAATCTCCTAGTAGCAGCAAACCATCCACATTTATAGAGTTTATGATGTATTCTATGCTTTCGAAATGCAAGTTGTAAACACTAAGAGGTGAATTATTAGGTATGTAGGCTGCACTAACAATACTTAGTGATGTCCCGCTGCTGCCAGGAATTGCGACAACTACGTGTTCATAATGCTTGTCAAATGTACCCTGCGTAGGTAATGGAATATAAACTGGGTTGTAGTCCCGTAACACAGCTATCAGTACACCTCCCCCATCAGATTTGTTGGTTGCGGATCTATTACGATCGCAACGAAATACAGTATAACAATCGTCAATAAGTTCACTGTTACTGATATCAGGGATCAACCATGTCTCGGTTAAGACTATAATGTCATAGCAATTCGATAGAATATTCATGTAAACTACATTTAGTTTAGTGCGTAGACCTCTGCTATTTTGGTAGTAGATACTAAAATCGTTGCCATTGCTAGCCATTCAGTGAGTTACAATGTAAAACAGTATATAAAAAAAAAAAAAAATTACTAACATTTAAACTTAATTATTATTCAGTGGCTTGATTTTACATAAATCGTTAGAGGATTTTATAGCTATAGTAGAGGAATTTTCAGACCGCTTCACAAGAATAGTAGCATGCTTAATCCAGACGAATTTGTACTCATACTTCTTTGCCAGATCACGCGTCTCCCTTAACAGCTGCTTCTTTTGGAGAGTTAGGTGTTCGTTAACGTAGATAGTCCGAGGCGCTCCTAGGATACCTATGTCGGTGGAGGTCAGGCCTTTTTTTAGGCGATACGCGCTTAGGATATTGTCTCTTTGGCAGCGAGTTTGGAGTTTAGCAATTATATTTTTGGGCTTTTCGTTGGAAGCAGCGTGAGGCACGCGATGAACGGTGATTATATCAGCTCGTGGGATGGCACAATCATTTTTTTTCCCTTTGTTCTCTACAACAGTGAAAAGGTTTTCATCACGCCGTTCAGGAACGTTAGATATTTCCAGGTTACACATCCGGGCGTGCTGCTCCAAATTATCTATTTTTTCTTCAAGGGCTTTTATAACATTTTGCTTCAAAATCCGCTCCTCTAGGCTATTAAGTCTTATAAGGTGGTCGTCGTATTTATCCGATACAAATTGAGCTGTGTTTTTTACTCCTTCAACTTCCTCCGTCAATTCGGAAACAGCCTTTTTTATTGTGATATTTTCTGTACGCAGATAACTAATTTCCTTCCTTGACTCCTGCATAAAGTTCTCGAGGTCAATCCTTATTGATTTCACATTATCATTAATAACCATCAAGCTGGCGTCCATGCAAGACTTCCATTCGCTCATGGTATTTTTTAAATCAGTATGCATTTTTTCGATTTGCAAGATGTGTTCACACTCAGGTTGCTTTCGTTTCCGAGTTGTTATGTTCACCTCACTCTCTTGTGATAGATGTTTAGCAAGGTCTGGCTCTGAGATGGATTGCTCAGATCTTAGGGTAGTTTTTGGCGGTGTACGCTTGGTAGCAAACATGATGTTATGTGTGATTAAGTTTTAGCAACAAACAGTGCAAGCAAACAATTGCTCGTAACCAAGCAGTAGGCGCTAAAGCAAAGCTCAATTCGGTGCGGCGGCGGTGCAGTGACGTAGTAACGCACAGCGTGGCCGCTTGTTTCAACGCGTGATGACTAACCTTGATGGCGCTTTGGTAGGGAGACCAACTGCAAATCTCGCGTCGCGGGTTCAAATCCGGGTGGAGCCAAGTTGAAGCAGGTTACCACAATTATATTTGTCTCCTTCTAGGACAGCCTACTGGGCGGCACCAGTGTATGAGAACACCGAAGGAGTAAGTGAGAAATGGATTTTACACCGATTGACCAATCACAAAATTGTTACAACTAGCAAGGCAAACACGTCTACACTGTACTGGGTCGCAAGACGGAATGTCTTAAAATATGAACGCGGAAAACGTATCAGGAGAGGTCTTATAAACGGGATAGGTAACATTGCCAACTCCCTGTTTGGAGTGCTCGATGACAAATTCGCTGAAAAATACAGTCAAGATATAAAATTGATACAAAGCAACGAAGATCACTTGATAAATCTCTACAAGAACCAAAAGTCAATCATTGAAGGCGAATACAATTTACTCAAGAGAAACGAGCAAGTAATGAACCAACAGTTCATCGTAATCAATAAACAGCTAAGAGAGTGTATTCAGCAATTAAAAACAGAACAAGACAAGGCAACTTTCATCATAACCACAGTAGCCGCAAATATGATGGTTGAGAACTTGCGAAGAATACAAGACACATTGATCGACCTTATCACCGATATTCACAACGGCAAGGTCGACACTCACTTGTTGAAACCAGATGCATTTGAAAAACAGCTAAACATAATATCAGGACAAGTGCCGAAAGGGTTATCACTCCCCTGTACAAGCAGTCTCAAATGCATCAGAAAAATGTACAAACTATCAAAACTCATCTATCGTGCACGCAAATCAACACAAATCAGCTGTTATGCAATTTCGACCTACCTATATATGAAATAAAAAAAGCAACAAGTATTTGCGAAGCAGACATAATAAACAACCGAGTAGCATCCAGTTGCCGCTCAAGAATATCAAGTTGCACGAATGACTGGATTAAACTACACAGCAAAGACGCTTGGTTGTTTAGGTGTTGCGAGGAATGCACTATGCGCATTTTCTGTCCAGCTGGCGTTACGTCACAGACACTACGTAATACGGGGACGATCGCCTTAGCGACAGGATGCATGATGCGTGGCGACAATCACCTTATTCACTCGCACCATAATTTGCAAAGCAAAATGGAACTGGACAATGATGATGAAATTTACATACCGGGGACAAGCATAAACCATTTAGTTTCAAGTAATAGCAACATTGCCTACTTGACGAACATGACAATAGAAACGCATGAAGAACAACTAAATGACCTGAAGAGGAAAATAGAGCAAATTAAGGATCAACAAGACATACAAACAATACGGTCTACCGATGCGGAACAACATCATTATGTTCTCTACGGTTTCATAACTGTCTGTGGAACTTTTTTCGGCATATGGATCTTCTTCAAAGTGAAAAACCGATGCCCCTATCCACCTCCAGCTCAAGAACGCAAGGAAGAAATTGAAATGGTGGAACCTCACGAGAGCAGGAGACCTACAAGAGTGCATGAATCGGCAACAGAAGAAACCACCGGGCACCTACGAGCTTGCCGAAGCCACATCAAGATAGACTGTGCAACATCTCCTATGTCAGTCCGAGCTGAACCGAGAACATCTTAATATTTCCCTTATTTGTTTTAATGTATTATATTTTTTGTTTTTAGATTTACATTTACACAATTACTATGTCTACTCTTTAATCTTTCTTAATTTCTTTCTGTTTAGTTTTTGTTGTTGGCAGGATGTACGAGCATCGCCACATGATTTTAGTTGTTTAACTTTTTACATTACTTAGCATTAAACTGTTTCGTTGATTATGCTACTTTACTTACACGCGTAGTCGATGTTATTTAGGTTAATATTTTGTATGATTAGTGTGAACAATAAACCCACTCCGGTAGCACGGACACAATACAGTGATTTTATTTCCTGTCTACATCCCGTCTGCTGAAACAACCCACTTCGCTACAACTCTACTGTACGGGCTAGCGGCTCGTACAACTGCATTCGCTTTGTATTTGGACTTCGAAAATTTGATCACATTTCCAGTTACCGTTCTCAGCTTAAATGGCTGCCTATTCGCCAGAGAAGATCCCTCAGGTCACTCTGCTTGCTTTTCTCTATTATTAACGATCCTAGTGCTCCTAATTATTTAAAAATTTCTTTTCAGTTCCTGGGTAGCTCGCACGATCGTAACCTTCGTGCTGCTGAAAATTTGCTCTTTCAGATACCTTCTCACCGTACCGGTTTTATTTCACATTCCTTCGTGGTTACGGCAATTAAACTGTGGAATGCGCTTCCCCTTGACATTAAAAAAGCTCCAAGTAAAGAACAATGGCAGAATTTGGTCTGGACTTTTTTTGGCGTCCATAGATTTCATAAATGTTAATCAAATTTAATTAATTTTCTACGATTTTTCAATTATTCATTCCTTCTTGGAAAAGCCGGAGTTATTTTTATGTTTTTAAAAGCTCATAAAATGATGTTCGAATTAGGTACCTACATTCGACATGTTACCATTAAAATAGTGGTGTGAGTCTGTGTAACTAAACGAATGATCGATACAATCGACCGATCGATCGATCCGTTTAAAGTTCGTTTTGTTTTTAACATAATATTGAAATTATCTATTCTTTCGTCTTAAAGAAATGATATATTTGAAAAAATACTCCTACTTTTAAATCCAATTAATAATGGATCAAAATATCAGAGGATTGTTTCAGTGTCGTATCGATTCTCAAGAAAAACGAATCCAAAAATGCAGCACTAGTTTTGTCTTGGACAGTGAAGGTTATCTGTGGTTGTCTGTCAAGTGAAGACGCTACAGAACTACCCTACTTATTATATTTCTACAGAATCCTTCCGCGTTTACTATCTCGGTTGTGTTTTATGTTTATATTTGGCTTTCCATTTATTTTT
Source organism: Autographa gamma (assembly GCA_905146925.1). NCBI lineage: Eukaryota > Metazoa > Arthropoda > Insecta > Lepidoptera > Noctuidae > Autographa > Autographa gamma. Next base: position 620,752 of record LR989880.1, read on the forward strand.
ACCCTACCTGGACTGTTTATGGACTGATTGATACTGCCTTGTATGACTAGTGCGTGCCCGATATTGCTTTTGCGTGAGCATAAGCTAATCTTACTTTGCTTCGATTGTGCCTATATAGTAAATTGGATTTTTGTTGTAAACCCATAATAATAACTATGGCAGATTACGATAGAGATCATCGTCGCACGCGCATTTTATGTGTAATGAGATGAGGAATGAAATAAATAATTATGTTTAATAAAATGTGTTTTTTATTTGCCCTAACATAGTTTTATTGTTGACGGGGCAATGTAGAAACCAACATTTCTACATTGTCCCGGGTCTGGGTGTTTGTGGTACCTTCGTTGTTTCTGAATTCCATAAGACAAGTGCTTCAGCTACTTACTTTGGGTTCAGAGCAACGTATGTGATGTTGTCCGCATTAAAAAAAAAGTACTACTCTACACCGAGTGTAAGAATTTATTTAGGTTTTTCTCATTTATCCGTAAATACTCTTATTCTCACTTAGACCACACCACATTATCATTTCTTTAGGACTTAATTTCGATCTGCGTTATGTTTTATAGATATAATTATTGACGTTAATTCATAACCTAAATAATAAAATTCTAACACCGAAATCTTTTTTTTCCGGCTTTCCCAAATGAAAATAGTCTCATTTATAGATTCTGGAGCTAACGCCAAATCTTTTAACATATTTTTCATAACGGGACGCTTCAATTTGATCCCAGACAATTCTTAGTATGGAGACCTGCCATTGTCCTTTGTAAGCTTGAATTGCAAAAATGTCATGCGCTCTGTAAACAGTATACGTGAATTATGTAAGACAACGGTTATCATTGCTTTGCAAGAAACGTGGTTGTTGCCGGGAGACGCCTCATTCCTTAATACGATAAGTAATGAGTTCAGCTGCACAGCAGTGTCTGCGGTGGACACCTCGGCGGATATGCTGCGCGGCAGGCCACATGGCGGGGTTGCCCTTCTATGGAGACGTAATCTGTTACATGACGTCACCATTGTGCAGTGCGGTAACCCTCGTGTTTGTGCGATTAATATTGTCTTACGAGATAAATCCATCTTAGTGTAGCGAATTTGGCGGATTTTACGGACACTTTAAGTTCGGTGAGTGCTATAATAGACAACTATAATATAGATTGCGTATACGTACGCTCGGAGATTTCAATGCGCATGCGTCAGAGCAATTCTTTAATGAGCTAAACGAGTTTTGTAATGAGCAAAAATGGACGTGTATTGATACTTAAGTGTTAGGCATACAGTCCGACGCATATACTTTTTTAAGTGAAGCGCATGGGTCAAAGCGGTGGCTCGACCACTGCTTAGTAACGAAAGCAGCTCTAAGCTCTATTGGAAGGGTATGTGTGTTGGATGATGTGTTATGGTCACTCACTATCACTATCCATTGGTTGGAGAATGTAAATTAAGTACAATTGTACCAAAAAGCGTCGTTAATTCACGATTGAATAATAGGGTGGTGTGGGGTGAGAGAAGTCGGGACCAAATTGATTTGTATCAGAAGGAATGACAAACAAAATTAAGACTAATTGACTTTCCACACGATCTTGATAAATGTAGTGATGCAATGTGTAATAATAACGAACATAAAAAAGTTATTGATAAATTGTACTCAGACATCATTCACGCCTTAAGTGAGGCAGCCGTGGTTGATCGCGGAGGCAGCAGGAGGCGCTTGTAGAGAGTAGTGACGGGCTGGAACAGGCATGTGGCCGACGCGCACAGGGAGGCCAAGCAAAAATATATGCTATGGGTGTTGTATGGAAAACCGGTTTCGGGGCTAGTTAATAATGAGATGTGTGAGACTAGAAAAGTCTTTAAAAAAAGAAAAGTCTTGCATTTCTGAACTAGAATTAGAATTAAGTGAGGCCCTTAGGACTATAACCAAATTAGAATCTATTAAAGTTCAGGAACGGGCTGCTAAAACCTGCAGTCTTTTCAATGAATAAGTCGATGGTAGCTCTGCACTTGTTAATAATAGGAAAACTTTAACTATTGATTTGACAGGAGAAGATTCTAGTACTGAATATCCTTTGTTTAGTAGTCACAATAAGATTAAGAAATATATTAAACTTAATAAAATTATTAAAAAGTACAAAAGTGCCTACACCAGCAACAAATTCATAGGAAATCAAATAATTAAATGACTTAATTCAAAGTAGGTATAATTATGACCAGGAAACAGTTTTGCTTCATGAACAGCTTCAGGCGAGGGAAAGCACTCTGAGGGACATTTTTAGTAAATATCAAGCGTCTCAACAAGAACTAAATGAACGCATGGTGGAGGCCGGTGAGTTGGCTGACTTAGTGGGGTACAATGCAGAGAGATATGAGTCCCTGACCAACAATCTGCTTTGTAGCTGCCAATACCCAGAGTGTTGAACCATTGCCATTACTTGCTGATCCGGTATTGAAAACTGTTAAAACTAAATGATTGGATTCAGTCAACAATATAAGTACTAATATCTTTTCTGACAAAGTAGGTCAAGGTATGAGTAATATGATAAGTTCCTTTTCCCAGAAGTCTGTATTTAATACTTGTTTGCCAGGAGCTAGTTTTAGTAGGTTAATAAACCAAATTAGTAGGTCTGAGCTTAAGTCAGGTTCTACTGGCATTTTAATTAATTACAGTGTTCAGGTGTTATGTTTAACCGAGCACTGGTTAAAAACCCATGAGGTAGAAGTATTTAAAAGTCTTTATTATTCCATACAAAGTGCGTTCGTAAGAAAGACTGCCATTCAAGGAGGTTCACTTATAATAGTATCAAACAATTTAAAATGCAAAGAACGTTCCGATATTGTTAACCTTTCTATCGAGCGCACTATTGAGCTGTCTTGTGCTGAACTAGAGCGGTATGTTATAGTGTGTGTTTATCGACCCCCTATAGGAGACTTTAAGTTATTCGAATCGGTTATGGAGGACTCGCTTAATAAAATTAAATCTAGTAGGAAAAGAATAATAGTATGTGGGGATTTTAATGTAAATATTCTAGAAGTTACAGTAACTACTACCAGGTTACTGAATATTTTTAAGTCGTATGGTTTGGTTAATTTATTTTGTGAACCAACTAGAATAACAGCATCATCCTCAACCTGTTTGGATAATATATTTAGCAATTGTGATGCTACTAATAAACAAATTTTAAGTGATTTAACATCTGATAACTGTGGACAATTAGGTAGTTTTCCTCATTTAGTTGTCAACAACTTGCGAAAAATTGAATGTAGAACATATGCTATTAGTCGCTGTAATCGTTTTAAAAGCAATGTTGTTTCCAAAGTTAAGCCATCAATCTTGGCATTTGAGAACCCCAATGATATATATAGTGCTCTCTTCGAAATTGTATAAAACGAATTTCAATCATCTTTTAAAATAAAGACTTTAAATGTTAAGAATGCGTTAGCTCCATTTAACCAATGGGCCACTACTGGTATTTATAAAAGTAGAGCAAGACTTTATGAATTATACGGAATGAAAAAATATAAGTTTGATGAACCATTTTTAAACTATGTTAAACGATACTCTAAAACATTTAAGCAAGTATGCAACATAGCTAAGGCTAAATTTATTAGTGACAAAATAAAACACTCAAATAACAAAGTTAAAACTACATGGACAATTATCAATAGCGAAACAGGCAAATCTGTAAAACGTGATAATCATTTAGACATTATCAGTAACAATAAAGTAATTAGTAAAGCAGTAGATGTAGCTCAGATTTTTAACGATCTTTTTGCCAATATTCCCATAGTTACAACTTGCTCTTTAAACTCGTCTTTGATTGCTGCTAAAAAACTTTTACTAACTAGTATCCCGAATTGTAATTCTATATTCACTTTCACACACATTGACCCTATAGACGTAATAACGGCGTTTAAATCTCTCAACCAGAAGAATACGGCCGATTTCTGGGGTATTTCTGTCAAGTTAGTGAATAATATTATAGGTGTTGTTGCTCCATATCTATCAGTGATTTTTAATAAGTGTATAGATTCCGGTGTCTTCCCAGACCTCATGAAGTACAGTAAAGTAATTCCGTTGTTTAAATCTGGTAGCAAAAGTGAACTAAGTAATTTTAGACCCATTTCAATATTGCCCGCATTTAGCAAAATTTTTGAGAAGCTTATTCTTCAGCAGCTGTTGAAATATTTTAATGATAATAAAATACTTCACAACGAACAATATGGTTTTACGAAGGGTCGCTCAACGACTGATGCAGGTGTAGCCTTACTTAAACACATATACAGTGCCTGGGAGAATTCACAGAACGCTATAGGGGTTTTCTGTGACCTTTCCAAGGCATTTGACTGCGTTCATCATGGCACACTACTTTCCAAACTTAGTCATTCATGGTATTCGAAATTTAGGACTAAATTTAATGGATTCCTATTTAAAACAACGCTTCCAATGTGTAGATGTCAATGGCGCTAAATCTGGACCGCTTCCAGTTACAATAGGTGTACCCCAGGGATCAATACTAGGTCCGTTCTTATTCTTAGTCTATAAATGATTTGAATAAAACTACTTTTTACGGATTTTTTCGCGGTTTTAATTTTAGATTTAGGTCCCGACGTTTCGACACCTTTGCAGGTATCATGGTCACGGGCAGACTGAGATGGCGTTCGTCTTGACAGAAGATGTTGCTCGTTCTACCTTCATATTTTAATTTATTGTTGAGTTCCGACCTACGCAATGAGCTCACTATGTCTTGATGTCTTGCAGCGCTGCTCTTGGGTTTGGCCTTGAGTTTGTGTATTATTGGGTCCCAAGTAGGTGATATCTTCCAGCCATCTTCTCTATTGAAATTAGGGTGTTTTTTAATCTCAATAGCCTCGCGGAACATCCTAGGTAGGAATCTGGATTCTTTAGCGAGGATCTGTGGTTGATCAAATCTAATATAATGGCTGGAGCCTTCAGCATGTTCGGCGACTGCAGACTTCGTTGAGCGGCGGTGTTTAACGTCAGCGATGTGTTCTTTAACGCGGGTCCCTATGCTTCGTTTTGTTTGACCGATATAAGAGAGGCCGCAGTCACAATCTAGTTTATAAACTCCTGCATCTTGTAGAGGTATGTGGCACTTGACGGATGGTAAAGACTGACTAATCTTCTTGGGCGGCTTGAAGTATGTTTTGATTGAAGCTCGTTTTAGGATATAGCCAATCTTGTCTGTGACACCTCTGACGTATGGTAGTACAGCAGGTAAACGATCAACTGTGGCTGGCTTCACTCGTTCTCTGTGACGGGGCCGTGGAATTTGGAGCTTGTTGTCTCGCAGTACTTGCTTGACGTGTTGAAGCTCAGCGGCAAGGTGTCTGTCATCACAGAGTCCGCGTGCTCTCTGAAACAAGGATTTTCCCACGGTAGCTAACTGTTTAGGGTGGTGGTGAGATTCACCGTTTAAGTACCTATCTGTATGGGTCTTTTTGCGATACACTGTGTGACTTATTGTCTGATCAGGATTTCGTTTGACTAATATGTCTAAGAAGGCAAGAGATTTATTATCCTCCAACTCCATAGTGAATTGAATTTTGTTATTAATGGAGTTGAGATGTTTTAAGAATGCATTTACTTGATTAGATGGTAAAATTGTGAAAGTGTCATCTACGTACCGTTTATAAAATCTGGGAGTGAAAGGAGCTGTTTTTAAGGCCGTCTCCTCGAAGTCTTCCATGAATATATCGGCAACGACAGGGGATACAGGCGAGCCCATTGCTACACCATCTACTTGTACATAGAAATGATTGTTCCACAGCAGGTAGCCAGATGTGAGGCAGTGTTCTAGGAGTTCTGCATATTCTAAAGGCAAGTTATTCTCTGCTAGCTTCTTGGAAACAATTTCAGTACAATCCTTAACTGGTAGGCATGTAAACAAGGATTGTACATCGAAACTAACCATGACTTCATTGTCATGAAGACGTAGATGTTTAATCTCATTGACAAAATGGTATGAATCCTTCACAAACGCTGTCGTGTTGCCTCTGAGTGGTGAGAGTGTTTTCGCAACGTGTTGAGCCAATCTGTAGGTTGGTGTGTCGATTTGGCTTACAATAGGGCGTAGCGGGGCGTTTGGTTTGTGTATCTTCGGTAACCCATACAGTTTTGGTGGTTTCGCGCATGTAGGTATTAAGTACGTGACATCTAGACTTAATGCTTCGGAGTGTTTCTTAGTGTGAAATTACAGTGGCAGCGGGGCGGGCAGCGGGAGCGGGTGGCGGGTTAAGCGGAAACGCACATTTTCATGGATGAACACAGTTACAGCGGGGCGATTGAGCGGTCCAGACGTATCTACCTCGAGCAGTATTGAAACTAATAATAATGTCAGATTATTTGGAACCTAGTGCTTATTTGAAGTGGGACCTTTTTTTTTCTGAAAGCAGTCGCCACGACATCAATAGTGATCGATTTAGACATGGAGAGTTTTATACCTTATACGAAAGGCTGCGAAATCATGAAGATAAATTTTATGATTACACTCGAATGACAATAACAACTTTTGATTACATATTAAATGCTGTAAAAACACAGTTATCGAAAACTGCAACTAACTTTATTCCGTTAACCATATCTCCTGAGCAGAAACTTATGTTGACTTTGAGGTAAGAAAACAAAACTTTTAATAATATTCATTAAACTACTATGGGTTACTATTTTTTATATTTTAAAATGTATATTGTTCTTTTATTATATAGTATATATTTTAAAATGTAATTTATATGTAGGTATATTAATGAATAAAAGAAGTAGAATAGTTAAACTTTTAATAAGAATCAACAATGTTAGAAATAAAAAAGAATTAGTAATTATTCAAATTATCTTGCGGTGCACTATGATAACCATATTGTGTCATATATGGATCTGGCAAACTTTCTTGTTGCAGCTCGGCCATAATAATGGAATTTATTTTGTTTCTGACTCGTAACTTTTGAATCCCTTTAAACTGTTCCAGTTGTGGAAGTAAGCTCATCAGATAATGATAATCATCTGACTTTGGTACTTCTTGCGTGATACTGGGTGTACTTTCTTTGTTCTGAAGTAGTAAAAGTCGCTGTTTTTCTATTGCCAAGAATTCAGCGCGCAGTTCATTAGCTGACTTCTTCCTTTTTCCTCGACTTGAAGTTGATGCAACTGAAGGTGGAGCCGGAGAGTGTGCTGGTGAAGATACTGCTATGCTCGATAACGGTGATGCGACACTTCTAAAAGAGTCTTGCGTATCGTCGTTTACATCACTGTCACTTGTTAGTTCAGTAGTGATATTAGATTCACTTCGGCTAGGCTGAATTTGATCTCTCATGAAAGACATTTGACGGAAATGTTTCCAACTAGATACGAAATCATTAGCTGCATCTCCTGATCGAGTTGGTGGAATTTTCTTAAGTTCCTTTCTGTAATGGTCCTTTATGTTCTTCCATTTTCTCTTCAATATTTCAACTGTAAAAAAATATTAAATAAAAAAATAGAATGTCATTTGCGCCTAGAGCCAGTTTCTCTAAACTACAAGTTACAATAGGTAAATAGCTGGCAACTAATAGGTAACTAACTGGTAGGTAAATATGTCGCCAGCTTTTACTTGTAAGTTGTAGCTTACTGTACTATTTATTTGCAGGTACTTGTCTACGGGAATGTCATTCAAAGCACTAGCTTTTTCCTTCCGATTAGGAGCAACTACTGTTGCCAAAATCATATACGCTACATGTGACACAATCTGGGATCAGTTAGTACATATACACATGCCTCAACCTACAATGGAACAATTGAAGAAAATAGCAAATGACTATAATGAAAAATGGCAATTTCCGAACTGCATCGGGTCAGTGGACGGAAAGCACTGTCGTATAAAGAAACCAAAGCATTCGGGATCTGAATACTTTAACTATCGAAAGTTTTTTTCTTTAGTGCTTCAAGCAGTTGCTGATGCTGATAAAAAGTTCATTGTAGTTGAAGTTGGTGGTCGAGGCAAACAGAGTGATGGTGGTACGTTTCACTACTCAAGATTAAATAAACAACTAGAAAATAACAGGTTCAATATGCCACCTCCTCAAGCTCTTCCAGGCACCAACAAGCAGCTACCTACCCTTTGTCTTGATTGGCGATTGAAGCTTACCCATTAAAAGAATACCTCATGCGTCCATATCCTCAAAGAAATCTCGACCACAACAAAGAAGTATTTAACAAGAGGTTATCAAGGGCCAGAAAGTGCATTGAATGTGCATTCGGAATTTTGTGTGCCAAATGGCGAATTCTCAATAAATCCATAGAAACAAATGTAAAACATGCACGTCTAATAATAAAAACGGCTTGTTTGCTTCATAATATCACTATGAGTAAAGATGTTTACGCCGAACGCCATATTCATTTAATTAATCAAATATCTTCAACAAACACGGCATCAAGTTCTAGACAAAACAATAGCTCTTCAGTGAGGGCCAGAGCAGTACGAAGTGACTTTACTGATTACTTTATTAATAATAACAATTAAAATAACAAATAAAAGTACTTACCATCAGAATCTCCACTTATTATTTTTATTTCTTCCCATAGTTTTTTAATTACTTGTCGATTCGAATGATCTGAATCACTAGAATTCCACAGAGGTGGCCGAGCCAGTACGGCACTTATTAAATCTTCAGTCGTCAGCGGCATGTCCGAACAGATCGAGCGGAAAACGCAAACTGACTTGCGTCCACCCGCCCCGCTCGGGACGCCCGCTTGTCCCGCTGCGTTTTCCGCTCACCCACCCGCCCGCACTTGGTGCACCTTAGTCAAAAACTATGTGTTTGCGTTACCCGCCACCCGCTCCCGCTGCCCGCCCCGCTGCCACTGTAATTTCACACTTAACCAAGGTGGTGGTGGTTGTTAACACCTTTTTGGTAGGATCAGTTTTCACTGGTTTATATGTACTTGCGTCCGACAATAGATCTTGTATTTTAGCATTGTAGTCCGATGTATCCATGATAACCGTAGCGTTTCCTTTATCTGCACGGAGTATAGTTACATCTTGTCTGTTCTTGAGGTTCTTTAGAGCGAGATATTCGGCTTTAGGGAGGTTTGGTTTGGGCACTACACTTCGACGTAAGACAGATGATATATCTTGGCGTATCGCCTCCAAATCTTCCTTCCTCACGTTGTTATTGAACAGGCAAGTCTCAACATTGCAAATAATATCTTCGTACGGTATCCCACGCGGTGTTATAGCCTCAAGAACAGACAAGATGTAACTATACTCCGTGCAGATAAAGGAAACGCTACGGTTATCATGGATACATCGGACTACAATGCTAAAATACAAGATCTATTGTCGGACGCAAGTACATACAAACCAGTGAAAACTGATCCTACCAAAAAGGTGTTAACAACCACCACCACCTTGGTTAAGAAACACTCCGAAGCATTAAGTCTAGATGTCACGTACTTAATACCTACATGCGCGAAACCACCAAAACTGTATGGGTTACCGAAGATACACAAACCAAACGCCCCGCTACGCCCTATTGTAAGCCAAATCGACACACCAACCTACAGATTGGCTCAACACGTTGCGAAAACACTCTCACCACTCAGAGGCAACACGACAGCGTTTGTGAAGGATTCATACCATTTTGTCAATGAGATTAAACATCTACGTCTTCATGACAATGAAGTCATGGTTAGTTTCGATGTACAATCCTTGTTTACATGCCTACCAGTTAAGGATTGTACTGAAATTGTTTCCAAGAAGCTAGCAGAGAATAACTTGCCTTTAGAATATGCAGAACTCCTAGAACACTGCCTCACATCTGGCTACCTGCTGTGGAACAATCATTTCTATGTACAAGTAGATGGTGTAGCAATGGGCTCGCCTGTATCCCCTGTCGTTGCCGATATATTCATGGAAGACTTCGAGGAGACAGCCTTAAAAACAGCTCCTTTCACTCCCAGATTTTATAAACGGTACGTAGATGACACTTTCACAATTTTACCATCTAATCAAGTAAATGCATTCTTAAAACATCTCAACTCCATTAATAACAAAATTCAATTCACTATGGAGTTGGAGGATAATAAATCTCTTGCCTTCTTAGACATATTAGTCAAACGAAATCCTGATCAGACAATAAGTCACACAGTGTATCGCAAAAAGACCCATACAGATAGGTACTTAAACGGTGAATCTCACCACCACCCTAAACAGTTAGCTACCGTGGGAAAATCCTTGTTTCAGAGAGCACGCGGACTCTGTGATGACAGACACCTTGCCGCTGAGCTTCAACACGTCAAGCAAGTACTGCGAGACAACAAGCTCCAAATTCCACGGCCCCGTCACAGAGAACGAGTGAAGCCAGCCACAGTTGATCGTTTACCTGCTGTACTACCATACGTCAGAGGTGTCACAGACAAGATTGGCTATATCCTAAAACGAGCTTCAATCAAAACATACTTCAAGCCGCCCAAGAAGATTAGTCAGTCATTACCATCCGTCAAGTGTCACATACCTCTACAAGATGCAGGAGTTTATAAACTAGATTGTGACTGCGGCCTCTCTTATATCGGTCAAACAAAACGAAGCATAGGGACCCGCGTTAAAGAACACATCGCTGACGTTAAACACCGCCGCTCAACGAAGTCTGCAGTCGCCGAACATGCTGAAGGCTCCAGCCATTATATTAGATTTGATCAACCACAGATCCTCGCTAAAGAATCCAGATTCCTACCTAGGATGTTCCGCGAGGCTATTGAGATTAAAAAACACCCTAATTTCAATAGAGAAGATGGCTGGAAGATATCACCTACTTGGGACCCAATAATACACAAACTCAAGGCCAAACCCAAGAGCAGCGCTGCAAGACATCAAGACATAGTGAGCTCATTGCGTAGGTCGGAACTCAACAATAAATTAAAATATGAAGGTAGAACGAGCAACATCTTCTGTCAAGACGAACGCCATCTCAGTCTGCCCGTGACCATGATACCTGCAAAGGTGTCGAAACGTCGGGACCTAAATCTAAAATTAAAACCGTGAAAAAATCCGTAAAAAGTAGTTTTATTCAATGTCTAACATTCGCGTAAACCTAAGAAACCACTATAAATGATTTGCCATTCTATTTAAAAGGCATCTGTGAAACTGTTATTTTTGCAGATGACACCTCACTCATATTTAAAGTGGACAGAAATAGGACAAATTTTGATGATATTAATAATGCGCTTGTTAAAGCTACTAATTGATTTACGGTTAATAATTTAGTCCTAAACGCCAAAAAAACCAAGTGTATTAAATTCGCGCTACAAAATGTTAGAAATCTTGGCCCCAACATTATTGTCAGTAATGAAATGCTGGAGACTGTTGAATCTACCGTTTTCCTTGGAATTGCAATTGACAGCAAACTTAAATGGGCAGCTCACATTTCATATCTTGCTAGTAAGCTTAGCTCAGCCGCCTATGCTGTTAGGAAGGTCAGGCAGCTGACTGACGTGGATACAGCTCGCCTTGTTTATTTTAGTTACTTTCACAGCGTAATGTCGTATGGTGTATTGTTGTGGGGTAAAGCTGCGAATATCGAAACCATAATTGTGCTGCAAAAACGGGCTATTCGGTCTATATACCAGTTAGGCTCAAGGGTTTCTCTTAGAGAGCGTTTTAAGGAAATTGGCATTTTGACTGTTGCTTCACAATTTATTCTGGCCAACATATTATACATCCGACAAAACATTCACTCGTATGCTAAAAATAGTGATATGCACAGTATATTTTTTTATTTATTTAAACTTTCATGTACAATTGTGGTACGTAAGGCGGACTTAATGCCGCAAGGCATTATCTACCAGTCAACCTTTGGGTCAAATGGAGAAGCAGCTGAGATAGGTACAGTAGCGGTCATAAGTGCAGTAGCAGTTTTACAAATCTATCGCATTAAAACAAGTCACACTTACGACCTTTTTCTATAACAAACATTTTGCACACATGCACGGACTCGCACTCTTTCATCATTATCTAGTCAGAAAGAGTGCGATATAATGACAATTTGCTTTAGTGACAAACCTGTTATGTCGCGACACTGATGGGGCGTATTAAAATATTGGCATTTAATTTCATAGTTGTTGAAACATGTCTACCTGGCTAAGCAGCTAATGCTTTGATTAGGATATTACGCACATTGTGCCGTGCGATCGAACCCCACTGAGATATACTGTTTTTTTGTTTTAATTATGATTTTAGAATGTTGTAAACATTCTAAAATAATAAAGTTAGTTATATGAGATGAAATGTGTTTCGAACTCATTATTTACAAAAAAAAAAGATGAGGGTGAATGTAAAAAAATGTTAACTAACTACTGGATTTAATTGAATAAATTAGTTACGACGTTGTTTGTTGGTGAACTTTGCTCCGAGCGTTTGTGTTATTATTGCGATTAGTGTGTTGTTTGATTATCTTTGTTCAAGATGCAAGCAAATATAAATATTGATGCCAGGGCAAATATTGTCGCTTTGCGTCAAAATGGGTTGAATATTTCTCAAAGGACAATGGCAGGTCTCCATACTAAGAATTGTCTGGGATCAAATTGAAGCGTCCCGTTATGAAAAATATGTTAAAAGATTTGGCGTTAGCTCCAGAATCTATAAATGAGACTATTTTCATTTGGGAAAGCCGGAAAAAAAAGATTTCGGTGTTAGAATTTTATTATTTAGGTTATGAATTAACGTCAATAATTATATCTATAAAACATAACGCAGATCGAAATTAAGTCCTAAAGAAATGATAATGTGGTGTGGTCTAAGTGAGAATAAATGAGAAAAACCTAAATAAATTCTTACACTCGGTGTAGAGTAGTAGTTTTTTTTTAATGCAGACAACATCACATACGTTGCTCTGAACCCAAAGTAAGTAGCTGAAGCACTTGTCTTATGGAATTCAGAAACAACGAAGTTACCACAAACACCCAGACCCGGGACAATGTAGAAATGTTGGTTTCTACATTGACCCGTCCGGGGATCGAACCTCCGGGGTTCGATCCCCGGACGGGTCAATCCCTATCCTCAGAGCTAGCGATACCTTGAAACCGGTGCGTACGCCACTCGACCACGAAGGTCGTCAAGTAGTACTCAATCATTGTATGTTTAAGAAAGCTGAACACGTATTTTAAAAAATGCACTTGCCCCGTCAACAATAAAACTATGTTAGGGCAAATAAAAAACACATTTTATTAAACATAATTATTTATTTCATTCCTCATCTCATTACACATAAAATGCGCGTGCGACGATGATCTCTATCGTAATCTGCCATAGTTATTATTATGGGTTTACAACAAAAATCCAATTTACTATATAGGCACAATCGAAACAAAGTAAGATTAGCTTATGCTCACGCAAAAGCAATATCGGAGTCCTAAGGGCACGCACTAGTCATACAAGGCAGTATCAATCAGTCCATAAACAGTCCAGGTAGGGTAAAAATAAATAGAAAGCCAAATATAAACATAAAACACAACCGAGATAGTAAACGCGGAAGGATTCTGTAGAAATATAATAAGTAGGGTAGTTCTGTAGCGTCTTCACTTGACAGACAACCACAGATAACCTTCACTGTCCAAGACAAAACTAGTGCTGCATTTTTGGATTCGTTTTTCTTGAGAATCGATACGACACTGAAACAATCCTCTGATATTTTGATCCATTATTAATTGGATTTAAAAGTAGGAGTATTTTTTCAAATATATCATTTCTTTAAGACGAAAGAATAGATAATTTCAATATTATGTTAAAAACAAAACGAACTTTAAACGGATCGATCGATCGGTCGATTGTATCGATCATTCGTTTAGTTACACAGACTCACACCACTATTTTAATGGTAACATGTCGAATGTAGGTACCTAATTCGAACATCATTTTATGAGCTTTTAAAAACATAAAAATAACTCCGGCTTTTCCAAGAAGGAATGAATAATTGAAAAATCGTAGAAAATTAATTAAATTTGATTAACATTTATGAAATCTATGGACGCCAAAAAAAGTCCAGACCAAATTCTGCCATTGTTCTTTATATGTATCATCATCATCCATAAGTTACATTTTGAGTGCCGAGATCTACTTCTTTTGATGCACTCTTACGTTTTATTTTATTTATTTATTTATTTAATACAATATGGAAGACTAACAGCTATACAAATCTGGAGTAGCTATAATTCAGTTTACAGAAAGCCAATTGGACGTAGATAACCAAAAAGGATCCACCCCACAAAATGTTACATTTGAGTTATTGAAGATTGAAGTTTAACCTGTGTTTGCTCATTAATAGACTTACTTGCGTTTATTGTTTCTTAAGAGAATATGTGTGTGTCAATGTATATTTTATTGATACAGATAAATTTTATTGAGTTTAGTTTTATTTCTTGAGATATTCAGCTAAATTTGTGTAAGGATCCTTTTTGATAAAAGCTATTTTCAATTATGTTAAGCTCATTTTCATTTCGCAAAAACCATTCAAAGTAGCTAATTGCCACTTAAATCGTTAAAAATTGTTCATTTCATTAATAAAACAACTAGCTTTCTAATTTTTTTTTTATTTTTTTATATAAAACATCAATCCACTTTACTCTTCTTCCTGTACGAAGTCCGGTTCACCGCCAAACCCGTCCATATCGTCATGAACACTCGGATTTCCTCTTAAAGATTTATAGAAATCAACGCAGTCTTTAGGTATATAGTCAAAGATTGACTCCAAATCGTCTAATTTTGCTTGGGGTATTTCTTTCCCATTTGGCCATAGTATTGTGAAATCATTTTCTGATAACTCCAAAGATTTACCTTTTATCTTTTTCTCTATAGGGTGACTGGTAATTAGTAGCCGATGGCTAAACACTTGATTGTACTCATGATTACAAACAACTTTCCCAAAGATACTTTTTTTGTATACTCATTAGTTTTCTTTTTATCGTTATAACAAAATTACTGGCGCGCGAGCAAAGTTCAAACTTCGCGCGTGCGCCGTCGCCCGATCAGCTGTTAGCGGCGAGGCCCCGCGCCCGCACACGTTAATAATATTATTAAATTGTGACTGTGCCCTATCCCTCTTTTCTAATGTTGCTGGGTCCGACAGGAATGTTATTGAACTTTTACCTTCTTATGTATTAGATAAGGAATGCAATAAATACTTAGTGTTGAGTATGTATCGATAAAATCATATCCGAGACTAGTATTTCGGTACTTACGCGCGCGCTACTACAACAAATTCATAATCTTTCTAACTTACACTCCACTTACAAACTAACTACGTCTCATAAACTGACTTCAGTCGTTGGTTTTTATTACCTTTACAATGGATGTTTAAAGATACCACTTTATTATTATTTGACTTGATACATACTGGACACTGAGCATGATTAAATTTATTCCAAATTTCCCATCACACTTATCTAGGCTTTGAACTAGTAGTCATAAGCAAAACGTCGATACTTTATAATAAGTCCCGTTGCTAAAACTACGCATATGACTGGCGTGTTTAAAAAATTGAAATCAACTTAACTATTTACAACGATAAATTAAAACTAAATCAGATACCTATTATGATGATTAGAATTAACAAAATTTTACCTTACATTAATTGTTGGATGTGTCCATCTTGCACCTCAACACACTTATTTGCACGTTTTATAATGTGAGCCTGCACTCGCCGCAGAGTATTAGTGTCAATTTGCACTATTTCGAAACAGTTTTCGAGCCTAGTTTTTAGTTTATCGGAAATATTGACTGGCCGATCATGATACACTAGGTTTTATACGTGCTGCTTCACCATTACCCCATTCGGCATAGTAGCACATCACCATATCACTGTACTCACTCGCGGTGTACTTTTAAGGCAATTAGGGCGCGGTCGGGGCGGCGTTTCGCTAAAAAAAAAAACGAATAATGCGCACGCGACACGCTTCCCGGAGCAACTGTTTTTTATACCTACGTCACTTCTGCATGCAGTGTTGCCACCCTGCAGAAAACTTTGTCACTAGAATTGGATTGAAATTTCACCAAATTTAGGGAATTTTTACCAAATAAAAATCACCAGAATTCACTTAATAACTTAAAATCAAATCACAAAGTAAGTCAAAAATAATATTATTATAATTGTGAATAAAGCGAATCAACAAATCAACATAAACATAAAAAAAAAAAAAAAAAAAAACAATTCAAATAGGTACTTCTTGTGAATCAACTAATAAACAATTGTACATAAAAAAAAAACTAAAAATTAACATCAAATACTTCTTCTGGTATTTCTTCTTCTTCTTCTTCATTAGAGGTACACGGCTGAGATGGGTCATATTTTTTTGTTTTAAAAGAGTATTTAGAATTGCTTCCAAGAGCACTGATTACATCGGCCGGAAGCTCGTAACTGTAGCAGCTCTTCTTAATTATTTTTAACTAATTTCTTATTAAAAGATTACTATTTAGAGTATGAGCAGCCATTTTGTTTCTCAGTTTGTTTCAAACACGGATCAAAACCTATCATTCGATAAATATCACTAAAAGTCGTCAAAAAAACATTCAGTGACTTTTTTTTTGGAATATCACTGTCCACCTCGCAAAATTCACTAGATCTAGTGACAAAATCACTAAAGTGGCAACATTTTCTGCATGGCAAGGGGTGCGGTACGGGCGGGGGGAAATGGCTCCTACATTGCGGCATAGACAAAGCGGGCGCGGGGGCCTCGCCACTAACAGCTAATCGGGCGACGAAGCGCGCGCGAAGTTTAAACTTTGCACGCACGCCAGCAATTTTGTAATAACGATAAAAAGAAAACTAATGAGATTGTACTCATGATTACAAACAACTTCCCAAAAGAAACTTGTATACTCTATTAGTGTTCTTTTTAAAGTTATAACAAAATTGATGGGGCGCGTGCAAAGTTTAAACTTCGCGCGCGCGCCGTCGCATGATTAGCTTTTAGCGGTGAGGACCCCGCGCCCGCTGTGTCGATGCCGCAGGCATTGTAGTAGCCATTTTCAAACAAAAAAACAGTTGCTCCGGGAAGCGTGTCGCGTGCGCATTATTTGTTTATTTTTTTGGCAAAACGCCGCCCCGACCGCGCCCAAATTGCCTTAAAAGTACACCGCGAGTGAGTACAGTGATATGGTGATGTGCTACTATGCCGAATGGGGTAATGGTGAAGCAGCACGTATAAAACCTAGTGTATCATGATCGGCCAGTCAATATTTCCGATAAACTAAAAACTAGGCTCGAAAACTGTTTCGAAATAGTGCAAATTGACACTAATACTCTGCGGCGAGTGCAGGCTCACATTATAAAACGTGCAAATAAGTGTGTTGAGGTGCAAGATGGACACATCCAACAATTAATGTAAGGTAAAATTTTGTTAATTCTAATCATCATAATAGGTATCTGATTTAGTATTAATTTATCGTTGTAAATAGTTAAGTTGATTTCAATTTTTTAAACACGCCAGTCATATGCGTAGTTTTAACAACGAGACTTATTATAAAGTATCGACGTTTTGCTTATGACTACTAGTTCAAAGCCTAGATAAGTGTGATGGGAAATTTGGAATAAATTTAATCATGCCCAGTGTCCAGTATGTATCAAGTCAAATAATAATAAAGTGGTATCTTTAAACATCCATTGTAAAGGTAATAAAAACCAACGACTGAAGTCAGTTTATGAGACGTAGTTAGTTTGTAAGTGGAGTGTAAGTTAGAAAGATTATGAATTTGTTGTAGTAGCGCGCGCGTAAGTACCGAAATACTAGTCTCGGATATGATTTTATCGATACATACTCAACACTAAGTATTTATTGCATTCCTTATCTAATACATAAGAAGGTAAAAGTTCAATAACATTCCTGTCGGACACAGCAACATTAGAAAAGAGGGATAGGGCACAGTCACAATTTAATAATATTATTAACGTGTGCGGGCGCGGGGCCTCGCCGCTAACAGCTGATCGGGCGACGGCGCACGCGCGAAGTTAGAACATTGCTCGCGCGCCAGTAATTTTGTTATAACGATAAAAAGAAAACTAATGAGTAAACAAAAAAAGTATCTTTGGGAAAGTTGTTTGTAATCATGAGTACAATCGAGTGTTTAGCTACCGGCTACTAATTACCAGTCACCCTGTATATTCAATTCTTGAAACTGGTCTTCGTTTTGAGTTTTCATAAATATAACGTACTTTTTTTATTTTTTCAGTAATATTTCTTTTGTTTGTAACCAGTTAGCTTTGGTCTTATTCAAGAAGACTTTCCTATTAACTATATTTTTCTCCATTTTTTTTGTACTAAAAAAGTCTTTCTTTTCCATTCTCTGCACTTGAAGAGGATTTTTCTTCTTACTTTTTTTTATTACTGCGACATATTCGTCAGCTGTGTAAATTCTTTCGTGGTATTTTAACTGTGCCTCTATTTTAGAAAAATCGGTATCGTTGGGCAAAAATGTGTGACCCGATTCCAGATACTTGAGTGTGATCGTTTTTAATGTTTGGTGTGAACTTAATATTGCCTTTAACATGACTACGATTTTAATTTTCTTTACTGACATACCTGTAGCAACAACTAGCTCCTTAAATTCATCAGCAGCTGAGGCTGAAAACCTACTACGTAATATTGTGCCTGTATGTGATAATATTTTTAGTTTTGAACATGTAGCTCCTTTAAATATAGTAAATGCTTTTAAATCGTTCAATAAAAAGAAAACCGAAGACTTTTGGGGCATCTCTGTAAATCTTCTTAGTAATATAATAACTATTGTTGCCCCATCACTAGCTATCATTTTTAATAAGTGTGTCGATTTAGGTATCTTCCCTGACCTTATGAAATGTAGTAAAGTTATACCTCTATTTAAATCAGGTAATAAAAACTAAATTTGTAATTTTCGGCCAATATCGATCCTTCCCGCATTCAGTAAAATTTTTGAGAAATTGATGTTGAAACAACTTTTAGTTCATTTTAATATGAAACATCTCTTACACAGCGAGCAATACGGTTTTACTAAAGGACGTTCAACTACGGACGCTGGTGTAGCTTTACTAAAGCATGTTTATAGTGCCTGGGAGAGCTCGCAGAACGCAATTGGGGTGTTCTGTGACCTTTCCAAGGCATTTGATTGCGTTCATCATGGTACTCTTATTCGCAAACTCGAGCATTACTTAATTAGGAATACAGCACTTAATTTAATTTACTCTTATTTATGTGATCGACTACAATGCGTCGATGTCAATGGTGATAGGTCAACCGGACTACCAGTGAAGCTAGGTGTGCCCCAGGGGTCAATATTAGGTCCATTTTTGTTCTTAGTTTATATTAATGACCTACCGCTATTTTTAAACGGCATCTGTGACGTCGTGCTGTTTGCAGATGATACCTCTTTAATTTCTAAAGTAGATAGGAATAGACACAAATTTAATGAGATAAATGCTGCACTTGTTAAGGTTATGCATTGGTTCTCATCTAATAATTTAGTTTTAAACGCGAAGAAGACCAAATGCGTAAAATTTTCCATGCCTAACGTTAAAAATCTTGGCCCTAATATAATTATTAATAATGAAGTGCTAGACACCGTAGAATCAACAGTGTTTCTGGGAATAACTCTAGATAGTAAACTTTTATGGTCGGCACATATCTCGTGCCTCGCGAGTAAGCTTAGCTCCGCTGCTTACGCCGTTAGGAAGGTAAGACAGATCACTGATGTGGACACAGCTCGTCTTGTTTACATTAGCTACTTCCACAGCATCATGTCCTATGGCATATTGTTGTGGGGTAAAGCGGCGGATTTAGAAACCATTTTTATTTTACAAAAGCGAGCTGTTAGATCCATTTACCAGCTAGGTTCTCGAGTTACTCTTAGGGAGCGATTTAAGGAGATAGGTATTTTGACTGTAGCGTCTTAATTCATTTTTGCAAATATATTATTTATAAGACAAAATATTCACTTATATGCCAAGAACAGTGACATCCATAGTATAAATACGAGAAATAGGCATAAGTTATGTTCTAGATCACATCGCCTGCATAGGGTACACAATTCATTTGTGGGGGTATTCGCTTTTACAATAAAATTCCTATTAGTTTGTTAGAGTTGCCCTTTAACTCCTTTAAATGCACAATAAAAAATAAGCTATGTTTAAAAGCTTACTACTCAATTAATGATTATTTAAATGATAAACATTGTTGGTCGCCGTGATAGACACAAGACGGTTCTGTATGGATTTATGACAGTTTTATTCATCCTTATGTTGATAGGCATACATTTCGTATGTAACATTTGTTACCTATTTTTATTTTATTGTTAGTACGATTATACAAATGTAGGTATAGTGTACCTACAAATGTCCAATGAACGATATTTGTTCGGTATTTTTTTTAATGTATAATTATATTAATTATAGAATTTAATTATGTATCCACTCATTTTATTGTGATAAGGGACAGTGCAGTAAATCAGTATTTGAGGATTTCCTTTTTTGCTTTATATTTGTTTAAGCCGGCAACAGTTTCGTCATGCTCCCTTAGTTGTCACTGCCTGCGGTGGCGTTTTGGGTCGGGTCTCCTCCTTCCCTCTAATATGGCGAGGGAGGGGATGGCTGACCCTTGCTTCATACTCGTGAACGGGTGCTGCTTGCGGTGACTGGTCGTTCTGTTGACCTTGGATAAGATCAGTGTCTGAACTTTTATATTATATGTATTATACTTTTATATTTCTTAGTACCTCAAACACTTGTTTATCTGGCGCGGTCCCTTAATTATATTCAGTATCATTGTAAAGGCAGCGTGCTACTGGGGAGTTTGTTGCGCCGTTTCTTCTCCTCGGCCAAAGCACTTAGGAAGCGGTGAAGGGTGGGCGATTTAGGGTCGGTTCATCTCTGGCGGGGGGCGCGTCGCGTATTGTCGGTCGCTTGGCGCTGGGGCGGGCGGATGCGTGGTGGGGCGTTCAGCCTTTCACACTCAACTGATGTTGCGTTAGCGCGTCAGGTGTGGGGGTTAGATGTCTCATTGCGTGTTTGTTTGTTCTGGCGTTGCGCGGCTGGTGGTGCGTGGTGCGCTTCCCCCGGATATGAACCGACCCTTAGGGTGCTGTCTATTTTTGTTTGTATTGTTTGACGTTCGATAAGTGCTACTGTGTAGCCTATATTGAATAAAGAATTTTTGAATTTGAATTTGAATTTGAATGTTACGGTTTTGGCCCCCGCAGCAGTCGCTCCACAAAACCAAATTTTGGACTTTTGGATTAAGTTTTGTTTTTATATATTTGATCAAACACGATCCCACTTCTTGGGCGCCTCTACCAGCTTCGCCTTCAATCCAAACATAACAGTGGCCGTTGTTATCGGAGCCTGGATGTATACCGCAATTATACAGCCAGAGTTGGCGTTTATAAAAAAATATGCTCGTAGGGATTCGGGGCAGTGGGAGGGTTTTTTCTAAATCAAACGTTAAACATTCAAAATTTTCATCAGTTTTTGCTTGCATTAAATCTTTATTCATATTGTTTCTTAAATCCTCAGCTCGCTTTAAGTGTTTCATTTTCTCTTCAATCAATTTTGCCTGTTCTTCACCAATACTGTTTTTAATTTTGATGTTAAATGCGTCACATTTACTACAAGTATCTTTTTTCAGGCCCTTGCACCGTAGGTTAAAGTGTCCATAAAATATACTTTTTAGCTTAGATAATGACACGGGATCTTTTGTCGTTCCATACACTTCATTCAATTTTTCTAAATATAACTCGTATATTTTTTGGATAGACAGTAGCTGTCAGTATTTAAAGGTAGGAACCTTTAAATACTGACAGCTACTGTTGTGCTCTCGCCTGTAATGAGACTCATATTTGGGCAAGGAATTGATCATATTTTTAACAAACTCAACATCCTCTTCTGGAGTTTTATTCTGACCACCTCTAGAGTAACCCCTTTGGTCTTTCATTGATTTACCGTCGCGATTCTTTCGTAAACATATATCAATTTTCTTAGGGGAGATTTGAAAATTATTGACAAACATGTCTCTGCAAACTTCAATACTGCCAATACTATAGTTTCTTCTGTACTCTCTTGGTTTCTTTTTCTGACTTTCATTTTCTGTTAAAACCGTGTATGTTCTTTTGAAATCAATTGGTGACATTGTTTACGACAAGTACAAGTATAATCTTTGAACACCACTGGATTAAAGTATTTAGTCTTGCCTTGATAAGGTAAATTAGCATATTTTCTTTACTTTCTCTGACGTAATGTGTATTCCTGAAAGGACAATGGCAGGTCTCCATACTAAGAATTGTCTGGGATCAAATTGAAGCGTCCCTTAATGAAAAATATGTTAAAAGATTTGGCGTTAGTTCTAGAATCTATAAATGAGACTATTTTCATTTGGGAAAGCCGGAAAAAAAAGATTTCGGTGTTAGAATTTTATTATTTAGGTTATGAATTAACGTCAATGTCAATTAGCTATATCTATAAAACATAACGCAGATCGAAATTATGCTCTTAAGAAATGATAATGTGGTGTGGTCTAAGTGAGAATAAGAGTATTTACGGATAAATGGGAAAAACCTAAATAAATTCTAACACTCAATGTAGAGTAGTACTCAATTTAAACTTTTAAACTATTGCGCTGCATATTAGAGAACGAAACGTCAAGCCCTTAAGGTATTTACGCATGTACGCGCTAATCCCCGTTCTATAATATTACTATAGTACTCAATTATTGAATGTTTAAGAAAGCTGAGCGCGTATTAAAAAAATGCACTTGCCGCGTAAACAATAGAACTATGTTAGGGCAAATAAAAAACATATTTTGTTTAAAATAATTATTTATTTCATTCTTCATCTCATTATCATCATTACACATAAAATGCGCGTGCGACGATGATCTCTATCGTAATCTTCCATAGTTATTGTTATGGGTTTACAACAAAAATCCAATTCACTATATAGGCACAATCGAAGCAAAGTAAGATTAGCTTATGCTCACGCAAAAGCAATATCGTAGTCCTAAGGGCACGCACTAGTCACACAAGGCAGTATCAATCAGTCCATTAACAGTCCAGGTAGGGTAAAAATAAATAGAAAGCCAAATATAATCATAAAACACAACCGACACAGTAAACACGGAAGGATTTTGTAGCATAGAAAAATATAATGGAGGGTAGTTCTGTAGCGTCTTCACTTGACAGACAACCACAGATAACATTCACTGTCCAAAACAAAAGTAGTGCTGCACTTTTGGATTCGTTTTTCTTGAGAATCGATACGACACTGAAACAATCCTCTGATATTTTGATCCATTATTAATTGGATTTAAAAGTAGGAGCATTTCTTCAAACATATCATTGATTAAAGACGAAAGAATAGATAATTCTAATATTATGTTAAAAACAAAACGAACTCTACACGGGTCGATCGATCGGTCGATTATATCGATCAGTCGTTTGATTATACAGCGTCACACCACTATTTTAATGGTAAAATGTCGAATGTAGGTAACCTAATTCGAACATCATTTTATGAGCTTTTAAAAACATAAAAATAACTCCGGCTTTTACAAGAAGAAGTAAATAATTGAAAAATCGTAGAAAATTAATTAAATTTGATTGATATTTATGAAATCTATGGACGCCAAAAAAAGTCCAGACCAAATTCTGCCATTGTTCTTTTCGTTTACGTCCTTTTTTCGGACGACCATGCCAAATGTTGCTATTCTCCATTACGGTTTCGTCAATTGTTTCTAAATTACCCCTATTATCTATAATTTCTTCAAGCGACTTGGTCGATTCATCTGGTTCTCTAGCATCTATGTTACAAACTGTTACTTCGTTATTATTTTCCTTATTATTTTTATCAATCCCATGCACAACAGCCACAACGCTTATTTTTTTCGATCTTACCGCAATATCTTTATCGCTAAATTCTTCGTCACTGTTAGGTACATAAATATATAATAATCGGTGTCGCTGTGCATAAGCGATTCCGTTTCATTGGTTAACCAATAAAAGGTCTGATAAATTTTAAAAGTTTCAGGACTCATAGGTCGTATTGGGGATGGATTTTCTTCTCTTAGTACAGGTACTACACCTACATACGTTTCCCTTAAAATAGCTTCTCGCGTCACCAGTGGTGTCAATGGTGAAAACAAGGGAGCCATAGGTGATTCAACATCTAAAGCCTCAGCTGAAATATAAAGCGAAATGATATGCAAACACACCCACCGTAAGCTTGTAGGTATACAACGTGTTACTTTGGATTTTCCATAATTCATAAGTTAAACTATCTCGTATCGTTGATCAACCTAGTGTCACAGTTTAGACCGCCCGTAGCCCCTCAAAATAATACAAAAAGTCCTACAACTAGTGTTGAAATGCTTGTCTTGTTGTAGGATTTTTGTATTATTTTTACTTATAGGTAGGTATAATCTTATTCTGACTGTAACTACGCGTGTTATAGTTTTGAAGTTAACATCAATCATAATTCAATTATTAAAAATGACACCAGTATTATTAATACCCTAGAGTTATGGTATATCAAAAGAAACACCTTGTATATAAATCAATAAATAATAATATTTTAAGCTTAATATTACATCTTACCTCTCCTTGAATCATTTTGATTTAAGTCAATGTTACATGCATTCTCTATTTCAACAGAAGAGCAAAAAGTTAATTCTATATTAGAAGGCAAAGTGAAGCTCATATCAGAAGGTAGGGTTAAATTCATATCAGAAGGCGAATTACATTCCATAATAGCTAAAAACAAACAAAACGGCAAGTTAATTATTTGAAAAAGAAGTGTATAATATTAGCTAAAAACAAAAAGTAACAAATAAGTTAGCCAAAACATCAAAAGTAAATATAACCTCAAAAACTTACCATCATCATCTTCATAGTTGTTATTATCTGGTACGCCTAAAGCGTTTAATATTCGGTCTATTCTCTTCATATTTTATACACTATAATAACAAGATTTGCAGTAACAGTGCACAAGAGAAGTTGAAAAGAGAAGTTCAATCAATCCTGCTCAAACGCATGTAACTGTAGTGTAGAAAAATATGCAGTGTTGCCAACCACTATCAAAATTTCCCACCAAGTTTTTGTTTGATAGAAAAATATGTATATATTTTCCCAATATCATTAATATTTTATTCGTTTTGATAAAATATAGGTATATAAATGACTGCGATGTGTATGGATCCCTTTCATTGTATTCATCAATACCTACAGAAACACAGAAATGTGTTTAGCGAAAAATATCCAAGAGTACTGAATCGTTTTTGTGATTTAACCAGTGGATTTTTTTTAGTAAAAATTTAGTTTAACAAAAAAGATCCAAATGTTCTGAATCGTTTTTGTGATTTATGCAGTGCATTTTTTAAGTAAAAATGTAGTTTAACAAAAAAGATTCATGCTTTCTGAATCTTTTTAGTGATTTATCTTTTGCATAGATTTGAAGTAAATATTATAATCTAAAAGGATCCACATGCTTTGGATTTTTTTTTACATTTTAGTTTTGTGTCAGTTACTTAGACTGACCGTTTTACAATATGATCCAAGGAGAATGGATCGTTTTTACAAAACTAAAATAGGGGTTCGCCATACATGTGGCTTGGTAACCAGTGTCATTTTAATGTCAAAATATTCGTATTTTACTCGGATTGTTTTTGCTAATCGAAAATATAGACCTTGACGAGCAGTTTGGTATACTTAACTCATTTTCGGTCATGTTGTGGGTTGGATCCTTTTTGCTTATCTACGTCCAATTATAAGTCTTCACTATTAGAAACAACGTGGTTTATATAAATGTGGAAGTAGTACACTACTAACATGATCTGCGATCCGATTCGAGCTGCGTGATACAGAAGCTCCAATTTTACAATCGAGAACGATTAATATAATGTGTATAGTAATCTGATTGCATCGATTTAGGTGCGCGTTAATTATGTTATTGGTAGCATAGCAGAAATGGTTCGAAGCCACTAGCAGTTGAACATCAACTTCCACATGGAACAAAATCATAAAATACTGTTTGTAGATAGGCTATATCTGTTGGATGGTATTTAAGGCAACCACTGAGCATGTTGTTGCCACGGGTTAACTATCCTAAATAGTTAAATACTTTGAATTATTGTTATACGTAACAGTTCGCACGTTTTTTCCTTGCTTTTCTGTTCTATCATTTTTATCTATCTTCATTCATCCTCTTCATCACCTCATCGTAGTAAAAGGTAGTAGTTAATTCTAGTTGTAAAGAACACCATTTCATTGCTGTCTAGCTATTAGTATTCTATTTCTGTTTTATTTTCTTAATCTCCGCACTTTAATCGCCATGGAAACTTACCCTATTAAATTCTTTTTGCTAAACAAAAACGAATTAGTGTAAGAGGTGCTTATTAGAGGCGAGGAACCTGCATCAACGGTACTTGGACTCCGTAAACAAATAAATAAACTTACACCTATTATTCCTACTTCTGATATTTGTGAATCGGGCATAGAACCGGACATAGATATTTCGGGTGCTAGCGCATCGCTAAGCGAGCTATTATCACGCGTAAAGATTCTCGAGGATAAGTTCGACAATAATCTCTTCGAACGTACTAGGGCTTTATGCAATCACCTTTATCACCGTATGAAACGTCTAGATGGTTGTGATCCTAAATATGCTGAAAAAATAAAATCATTATCAAAACACATAACTGCACTTTCGACCAAATTAGACGCTATAAATAAATCGGTTAATCCTACTAGCTGTGACCCTGTAGCAGAAGTTGTTCATCCTATTACAACTAGTGTTGTTTCACCTAACGTGTCGATACATTGTGACCGTTCGCATATTAGTGATTTACAAAAACTTAAATATAATGGCAAATCTTGCGTGCACGCCTTTATACAGGGAGTGAAGGAGTACAGCACGGCTAGGAATATATCTTCCTCTAAATTGTTAGCGTATGCCACAGAAATATTTACAGGTGATGCGTTGCATTGGTACCGTAGCATCAGAACCTCTGTGTCTACGTGGGAGGAACTTGTAGCAATACTGGTTGAGGATTTCAGTCAGTTTGACTATGACTACCGCCTTCTATCTGAGATTCGGCAACGCACTCAAGGTGATACTGAGACCATCACAATCTATTTTGCTAAAATGAAGGAATTATTCTCCAGGCTTAGTAAAGATATATCGGAACTAGAAAAACTTGAGATCCTTCTACATAATATTCGACCTTGTTATGCTAATGTGCTGGCTTCTAACTCATCATCAATAAATTCTATAGATAGCTTAAAAACAATCTGCAGGAACTATGAAAGAATACAGTCCTTAACTTCGCAATTTAAAGAACCTCCTAGAGTTACAGGTGAAACCTTGGCTCCAGATCTTGCTTTCTCAAAATTTAATGAATCTAATTCAAATAAACCTAAATTCTACAATCAACATCGATATAATAATAACGCCCCGGAAAATAATTCATCTTACACTAAAACTAATTTTAAAAATCAACAGGGTAATAATACTTCTTATAATTTTAGTACAAAACCGAACACTAGTGTAGCCGCTATAACTCAGCCTAGTTCAAATACAAAAGCTGTTTTCTGTCCACGTTGTAGAAACTCTGATCATCCCTTGAGTCAATGTAAAGCTGATAGGTATCCTATTTGTTTTAAATGTGGAACTAAAAATGTTAAATATCCTGATTGCCCTAAGTGTCACACAAAAACTTATTCAAAAAACTAACTGTTGAAGATTGTTGTAACATGAGCAACAAAACCGAAGCTAAAAATTCTAAAAACTTTGATGAAAGCAAAACATTTTTTTCAAGCTATTTTGTTACAACAATCTTCGATAAAAAACCGATAGATGATATACGTCCCTACGCAACTGCCCAGGTAGGTACCATCACATTGTGTGGATTACTAGACTCTGGCTCAGCAGCGACTATTCTAGGTAACAATTGTCTTGAATATCGGCTTAGCTATTCATAAAGACCTCAAAACATTCACTGCTGCAGGAGGCGAAAATTTACCTACTATTGGATATGTAAATTTACCCGTAACGTTCGAAAATCAATTTCGTATTTTAAAAGCTTATGTTATACCAACTATAAAAACCAATCTCATTCTCGGTGTCGATTTTTGGACAAAATTTAATCTCTTTCCAAAATTTTCTAATTCCATTTCGCTACATAGCTTGTCTAATTGCCCTACTTATGTAAACACTGTCACTGAAACTGATAGTATGTTACATTCTTACAATGGACTTACTGAAGATCAACGTATTACCGCGGATAATGTTATCGATCAGTTTAAGGATATTTCTACTGAAAAGTGCGGGTTGGGTAGAACTAATCTAGTCAAGCATCACATTGATACGGGTGATTCTTTACCTATTAGACAAAGATACTACCGCGTTTCTCCTGAGAAGCAACGTATTTTATCTGAAGAACTAGATGAAATGCGAGAGCCCTTGGTCTTCTCCTGTCTTACTTATTCCTAAAAAGGATGGCAAGCTTAGGTTCTGCCTAGATAGCAGGAAACTAAACTCTGTGACTAAAAAGGATGCTTACAAGTTACCCTACATATCTGAGATTCTAGACAACCTGAAAAATGCTAAATACCTAAGTAGTATAGACCTATCTAAAGTCTTTTGGCAGATTCCAATTTCTGACACTGACCGTAACAAAACTGCGTTCTACATTCCGCATCGTGGTACCTTTAGATTTGAAACTATGCCATTCGGGTTGACGAATTCACCGGCTACACAACAAAGACTAGTTGATACCTTATTCTATGGACCTGAATTTGAAAACTCTGTATTTGTTTACATAGATGATATCGTAGTGGTTTCTGCTGATTTTGAATCTCATATTTCTCTACTTCTG
The DNA here is from genome assembly GCA_905146925.1 of Autographa gamma. Classification (NCBI taxonomy): domain Eukaryota; kingdom Metazoa; phylum Arthropoda; class Insecta; order Lepidoptera; family Noctuidae; genus Autographa; species Autographa gamma. The sequence continues at coordinate 649,616 of LR989880.1, forward strand.
AAAGTTCATAAAAAACTAAAAATGGCTAATTTAACTATTAACTTTGAAAAATCTGTTTTCTTTCGTAATGAGCTTAAATACCTGGGCTATGTGATCAACTCTTAAGGTCTTCATGTTGATCCCTCTAAAATAGATACTATTGTCAACTACCCTACACCTACAAATAAAAAAGAAGTTAAGCGATTCTTAGGTATAGCTTCGTGGTACCGGAAGTTTGTCCCTAACTTTAGCTCAATTACTGGTCCGTTAAATAAATTAACTTCTACTAACAAAAAAACTAATCCTTTTGCTTGGACTACCCAAGCCGAAGAGTCCTTTAATAAATTAAGAGAGCTACTAGTTTCTGCCCCTATTCTATCTTGCCCTAATTTTAACCTTCCCTTTCAAGTGCATACTGATGCTAGCGACTATGGTGTTAGAGGTATGCTAACCCAAACCATAGAAGGAGTTGAACACCCTATTGCCTACTATAGTAGAACTTTGACTGGACCTGAAAGGAATTATAGCATTACGAAGCGTGAAGCTTTGGCTATTTTAGTAGCTTTGGAACACTGGAGATGCTATCTTGATAATGGTATAAAGTTTGTCGTCTACACAGACCATTTAGCTCTCAAGTGGTTCCTAAATCTAAGCAACCCAACTGGACGGTTAGCTCGCTGGGGTGTCCGTCTATCAACTTTTAATTTTGAAATTAAACACAGGCGTGGCGTTGATAATGTTATCCCTGACGCATTGTCACGTTCATGTAAAATTTCGGCTATAGATACTAATAATATTCTACCTAACACCAATGATCAGTGGTACTTAAATATATTTCATGGTTGTCAAAATTCTCCTACATCATTTCCTAATTAAAAACAATCGTTTATTCCGTTTTTCAAAAACTAACAACCCCTTACACAAAGAGTTCGAGTGGAAGGAAGTAATTCCTGCTGAGTCGAGACAAGCTATTGTACTCGAAAACCACTCAGACCCAACAGCTGGTCATTTTGGAATTTTTAAAACTTTTAAGTCTCAGTTATTTCTGGCCGGGTATGCATGCAGACGTTGTAAAAGCTGTCACTTCTTGCGATACTTGCATCGCACACAAACACCAAAATCACGCGATGTTAGGTGAAATGGGTAGACCTAAACATTGCACTAGACCTTTCCAAGTTATTAGCGTCGACCTAGTGGGACCCCTACCTCCTACTAGGAAACTAAACACCTTTATTCTAGTTGTCACTTGTTGTTTTAGTAAGTATTGCTTACTATTTCCAATCAAGCGCGCTACCGCTGTAATTATTACTAAAATACTGGAGGAACATGTATTCCTAATACATGGCATTCCTTCCACTGTGATTTTGGATAATGGTAAACAATTTGTAAGTACAACGCTAAAAAATATGATAGATAAATGTAAAGTCCCTAAGCTGCATTTTACGCCTAAATATTCACCACATGTAAACACAGTTGAACGTTATAATAAAACGATAATGACTGCCATTTCCACGTTCATCTCTGACGATCATCGTATTTGGGACCTACTAGTACCTAAAATACAATTCGCTGTGAATTGTTCCGTAAATGAAGTTACAGGCTACACCCCATCATTTCTTGTATACGGACGTGAGTTAATAACTTGCGGTACGCATTATATCGACACTGATACTGATGATGATTTAACCAATTCAATCAGTTTCTTCTTGTACTCGGAAACGGTCGGTCGTGTTACTCGTAGCGCAGTGATTTATTAATTTATTTCGTTCCTATTGGTTAATGGACTAACTTTCGATTCCTTATCACTCTTGAAGTGTTTAAATTGGTGGTGTACGCCCATTGGGAGGAGTTAAAGTGGGATAGCAGATATCGGAGAGCTACGTATTTGTGTCAAGTGCAAATAAATTGTTATTACACAATTTTAAGAATCACAAAAACCACTGGTGATTTTGTCGGATTCGAACCTGCGACGCGGAGCCTGCGACCAACGATTTGCACGCCACGCCACGCTAACAACTGTGAGGACGTTTCTAATAGCCACTCAATATTGGCTCGACGGTATAAATTAACTTTTTGACAATGCCACGGACCTTGCACTCGCCGACTAATAACCAACTCAAAGAGACGCAATGTGAGCCGGATATCTCAATTTCGGGTACCGCAACGTTTCCTGAGCGTGACACAGTAAATACATCGACAAGACCCGGCAAACGCTTCAGACATGAGGAGGTCTCTCCAACGCAATGTCATCGAGAACCTGACAAATTAGATGAGCTCAAAAGCATGCTGATGTCCTGGAAAGCCGAGCAAGACATTATACTAAATAAATTAATATCCGAAGTTGCTGAATTGAAGCTTCAAAATACTTCAATTCAGAAAACAAATTTAGAAATTGAAAAGTCTATAGCTTTCATCAATAAAGACTACGAGGATATGAAGAACAAAGTCGAAGCTTTGGAAAGGCGTCAAATTGAGCAAGAGAAGCGCCTCTGTAATGCTTCTGGGGGCGTCAACAAAATAAGAGTGGCAGAGCTCGAGGCCAAAATCGACTCAATGGAACAGCAGGCGCGTAATAATAACATTGAAATATGTAATCTGCCAGAAAAAAGAAATGAAAACCTTCTTTCTCTTATGGATTCAATCAGTAAAACACTGAATTTACCGGTTTCATCAAGCGACATACTCTCCATTCATAGGGTCCCTCATGCTCAGCAACAAGACAGTAAGCCGAAGAACATCATCGTCAAATTAAAGTCGAAGATCATACGTGATAATCTGATTAGCGCCTACCGTAAAAATAAGAGCATCAATTGTAACCAACTTGGACTTCCAGGCGCTCCAGTAAAATTCTACCTAAACGAACACCTGACTCTTAGGAACAAAACATTATTTCGGAAGTGCAGGGAAGCCACCTCCAATAATGGGTACAAATACGTGTGGATAAAAAATGCAACTGTACTGGTGCGTGAACGTGATGAAGCCCCGGCATTTGCTATTCGTTCTGATGATGACCTCAACAAGTTATTTCAAAAACATAAAACAGGCTCTCCTAGCTCAGTTAAATAGTGTTCCAGTTTCTGCATTGTGTCCGATAATTATGGTAGGCTACGATCTCAATTTAGACATTTTCGTACTGTATAAATACCACATTTTTTCGTATGTTTATATTTTTATTGCACGCAGCATGCATCTTGAATTGGTGATAGTGTTTTTCAATAATTGTCATTATTACTTGTTTATAACATGCAGGATATTTAGAAAAGGTCTTCGTGTTTGTGATGATCTCTCCAAATGTAAGCATGGCAAAATACTGTTAAGTTGCAGGATAGGCTTGTGCTTTAATTTAGTTGTGCGGTCAGTCTGTGGGTATATATGTGTAAGTTTCTTCATTTCAACAGGGCTCAATATTATATTAATTCTTATAGCACTCCTTTTTTCCGTTTTAACATGCATTTATAGTTTGTTTAGTTCCAATGGCTTCTAATAGCATAGTTATATATTACCAGAATTGTGGAGGCATTCGTACGAAGCTACAAACCCTATACATGAACATTATGGCAAACTCATATGATGTGGTAGTTCTTGTCGAAACTTGGCTCACACCGGATATTTCTGATAACCAGTTTATTGATGACCGATACGTGGTTTTCCGATGCGATCGTGATAGGTCTGCCACCTCTAAAGCTGAGGGTGGCGGTGTCTTGGTGGCAATACGCCGTGAATTACGCCCAAATAAAATAGCCACGCAATTTAATAACTCTGCTATTGAGCAGATTATTGTAGAACTCCCGGCATTACAAGTCAATACTCGTCATGTAATCAGTGCTGCATATATTCCACCCCGCTCTAACGACGCAGTCTATATTGAATATAAATAAATAAATAATAATAAATGCTGCAATTTATTACTGGAGACTTTAATCGTCCGGACATTGACTGGTTAGCCCATGATAATCACGTTATTCCCAACTTAGTCTCATCGTCAGTTATTTCGCCCAGACAAACATTAATTAATTTCTTATCAACGATAAATGGTACCCAGTTTAACACGTGTAAAAATACTTTGGGTCGAATACTTGATTTGTTTGTTTCGAATGTCGACAGTGAGGCAATGCCTTGCACTGCTATTTTAAATACTGTCCCTCATCATCCTCCGTTCTCCGTTATTACTAGTCTAAATACCGAGTTTGTACCCATGAAACGCCAGATAGTGTTCACTCGCAAATATCTCAAAGCCAACTATGACGAAATTAATGAGGAACTCAGAAAACTGGACTGGAAAACAACATTATCTCACCTACCTGCTGAACAAGCAGTAAGTACATTTTATGAAATGCTTTTTGGTGTGATAAGGCAGCATGTTCCTTTAGCGCAATTGAAAAGTTCACGTTTTCCTATTTGGTTCTCTCCAAACTTAATTCGTATCTATAAACACAAGGAACGTGCGTGGGTTAAGTGGAAGATATACAGAAACATCTCACAATACAACCACTTTTCGGGCTATCGTAAGTTATTTCAAGAAGAAATAGCCAATTGTTTCCGTGTCTATATAAAATCAGTAGAAGACAGCATACCCAAAAATGTTAAATTTTTCTGGTCATACGTTGCAAAGAATAAAAATAAATCTAACTTTCCAAATAAAATGTTTTATCACAACATTTCATCAGATAATCCTAAAGATATATGCAATCTTTTCTCTTCCTTCTTCTGTTCTGTTGACGAACGGTCCACCCTTGACCCAGTTGACTGGCAACCCTCTGATCAACATTCCGAGCTCTCCCCGTGTCTATCGGACGTTTATTTATCTGAACACTCAATTCAGAGTGCCCTCAAATCCTTAGATTCCTCCAAAGGTGCCGGTCCAGACGGTATTCCACCACATTTCTTTTTAAAAACAGTCAACTCAATTTCTTATGCTTTATTCATTATTTTTAATAAATGCCTACAGGAGTCTACATTTCCATCGGTATGGAAACAAGCTCATTTAACACCAATTTATAAGAACGGAGATAAGAACAACGTGGAAAACTATCGCCCTATCTCGATTTTGTCCGTTTTGTCCAAGCTTTTTGAAAGACTTGTCCACGATGAAGTGTATCCCCACATCCATCAACTAATTTTACCCGAACAACATGGTTTTGTTAAACGGCGCTCTACTTGCACTAACCTCATGACCTTTGTTGGATATTTGTTCTCAAATATGAATAACCGGGTGCAGGTAGACGCAGTTTACACGGATTTTCAGAAGGCATTTGATAAGGTGGACCATTCGCTGCTTCTGGACAAAATTGCTTACAACGGAATACGTGGAAATTTGCTTCGCTGGTTTATGTCATATATTTTTAATAGGACTCAAAGAGTTGTGATAAATGGATACTGTTCTGACTTCAGCAATGTCAGCTCTGGAGTTCCTCAGGGGTCTATACTGGGCCCATTACTATTCATAATATTTATAAATGATATAAAACAATGTTTTAAGCACTCAAACTTCTTAATGTACGCCGATGACATTAAAATTTACAAATCGTGCAAAAACATTCAAGACTGTGAGCTTCTTCAAGAAGACTTGTTTAATTTGTATAATTATTGTACCCGAAATAAGCTTTTTCTTAGTCTCCCAAAATGCCACTCTATTTCTTTTACCAAAAACATAAAAAGGCTTAATTTCACGTATAGTATAAATAATGTATCTTTAACTAAAGCAAATTTGGTTCGTGACCTAGGGGTGTTGTTAGATACTTCTTTACATTTTGACATGCACATTGACAATGTAATAAACAAAGCTTTTCGTATGTTTGGCTTTGTCATAAGGTCCTCACGTGACTTTGTGCGGCCCTCCACATTCTTGTTGTTGTACAAAACTCTAATACGATCACAATTAGAATACGCTGTACCTGTTTGGAACCCTCTCTACACTAAATATGCTTACAGACTGGAGTTGGTGCAGAAAAAGTTCTTACGCTTTGCATATTATAAATGTTCGCGTTCTAAGTTACCTTACTCTGAATTGTTAACTCATTTTAATCTTCTAAGCTTAGAATCAAGACGTTTCCTTCTTGATGTTATGATGTTACATGGTCTATGTAATAATAGATTTGACTGCTCAGCTATTACAAACGAAATATGTTACACTGTACCTAGAACAGTACACCGCCGAAGAGCACGTCAATACAAGCTGTTTCACTTAGCTTCATGTAGGACTAATGCTGGTGTGCGCATACCTCTTCGACGCCTTGTGGAAACATACAACACATATTTCAATGATCTTGACATGTTTGATTTATCTTGTAACCAATTCAAGAGTCATGCAATTAAACTATTATCCGTTTTACCAACAAGTTAGGATATCCTGGACGTTAAGACAACTTGCAATTTATTAATGTGTCTATGAACCTATAACTACTCTAAAAAACTTATTTCAATATCCGCGCTCTTATGCATTCGTAGCGATTAAGTTATCAATGTTCTGATTTTGTTTCCTTTGTACACAAAATGTAACTGTTTTTGTTAATCCGTGAATAATGGTGTGGGTTACGTGTTAACTAAAATGTGGATTTAATTTATTTAGGTTAAGGCATAAACATGTAACTGTTTTTTGTTCCTAATAAATAAATAAATAAATAAATAAACCTTCCAACCTCGCGATTCCTACGCGGAGAACATAGGTGTTCTATCTTCTATCTTTAATAAAGTTCAGTCACTACTTCTACAAGCTCACAGTCGTAATTGTCAACATTATAATTTACGCCGAAAACCGGCTGAATTTGGTGTTGGTGATATAGTGTGGAGAAGGACGTTGTACCTTAGTGACAAGGACAAATATTTTAATAAAAAATTAGCACTAAAATTTATAAAATGTAAAATAATCGGTAAAAAATCTCCTCTTGTCTACGAGTTAGCTGATATGTCTGGAAAAGCACTAGGTTCCTGGCATATCAAAGATATTAAAATCACAAATTACAAAACATAATAATTATAATAGCTAATAAATCTTATCTAATTTTAATAGCGACATCTTATCTACTTAACTTATGTATTAATTATTGTTTTAGTTTTTACATACAACTTACTAACGAGAACAATTGATACTAAAAAATTGTTACTCTGTTTGTTAGGGCCTCAAGTCATAAACTAAAATACTTGCAGGCGTTGTGTGATGCTTTATGTAAGCGTGAAGTATGAATGTTAGACTGAACGTATTAGTAAGTTGCGGTTGGTAGTGATAGCGGATTTTTCTATTTTAAGTACGAAAAATCCTTCACTTTGCGGCGGGGTACTGTAACGTTGTACCTTGCTAGCTCTAAGAATAGACTAGAACACATATAACTACAAATAATTACAATAGATTTATTCTAAAACTATTAATAAAATACCTTAACTAAACTAAAACACTACCTATCAATTTAAACAACATTATAAAATAATTAATCTTTACATAAAAACATATTACGGAACCCAATATTAATTGTTACACTAAGGTCCTCGTATCTATTGCGCCTACGCATCTCTAAACGAGTTAAAAACTGGTCGTTCCGACCGTTCGGCTCACTTCGGGCGCATTCGTAAAAATCAACGGGCAGTGCACTTTAAGGTATCAGACGTGACAGCTGTGTCGCGCGGTCTCAGATGACCCACACTCGTAACGTGCCTACTAATAATTTATTTTTTTATCTGTGTTCCACCAAATATACTGAATGTGCACCAAAATATGTTCATTAAAATATGTCATAACCACGGAACAGAAAAAACAAGTGGAAGTGCAATACGCCAAAATTACTATAGGAACCGCTGTCGCCAAACTCACACAAATAATCCGATAATAACATATGCACTACAACGAAATAATCCGTATGATTGGAAGTTTTAAATTTAAACAAAATTAGCCTACATCACAGAAAAAAAATAAACCCTGACTTTCTAAAAATAAGGTTGATTTTGCATTAGCAACAATACGTATTTACGGTCTACAGTCGCACTAAATTCAATTGACGAGTTAGTTTTGCTACTTGACCATAGATGGCGATATATAATCAATATAAGCAATTATCAACATAATTGCTTTAAACATACGGTTGACAATGGCGTGACTCTAATGTTACTTGGCCAAGGACACACCACGTATTACATTTAAATTCTTTATCGATATCGATAGATACCCGATTTTTGTTCAAATACGATAAATACGACTCGTTGGGAGTACATTTATTTATTTGTTACACAAACCGCTGTACCTTTTAAACCATTAATTAATAGACACACAAGACTGACAGACAGATAGGTAAAGCGCCATGCCCAAGTTTCATAGTGAGTTTGGTCCAGAGCGCACACTTATGATGATATATCATAGAAGATATCTTAAATTTAATATAGATTGTCAACATGTAATTAAAGAAGGAAACAGATAAATAAAACTTCGGGTTTTATGGTAAAAATTCGTCTTTAATCTTCCGCATTATGTTGAAATTCTGATGATTCTCGTGAATTAAAAGGACTTTTTGCCGTGAAACTTGAAGAAAGGAAGTGCAGTGTCGATTTCACGAGTTTTCATCTATCCACCGGTGGATGAATCAGGATTTAGCTTGCCGGCCGGCCTCCCACAACGCAAGGACGCACTCTCTATCCATTTCTCTTTCATGCTTGTGACTTTGGGAAACCTAAAACAATTTTTTAATGAAGGTTAAAAAATCTTTTACCTACTGTTTGTAACACTCTGTGTGTAACGTCTCAGTCATTAATAAATTATAATAATTATGTTACTATTTAAAACATTGATTATATTTTTGCTTTATACCACTTAAACGACCATAAATTTCGTGTATGAATTAAGGCGACCTCGTACCTATATTGTAATGCAAAACGAAATAAATAAAAATAACTGTTTGGGTTAAGATAGATATTCCTCGTATCGACATCAATCGACAAAATCAATTTTTGACTTGACCACATCACTACATTGAGTAGCGAAGGTCTTTCTAGAATGTTCTATGGAAAAAAACAATCGAAAATAAACTTTGTCTTTACTGCATAAGGTTTATTTTGACTAACCGTTGTATAAAATTTTTGTAAATTCGAAGATAATAAGATTTTTATTAGAAAACAATAAAAATCGTACTTACCGATGATACGAAATACCTCCATTTGTAAGATTTCTTCTCCTACTATCATTTTTGCACGCTAAAACGGAAGAATACGGCATAGCTAGGTAAATATTAATTTGTCACGAGACGAGCAACTCGACGCGATGACAGACGCAACTGGGATCGGTTAAGCGCAAGTTAAGCGTAACAACGCTTAATTGTGACACGCGTGCCACGCCTACTTAGCACTTCCACCTGTTTTTTCTGTTCCGTGGTCATAACGAGCATCTATTTAACAACTGTTGTAAATTTGTAAAAATAGTAATACACCTAATTTTAAAACAAGCATTTAGTTTTTTAGTTTTACTTCAGATAATGCACTGCAAAATGTATTTGAATCAAACACCAATTAATGTCCAATGTAGCTTTATTAATAAAAAATGAACACATTATAAAATATAATGCTTACTAAAAATGTTTTTTTTTAATACTAATCAGTACGAACCATAATAATTCAAAATGTTAAACAAAGTCTTTACTCCTACAATGTTCACATTATCAGTCCACTCAATCGCTGCAGTACCTACTTCTTTAAATTATTGCACCAATAAAGCGCACTTTGCTTTTATAGGACGCCCACCTTTTCGTTTTTGCCCGATGGCTATGTTTTTGGCTTCTACTGGAGGTGTTATGTATTTCAGCCTGATGGCAAGTCCAGTAACATGTTTACATTTATAATTTTTAAAAAACTCGGGGCAGTTACATTGACCCTTTACCCAGTCACTATTTTGGGAAGGCAAGACAACTGTCCAGTGAGTAAAGGCAAATTTCTGGAATTCATCGAATGTCTCCCAACTTTGCCCGTTTGGAACATTATTGGTTGCTGAACTAGATAAGATTTTTGTATCCTGTTGTTGATATGTTTTCACTTTTTTGTTCAACTTCGCCCATTGGTATGCTGATGTCCAATCAGATAGTTCTATCAAAGGTGTGCTTGAAAACGAGTCCACTTTATAATTTTCGGACCACTGCTTGACCATTTTAAGAGTAACAGCACGAAACCGGGACAGTGGAATTCGTTCTCTAAGGGTGTGGCTATTTTTTATGCTCCTATTGAAAGCCTCGAGTGCATTATTCGTAGATGGAGATCCGTCCGAAGCGCCTAGGTACCAATTCGGGTTTTGTATCACCCATTCTTCCTTGAAGTATGTAATAAAAGCCTTTTGAGATATTTGTTCAAAAAAGCTGCTAAAGCGGTGTTGAACACGCCCGGTGCTGTGACAGAATGTAAAATGTCGATGCCTTGTAGAAGATCTTTCTGCAGTCGTTTGTCTACTAGTTTAACTACTTGTTTCTGAATATTCTTTTTAGCGTGAGCCCAGCACATTCTGACTGTAGTCTCAACTTCAAGTACTTCCGTAAACGCATTTTGAATACTCTTGGCTGCATCACAAATTAAAACCTTCGGCTGCATTACATGCGAATACAGAGTGTAAGCGCTATGTTTAAGCTGTTCAAATAACATTTTAAAATCTTCTTTGCGTTCTGAGCTAGAAATGGCCAAACAAAAAGGATAAAAAAAAAATGGTTTTATCAGTAGTTAATAAATAAATAAATAAATAAATATTCCTGGACAATTCACACACGGTAATCTGATCCCAAGCTAAGCTCTAAGAGAGCTTGTGTTATGGTAACCAGACAACTGATATACATACTTATATATTTCTAAATACATACATATTATAGATAAATGACACTCAGACCAGAACAAATGATCGTGCTCATCACACAAACATTTGTCCTGAGTGGGAATCGAACCCACGACCTCCGGTATAGCAGTCAGGGTCACTAACCACTAGATCAACAGGCCCGTCGAAGTAGTTCCCACCACTAACACGGGGAATCCTTGCCACACAATCTTTTACGTAGCGTCTGCGTGTATGTTGCCACTGTTGTCAATTTTAGCAAAGACTTTGTACTGACACCAAAACGAAAAACGGGAGACTCACACTCATATACACCGTGAAAATTGAATGGTTGTTTTCCCGCGGCAGGACGATTACCCGTCAGTAGTACTATCGAAATACAAAGTTTAACTTAAAAAAACTAATGTTTTTTTTTTTCAAATCATTAAAAAACTATTAATAAACTCGAAAGAGCGGTAATCAATAGTAGTTCACTCACTAGAGATAACGTAGGCACCTGTAGGTAACACGAAACGCACACGCCGCCGCCACGTGTTGTCGGCAAACTTACAAAGAAAGAATCAATAATAAATGTTCAGAGCAAAATAAGCTCTCGGTCATGGTGATACGGTATAAATTAGCTTGCATGCACGCGGCAAGCGCCGAAACACAATAGAATGCCGCCAAATGTTGCGCTCTGTGCCTACGGCTCAGTACCTATGACATATTACTTATTAGTTAGTGTTCTGTGCGCGAACGTCGATGACGTCAAGTGATGAATGTGCGATGAAAGTGCTCAACACAAAAGGACTGCATCCTTATCATTTTTTTTCGTGGCGGGCCACACCCTTGCCCACCGAGGAGCCCGGCCTTGACTCCCTTGGACTTTTATTTGTGGTCTGAGCTCAAGAACTTGGTGTATCGTGAGGAACACCAAAAACGCGACTCTTTGATAAGTGCGATAGTGGACGCTTTTAATATCGTGAGACGTGACAGAGACACTTTAATGAAACTGAAAGACAATCAGTTAAAACGTGTTCGTTTGTGCATTGAACGTAGTGGTTTACATTTCTAACAATTACTCCGCTACCGTTAAGTGTAAGTACTCGTACTTTGTAAATGAACATTAAAAAGTAGGTTAGGTAATCAAAATCATTGTAAATAAGTTGATTCCATTTTTAAATACCTACGCCTTAAATACTTAATTATCAAATTCCGACTTTTTTTAAAGATACCTATTTTGTTTTTTTAAGTATTTATGACGATCCTAAGCCCGTAAAAGTTTGAAGCGAAAATTTGAATTACTTATTGGTTTTGTGTTTTATTAAATCACGAGTAGCGATCAGCTGATTTACACGCGAAGTGCAACGACCGCGCGGCGTTCGGGGTAACCGCGCGCCCGCCCGCGTAGGTATAGCGCGATGTATTACTACTGGTTCAAGTCACTTTCGAGTTTTGTTTATAACAATTGTTAATCCGCCATTTATTGAGTCTAATTTTTTTTATATATATTAATCGATTGTATGACCGATACAAACTCATTTCGCTTCGGGAAAACAACGACCTAATATTCACGCTGTATACGTAGTAGAAGATAACATACGGTTAATTTTCATCTTCTTTTTTTTCTTCGCCTATACCGCAATGCCTGAAGACCAAAGTGTACAACCAGTGCGTCCTACCTGTTATGACTTACGGTGCCGAAACGTGGACATTAACAGTTGGACTAGTCCACAAATTTAAAGTCGCACAGCGGGCTATGGAGCGAGCTATGCTCGGAGTCTCTTTGAAGGATAAAATTCGTAATGAGGTCATCCGACAAAGAACCAAGGTAACCGACATAGCTCGTAGAATTAGCTCGCTGAAGTGGCAATGGGCTGGCCATGTCTGTCGAAGGACCGATAGCCGTTGGAGCAGACGAGTCCTAGAATGGAGACCGCGGCTCGGCAACCGTAAGGTAGGACGCCCGCCTGCCAGGTGGACTGATGACCTGAGAAAGGTCGCTGGAGGGGACTGGATGCGGAAGGCGGAGGACCGGGTGTTGTGGCGCAAATTGGGAGAGGCCTATGTCCAGCAGTGGACTATGATTGGCTGATTGATTGATTGATAATTTTCATCTTCAGGTATCGCAGAATGATCAATTAGCCATTTCTCTAGTTCCCCCAGAGAGATAACAGAAGGTCCGTAAACTGCGCGGCGGCGATCGGACAAGTAGTTGTTCAGTTGCTTTATCGTAGGTACTGTGATACCCGGTGTCTGACTTAAACGGTGTAATATTTCCTTCGGTTTTAAATGCAATGAGAATAACTTGTTTATTTCTTCTTTTGTATCTTGACAAATACCATATTTCCTTTTACTACTAATACTCTCGTGATCATGATCAGCGTCTAAGCGATAAATAATAACAGCATCAGAAGTGGCTTCAAAAAGTAAATAAAGTTGTGATGCACACTGAGGGCCACGAGCTTTGACTTGGTTACAGCGGTAGTATTTTTTTATACCTTCTTCTGTTCTGCAAGTCTTCCTCAATGACCATACTTTCTCATCATATACTGCTTTTTCTGCTTCTTGAACATTTTCGTATCTTGATACCAATACCCAGGTTTTACCTACACTCTTCTTCTTTTTAATAGATGGTTCTTCCGTTTCAGATTCACTTTCCGAACAATACACGGGAATATCATCTTGATTTTCTATATCAAGTGGTAATTTTTCTGGTTCCATACTAAAATACTTGATATATTCAACAACAACAAAAACTAACTATTTGTTTAATACTATTCCTTAATTAAAACAAAAGATCCCACATTTAAAACAATAAATCAGAATATCTTCGCCGCGCACAGAATAATAGTAAATTAATAATAACAAACACTAGAAGCATGCCGGTAACCTCGCACGTGTATAATATCTCTATCTCACTCAACGAACCGCCTGCCATCGCCACGCCGCCGCACGCCGTCTCCGTCGCACAATATAGAGCAATATGCGCGTCGCAAGCGCGCCAAAATCATTTTCAGTAAAATAAATATAAGTCTTAGAAGTAATGTTTTACGAAATGCATTATTTGTTCTTCAATTATAATTATTTAAGTAACATAAAAGTTGTACAAATCCGTTTTAAATGGGTATACGGTACTAGGATGCATACTAAATATTTTACGTAACATTCAGGAATATTTGGTGCACGATCAGTATTTTTCGAGGAAGAATAAAATAGTTATTGTTACAATAGAATATTTGCAGCGAACTACAATAAAAAAGTGTTATATCTTGGTGTTAATTTGGAATTTGTTTGATGTAACATATTTTGTTGGCCGAGTAGTTTAATTATAGTAAAACAATTAAACGCGTTTAAGATCAATATTTTAGAAATGCATACATAGATGTCATAGATCCTTATAAATTCATTTGCTTCCGTTTTAAAGCCTTGAACGTCTACAACGGCAGTCATGATAACCTGCGTACTATATTGCTCAGAGGTTTGTATTCCACAAGTCGATCGTTAATAATCAAACAATATGCAGCAGTGTTATCTGGTATTGATGTTGAACATTCAATTTCCAACCGAACGTCTACTGGACCTGTTTTTAGGTTATCGTTCTGTCTTGAACAATCTATGATTAACAGAGGAGTTTTATCTTTAAAGTCCTTTAGACTGAGTAAGGGATCCAACTGACAGTTGTAATACGACTGGCGAAATTTTGCATACATTTCATATAATATACTGTACTTGTTCTCAGAAAATTTCAACCCTAAAGGATCATATATTATGTATAATATTGTGAATTTAAAAATAGAGTAACGTTCGTTACTTCACAGTGATCAAATAGCGAACTATCTTTTAATTGATTACTCTTCCTATTAGTTTGTGGTTTGGAAATAAACGAGGTATAAGATTTAAGTGGACTGTATTTTAGGAGGATGGCTGATTATCGCCAAGAGGTGAGCGGGCGATGTAGGTCTATGGGAAAAGGCACGCATACCTGGCTCTCCAGCGTTGGGCAGTACAAGATGGCGGGCGGCGTTCTTCCCGATGCGATCACAAAACTGTCACGTTCACACCCGCGGGCGGATTATCACAAAAGTTCGCTATCCGGCAGCAGCAGTAAGGGGGTGATGCAGCACAGGAGCGACACGGGCGCGGTATCGTGTGCCTCCTCTCGGCGATTCGTTTATTTCCAGCGGTTTGCGGAAGCGCGTACGTGCGTTACGCGCCAGGCGTGCGGAAGGATTTGTAAGGAAGGGGCGGGGGTCACATCGGTCATTCACTCAAAAGTGGCCAAATGCGGAACTAATATTGCGAAATATGGATGAGACGACTAGTAGTCCGTCTTAGAAAAGATAGATGGCGCTACCATTTCCCCCCGGCCTTAAAGGGTTGCCTTTAAAGAAATATAATAATAATAATCTAGATATGTAAGGTGTACTACCGCATAACCTATACACAGTCTAAGACAGCGAGCGTTAAAAATATTTTAAATTAATTGCGTTAACAAAGCGGAACAAATTATAATTGAATTACAAACTAAATACCTAAACTAAGAAAGAGATCCAACTTCAAGCTAGATCTTACTGAGTCGGTAGCGGACAGAGACGTACAACAGGGTGCACGTAGCTACCCTTAGCGGTTTTTACAGTAACGACGCGGGTTGTGCCGTCCTTTGCGGTATGTAACTTCTCAACAATGCCTAGTGGCCATGAAAGCGGTGCTGAATTATCATTTATAATAATTACCAACGTACCCTCCTGTATAGGGGATGCAAGACTATTCCATTTAGATCTAGCCTGAAGTTGGTGAAGATATTCTGAGCGCCAGCGCCGCCAAAACGACTGTACGAGGTTGTCAAGAAGAGTATGTCTCTGAAGCAAGCTAGAAGAGTCTGCTTCAGGCGCGGGAAGTGACGACAATGGCACAGTATTTAAAAAATGCGCGGGAGTTAACGCGGATGGTTCAGCAGGGTCACTACTGAGTGCTGTGAGCGGGCGCGAGTTAACAAGTGCCTCGATTTGCACGAGGACAGTTAAAAGCTCTTCGTAAGAAAGGTTTTGTTGACCTATGACTCTGAAGAGATGCGTTTTAATTACTTTGACCATGCTTTCCCAACACCCGCCAAAATGTGGTGAAGCAGGCAGAATAAACTTCCAATCAATGCGATTAATGGAAAGTTCCTCCTGAAGACGTGAACTATATCCCATCAAAAACATAAATGTAAAAGGCTGCCAAGTTCGATACTATGGCAATGCTTCGCCTATAAAAGAAGTGAGATCTTTAAGTACCAAGTTCTATAAAAATACCTCAAATCATAAATAGTTATAGGAATGCACACTTGATTTCCAGCAGTTTTTAAGGTACATTTTGAATAAGTATCATGTTACAAAGAAATACCTAAAATTATAATAGTCAGAGAAACGCACATCGGTTTTTTTAGCAGTTTCCTGATACAATTTATTATTTTCAGTACATTTTAATGATGTAACTTGGCAAGTTTTAATAGAAAATTATATACTTGACACATTGCAGTTCAAAGGTGTCGATTAATTGCATTGAAAAGGTGTGTAGTGTGTGAAAACTTGCCAAGTAACATCATTAAAATAAATTCTGAACACTCGCAATAAGAAATCAGTACTTTTATCATTAAAATGTCAACTTTTCCCACATATCGTATTTTCTATGCGACTTATACATCCATAAAAGGATCTACTAATATTTACATATTTCTTTCACAAGAGGGACGATTATATTTTAAATTGAAAGAAATTGGATTCTGCCTCGATTATACAGATTCAAATAAAATGTTTTTTGTTGTTTAAAAATTCATAATCCACATATGTAAATATGTGGATTATGAAGATCGATATTATTGGAAACAATTAAGTCATGAAAAAAACAATTGGCATCCGAGCTCTGTATTTATCACTGAACGAGGATTACACACACTTCTCTCTCGACTTCAGATGATTGGCCGAAAAATTAATCACTTTCGAGATTGGATTTTGAATAAAGTAATACCATTTCTCATACCACTCGATTATAGTGTTCAAAGGGGCAATAATAACATGGCTACAATATCAATTCAAGATAAAGATCATGTCTTTATAAATTTTATAGAAGGAGAAAATGAAGATTCATCTTGTACTCTTCCTCGACAAAAGCAACAACAACAACAATCGTCATTATTACCACAACAACAGCAACAGCAGCAGCGTCAACAATCATCATCACTGCCACATCAACAGCAACGATCATCATCATCATCACCACCACCACTACCACAGGAACAACAACAACAACAGCAACAACAATGAACGGAAGATAAAGAAAGAGAAGCAAGAGAAAACGACGAAGAAGAATCTAATAAAGATGAATTGTTTACTTTAATTTCTTTAGGAGAAGAACAATTAAATATTCTAAAGAGAACCTTTGAGAAGAGACAAATGGAAGAAAATAAATTGAAAACGTTATTACGCGAACATAATTCAGAATTGTACAATCGGGGACATCTTCGCCTTATCACCTTACCGTCGAGAAACGGTTTTCGTCGCTTGCGCTCTTTCTAACGCTAGCGACACGCGGCGACGCCCCCTTATTTCTGATTTGTGTTTTAATATAGTACCTATAATTGCCAGTGTCATTGTAAAACTTGACACTGTGCACGAGTAAAACAATATATCGTATGTAATGTTCGTTGTTGTCGTCACTAAATACTACGAATGTCTTGACGACTTACGCAATATGTTTCTCTTATGCACATATTTTCATAAAAATGTGGTGTCGATTATGTAAACTATAAATGCTAGAATATTAAGATGATTTTTTTTATTAAATTTTCAGTATATTTGCAAAAATTATGATAATAGAGTAACGAAAAAAGCTAGCTTTACCGACAGTTATGTGTTTACACATAAGTATGTAATTTATCGTTATTCTTACTCGGAAATCAAGGAACTGTTAGGTTTATTGCTCATGTCTCATAATAAGTTTCTAGATTTCTGTTTTTAAACGTCTTGACAGATTTCGACATTTTTCTATTATTTCGATGGGTGATTAAAACGAAATTGTCGATTTTTTACTTCATCTGTTGAGTGTGTTTTCTAAATCTGTTTTTATAAATGGCTGATCTGCGACCGTAGGTTGTAGGTTTGATGACCCACCCAGGACAATTCTTTTTTTGATGAGCACAATCATTTGTTCTGTGTCTGGGTGTATTTTATCAGTAAAATGTATTAGAAATATATGAGGATATTTATCAGTTTTCTGGTTACCATAAAACAAGCTCTGCTTACTTTGGTATTAGATTGCTGTGTGTAAGTTGTCACAGGATATTATCATTATGTTATAGTATTATTATAGATACTATGTCTTTTTTTTATTTATGTAATTTGTTGCATAATGTTATGTTTAAATGTAATTTGGGTTGAGAAAATATGAATTATTATTAAAAGCTAGTCGGGATTTTTATGTTTTTAATATTTTGTTTACTTAATAGTAAAATTGCATCAATACCTTTAAATGTTATTATTAGTTGCTTTGTTTAAGTTAATTTATGTAGGATGTATAATGCATTTTACTACTACTAAAATACTAATTAGATGTAAACTTAAAATGTCTAAATAGTATTTTAATACTATTTACTTACTAAAATCACCGTTTATACTCCACTTTAGAGTTTTTAAGCTCAATAAACCCAGTATCTGAACCTTACCACCTTTCCCTGTGTAGCAGGAATTCTTTTCAATGGAGTCTGGAGTGTAAATTTTGTTGCGCCCTTAATTGTGATAACAATATTTTTAAGTGTGCGTCTACACCTAGGACACTTGTAACAAGGAGTAAACGCGCAACAAGGAGACGATGCTGGTCGGTCAACGACTGGCTCCATGAACTTCAGCATGTTTTTTAGAAGTAAAGAATAAACTTGAGGTAATGTTAGTTTAAATATGATCAAAGACTACTTTGAAAGTCTTATAACATTAAATGTAAAGAAAGTTGTTCTATTTGCTTTTCCTTATGGTAAAGGTTTGTCACAGACTGAAAATAACCACAGAAATAGATGTAATATGAAACTTCATACTATGTCACAATATAATAGCACAATTGAATTTATTGACACTAATGTAATCATTAGTAATAATTATTTTATGACAAAAGATAACTATTATCTTTCTAATTATTATAAGGGACTGATAGCAAGTGCGCTATCATATTGTATTTTAACTACAGCCAAGTGCTTGGCTAAACACACTGCTCCTATTGAGCAGCTTGATAATAGTTGCTTTTCTCAACAAACTTTGGAATTTGTTCCAAGTAATTTAAATTAGATATTAAGACAATAGAGTCTATCTCTGGCGATACTTGTAACCTAGACTTGTTATGCACTGACCCATCAAACATTTTAAATAAAATTAA
The DNA here is from genome assembly GCA_905146925.1 of Autographa gamma. Classification (NCBI taxonomy): domain Eukaryota; kingdom Metazoa; phylum Arthropoda; class Insecta; order Lepidoptera; family Noctuidae; genus Autographa; species Autographa gamma. The sequence goes on from LR989880.1 coordinate 668,763, forward strand.
AACCACAAGTAATAAGCACTATTTTAATATTGTACATCAGAATGTTCAGGGTTTGATGGGTAAAGAATTAGAGTTGGAGTTGTTTATGAACTGTAATAGCATTGATATTTTGTGTATTACTGAACATTGGTTAAAGGACCACCAGTTCATGTTCAGCTTCAACAACCATCAGGTAGCCAGCTCGTTCAGCAGAGTTAATTTAATACGTGGAGGCTCTTTAATTATTGCTCGGAATAACCTTAAGTTCAAGGAGCGCACAGACTTAGTGAGCCTGTCTGTTGAGCGAGTTGCTGAGATAGCATGTATTGAGCTTGAGCAGTTCATTGTATTGAGTGTATACAGGCCCCCATGTGCATCATATGAATCATTTGAGAAACTAATGGAAGATGCATTATTTAAAATCTCTAATTCTAATAAAACGGTTGCCGTCTGTGGAGACTTTAACATTAATTTATTAGAAAATAATTCTGTTGTTAACAGATTTATAACTTTATTTAAGTCTTATAATTTGTATAATACATTTCTGGAACCGACTAGGATAACTGCCACTAGTGCTACCTGTATTGATAATATTTTTACAAACTTGAAGCCAGTTTATAATTCTATTATAAATGTTTTGAATTCAGATCACTGTGGCCAACTGGTTGCATATCCTAAAAAGTTTGTTAAAATCCAACGCAAAATTATAAGCTTTGTTCCTGTAACTAAATGTCGTTTAGAACTCTTTGAAAATAATTTAAATGCAAAATTGCCCGGTTTGTCTTATCACAGTAACCCTGATCAAGCTTATTCCTTGTTATTTAATTTAATTAATTCAGAGTTCAAGAATGTTTTTACTTCAAGATCACTCTCTGTCAGCGATCGCTTTACTTTTAGTGATTGGGCAACACCGGGAATTTTTAAAAGCAGACTTAGATTGTATGAATTATATGATGAAAAAAAATACAATCATAGCAATGTTTTTATGAATTATGTTAAGAACTATTCTAAGACTTTTAAGAGAGCATGTACCTATGCGAAATCCTTGTTCATCAAAAATAAGATAAAGACATCTGGAGATAAAATTAAAACTACCTGGAACATCATTAATTCAGAAACCGGACGAAATAAAATTACAAATCGCGATTTCCATCTAAAAATTAATGATGTTGATATTAGGTCGGACATGGAGGTGGCAACTGAGTTTGAATCCTTCTTCACCAATATTCCGATTTTAACAACCAGAACTCTGTTGTCGTCCCCCACCTCCGCACATTCAATACTTAAAAATTGTGTTGCGGAATGTGGCGCAGGATTTGAATTTACTATTGTTAGCGACATAGACATTTTGGAATCATTTAAGGATATAGAAATTAAAAAAACTGCTGACCTTTGGGGACTTTCTGTACACATTATATCTTCAGTAATTCAAACAATCGCCCCATTCCTTGCAGTGGTGTTCAACTCTTGTGTCGCATCCGGTGTGTTTCCAGACTTGATGAAGTTTAGTAAAGTGATTCCACTCTTTAAATCAGGTAGTACAACTGATCCAACCAATTATCGTCCTATCTCAATTTTGCCCACATTGAGCAAAATTTTTGAGAAATTAATTTTAAAACAATTGTTAAGACATTTTAATAGACACCACTTGTTGCATCTTAAACAATTTGGTTTCACAAAAGGTCGGTCTACTACAGACGCAGGGGTGGAATTGCTTAAAAATATTTATGAAGCTTGGGAGAATTCGCAAGATGCTCTCGGCATTTTCTGCGACTTGTCCAAAGCTTTTGATTGTGTATGTCATGATACACTTATTAGGAAATTGCACCACTATGGTATTAGAAATAAGTCTCTTAGTCTCTTAAGTTCTTACTTAGATAACAGAATACAGAGAGTGGATGTAAATGGAAAAAGATCTAAAGGGTCTGTGGTAACGATGGGCGTTCCGCAGGGTTCAATTCTAGGGCCATTTTTATTTCTTATTTATATAAACGATTTACCTTTTCATGTAAGAGAAAACCATAAGATTCTGCTATTTGCAGATGATACTTCTCTTGTTTTTAAAATAAAACGCCGATTAGAAAATTTTGACGAAGTTAATAATGCACTCGATAAGGTTGTACATTGGTTTAATGTTAATAATTTGCTATTAAACCCTTCAAAGACTAAATTAATAAAGTTTTCGACACCTAATGTCAGGCAACTAAGTACCAATGTACAACTTAATGGAATAGAGTTGGACCCTGTTGAGTCAACTGTTTTTCTTGGCATCACTGTTGATGCCAAACTACAGTGGGGCCCTCACATTGACAAATTATCCGGAAGGCTTAGTTCAGCCGCTTATGCTGTGAAAAAAATCAGACAGATAACTGATGTGGATACAGCCAGAATTGTTTATTTTAGTTATTTTCATAGTCTTATGACGTACGGTATTCTCCTTTGGGGAAGTTGTTCTGATATTAATTCAATTTTTGTGTTACAAAAAAGGGCTATTCGCGCTATTTATAATCTGGGCCCAAGAGTTTCTCTCCGAGAGAAATTCAAAGAGATTAACATTCTGACTGTAACCTCACAATATATATTTGAAAATTTAATGTATGTTCATAAGAACGAATCAAATTTTGTAAAAATGTCTGATGTTCATAGTCTGAATACCAGGAACAAGCATAATCTAAGTGTTCATGCTACTCGGCTCCATAGAGTAAGCAACTCGTTTATGGGTCAATGTATACGCTTTTACAATAAACTTCCCATTGATATTCGTAAGTTACCTATTAAAAGATTCAAGTCATTTATCAAATCCAAATTATCCAAAAAAGGATATTACAAAATATCCGAATATGTAAATGATAAAAACGCCTGGGATTGAGCTGCTCGCTTATGCATCTATCGCTTGTGTATATATTTGTACATATTGTTTTGACATGATTTGTGCCTATTGCATATAATTTTTTTTTTCTTCCATATTGACATGTTTTATGCTTATTGCATATACATTTTTTTTTTCCATCTTGACATTTGTTGTGCTTATTGCATATTCATTTACATTTTGACATGTTCTGTGCTTTTGCATATAATGCTTATACATAAATTTTACATGCCAATAAAATAACTTAATTTCTTCATGTTCTTAGTGTATATTGTATTTATTGTAAGTGTAAACATTATGCAGGTATATTCATTAATCGTCTTGTTTTATTAAATATTCTATACATCATATTCTATTCACTTTTGTATTTTAATCTGGCGATCTGAGTGAGTTGTTGCCCCACATATTTTTATGGTGCCACTGGCGGTATTGTTGTGTACCGGGTTGTGCAGCTCCCTCAAAAATGGTTGAGCTGCATGAGCTATTCGGGGCATGCTTGCCGTCTGCTGGCACAGGCTTGCTCAGATCGATCTGGTTCTTTCCTCTAAAGACCAGTCCAGTAAATACTCTGCATTTGTTTACACAAATTTACTATTGTATTGTCAGGACTAAAAAGAGACTGTGACCCCCGAGTTTGTTTCGACATTTCTTCTCAGGGTAGTCAGTTAGGAAATGTCGACCTCATCTAGATTAAGAAGACGTGTGAAAGTGATTGAATGTAGTCCTATTTGCAAAATAAAGAATTTGAATTTGAATTTGAAACAAAATAAAACAAATTAGATACTTCAAAATATATTTTTATTTATAAGATTTTTAACAATATAAACATAATGAGAGCTACCGTTATTACGCTCACGTGTTGATGCCTCTAGCGTAGTTCAGAAAATGACAAAAATAACTTATAATTAAAGATTCACCGCGCTTGTCGCGTTGTGTTGTTTTTTACAGTCGGTTCTGAGTTTCGAAGTTCTCGTACTAGACAAATAACTCGGTTTAAGTGAAAAGTTGTATTTACTATGATGGTATGTTAGTAAGATGTAGGATATATTGTGGAAATAATATTTAAAGAAATAATTTAATAATTATTTGGTAGATAACTCATTTTGATTAAAGTAAAACTGAATAATAACCGGTACTTAGTTAATTGGTAAATCTCGATCTTTCATCTTTCATAAAAAAACCTTGAATGAGTAGTTCTAACAATATAATGGTTCACTCTTGTTACCATTTGCCATCAAAATTATAACCCAAATCGACCATCGATCTTGGCCTTTCAATTAGCAACCACTTAGCATCTAATGAAGCTTACAGTCAATTACAAGAAGGGATATTATATCTATCTTATTAAAATTAAGTTTATAAGATGAATAAAAAACTTGTGAGGTGTCAAGGGACACCCGGATGGAACGAAGTTCCTTTCGATTAATTAGTGAAGTAATGAAAATATATATTTTTTTAAGTTATAATAAATAAAACAAAAAATTAACAAATATAATGAAATATAAACTTAATCAGTAGGCTCAATTTTAGTAATGGTATTATAACTGATATTATAACTGAAGTAGGAAACATAATGTTTGGGATTCTATTTTATTTAAATGTCTTGAAAAATCTGGATCAATGATAGTATTATATTTTGTTGCTGATTCTGCTGGATTTAATTAATAATAAATTTTATTTAATAAATAATATATTTAATTAAATTGATATTAATAATTTTATTCGGGTATTTTTTTTTGTTTTTTAATTTATCATTAATAATTAAATTAAATTAATAAATTCATACGTAATTAAATTATTAGCAATTAAATTAGATAAATAATTTTATTATTAGTTAAATTAGATGAATGATTTTATAATTAATTAAATTTAATTACTATAAAAAATATATATATACAGGGTGTTACGAAACCCCTGTCCGACCCGAAAGGGTATTATAGGGTTCACAATCACATGCTCAAATAAAATATCAAATTTGGAATATTCATGATGATAACAATAATAATGAACTTTGAAATAGCCTTCGAAATCCATACATTTGAAGATAAATCAAAAACTACACCACCATTTTTGTCGGTATTAATGGTGACCTTTTGTATGATCATTTGGCAGAACCTGAGATGATGCCGTCAATATCACCCGCAATTTGGAGAAAAAAAAATTTTAGGTTATATTTTTTTTTTTCCTTTTTTTGTAATAAGATATCGATACCTAACAACCCTTAACAGATCGGACAAGGGTTTTCTAACACCCTGTATAAAAAAAAATATTAAATTAATTTAATAATTATTAGGATTATTAAAAATATTAATGGAACTTCGTTCCAATTGATTAATTAGCATGCGGACGCCGCACAGCTTACAATAGCTTACTATAACAAAAAGTGTCGTTAAAACTTTTCGCAAGATTTTTTTTCCGATTTTATTTAAGTTTAAACTTTTGCAAGATCATAATATATATATAAAAGTATAACACCGTCGGCTGTGATCAACAAGCGAGCTCGTTGTAAAGACTACGGCTGGTTTTATTCGATGCTTGTCATACCAGATTATAATGCGAGGCGAGACAAAACTGTTATTTCTCGGTGTATTGCTATAGTAACACATTTAGTACTAAAAGTCCGGTAAAGCAGTCAAAGACTGCGCTCAGGCTAACTACAAAGATATCCAACAAAAAAAAATGCACTAAAACTGAAGTGCCTAAAAGCGGAAGCTACATTATGTGATATCATATTATTTATTAATAGCCATGATTATACTTAGAAAAAAAATAATCTACTAAGAAACGAAAAAAAGCTGTCTAGAACTATAAATATTATAACCATAAGAATGACTGAAAAAACGTATTCGTGTTTAACGTCTTGCTTGTAATTTTAACACATACACAAAAAAAAACGCCTTTATCTGGCGGCTCCTTTCGCCCCTCGGTGATCGACGCATAGTTTTTGACAACGCGCCGTGTCGCGCCAAATGCCAAACCGCGGTAAAGCTTGTTCGTAAATCACAGGTTTCAAGAAAAATACAATTACATAATTAATGACGGTCCTTTATCCAGTCAATAAATGTTATTTATTATGCTTACGTCAAATAAACAAATTTTTATAACAATGAAAAAATTACACTTTGTAGTAGTAATAGTAGGTAGCTATTTTACTGAATCCATAATATTTATTTAAATTATTTTTAAATGATGTTTAACAGAGTTTTACAAAAAACTAAAGGGAAGTCGGGCATGCATTTTCTAACTGCCGGGCCAAAAGACGGTTATAATCGAATAAAAAAAAATACCTTGTATCAATTAGATATTCTACTTCAATGGTTTGACAACCAAAATAATACTTATGATTTTAGTGTCGGTCTAACTATCCGAAAAAGACAAACAAAAGGTATATTTCTATTCTTTTCTAACGCATGGCTTGCGCACAGGATAGAGAGAGTTGCATTTTGTGCATTTCATTACAGTTCTTGAGTACACTTTAATGATAACAATAAGCTGTCGCGAGCAAAACTGAACTGTTTTACAATGAGTTTAAGGTTCATAATAAGATGTTACTGTTTTTTTTATTGTTTCTCATAGATTTTTTGTAGCTTTTATTCTACACCCGGCGTCCGTTTAGTGTATTACTGTTAAAATACTATAGTAGGTATATGTATAGTAGTAGTATATATTATATTAACAATGCGAACCAATTTTCCAATGGCTCGCATTATACTCGTATTTATATCTTTAGAGGTTAGAGGAATAAGAAGATTATTGGTGGAACTTATAACATTACTTTAAACCGTCAGGGGGATGAAAATATTCTACGAATGACTTTTTTAAACATAATAAAACTGCTAAGAATTATGCTACTATTATATTAAATATCCTCATCAGAATCAACGTCCCAATTTAATGATAGAAAGTTAAAATAATTGTTACAAGAAAGTTTTAAAAACATCTAGCAAACAAATTTCTACCTATATAGATTGTATGTATTTTATTTTAGAGGCTTTCTGTTTGCCTATTAAATGTTCTGTTTGCATAGAAAAGATGAATTGTTGATCAATGGTCTTCGTCAAAGGGTCCTTCTTAGGTTCTCAGCCTCCGCTGTCAGTCTTCTTCGTTGATGACAAAGTAACCATGTCGTCGCTTCCCGCGGGCAGTTATTTAGTCTTTCATCCTCTTACTATCGTCTTATCCACAGCCTTACTGTAAGAGCGCTGCAAACAAAATGTTTAAAAAATTAATCCATATGTAATAAAATTCTAATAAGTTTACAAAACAACCGAAGACTGTTATCACAAATAGATTTCGAAGAATCAGACAAGTTGGGTTCGAACTCGAGACTGAAATTATAACGGGTAATACCAACCTACTAGACTATCGCTACTCTCTGCTAATTTGGTCATCTATGTAGGTATTACCTACTTTGCTCTTCCGTGGTCTAAATCACCTACACGATATAACAAATTCTCTCTCAAAAATTAAAACGATTATTTTTTTAATCTGCTCCAATAAAAAATTGTTTATTAGCGCGAGCTTGTTTATTAATACATTTTACGGTGGCTACCAGTGGCTAACTTTGATGAAAATATTTGACCTAACCAAAAACAAACAAAATATATTTTTTTTCAATCCAGTATTTATGATTTTATTTCGAAATCATTTGGTCATAATAACTAACATGCGCTTTGCGAAAACAAGTACCCGCAAGCTCTGGTTTATGACTCTTTTGTTAAAAGTGAGCCGACTAGTTTTTTATCAATAGCAGTGGAATTCTATTGTTATAGCTCCGGCCAAACCGGCCGCCTTTGCTACTTATTGTTTCATTTTTTAAATTAAAATTAACACGTTTATTTAATTACTCTTTTAAAGGTTCTAGATCTGATATTATAATAACCGTAAAGAATGAAATGTTATTGAAAAAAAACACCTAACAAAACACTATTATAAAAAGATTATTATTTAAAATAATGTGTATACCCTAAACAAGAACTTAGCCGAACTATCTATTTAACTATAACTTTCTCTATTTAACATATCACTCGTTTGGTATGGTTACATAAATCCCAACAAAAGTATGAATGAAAATGCACTGATTTACTTCATACAGAGCGTAAATGAAGCTGTAGTTCCTTTTAAAAGTATGTGTGACGTGTAATATAAGGAATCACTTTAAAATAATACACGCTTAATAGTTAAGATGTTAAAACATGAGACTAGTGTCAGATGAGTCACGCAATCAATTATAATTATCAATTCTTAAAACATCCCTACTTAGCAGCACAACAGGCATTTTTACACATTTGTGTTAAACACATTATTAAAATGTCACCGTGAACAACACTGAATAAATCTGTTTCATGTTTAGTACAATAATAATTAGTATCTAAAACAATTTTGACCGACTAGAATTAAGTGTTATGTAGTTCACGTTAATAATTTATTTTTCTAACCCACTACTTTGCAGACTCTTTATCTATCTGGGTTTAGGCTGACTTATAAAAACATAATGCTTAAAATATAATTAAAATGTTAATACTTACAAATATTCTCAGGTCATCCGCAATTTGACTAATAATTTTATTCGCTCTTCGATCGTCAATTTTAGATATCACACAAACAAAATAAAAGTTCTGTAAACACGCGCGAGTATTCGTAAACAGTAGTCAAAGTCACGGAGAAAACAGCGAACGTCAACAATGAACAAACAGTGAGGTGCGACTGACGTCCACACAAATAGTCAAAGCATATATTTCCATCTCGTTACTGCAATGTCCTAATTGGTCAACGTCCCAGGAGGGCGGAGCTTCCGTGCCAGTCGCCTGCGTCGAACGTCAAACGAAATCTTCTAAAAAGTGATAAGGCTTCGGTGTCCCCGATTGTACATGTTTCTGAAAAAAATAAAATCGTAACGAAATGTAATCTATTAAGCTATGATAAATAAAAATAAGAGATATGTATTATTACATGTTGTTTTTCATTTTTCCCTCATTTTCTCTATCAATATTAGATTCACACGCTAATGAATATTTAAAAATGTACGGATATTATGATTATTATAATTCTAATAATAATTCTACCCTTGCTCTTCAGGCTCTCCAAAAAGAAGGGGGTATCCCTCAGACGGGACAACTCGATTCGAAAACTCTATTATTAATGTCTCGTCCTAGATGTTCTCATTTGTATTCAAATTTTTATAAACTTAAACAGCTTTCCAAAAAATGGAACATTAATTATCCCATAACTTGGAGTTTGTCTTATAAGCACGGAACTGTAACTGGGTTTAATCGATCCGAAGTATTATCTTCTGTACGCAGTGTAATTAATGAATGGCAACGAGCCGCTCCCTATTTAAAATTGATTGAAATTAATAATATAGTATGATTCCTGTAGGGTTTTTCGCAGGAAAACATCACGATTTACAACCCTTTGATGGCATCGGAGGAGTCTTGGCTCATGCTTTCGGTCCATATTCCGGTTTAGGAATTCATTTGGATGGAGATGAAAATTGGAGAAAAAATTCTCTCAGGGCCGTCCTCTTACATGAATTTGGACATAGTCTCGGCTTACATCATATTTATTCAGAACCTTCCATCATGAATCCTTGGTATGGGAATGAAGGGAATAACGTAACAGAAACTGATATTCGTACTTTGAATCAAATGTATAAACCTAAAATTTCTTCGTTTTCAAATCGATATATAACAAGACCACCACCTGTATTTTCATCAACATCATCACCACATTTTTCTACTAGGAATTTTTTATCGCGATCTAAACAGACATCATCACCAACAACATCATCATCATCACCACCACCAATATCGTTATGGATATTAGATACGGGTACGAAAATATTGCAAACTCTTCTCGATTCAAAAGTATATTATTCAGATAATGATAAAATCAAAAATAGAGGTGGTGCATTATTGTTACCGACGCCCAAGGACGCAATCGGATTAATAGATGATATGTTGGTAATATTCTATTCATCCAACAGGGAAGTTTCATTCAAATTGTCTGCAGAAAAAATATACACTCTCTGAAAATCTCACGTGGATTAAGAGAACCCTTCCGATTCCTTTTGAAGCGTTCATCAAAACAACTCGAGGAGGAATCTTTTTCTTTTCAGGATCGTTCGTTTGGAGGTACGAAGGGAGAGGTATTTTAAGTAAAGGTTACCCTAAACCATTACGTTTAGGAAAAATGTTTTATGATACTCGTCGTGTAAATTATGCATTCATAGGGGAGGATGATTTCGATGATGATGTATCTGAAATCATCACCATCGTTAGCAATGAAACCGCTTGGCGGGTAAATTTCACTCAAAACACAATTTTAGAGACATTTTTGTTACATGATAAATATCCCTTTTTCCCAAAGAGCATTTATAATATTTTTTCTGTACCAAATAAACGCGAGTTTCACGTCATCACACCAGTGATCCATTTAATATATAAAAATAAAATTCTCTATAAAAATCCCGAGTTTACAAAAGCTTGGTTAAAATGTTAATTTTACCCGATAGTACCTATATAATAAGAAGATGTCGCTCGAACGTTTCAATTTTCCCTTGGCCCGAGAAGGAGAGGAGGGAGCAAATTTTGAATGTTGGGCGTTTATCGATAAAAACAAAAATATCTATTGTAAGCTAAAAGAGTTTGCCGTTTTGTTAGGTTACGAAGATGTAATGATGGCTTATAAATTAATAGAAAAGTGGAAATATCCATGGAATAAATTGATATCATCGACAGATCATCTATTTTCAACGGATTACCACCATCGCTACCCTCTTATGATGTGGTCGTAAAACAAGAATAGAAAAATAAAACAAAAAATAAATAAAAACATGTTATTTTTTTTATTCCATTTCCTAGTCTCAAAGGTTATCTTCTATCATTATTTTTATAAATGCACTCGCACATGGACCGACGATAGCTTGAGTAAATAAACATTCTGCAGAAACTATTCCGTTGTCACCGGTTCGGAGATTCAATGAAAAAACACCATTATTAATTGAGAGTGCGGTTTGGTTCCAATCTTTCAAATACGAATCTTGTTCGAATATACGTAAAAAGCGATCTATATCCAGATATTTTCCCCGTTCGCATTTAATAGGCACAGCGGGTGAAGAAAATTCGGAGGATATAATATAATCATTTCCCAATTCACATTGAATTTCCTCGAGGGGTTCTACGTTAGTGTATTTTTTAAGAGAAATTAATATGACTGGTCGATCGGCATACGGAAAGATTAATTGAGTTAGAAAATGAGAATTGGGGTAATCGTTGGATGAAATTAAATCTATATATTCTGTAGTATAATTGGAGACAAAAACTATAATCGAATCTGCGATAACATGTAAAGTTTGACTACATTGTATAACCAATTCTTCTAGAATAATAATTATTATTATCGTCTCCTCTTAAAATATTAGGTGTATTGAAAATTAACATTATAAAAAATAGAATCTGCATGTCTTATTTTTTACATAAGAATATTAAATTTTAGTAATTACACGTGTACAAGGCTACCGGGACTCGGGAGGATAATATTGTATTTATACTCTTATCACATAGTATTCCTTTACATCCTTTTACAGAATAATTATTAATTAATATTCTAATTATTATTGTTTTATTTTTTACATAAGAATATTACATTGTAGTAACCACACGTGTATATATTGTATTTATGTTCTTATCACATAACTCTTTACATCCTTTTATTAGAAATACTCTACACCAACACAGCGCCATCTATCATTTCTACGATACACGAATGTTGATCTTCTCCGTATATAGATGGAGTTGAGTTAACGGCTATAGTTATATTTCCATATCTTGTATGAGTGACGTCAACACTATTTAAAATTTAATATATTAAATATATATTAAATAAAACCGGAGAACAGTGTTCCCCTGCTGCTGCTTTTTCTTCTTCACTGTTCGGAGGTTTTAGAAGAAATAAGTCGCGCACGAGGCCGATGGTCCTGAGGTAAACTTTTTTGGCCGTAGACACAGTTTTCACACACTACACACCTTTTCAATGCAATTAATCGACACCTTTGGACTGCAACGTGTCAAGTATATAATTTTCTATTAAAACTTGCCAAGTTACATCATTAAAATGTACTGAAAATAATAAATTGTATCAGGAAACTGCTAAAAAAACCGGTGTGCGTTTCTCTGACTATTAGAATTTTAGGTATTTCTTTGTAACATGATACTTATTCAAAATGTACCTTAAAAACTGCTGGAAATCGAGTGTGCATTCCTATAACTATTTATGATTTGAGGTATTTTTATGGAACTTGATACTTATTTAGATCTCACTTCTTTTATAGGCGAAGCATTGCCATAGTATCGAACTTGGCAGCCTTTTACATTTATGTTTTTGATGGAATTTCATTTATTTTTGTTAGGTGTAGGTTCTTTATTATTTTTTTATCTATTTTGCTTTTTGTACCTACTTACATATAATTACATACATCAACAACGTACTTTATTCTGTTTGTAAGTACGCTACCTACATAGATAATTAAAAACTTGGTAATACCTACCTACCAGTAGGTATTATGTAGTCCTAGAAGTGTGTCATCCTATCTCATCCCGTGGCGTATCAGATAGTGAGATGCGCAGTAGTATATATACTTCCATCTTAGAGTATATATGATTTCCATGTTCTTGAATATGCGATTTTATTAGTTGTAAAATTAGAAATTATTTAGACTGTGCGAGAAAAAAAATAGTCTTTTCATTTTTGTTTGGCTGATTTATCGCACCCAGTGTGCGATCTGCTTTGCACTTCGTAAATCGTGGGTTCGGTTCCCGCAACAGACACACACAGAGTGGACACACAGAGTGGTGAACAATTTTATTGTTTTTGTCATTAAGACAAACATGTATTGTTTTAAATTGGTATGTATCTAAAGGAGAATGACCATTTCTAGTATCGCTTCAATCTAAATTGTGCCATAATTTGGTAACTGCCGACCAACGAACGAGGCTCTGGCGTCCACCAACCCGCACTGGACTAGCGTGGTGGATTGTAATAGTCCAACCCCCCCCCCCCCCATTCCAAACCATGACAGAACAACAAAATATCAGGCCCCAAGTGCCCTGGTGCAGCTCTGGAGAACCCCGCGACAATGACGGTAGTCAAAGAGTTCCCAGAGCACGGGGTGCTAAGAATCCCCGGGTGAGATCGATTTTCCGTCAACAACAACAAACGGCTAGAAAAAAGGACTCCGATACTAAACTTAATATTTTATCTTATAATGTACGTACATTAATGCATGCTGAGCGACTACTAGAGTTGGAAAATGCCCTAAAGGAAATAAAATGGGATGGGAGAGGTAACAGAAGAAAGGAAGGATAATATCTTCTATCACTATGGAGCCACAAGAGGCCTTTATGGAGTAGGTTTCTTAGTTATAAAAAGATTAAAAAATAACATCGTAGAGTTTCGAGGGTATTCCGAAAGGATAGCTGTTCTCAAACTTAAGATCACAAAGCACCATAGTTTAACCATTGTCCAAGTTTATGCGCCAACGTCATCATGTTCCAACGAAGAACTGGAAGACTTTTATGATATTCTAAACAAAGCATGTGATGAGAATCGTAGTACATGGAACGTTATTACAGGTGACTTCAATGCTAAGATAGGGGTAAGGCAAGAGCTGGATAATCCTGCAGTTCTCGGGCCGCACGGACTTGGCACAAGAAATGAGCAAGGAAACGCTCTCATTCAGTTTGCGTTTGGACAACAGCTAAAAGTAATGAATACTTTCTTCCCAAAAAAACCACAACGCCGATGGACGTGGATTTCACCTGATGGAAGAACAAAAAACGAAATTGACTTTGTGCTTTCTTGCAATCAAAATAATATTATAAAAGATGTTGGGACTTTAAATAAATTTAGATTTAGTTCAGATCACAGACCCGTACGCGCTAAGATTGTCCTTAATGTAAAATTACATCGTAAAACCTTATCCAAAAATCGTTTAAGAAAGCTAACAAAAAATTACCTAATAAGTAATATGGAACAGTTTAATTTAGAATTGAAAAATGCATTTGACATATTACCCGTAGATACCAACGAGAATCCCCAGACTCAGTACAGGAACCTAATAAAAAATATTTCAACTGCGACTAAGAAAATGAAAGGTATACGGAGAAATTATAATAAATTAAGTAGTAACACAATGTCTTTAATACATAATAGAGAAATACTAAAAAACAATAGAACGGAATATAATAAAATTGATAGATTAGTTAAACGAAGCATAAGAAAAGACATTCGGGATTGTAATACCAACATGATTAAAGTAGCATTACTACGTAACACCTCTTTAAGATTTGCAAGACAAGGTATTACAAAGGGCAAAGCTTGGATCTCCACATTGAAAGACGAAAATGGAATGAAACACAATAGCTCCCACAAATTAGTCGAAATAGCTACAAAATTCTACAAAAGATTGTACCAAAATCAACAGAAGCAGTTAAGGCACTTCACCTACTATTGCCCAGATTCTGTTCCACCTATTAGCAACTTCGAGGTTCAAAGGGCACTAAGTAAGATGAGATATAATAAAAGCCCTGGAGCAGACGAAATTACGACCGAGATTTTAAAACTGGGAAGAAGTGTTCTTGTACCTAACATCACACATTTTTATAACAACATTTTATACACCGGTGAAATTCCCTCAGAATTTTGCCACTCTAACATTATTTTACTACATAAAAAAGGAGACAAAGCCGAGATCTCAAACTACCGCCCCATAAGCCTCATTTCACATCTATATAAGTTGTTTATTAGAATATTAGAGAACCGGATTGCTCCACTACTTGATCTCCATCAACCTCCCGAACAAGCTGGATTTCGCCCTCATTTCTCCACAACAGATCATCTTCACACCATTAATCAAGTATTAGAGAAATACAATGAGTTTAATAAACCACTTTACGTGGCATTTGTAGATTACGCCAAAGCTTTTGACAGCATAAATCATAATTCAGTTTTTGAAGCCTTGGAGTCCCAAAATGTCCCACACACTTATATCGATCTCATTGACAAAATATATAGAATTAGTTCGGCTAACATAAAACTACACACTGCTGGCACAAATTTTCTCATAGAAAGGGGCGTTAAGCAAGGCGATCCACTCTCACCGAAGTTGTTTACAAGCGCATTGCAAGAGGTTTTTAAGAAGCTTCCTGACTCGTGGCAGTCACGAGGTATAAATGTTAGTGATCACCAGCTAACAAACCTCCGCTTTGCTGACGACATCGTCTTATTCTCCGCTTCACATTCAGAACTAGAAGATATGCTCCAAGATCTGAGCACGGCGAGTCTTGAGGTTGGACTTACAATGAACCGGTCAAAGACCCAACTTATGACCAACAGCACGAAACGTAGGGTCGTGGTAGACGGGCAGGAATTACAATATGTCGATGAGTACATATACTTGGGCCAGATTATCTCTTTTAAGAACCGGCAGGAAAAGGAAGTTGAAAGAAGGATACAGAATGCGTGGAAGAGTTTCTGGGCCTTAAAAGAACATTTGAAGGGCAGCTTGCCGATGACGCTGAAAAGAAAACTCATCGACATGTGCGTCCTGCCCGTCCTAACCTACGGTGCTCAAAGTTGGTCACTCACTGAACAACAGAAGTCCAAACTCAAGATTTGTCAACGAGCGATGGAGCGCAGCATAGTAGGTGTTAAACTATCAGATCGAGTTAGAAACACTACGCTGCGCTCCATAACTCAAGTAACAGATGTCGGAGAAAAAACTGCAAAGCTTAAGTGGGAGTGGGCTGGCCACGTCGCGCGCATGCAGCCTGACCGATGGGCAAAGATCGTCACCCACTGGACGCCGGAAGGACATCGCCGTCGAGGTCGTCCGCGGCGAAGGTGGTGTGATGATCTAGTCAGTTACGCGGGGCGCAAGTGGACAGAAATCGTCAAAAACAGAGAGGTTTGGAAGAAGACAGGGGAGGCCTTTGCCTAGCAGTGGGATCAACAGTAGGCTAACAAAAAAAAAAAAAAAAAAAAATTTGGTAATAACGATAATTACTTTTTTTTATTTTTGAAGCCTATTTATAATAGAAGATAATCATAACTTCCCCGGATTAAAAAATGATAAAAATAAATGTTTAACAACGTAAATATATTCAATGACATACTATCTGACAAGAGATGGCACCACAAGTAAAATTAAAAGGCGCTATGGTTTCGTTACATGGCTATGTATATAAGGCAAACAGTTTTTGACAACTTTTAAAACTGCTTTCAAAACAACACTGAGTTTGTTTTTTTTTTTGTATGTGGGTACTTATCAACTTCGTACATTACTACTTACACTCTACACTCAGTCAAAACGATACCAAAATTTAGACACGCGAAGCGAGTGTTTGTGTGTTTCATTACGAATTACTTTTAAGAAGTAATAGTTATATTATTTGAGTTAAATAATGTCATATCATGGGCTACGAGGAATGCGTTTGTCACCAAGAGAGAATCATCACAGAGTACTTTATAAAGGGTTAACAATCATTACGTTATTAAGATTGGGGCACGCTTGTACCACCGAACGAGATTAACGGTAGTAGTACCTACAAGTAGTTTTTCATAATAATACGGCATAATAGAATTTCAAGTCCCAGCTCTATCTTTAGATGATTTTTTTGACGAATAGGATAATATGAAAATGTAGAACTCGATGGGTGTACTCATCAAATTCTACGCTTTTATTTAATAAACTTATGTTTGAGTATTTGCAGTATTCATTTTAAAATGCCTGTGTGATTCGTATTTCTAGTTATATTTTTTTTATATCATTAGACTGACCAACAGAATAATCTAGCAAAGAAAGAAGTACCTAAGTGGTCACCGTCGTCTATCGACATTTCGGATACAATTGGAATTACTAACATGTTGATGACGAGGTTCTAAAAAGTAGTCACTGTTCTGCAGCATAAAGTAGGTGGAACCGTCCCCTACTGCTAGCACAACATACAGATTATCTTTAGATTAATTTTTCTCATTCTAACAAGATGAAATCTGTGGATAAATTTCATAAAAAAATCGCTTTTTGCAACTATTTCACTTCAAAACTACGGCAAAATGCGGAGAAGTATTTAAAAAATAACTACTGTAATTAAAAGTACTTGAATCATACTTTATATTAAGATATATAACATTGTGGCACAACATATTTGATAGTGATACTAAGTGCCTAGTCACTTGGTCATTCTCCTTTTAATAAGTCTTTATCATTTCCACTCCATACCTACTTATAGTAGAACAAAATAACACATTCGTTGTTTTCGAAACTGACTCACATTTGGCCGTGTTCAGATTTTTACTTTATTTCAACCTAAAGACAAACCTTCGAGCGATCGATACGACCATTGGAAGATAGACCCATTAAATTCATTATGACTTCATAGTAGAACAAAGTTACACCTTCGCTATTTTTAAAACCGACTCACACTTGGCCGTTTTCAGATTTTTCTCTTTACTTTGACCTTAAGACCTATCTCCATGCCAAATTTCAAGTCAGTACGACCATTGGAAGTGGTTTAGGTTTTTGATGAGTCAGTGAGTGTATAGTAAAAATTGCGATTTTCTGACGTCAATATCTCAAGAACTACTATAGATAGAATAATGAAATTTTGTATTCTAGACAATTAAGGGAATGTCTACAGACACTCGAAATTTCATATGCGTAGATAAAATATGTTTTGAGTTATAGGGTGGTCGAAATTGGCCCGAAATGGTTCGTGTAATATAACCCACGGTGGTGTGTCGCTTTGTTTGCTCGAACTTGGCGGACACCAATGATATTATAATAAACAGATATGTTACACCCATACAAAACAACCGAAAAAAGTGTTCCGCGCAGCAGCGGCAGCTCACATGTCAAAATGATACAAAAGAGATAGCGCGATAAAACCCATAAGAAAAAAAGAGACAATTAGTGTTGTCAATTACGCTTCAATCTAAACAAACGTCATAGACTAACAAATTTAACGAGACAGAAGGTACAAACCGCGTCTACTAAATTTGTATCCACGGTTTGTGCCTATAACAACTAAGCAACACTACTAAAGGTAGGTAGGTGAGAAATAAATCACGATGTTAAAGCGACAAAGTGGAAATAGAAATAGTTTTATTTTAACATTTTCTGCGATATATTAAGGTAATAAGGGTAAGCTATTCATATTTTCTTTACCCACACATGACATGTTTAATTTATAATTAGGTATATCGACTATTTCAAAAAAACAAATGATTAAATAATCCAACATTAGAAAAAAGGAAAACAGAACTCTGGGGTAATGATGACTTTAATGCCTAATAGTCGCATCTGTACTTTTATTCCATATGTGTGCGATCACGCGTCCTTGTAGTCCTCACGACAAAAAATGTATTTACCGTCTCTTTCTTTTTTCTAACCTCCAATTATCAGAATATTAGGAAAATAAATAAAAAATATTATTAAATCGAAGTATATTGCGTATTTACATGTGGTATGAGATTCCTTGTATTTTATTTACTTCGTTATCATAAATGATACAGTTTCTGGATACACACAATGACATTTAAAAGCTTTTATGTAAATTTCGTTCGAGTGTGTCACTCGTCGAGATGCGTGACGCAGACTAAGGCAATACGTCTCCATTAGGACGTTTTCGAGTCTTCACGATTGCGCGCTAACAACATATCTGTTTATTATAATATCATTGGCGGACACACTACCGTGTGTCTAGATAATAATAAACTTTTATTTCAGAATAAATTCCATATTTGTTAGTAACAGTGCAAACTTATAAACTAGTGTTAGTAACTACATTATTGTTAGTAACAGTATGAAACTTATAAACTAGTGTTAGTAACATTATTTATTATACAAGCGTGAGTCTCGCCGACCCCGGGAATGACTACTTGACTGCATGCAGTCGTATCCACCGCCCCAAGATCGGAGAGTCCCACCTTTCAGCCAACGTGCCGAGAATGGTGTTGGGGCTGTCGCGAAACCGGCGAAGCATAGATGCGCATCTCTTACGCATAATGGTAGATAAACTATCAACATCGGCGTCGGCAAACATGCCGGACGCGCTACAAAAACGCGGCAGCCCCATCAACACCCGGAACGTGTTGTTATATTGTGTGCGCAGGCCACTATATGCCCTCTGCGTAAAGTTCATAAATTTATATAGTTAATTTATTACTTACCTTTCATTTGCAATGTTGGTATTGCAACATTACTTAACATTTTACTCCTGGTCCAGTATTTGGGTTCAAAATGTATATGACATATTCTTCGGTACTTAAAAACATAATCATCTTCTAAGCACAGAAGGTTTCCACCAACTGCTTGCACCCATGTTCTAAACCGTAGTGGATCTTTTCCAGGGTTTGGGAATTTGTGAAGTATAATGTTATCTTCACCTAGAAATCAAATTAACATTTTAATTGTAATAGTATTTTTTAAAAGCATGTTTATTAGCTGCATTTATAAACTTCATTGAGTTTAATCTAGCCACAGACCGGCTGGCTTTCCGGGTGAACTAAATGTTACTTACACTTTAAGAAACTTTGGATGACATCAACCGAAAGAGAAAGTGGCGTAACGTGGAGAACATAGGATGAAAGAATGACTGCTAATGATCTGCTAGTTTTGAAAAGTAAAATTTACTCACGGCTTTTAGTACATCCTGAGACACAGCAAATATTATCTGCTGCCATGACGAAACTGTAGTTGGTTCCAATGTCCGGAGGCCAGATAATCCAAGTCCTTTTTACATGCGTGGGTCAAAGTTTTAAGCAAAGATAATCGGAGTCCAGGAATAGCCAAGTCGTGATAAAAGATAGATCATGGATTAGATAGGGGAAAAAATATAGAAAACACCAAAACAATTCAAACACCAACCGTTCGCCAGCCAAACCTCAGATTCATGTCAAATTCAAAAACAGGTAACAAGGCGGATGGCTCCGTTTAGAAATTAAAAATCACAAATTGGCATCCAGCTTCTTTTAACAACTAATAAGACTAAATTTACAATCAAATTTTATCTTAAATTCAGTCACTTTCTGGTAAAAATATCAAAATACAGATTTTTGTCCAGGTTTTATTTATATAAACAAGTAATTAAATTAATCAAAATCATGCACTTCCGAACGCAAACCTACTCTAGCGCCATCCCTTGGAAAGTTGTCGAACTAAAAATACGGTTCTTGTTTCTAAAGCAAATAAAAATGTTCCAAGTGCAAAGGCCCTGATAGTCAATCACAGGCTCCTGACATTTTGCGAGAAAGTTACCTATTTCCCTTGCCGCCGCGACAAAATTGCGCCCATTGTCACAAATATTTCCGCTGGCTTGCCCCGCCTAGAAATGAACCTACGTAAAGTCAATATGAAAGCATCCTTAGACAGATCGCTGACCGCCTCTAGGTGAATACACTTAAATCTGAGACACACGAACAAACACAGATAAGTTTTAGTGACGCGAGCACCTCGACCCCTTCTATTTATTGTATAAAACGGACTGGCAAAATCAACACCAGTGGCAAGAAAAGAGAAGTCAGGTGCCACACGCTGTGCTGGTAAGTTGCCCATCATAGGTGTTATAGTTTTGCCTTGAAGGCGTCTGCATGTGACGCAGTATTAACTGTGCGCCGAGCTAAATTACCGTTAATCGGCCCAACAGTTTCACGTACACAAGCGAGCAATAATTATGGTCCAGCATGCATATTGTGTAAATGTTGATATCTGAAGTAAAGATTAGTGAGGTGATGAGTAGAATGCAGAAGAATGGGATGTCGTTTATTAAAATCGTAATTAGAAAGATGTAACCTACCACCAACCCTGATCACCTTTTTATCATCTAAGAAGGGTGTAAGAGATAAAAGTGTGGATCTGTTACCAAGAGTTTTATTTTTAAGTAAGGTCTCATATTCGTTGTTGAATGAATTTTGTTGAGCAATTTTACATAAGCTTAAGAATGAGTCCTCCAATTCATTGAGTGTTAAGATTCCTTGGACCTTGTTTTTAGAATGACGTAAGTTGTATAAAAATCTTTTAACATAAGCAAACGTGCGTTTTAGTCTAATAAATGAAGAAAATCTATTCATTTGTATGACTTCAACTTCCTGAATAATAATATAATAATAATAATAAAATTTATTTCTCCTCACAAAAATACAAAGATAAATACATGGATCAAATCAGGAGTATAAGCAAAAACTTATTTCTATTTAAAAACTAGAGATACATTATTTTGTGAGGAGCTGGTGTCTGAAGTAGGTTTAGCCCTGTATTACAGATCACCAGGTCCCCACCCCACAGATTTTTAAACAATGGTATACAAGTTTTATTTTAACATTGGTAAGTGTTTATGCTTGTTATTTATATTGTTCTGGTAGGAGGAGATTGTGCCGAAAAGAGTTGATTATAAGAAAAAAATAAATTGGAATTTTAAACCTTGTGTTTGAAGGTGAGTGTGGAGATGTGAGTGATTTTGAATGTTGTGTGGTGTATTAAGTATTTGAGTGTGGGCAGTGAGGGTAAAGATGTGCGTCATGTGAGTGGATCGGTGAAATGTGATATGAATTTAGGTGTGCAGTGTGGTTGCGATAATCTATGTGCATGTGCCTATTTTCTTTTAAGTTAATAAGTTTTCAGTAGCTTCATAGTCGATCTTTTGTAACCATTCACTGACCAGCGTCTTGCATTTGACCATTGGAAGCGAATAAAAGGACAAAATTCTATTCAATTTATTATAGAGGTTGCAACTTTGATAGCAGTAGAAATGATGCGAAAAACTGGTATGAAATAACTCTTTATGACAAACCCTATCCTTTCGGCGAACATTACTTATTTTTTCCGGTTGAAATTGAGTTTGGGAATGTTTTCTTACTACAGTGTTTAGGATAAGCAGCTGCCGTACTGTCAGGACATTTGACAACTTGTAAAGATCCCTCGTGGGGTGGAAGAAGGGAAGAAAGTGGCTTACTTTTAGAATCGCTCTTTGAGCTCTTTCGATTTTAAGAAAATGAGTTTTATTCGCTCCTCCCCACGAAGTAATGCAGTATGTTAATTGGGACTGACAGAGAGCAAGATAAACTGATTTAATTAATTGTTTATCTGCTACGTGTCTCAAATTCTTAAAAATCACTATAAGTTTACGAGTTCTAGCAGTCAGCATATCTATATGACTGTGAAAGTTTAAATTTTGATCTATCATAATGCCCAGATATTTGATTGTAGAAGTTTTTTGGAGCCTAGGACATGAAAATTCTGTTTGAGTAAGATTATTACATGAGTGCGATATTATAAACTTATTTGGGAGGACGTTATTTACTGTATTTTTTAGACTAAATGCAATATATTTAGTTTTCTCCACGTTTAGAGTTAGGACATTATTATTTAGCCACTTTGTTACAATATTAAAACCTAATTGGGCGTTTGAGAACACTTCGTCCCATGTATCACCACTGAAGAGAAGGGCTGTGTCGTCAGCAAAAGTTATTAATTTGGCCTTTGGGAGTACAAGTTGACAAAGGTCATTTATGTAAGTTTAGAACAGTGTGGGCCCCAAAATGCTACCCTGTGGTATGCCAAATTGAACAGGAATCACTGTAGAATGGACCTTCAATTCAGGTAAGTCGAGTTCATTAATTAAGGCAGGCATTTGGGGCCATGACGCTTCCGGTTGCTTGAGGAAATCGGGGCCAGTCCACCATAAATTAACGTCTTTGATGAGGTCCGGGCTAACGCCCCTTGATATGAGATCAGCCGGATTTTCACCAGTTGGAAAGTAACGCCACAAACTACAATTGGTAAGTTCACTAATTTCAGCTACCCTGTTGGCAACGAATATCTTTAATTTTTTAGTGCTACCTTGAATCCAGCTGAGTGTGACACTGGAGTCACACCAATGAGTTAGATGATCAATTTTGTATCGTAATGAATCATTAACCACCTTACATAACCTTGCAGCCAACAAGGCAGCGACCAGCTCCAATCTGGGTATGGTCATGGGCTTCAATGGTGCTACCTTGGATTTAGAACATAATAATTTTACAGTGATTTGCCCACTCGAGTTGAATGATCGCATGTATACACAGGCTCCATATGCGGACTGAGACGCGTCACTGAAAGTATGCATTTGTACATTGATTGGTGATTTACATAAAACCATTCTAGGAATCTGCAAACACGACAAATGATGTAAGCAGTTGGTAAATTTTTTCCATGAATTTAATGTATCGACATCAACAGGCTCGTCCCAGTCCGTTTTACTGAGCCATAAAGATTGTAGTAACATTTTTGGTTGTATAATGCAAGGACTTAAAAGCCCCAAAGGGTCAAAAATATTGAAAGATGTAGATAATATTATTCGTTTTCTAACAACTTGGTGTTGTGTCGGGACTTCAACTGAAATATGAAACGTATCATTAGTAGGATTCCAGTTTATACCTAAAGTATTCGTGGCTTCACTCAGACTTACATGATTGTTGTCAATTAATTCTGTATGAAAGGTGCTGGGTATATTTGATCTATATTTACGTAGATTGAAGCCAACAGAGCTTAAAATGGTTGATACCGAACGTTGTATATACAGGGTGACTGGTAATTAGTAGCCGGTAGCTAAACACTTGATTGTACTCATGATTACAAACAAATTTCCCAAAGAGACTTTTTTTGTTTACTCATTAGTTTTCTTTTTATCGTTATAACAAAATTACTGGCGCGCGAGCGAAGTTCAAACTTCGCGCGTGCGAAGTCGCCCGATCAGCTGTTAGCGGCGGGGCCCCGCGCCCGCACATAACGTGTGATAACGTGTGATAACGTGAGACTATTATTAAATTGTGACTGTGCCCTATCCCTCTTTTCTAATATTGCTGTGTCCGACAGGACTGTTATTGAACTTTTACCTTGTTATGTATTAGATAAGGAATGCAATAAATACTAAGTGTTGAGTATGTATCGATAAAATCATATCCGAGACTAGTATTTCGGTACTTACGCGCGCGCTACTACAGTAAATACATAATCTTTCTAACTTACACTCCACTTACAAACTAACTACGTCTCATAAACCGACTTCAGGCGTTGGTTTTTATTACTTTTACGATGGATGTTGAAAGATACCACTTTATTATTATTTGACTTGATACATACTCGACACTGGGCATGATTTAATTTATTCCAAATTTCCCATCACACTTATCTACGCTTTGGACTAGCAGTCTAAAGCAAAACATAGGTACTTTATAATATTTTATAGTCTCGTTGTTCGTTTTATAACTTCGCATTAGAATGGCGTGTTTAAAAAATTGGAATCAACTTAGCTATTTACAACGATAAATTAATACTAAATCAGATACCTATTATGATTTTAATCAACAAAATTTTACCTTACATTAATTCAAAATCAAATCAAAATCATTTATTATTTGTAAAACATAGGTGGGTATATAATATCTTATTATCTACATAAAAGTGCGCTATGCTTTGCCTGAATGGCATACAAATATTAGGAAGTAGTATATAACTTATAATTACAAGTATTTAAAACTTAGGAAACATTAAACATTACATTTTAAAGAAAAATAAAAGTTATAATAAAAAATAAAAACAGTACAAAGTTCAAAACATTATCCTACAAACTTATATATTATCATTAAAAAAATCTTCTAAACTGTAATAACACTTATCAACTAAATAACTATTAAGTATTTATTTGAATTTAAATAGTGGCAATATTTTTAATGCATCCGGCAATTTATTGTAAATTTTGGGCGCCATACCAAAAAAACTCTTCTGCATTAAGGATGTCTTACATTTCATGTGACATAGTCGGTTTATGTATTTAGTCCTTATGGGGTTTTTATTAACTTTTGATAATTTTGTAAATAGTTGTGGATTCGATTTAAAAAATATTGCGGTTTCCAGTATATACAGGGTGACTGGTAATTAGTAGCCGGTAGCTAAACACTTGATTGTACTCATGATTACAAACAACTTTCCCAAAGATACTTTTTTTGTTTACTCATTAGTTTTCTTTTTATCGTTATAACAAAATTACTGGCGCGCGAGCAAGTTCAAACTTCGCGCGTGCGCCGTCGCCCGATCAGCTGTTAGCGGCGAGGCCCCGCGCCCGCACACGTTAATAATATTATTAAATTGTGACTGTGCCCTATCCCTCTTTTCTAATGTTGCTGTGTCCGACAGGACTGGTATTGAACTTTTACTTTGTTATGTATTAAATAAGAAATGCAATAAATACTAAGTGTTGAGTATGCTTCGATAAAATCATATCCGAGACTAGTATTTCGGTACTTACGCGCGCGCTACTACACTAAATACATAATCTTTTTAACTTACACTCCACTTACAAACTAACTACGCCTCATAAACGACGTCAGGCGTTGGTTTTTATTACTTTTACGATGGATGTTAAAAGATACCACTTTATTATTATTTGACTTGATACATACTCGACACTGGGCATGATTTAATTTAAAAGTCCAATATTGACCGAAAATTTAGTTGCAATACAAATGAAACCAGATCAAATAGTCTTAGATAAACCTATTTACATAGGATTCACAGCTTTAGATCTTTCTAAGTCCCACATGTATAATTTTCATTACAATGTTATAAAACCTTTTTATCATGATCGAGTACGCTTATGTTATACAGATACGGATTCTTTTGTGTATGAAATATATACCAACGATTTTTATTGTGATCTAAAACACCATTTCTTGCAATACTTCGATAGCAGTAACTATGATAATGAGAACGAATTTGAAATACCTATAATCAATAAAAAAAATCCGGGTCTTTTTAAAGATGAAATGGGTGGTAAATATATCTCCGATTTTGTAGGGTTGAGGTCAAAGCTCTATTCTTTAAAAACTTCAAATAGAGTTATCAAAAAAGCTAAGGGAATTAAATCATATGTGCTCCGAGATTTAGATATAACAGACTATGAAAGCATTTTATTAGACGGTGGAGTTATTCGAAGAAAAAATATTATGTTTAAATCATTGAAACATGAAATTTTTACACTAAGTGTAAATAAAATTGCACTATCTAGTAACGATGATAAACGAATTATTTTGAAAGACAAAATAGCAACGAAAGCCTGGGGTCACTCATTCATAATTAGGTAATCAATAAAATGCGTCATATCTTGCAATTATTATATTATTGTTTTTTATTTTATTTTGTAAGGTATTAATAAATTTAAGAATTGTTAAGTAATTAATTGTATTAGTGTTAATTAGCATTATATTAGTTAGCTATAGGTTTTAGAAATAAATAAAGTGTTTTAGTATTGTAATAAATGTGTTTGTTATATCAATTTACTTGTTTTATTTGTTTACCAGATAAAAACCCATTATTAAATTTAAAAATGCGAAAGCAACTTTGTTTGCTACCTGTTATTAATATTAGGTAATAGAATGAAAAAAAAAATCAAAAAAAGAAGCTTGTAGGGAGTCGAACCCGAGACTTTCTGCATTGAAGTCCGTTAGTTTCACCACTGAGCTAACTAAGGTAAATAATCAAATCAAATCAAGTTTCATGATAATACGTGTTGCTCAAATGTAATACGAAACTGTAAACCATCATGTTCATTGACCACGGCATCGAGCAAAAATGCATGGTTTACATTTTTAGGTGTTGCAGTTAATGCAAGCCACATTCTATTGTTCGATGATTATTAAATTATTTATGTAGTCATTTCTTCACGTGTGTCTGTTTGTTAACCATATTTATATTAATTTTGTTATTTGTCAAATATTATTCAATTTAGGTACTACATACACGCTACATCACATAAACATGACTTCGGTAAGTAAATAATACTAATAAATTTAATTATTATGAAACATTAATTACAAATATGTATGATACATTTTTTATTGAATCTTGTGATTAAAGATATATATCGCAGTGATTTAAATGATTACTACGTTGCTTGTACTCTGCTGAATGTGGTGGGTTCGATCCACGAAGAATTTCAATGGTTTAAAAAATAAATATTTATCTGAGTCCGAGTGTTAGGTATTTTAATTGTTGATTGTAAACCTTTTTATTATATTAAATAACCCTATTTATTGTTCTGTTTAATTTTATTTCAGATAGCAGGATCTGACATTGTGTTTAGTCAATACGCTCAGGATCCTTATGAAGAATTTAATGAGATGATTCGATGCGAACGCGAGACTAACAGTCAGGTTCCGAAAGAAAAGAAGTCTACGCCTCGACGCAGGGAAAAATCTAAGAAACATAATTCGACTCAATCTTTCGTCATGAGTAGACATCATCGGCGAGGCAGTAAACTAATAAAAATTTCAGTGATCGATTTGTGTAACAATTTTCCAGACAGTGATAGTGACAGTAATAGCGATAATGTTATTATCCAAGCGCAGTACGTGGTTAAAGATGCTGTTGACTTTATTATGGATGAAACGGAGTCGTTAGTTAAGAAAATATCGAAATCGTTAATCGATAGTGATTTTTAGAAGCCTTTTATAAATATTCTGATTTTTAGTGCTTATTGTAGTTGTTAAATTAGAATAAATATTAGGTTAAGTTAGTTTTTAATCTCTAATATAACTTTGTATTTTTGTATCGTAATGTTATTTGTAAACAGGGGTTTAAGTATATAAATTCAAAGAGAATAAATGTTTTCTGTATTAAAATTGTTTTATTTTTTAAAACCTTATTACATACTTATAGCTAACTTACAAACTTATAAAATTACCACTTTAAAAACTTTTTTATACATAACACATTTCTAAGTGCACAATGTTTTAGATGATGATTACAATTAAAAATAGTTTTTCTATCACAGTACTTTTTAGCTAACACAGATAGTTTAGGGCAATTTTCTTCATGAAGTTCTAATACATTACAGTTCACGCACATCTCTTTTATCCACTTCACTTTTTCTGAACCTTTTACATAGATATTCTTATTTTCTAGGTATGGTACGATCATGCGTTCGAATTCTCTATAATCAATATAGCCTTCGCTCCAACGTAGACCCATATTTTTTTCCAACCATGCCACTTGTCTCTTTTCATCTCTTGTTAAGTATGTGAACTGGTACGGTGGTTTAATTAAAAAAGTTTGTGTATATTCCCGTGTGGCAAAAGCCAACTCCTTTACTATAAAATTATTGTAGAGATCTTTAAATCCTTGTACATCTAATATGATTGTATCGGGATTCATGATATTTTCCTTACAATATTACTCAAAGGTTTATACTCAATTATACAATCGTTTAATATAAGACAGTATGCTGAGGTTTGGTCAGGTATGTCCAAATCACTCTCGATTTCCACTCTCACATCACAAATAGCGGCGCTAGGTCCTTAAATTGTTTCTCACTTAGTAGGGGCTCCGAGCGCCTGCCATAATACGACTGTTGAAATCGATTGTATTGCTCGTATATTAGTGCAATTTTGTTATTTGCAAAACTAGCGTTTAGATTTTCATAAGGAAAGTAAGTTGAATTGAGATACACTCTTACGTCACGAATATGACAGTGGTCGAACTGGGACATATCAGAAGTTGCGTTGTTTTTTCTATTTGTTTGTAAACCAATAATTATGTATCTTGGTTTCTCTATTTGCGATGAAGTTTTAATAGACCATGAATGTTTTGTAGTTTTAGGTAAAGCAGGATATTCGTACAGATCCCAATTTCTGAATATCATTTGGAGCGGACAATCTTTTTCTAACAGTTTTAATAATTTATTTATTTTTATTTATTTATTTATATTTCAAATTACACTTGTCATTACAGGCCACTTAACCTAATGCGACGGCGTAGTTATCAGTTAATATGAATACTTAATTATAACTATCTTAAACAAAACAAAATACTAAGTACTTATGACTAACAATTTTTCTCTTAAAGATTACTAATTTAGCCTTAAATATCTAACAATAAATTTACTATATACGTTTAATTTAAATTACTTTACAGATATATATTATTTATTACCTTACATAACTAACTATATTTAATAGAACTCTTGCGAATTCACTCAAAGAGCACGAAAAAATATCAAGTCTCTCATGGACTTCGTTCACCACCCGGATTGCTCGTGTGAGAGGAGTTTTAGCCAGCAGATTGGTTCTAGTAGTAGGTACCTGTAGTAGTTGAGGGCGTCGTCGCCTCTACACGTACCGGTCCGGGACACAAAGTTTCAGCTGACGCAGTACTCCGGGGTTGTGTGCCACGCCACGCAGTAGCTTCACTACGTACGCTGCAAGACTAAAGTCCCGACGCACCCTGAGCTCGTTGTACCCCACCATACCTAATACAAATAGTGTGGGGTACATTAATGGGTATAACGGATACACCCCATACAGTTTAAAATACAAGTGCCTTGTAAATTTGTTTTGTACCCGCTCCAGCATGACACTGTATTTGGCTTCATGTGGTGCCCAAATGACAGCACTATGTTCAAGGTGGCATCTAACTAGTGCGTCATACAACACTTTGAGTGTGGTAATGTTTGTAAAACCCTGTGACTGTCTTAGTACAAAACCCAAATTCCTGTATGCCTTCTTGCACATTTTAACGATGTGTTCCCGAAAACTGAGGTTTGGAGAAAGATGAACACCCAGATCTCGTACCTGCGACACTCGTTTCATGGGTGCTGTCTCTATTTTGTAGTCGTAGCACATCGGGGTCCGCGCACGACTGAACGTTATCACCTTACGTATACGTATATAAATATAACTTTTCTTTGTCAGATGCTTTAACGTGTGGTACGCGCCATATAATTTTATTGATTTGAACGTCATCGACAATCTCTCCGGTGTTGAGTTTTACAGCATTTAGGTTTGTGTTACTTCGCAACAATATTAGTTCGTGCTTACTGTTTATCACCACTTTCTTAAAATCTTCGGCAAAACCCATGATATTACAAAGAGGTATAGATGCGGAAAAGTTACCTCCATTAATATTCTTTATACCTTCGATGTTCCAGCCCCAAGCATTAGATACCTTTGATTCACTCTCATTCATCGAAATTAATGACTTCATGGTGGTAGTAACGCCGGCATTTTTTATTTTATCAATCTCTACTCCATTCAACTTGTACCTTATATCTTGGAACAAGTAAAGGAGAGCATTATTCGTAAAATGAACGCTAGATGCCTTGTCTTTTGAGTCCTTTTTGCTAACAATTACAGTTCCTTCCAAATACAGAGTGCTAGCGGATGGTAGTACATATAGGTCTTGTTGGTTGATGGGTATGCGAATTTCATCGTTTCTATTAAAACTTGTCACGTAGGGCTTGTAGGAGTGAAATTCTATTCCTTCAACTGTATTGTCGTAAGTCGGAGCGGATAAAACATCTAAAATATTCATTTTAACAAACCGATAGCTTTCAGGAATGCCTTATTATTATCGGTTAATTTTATTTTTTTATTAGAGCGAGCTCTTATTTTCTTGGTTGCTAAATTGGCACTGATATTTTTGACCTGAGGATGCTCATATTTATTGTAGTCAATCATTTTTTCGTCTAAGATGTAAATATAGTTGTACTTCTTCACCACGTAAATTTATTAGACGATTGTTAATATCTAAGAGTCTGATATGTATACAGCTTATGTTGTTTTGATTGACTGGAAAGTATATTGCGTTCTTCGGGATTTCTATGATTCTATATCCAGGTGGGACATTGAGTGCAAATTCGTGGATAATGTGACTCAGTTCTCCATTTATGTACGATCCGCTTATAATATCACATTCAATCCTGACCACGGTTGTAGGTAAAATGTTGACGGTAAACTGAGACACATGCAATTTATTACTTTTTAATATTTGATTATCAAACCCTAGCAAACGTCTAAAAGTGTTTTCTTTCTCAAAATTTATGTCTTTCGTATATTGTATAGTAGTTTTTAAAGTGTTGTTATTACAATCTAGTTTAATTGACGCACCTTTTATCTCAGATTTTAAATAATCACTGATATCTTGCAATTCATACGTTCCCTCCGGTATTTCAATGATTTCGGAACCATAGTAAAACTTGTTATTCGTTTCATTAGTTTGGAATAGAATTGAATGTTGAGAAATGCAATAATGCACACTCATACTGTCCATTTAGTTGTAAAGTATTAGGATAGTACGTCGATAAGGTAGACGAGGTTCCGGTTATCGATAAAGTGAGTGACATCTTGCAAATGATTGAAATGAATGAAACACGTTAATTTTATACATATTTATTCCAAAATTTCCACAGATATTCTAAACACAGATGACCACAATTTACCGTGTTAAACTTTTGATATCTTGTGTAATTGTAATAAACACCACAATTTTTAAAATATCGTATTAATTCCAGTGGAGGTTTTAAGTCTCCATAACTATCAAAGTATTCACAATAGTTGGATACTTTAACATAAGCTACCCAATGCGTTCCTTCATGTTTAGAGTCGTCCAAGTTAACAATACCACATTCAATCTGCTTTGGCTTTCTTGGCAATTGATCCTTCATGTATACTCCTCGAAAGTGTGGGATGTCTCGTGCATGTTCTTGGATGTCGATATTAGTCAGAGGGCGATTAGGTAGCTTCTTTATCAGTTTTTTTGTTGTTCTATAAATAATCCTTTACCATTTTTATGCGGTTTAATGTATAAACCTTTACCCAACGCTAAAGCCTCCATAGTCTTATTATGACGTTCTGTTTCTCGCAGATTTTGTTGAGCTGCTTTGTAATCATTAACGGTTTTTGCAATACCCGCTGCACCACCAGCCAAACTACCTAAAGCTGATAAGCCAGCAAAAATTGGAATTAAAGGCAAAATACCTCCAGTCTTTGGTATGGGTATGATTCGCGGTATCCGAATTTTCTGAATTTTTGGAAAAATCTTTTTTGCTGCTAAGTAAGCAGCATTAATTAACGCTTTACTGTCTTTGTGTTTAATTCTCTTAATTTTTGATTTTATTTTTGATACAAAATTTTGAAACGTTTTAATTCCGGCACCAGATTTTAGTTTGGCTTTCATAACTTTGCTCACTAGCCATGAGCTAAGTTTTTCACCTTTCCGGGCATCCTTTGATTTAAGTCTTTGTTTTGCCATATTCATTAGTTGTAAATCAGCTTTGTGACGATGTGATAAGTCCGGGTGGTTAGCGTATGCAATGTCGTGGTGCATACAAGCTTCATCCAACTTATTAATACCTCGGTCACCGCGTAATAAACGTTTTTGGAGTTTTGTTCCGGGTCCGCAATAATTATATCCAGGCAAATGAAGCTCGAACGGTAAATTTTCTATTATACTATTAACTAGTCCACCACCTTGCATTGTACAAAGCGCAATTATATTTTTTTTAAATAAAACGATTATATATTTATATAACTCACTCCACTAATGCAGCTTTGTCAATCCAACTATTTTCACTATTGCTAAGACCCAACCATTACACATAAAGTTTTGATCCTTTCTTTTTTAAAACTTTCTCTATTAAATAAACACCAGGATAGTTCGATTTTTGAAGTTCTTGTTCATAAAAGGTTCCTAATATAGGTTGCTTACGTTGATCTTGTATATGATATGTCACTGGTGTTGTATTATTTATCTTCTTTACAGTAAAAAGTTCTGTTGACCAATTAGGAGTATAACCTTTCTCAAAATTGTGTTTGTATCTGCTGATACGGACATAATCACCAACTTTAAACTTAGGTTTACATGGAATCGATACATGTTTATGTGTTTTCAAAATATTTTCTTTTATTACTTGTTCATTAGACTTGTTTACATCGATTGGTTTAAATTTAGTAGTTCGATGTTTTGTGTGGTTATACGATTTCAGTATAACTTCCAATGGTTTACCCAGCCACTTATAGTTTCCATTAAGGCTAAAATATTTGTACAATTTATTTTTTATAGTTTTAATTAGTCGCTCAACAATCGATGCTTTTTTGGTAGAAAACGAGGAGTAATGGTTAATTTTATTTGTATTCATAAGCCCTTGAAATGTGTTATTATAAAACTCTGTTCCCATATCAGTTTGTAAATTATTAGGTATTCGATGAGTGTTAAGTAATATTCTTTCAAATGCATGAGCGACATCAATTTTATTTTTTGATTTTAGCGGCTGCGTCCATGCGTATTTTGAGAAACAATCGATCACTATTAAAATATAATTCTAGCCCTTGTTATACTTTCTTAGGTTTTGCATATCCATCAGATCAGCTTGCCACAAGTCGTCAATACTTTTGGTTTGGAAATAAACGAGGTATATCTTTAAGTGGACTGTATTTTTGGAGGATGGCTGATTATCGCCAAGAGGTGAGCGAGCGATATAGGTCTATGGGAAAAAGCACGCATACCTGGCTCTCCAGCGTTGGGCAGTACAAGATGGCGGGCGGCGTTCTTCCCGATGCGATCACAAAACTGTCACGTTCACACCCGCGGGCGGATTATCACAAAAGTTCGCTATCCGGCAGCAGCAGTAAGGAGGCGATGCGGCACAGGAGCGACACGGGCGCGGTATCGTGTGTCTCCTCTCGGCGATTCGTTTATTTCCAGCGGTTTGCGAAAGCGCGTACGTGCGTTACGCGCCAGGCGTGCGGAAGGATTGGTAAGGAAGCGGCGGGGTTCACATCGCTCATTCCAAAAGTGGTCAAATGAATGAATGGAACTAATATTGCGAAATATGGATGAGACGACTAGTAGTCCGTCTTAAACAGATAGATGGCGCTACCATTTCCCCCCGGCCTTAAAGGGTTGCCTTTAAAAGAAATATAATAATAATAATCTAGATATGTAAGGTGTACTACCGCATAACCTATACACAGTCTAAGACAGCGAGCGTTAAAATATTTTAAATTAATTGCGTTAATTGAATTACAAACTAAATACCTAAACTAAGAAAGAGATCCAACTTCAAGCTAGATCTTACTGAGTCGGTAGCGGACAGAGACGTACAACAGGGCGCACGTAGCTACCCTTAGCGGTTTTTACAGTAACGACGCGGGTTGTGCCGTCCTTCGCGGTATGTAACTTCTCAACAATGCCCAGTGGCCATGAAAGCGGTGCTGAATTATCATTTATAATAATTACCAACGTACCCTCCTGTATAGGGGATGCAGGACTATTCCATTTAGATCTAGCCTGAAGTTGGTGAAGATATTCTGAGCGCCAGCGCCGCCAAAACGACTGTACGAGGTTGTCAAGAAGAGCATGTCTCTGAAGCAAGCTAGAAGAGTCTGCTTCAGGCGCGGGAAGTGACGACAATGGCACAGTATTTAAAAAATGCGCGGGAGTTAACGCGGATGGTTCAGCAGGGTCACTACTGAGTGCTGTGAGCGGGCGCGAGTTAACAAGTGCCTCGATTTGCACGAGGACAGTTAAAAGCTCTTCGTAAGAAAGGATTTGTTGACCTATGACTCTGAAGAGATGCGTTTTAATTACTTTGACCATGCTTTCCCAACATCCGCCAAAATGTGGTGAAGCAGGCGGAATAAACTTCCAATCAATGCGATTAATGGAAAGTTCCTCCTGAAGACGTGAACTATACTCTTTATTGAGAAATTTATAGAGATCGCGTAGATAAGAACTTGCACCCACGAAACATGTGCCGTTATCCGTGTATAAACACTTTACGGGACCACGTCGCGAAAGAAAACGTTTTAGAGCTGCGAGAAATGAAACCGTACTTAAATCCGTCGCAACTTCGATGTGCGTAGCGCGAGTTGTAAGGCATGTGAAAATACATAGCCAAGCTTTACGGCTTTTGACGCCTCTACCACGAACTGGTGTGTACTGCAGTGGTCCTGCGTAATCACAACCGGTATGTGTAAACGCTTTATCTACCTGGTTGACACGTTGGCTAGGAAGATCTGCCATTGGAGGAAAGATCGGACGCGGACGGAATTTAAAACAGGTGTTACATTTATGAATTATGTGGCGAATTACGTCGTGCAGCGAGAATCCAGTAGTTTTGCCTAAGTAAGGACATGAGTAACTCTGGACCTGCGTGGAGATGCTTCTTGTGATAGAAATCAACAAGAAGGTTGACTACATGGTCGTGACGCGGCAGGATGCAAGGATGCTTGTAGTTGTAAGGTACGTCCGAATTTGATAAACGACCGCCAACACGTATGATGCCGTGCTCATCGAGAAACGGCTTGAGTTTAAGAAGAGCGGGAGAACAAGGCACGTTATTTTTTAAATTTTGAACATCCTTACTAAAATGAACAGCCTGTAGGGCGCGCAACAATGTATACTCTGCGACCTCAAGATCAGAGCTTGAAACAGAAGTTCCATTAGGTAATTTCTTAATAAACCTACAGACATAAACGATGACACGTAGTAACTTAGACCACGATGACATGCGTAGCGCGAGTGCGTAAATAAGAGATTCCGCAACCTCAATGGTCACGGGATGAGAGACAGACTTCCGCTCAGGTATATCCTCGTCCTCTGCATCGTGGACAGATGGATGTATAGGCCACTCTGATGGATCACGAGAAATCCAAGAAGGGCCATGATGCCACAAAGGATGATCCAGAAGATTAGCCGGAGTAACACCACGAGACAGGCAATCCGCAGGATTCTCAATACCCGCGACGTGATTGAAACAAGTAGCAGGAATAAGTTCAATTATTTTAATAATGCGATTGGCGACAAAGGTCTGCCAGCGGTGCGGAGAAGAATTAATCCAAGCGAGCACTACTTTGGAGTCTGAAAATGCATATATCTTATTGATGGAGTGATGGGGCGCAATTGTGTCTCGAACTTTGCGAAGCAACCGAGACAGCAACAGAGCCGCGCACAACTCCAGTCTCGCAACCGAAATGGTTTTGACAGGAGAGACCTTAGACTTGGCACAAACTAGCTGCACAGAGTAGTTAGATCCAATGCGGACTTGCAAATATATGACTCCGCCATAAGCGCGTTCACTGGCGTCAGCGAAACCTATTAAGTTAACAAAACATCCATCTACTAAACCTACATGGCGCGGCACAATTATTTTATTGAGGGCGGGAAGCTCAGCACAAAACTGTTTCCAAACAGCGACAATATGGTCGGGAGGAGTGTCATCCCAATCACATTTTGCTAACCAAAGCTCTTTGATCAAGAGCTTGGCATACAAAATGGTAGGAGCCACAAAACCCATTATGTCCCATAAACGAGCCACTGTGGATAGCATTGCGCGTTTGGTACACTTATCACCTGGTGATAAGATGTCAAAGCGGAAGTTATCACAATGTCTGTCCCAGCGTAAACCAAGAACCTTGTGATGTGCGGACCTCTCGAACTCAATGTCCGGAGAAGCTTTATGCGAATCAGGTATGTGCGCGAGAACCTCTTTGGAATTGCTTGTCCATTTGACAAGGTCAAATTGGCCTCGTTTGAAAAGCTGAATAAGCTCTTCACAAAGCGAAACTGCTTGCGGAGCGGATGCGACACTACAGACAATGACTCTCCGCTCGACGCTCGCCGTGAACGGACGTGTCGCTCTGTGGCGCGCTCGCTCTCGACACTCGTCTGCTACCTGTTACGATTGCGTAACGCTCTGCGTAGCCCGCCTACGCACATCGATAGATCTAAAGCTGCCTTTTTCAAGGCGGTGGCAGATCAACACTGTTTCTTGGTTCGCGAATTAAATTCATTTGTCCCTTCAGGAAAAAACCGCAGTTTCGCGGTCCTCGGTGGATATCCTAACGGTGCCAACGAAACCGAGTGGGGTGTTGTGCCCAATCACACCCGCCGAGCCTCTTTAAGGCAAAGCAGTCAATTGGACGGGACCTAGTGTATCGGCCTTGGGGGGTCTCCTAGTCGATCCTGGTGATCTGGTTTCCTTTTCAGCTACTCACCTAGTGTCGGTTGGGTGTGTCTACACCCTTCGCGCTAGACTGGTCAGGGCCTCGTTCGCACATTAAGACTGGCGACGAGTACATCACAGCTTAAGGCACACCATAGGTACTCACCTCCCTGCTTAAACCCAGCAGGGAGGGTTACACATCCCCGGGCGAACCTACCCGGGGAGATAGATTTAGTTAGGTTAGTTTTGATGCTAGGCGCGTCCCCTTCGTCATTACCTATGTTAGGTTTTTAATTTTAACTTGTTTTTACCTTTTACTTCTCGTTTTCTCGAGAAAATGGACGCCCTTTGGCCCCGTTTCATCGAGGAGATGAAGAACTCCCAGGTCATCCAAGACCTCTTCCAGGCTTGGACCCGCAACCAAAACCCTTCCTTGCTCTCAGAGCTAGATAGCCCGCGCCCTCTTATCGGCGCCGACAAAGGGATTAAAGCCCGTCAAAGACCTATTGTCTCGACTGCTATGTCGAAACCTATTGTTGGGAACGCTATTGTTCCTATTTCTATTATCTCGTCTCCGAGAATTACTTCGCCGAGCTGCACACCTGCGTGTGACGCATCACCGGCATCCACTTCCCGCCCCCGCTCTGCTTCTCCGTCCCCTGTCGACGCCGAGATGGCCAACGCCTCCGATTACTCCATCGATGCTCTTTCCGCATCCGACTCGTCGTGCTCGACTGATGGCTTTATTGAAGTCATTGGAAAGGGCAAGAAGCGTACCCGAAAGGCTAAATCCCAACAGGTACCTTCCAAGGCGGCTAAAACCGCCGCCTCTCCCTCCTCTGCTGAAGCCTCGGCCTCTCAGCCATCAGCCCTCTCGGCCTCACCCTCCTCTTGTTCTGCCCCTCAGGTGACCAATACCTCCCAGTCCGACTCGTCAGCCCCTAAGAAGGGTGGCCCGGTCCCTCCTCCAATCTTCCTTCAGGAGAAAGGAAAGTGGACCGAGGTATCATCGTGGTGCACACAGCACCACATTAACTTCTCCAGTGCCCGTTCCGTCAAGGACGGCATCAAAATAGTCGTCCCAACAGCGGCCGACTTTCGGTCGCTTACGCGTATGCTGCAGGAGAGAGCCCTGCCATACCATAGCTTCACTCTCCCAGAAGAACGCGTCCTCCGCGTAGTAATAAAATCAGTCCCCGTAGAGCTGTCCTCAGAGGACATTCTCAAAGACCTCTGTTCGCAGGGCATTCTAGCCCTCGAGGTACACCGGATGTACCGTTCGCGAGGCAAGTTGCCATACGAGATGGTCCTTGCCGTCACCGAGAGATCGGCTGACGGTAAGTCCATCTTCAACATTAAATCAGTCTGCCAACTTTCCGGTATAAAAGTTGAGCCGCCACGTAAAACCGGCACTGTCGGTCAGTGCCACCGCTGCCAGTTATACGGTCACTCGCAGCGTAACTGTTTCGCGCGCCCTCGTTGTGTGAAGTGCCTCGGCGAGCACGGAACGCCTGATTGTCCCCGGCCCAAGGACCGCACCCAGTGCGCTGAGCCCCCTAGCTGCGTTCTCTGCGGCGAAAAGGGTCACCCAGCAAACTACCGAGGCTGTCCAAAGGCCCCCAAAACCGTCGCGAAACGGCCTGTCGCCCGTGCACTGGCCCCCGCGCAAAAACCCGCGACCGCTCCGCCGCGTCTTAGTCCACAACGCCCAACCGGGGCTTGTTGGAATAGAGAAATGCATCTTCGTGCGTTCCCGGCCCTCACCTCTCCTCCGAAGGAGACAACATCGATCACCGCGCTCCAAGGACCCTCTGTCCCACGCATACCTCTCGCCGCGTTCAAACCCGCGCCTGTACCGAAACCTGCGCACGCATCACCGTCGGCCGCGGCCCTTATGGCCCCGACGTTCTCGGCCGATATTACTGCGTCGGTTAAAAATTATATCGAGGTGTACGAGTCGTTTGACTTTAATCGTATCCGCCTTATGGCTGAGGCGATTAGAGCCAACCCCTCGCCTCTGCACGCGCCTTTCATTAGGGAGCAGTTCAGCGACGTATTCGCCGCGTACAAAGCCGCCGCGTTCTAATGGCTACAACCGCCGGTAAATTCAAACCCCGTTCCCTTAAATTAGGTTTCTTTAACGCGCAAAGTATTAATAATAAACGCGATGAAATCGCAACGTTTCTCCGCGACCACCAACTCGACGTTTTTCTTGTACAGGAGACCTTTCTTAAACCGTCTCATAGAAACCCGCGAATCGCGAATTATAACCTAGTCCGTAACGATCGTACCAGAGCCGCAGGCGGCGGCACGCTCATTTATTTCAAAAGGTCACTGTACTGCGTTCCGATGGACCCACCTACGCTGTCGCACATTGAAGCCTCTGTCTGTAGGCTAGGTATGACCGGTCATAGACCTTTGTTCTTAGTCTCAGTGTATATCCCTCCGTCACCTCAGGGGGTCGACTTACGACCTGACCTGCAAGCTCTTCTTGCTCTCGGCGACTCCGTCCTTCTGGCGGGAGACCTGAATGCAAAACACGAAGCGTGGAATAGCCACACTCGTAACATCCGCGGTAGACACCTAGACCTTCTTAGCTCCGAGCTAAACTTTGACATCATCGCGCCTATGAATCCAACGCACTTTCCCGGTAACGTAAATCACCGCCCCGACATATTAGATATAGCTTTGCTTAATAACGTTAACTTAGCGCTTCGGTCCATTGAAGTTATTCAGGAATTAGATTCCGACCATCGACCAGTGATCATGTCTTTCGGTCCGCGTGTAGGTCCCCCAGACGCTGGTCAGCCCATCCCCACCAAGATAGTTACGAACTGGACGAAGCTTGGGACCCGTCTTAAGTCAGTCCAATCTGCGCATCTCGACTCAATCCCAGACCACGTAGAATCCGCGACGGACGCTATAGGCGCAATCGACTCCCTCACTGAGCACGTGCAGTCCGTGGTGAACGAGTGTTCACGGTCGGTACCGGTGACAGAAGACGCTCGCTGGCTCCTTCCGGACGACGCCCGTGCCCTACTGACGGAGAAGAACGCGGCTATACGCGCCTACGACGCTTATCCCTGCGACTATAATCGCGTCCGCATGCGCTCTCTACAGCGCGCCTCTAGGAAGCGCATAAGGATATTGCGTGACGAACGCTGGGATAAGCTTCTCGACCAATTAGAGCCCAATCATCACGCGTTTTGGAATCTCCAACGTAAACTACGTAGTTGTACCGAAGTGACTATGCCCCCGCTGAACCGTCCGAATCAGAGCCCTGCCTTCGAAGACGACGAGAAAGCGGAATGCCTAGCCGACAGCTTAGAGGCCCAGTGTACGCCTAGCGACCTTCCGGTCGATCAAGCTCACCTCGCCAGAGTTGACGCTGAAGTCGAACGTAAGGCCTCGCTCCCTCCTTCTGAGGATCCGGAACACCCACTCGCGCCGGTAACTATAGACGAGGTACGCTCTCTGATCAAGGAACTGCATCCACGTAAAGCCCCTGGCTCAGACGGAGTCACCAATAAGGTGATTAAACTCTTTCCCCCAGCATTAGTAATCCTCTTGACAGGCATCTTCAATGCAGCATTAGGCAACAATCTCTTCCCACAGCAGTGGAAAGAGGCGATAGTCATCGGCATCCACAAACCCGGTAAACCGAAGTCTGAGCCCACTAGTTATCGCCCCATTAGCTTACTCAAGGTTCTTGGGAAGCTATACGAGCGAATTATTTACTCCCGTCTTATGGACTATGCCGAGTCCAGGAGTCTCATACCAGACGAGCAGTTCGGTTTTAGAACCCAACACTCGTGCGTCCAACAAGTCCACCGCATAGTCGAGCATATAAGCGCTGGTTTTCAGCGTGGAAGGCTCACTGGCGTGCTCTTCTTCGATATAGCAAAGGCCTTCGACAAGGTCTGGCACAATGGCTTGATCTTCAAGCTTTACCAACTCGAGGTGCCAGATCGTCTCGTGCTTATCATTCGAAACTTTTTGTCGAATCGGTCCTTTCGCTATCGCGTTGAGGGCACACTCTCTTCCCCTCACCCGATCCGTGCCGGAGTCCCTCAAGGCTCGGTACTTTCTCCACTCCTCTTCACGCTATACGCTAGCGACATTCCTCGCGGTGGCAAACCCCAAGTAGCTATGTACGCCGACGATACGGCCATCTATTATTCAGGCACCAGCCCCTTAGCGATAGGTCGAACTCTCCAGACCGCGGTCACGACCCTCGGGAAGTGGTTCACGAAATGGAGAATCGAAGTCAACCCTACCAAGAGCGCAGCCGTGCTCTTTAGCAAGAAACGGCAGCCTCCCGCTCCCCCTCCTCCTATAACACTCTTCGGCAAGCCCATCCCTTGGGAGCAGCAAGCCAAATACCTGGGTGTAGGTTCGATCGCTGCGCGCATCGGATGCGGACGTGTGCAAAGCGCACGGTATAAACATGACTGCCTTTATGTCATAGTTGCGTACATTGCATTAAAATTATAAAACATCGCCATGAGTCAACAACTTGTGGCAAATGAACTGCTGGCGTTTCTGCAGCAGAAGCTGGACGTAATGGACGAGGTGTCTGCGATCCAGATCTGTGCAACAAACTTCAGCGAGGACGACGTAGCCGCTGCCAAGCTGCTCCTTTACCGATCGCTCAATAAGAGTGACCAGATGGTGTCCCGCCGGCGTGACGGGACAAAGAAAAGTATCCAAGATATTATCACGCTGCTGAAGGAGACGGATCCGGATGACGTGCCGACATTCGTGGCGAAGGACCTTAACAAGCTCCCGCCCGTCACGTTTGATCATGTTGACGTCACAAGCCTGCTGAAGGACATCGTCATTCTTAAGGCAAGTTTAGCAGATGTGCTGAAGAAGTTAGATGCATCCCAAGACACCGTCGCCGATTTGCGCAACGAAGTCGTAGAGTTGCGCAAAATCGTGTTGAAAACAAGGTCACCTAGTGCATCTAACGTCAACACGCGTCGCGGTGCATGCCTTGATATATCGGGGTCAAGTTTCGCATCCGCCGTGTTGACATCGCCGTCGCCGACAAATGCTGAGTGCGCAGAAAGAACTCCTTGCGCGTCCCGCGATTCCGCTGTCGCACGCGCCGCTTGTGTCACTGACCCGCTGCACGTGCCTGCAACTCAAGCGAAATTGCATCGACGGGATTTCGCAAGCGTAGTAGCAAGAACACCTGCTGCTCCCGCGAGGAAGTCTGTGCCTGAAGTGGCTCCGAAAAGTACCGTCGATGATGGCTTCGTCTTGGTCCAGAGGAGGAAGCGCCGTCATCGGACAGTCAAGAACCGCTGCGGCACGGCCCCTGTGGAGCCTAGTGTGAAGATACGTGCAGCGACACCGAATACTCCGGTGTACATCTCTCGCCTACACTACACCACTAAGGCGGAGGACATCGCTGAGTACGTGCGCCAAAAGATAAAATACATGCCGAGAGTGCAGCTACTGGAGTCGCGCCGCAACGTCAACTTCAATGCGTTTGTGGTGCGAGTACCTTCATGTTTCCTGCACCTGGTGATGGTAGAAGACTTATGGCCGGCTGGCGTGGTATTCCGTCGCTTCCGCGGACAGATACCACATGAACGTAAATAAGGAAGTGTTTACTAACATAGGTTTAAGTCTGTATATACTAACACAAAATGTATTATAAAATATGTATGTTAGTTTTTAAGGTATATATCTATGGGCCTTAGTCGCCTGACAATAAAGATTTTATTATTATTATTATTATTATTATATAATCCTTGATCGGAAGCTTACCTTCATAGCTCATATTAAAGCGGCACGCGCGCGAGCCGCCTTCGCTCTCGGCCGACTTCATTGTATGTTGAACAAGCGCAGCAAACTCTCTCTTACTTGTAAGAAGAGAATTTACACTGCGTGTGTGAGACCTATAATGACTTACGGCAGCGTCGTATTCTCTCACGTACCCGATTATCGACTCAAACGAATGCAAACACTCCAAAACCGTTTCATGCGTAGAGCCACAGGCGCTCCAGGTTACGTCCGTAACTTGCAGTTGCACTGTGACTTAAAGCTGCCAACAATCAAGCAGTTCATGAAACGCGCCGCGATCCGTTTTTTCGACTCCTCCGAAACCCACCGTAACCCGCTAATCGTAGCGGCCGCGCGATACGTACCTTCCGTAATATCTAAGATTAAACGCCCCAGACTTACTCTCTCCTACCCCGACGATAAAACAACGCTTCTCCAAGAAGCATTCGATTTAGCTAGCAGTAGCAATACAAAACACAACCGCCGTATATTACGTCCTCGCCGGAGAGGCCCGTCGCGTATTATAAATAATAGTAACGTAAATGTTATCCCCCCGTCCCTAGACCAAGCTGGCCCGAGCCGGCCAAACTAGCAATAAAAATATGTCCCTAAATAATAAAAATTAAGATCCAGCCATCCCTTGCTGTTTTGCTCTATTAAGATTGTTAGCAACGCACTAAGTCGAGGTCCGAACCCCGCAGGGGGTGCCCTTAGTGGACGTTGCTGACGTAGTTAGTTTTTTCATATTGCTCTGGCTGGAGGCCTTAAGGTCCTCGCCAAAAGTCCGGTGAAGCAGTCAAAGCCTGCGCTCAGGCTAACTGCAAAGATCTCTACCAAAAAAAAAAAAAAAAAAAAAACTACAGACAATGTCATCCATGTATAAAACGGAAGCAGCAACAGCGGCTGCAGCGGGAAAGTTGTCGCCTTCATCAGCGATCAACTGGCGGACAACTCGTAACGCGTGATATGGACTAGACTTAAGTCCAAAACAAACGCGATTAAATTGATACACGGTTAAAGGCTCACTATTGTCAAAACGATATAAAATTCGTTGAAATCTACGGTCGGATTCGCGAATGCCGATATTGAGAAACATTTGTCTACAATCAGCTGAAAGTGCAATTTTGAAAAGGCGGAATTTAAATAAGATGTTAAATAAATCACCCTGTAGATCAGGACCGGCATGCAAAATGTCATTGATCGACTGACCCGATGTAGTTCGGCAACTAGCATCTAAAACCACACGAAGTTTAGTGGAGGTCTTATCTTCGCGAACCACGCCGTGATGCGGAATATAATACGCGGGAAGAGAATTGCCCTCGTCGTTTACAACTGGGCTTAAAAAACCTTTATTTATGTAATCACGCATGACGTCATTATAAGCACCGCGTAATTTAAGCGACGCATCGAGTTTACGTTCTAAACAGTATAAGCGCCTAAGTGCAGCAGCGTGCGAGTCGCCTAAAGAATACGGGTCGCCACAGAACGGCAATGCTACAACATATCT
The DNA here is from genome assembly GCA_905146925.1 of Autographa gamma. Lineage (NCBI taxonomy): Eukaryota > Metazoa > Arthropoda > Insecta > Lepidoptera > Noctuidae > Autographa > Autographa gamma. Next base: position 712,723 of record LR989880.1, read on the forward strand.
ACCACTATCGTCGCGAACAGTGGTAGCGCGGAAATGTTCTTCACACTCGAGATCCTTACGGCTCAACGAGGGCGGTGCGGAGACCTCTTCAAGCTCCCAAAATCGCTTAAGAAGAGAATTAATATTATTTTCTTGAAGAACAGAACAGCAAGACGTAGTATAATGTATATTATGCAGCGTAGGTACGGCACCCATAACTACATAGCCAAATACCGTCTCAATAGCGGGAGGTAAATTATATTGCTCACTACGTACAACATTAGGTAGTAGTAAGTGCGGAAAAACTGAAGCACCGATCAAAACATCGATATTACCCGGCTGCGCAAAGTGAGCATCAGCGAGCGGCAATGTCTCGAGGTGCGCGAGTAACGACACGTCCACGTGAGCGCTAGGCAACGTGTCCGTAATACGTTCCACAATAAGCGATGAAACGTTGAAATTAATATCATTATTGAAACGCGAATGTATTTTAATATCGACGGAACCCTTACAAGATTTTTCTGAACCACCGATCCCTTTAACTACTAAGTTAGTATTTTTAAAGTTATTCCAAAGTCCAAGACATTTGAAACAATCCGAAGTAATGAAGCTACTTTGTGATGCACTATCAAGTAAACAACGAACCACGCGCGGTGTGTTGTTCACGTCATAAATAATAACTTGCGCGGTCGCTAATAATATCGTAGTAGACGCGTTACATTGACGCTCTGCTTCGCGCTGAGTATGTTGAGTGCGTGCGCACTGCCGGCGTGCGAGCGCAATGGATGTCGTACACAAAGAAACTCCGGGCTGAGACGCGGGAAGGACAGGCGCCGTGGTACGAGCGGCCTGTGCCTGCGGTACAGAGAACGAAACAGCTGGACTAGGATTTACGTTTACGTTAAGGTTACCGCGGTCAAATAACGGAGATTTTTTCTCAAAATGCAATAACGTATGATGTTGTTGATTGCATGAGCGACACTTAGTTTTACTAGAACAATCGCTTGTTTTATGCTTAATACTCAAACAATTAACACAAGCTTTATTTTCTTTAGCGGATTTAAAACGAGCAGTCGGATCTAAATTATTAAAGGCTGGACATTTAAAAAGGTGGTCGTGAACAATATTGTCGCACAGACACTTGTGTGAGTTATTTGCGGAATCCGAACATGCTACGTAAGATTGTGGGTTAGGGACCGACTTATTATTACTATTTCGCGATTTATTAGAGTTTTGTTTACTTGTATTATTATTACTAGACGAGCTAGACGAACTAGGCTGCGTATTCTGATATATTCGACACTGATCTTTAATGAATGAAAGAAAACTATTTAGGGTAGGTAATTTATTTTGACGTTCGGTCATCTCGAATGCACGAACGGTTTCCGTGTCGAACTTTTTTAATGCGAGTTGCAATAACATAAAGTCTGCAAGGTTTTCTAACTTTAGGTTTTTAAGGGAATTTACTGCGGTAACAAAGTTATCAATAAACAGTTGGAAATTCGAAACTGACGCGGGACCAGACAATTTAAGATTCAAAGCTTGATCAAAGTAAGTAGACGCGAGGATGCGAGTATCCTGATATCTATCAAGAAGTGGCTGGAAAATGACCTGATAATTCTCAGCACTTGGTGTGACACCTGCGAATGTAGATTGCGCTTTCGGCGACAGCTTACCTATTAAATAGTACAACCTGTCAGCGTCCGTCAGCGAGGCGTTATCGTGCACTGTAGACTTGAAACTTGCATAAAATAATGGCCAGTTTCGTATATCGCCATCGAATGACACGAGTTCAATCGCGGGCAGTTTCGGTGCTCGGACAGCCGGTCCGGCGCTGGGCTTCGCGGACTGTCGATTATCTAACTGCGATTGTATATAAAGCGCAAATCTTTATTTAGTACATAGTAGTAGTATTGTTTTAAATTAAATATTTAAGATTTGTATTTAAATAATTATTAATAATCACAACTGTTGTTTACCCACTTCAATATTTTATAAACTGCATTGACTGATTTAAAAACATTGGATAGTTAATTTACTGCTTAAATACTAGTAAAATTTAATAAACGTCCTAAGTAAATCAATTAGAATTAATAATGTTACATTTAGATCCTTATTTAATAAGTTCATTAAATTGTGGCGATCAATATACTTGGACCGCCAACTTCAATGCCGGAGCGAAACCGCTCCGCTAATGAATCTTGTGCCACACGTCCAGGAGACTTGTTTGTCTCCGAGTGCGGATGCACCGGCGCTTACACGTGCCGCACTTACACGCGCCGCGCGCACGCATTGTGCGCGTGCGCAGGCACCAGGCGACGGCGTGCACACAGTCGACGTGAGTGGGAGCAGAACAGCGAGCCGCAGTCCACCTACGGTTACCGACCTAGCTACTCGCGCGCTTCGCTTAATCATATAGATTCGCCTTGCTATTGTTAATAAGTTAGTTTGTTTAAGTAAATTATTAATATACTCATTTCATATTCGTTAAATAACATAATTCATTTCTTGCTTTCACCTTCATTCTTCCCGCTAAAATCACGAACCTGTGCTTGCGCCTAACGTTCTTATTAGCTTAACTATACGGGTTAGATCCCCGTGCGAAGTTGGTACTCTTAGCACTAATAAGATACCACATTGGTGACCCCGACGCGCGCATACGGAAGACTTAGCAGCACCCAGCTGTTCTCAAGTGTTGCCGGTGAAGAGTAAGCAGAGCTGCGATTCAACAGGAATCATACACACAGAGGCAGTGTATAACATCGGAGGTTGGTCGTGGTCCGAGCATAAGCGGTGAGCGATTTGTTTTTTTTTAATAAGTGAAGATGTTGAGTCCCGAAGAATTTTCCGACGCCGACTCTAAAGAAGCAGTAGTACCGTTACCCGCTGAGGTAGCGAGAGTGGGGGTACGCTGCCCACCATTTTGTCCGGAAGAGCCGGCATTATGGTTCGCGCAGTTGGAAGGACAGTTCGTCCTCTCAAAAGTAACCAGCGATACAACCAAATATTATTATGTAACCACTCAGCTGGAGACTAAGTATGCACTGCAGGTGAAGGACATTATTACCAACCCACCTGAAACGAACAAATATAATAAACTTAAAACAGAGCTAATCAGTCGCTTGTCTGCATCACAGGAGAAGCGGATACAGCAGCTATTGGTCCATGAGGAGCTCGGTGATAGGAGACCATCGCAGTTTCTTCGACATTTACAAAATTTAGCTGGACCTTCCGGAGCATCAGATTTCGTGAAGAGCGTATGGACCAATCGTTTACCGCACAATATTCAAACTGTCATTGCTTCACAGATAGCCGATTTGCAGGTGGAAAAACTAGCCGAGATCGCAGACAGGGTTCACGAGATAGCCCCGTCAACTCCACAAGTAGCGTCTACCAGCGTGGATAATACCGACTTGGCCAAGCAAGTAAGTGCACTCACGAAGCAAGTAGCCATGCTAACCACGAGGATAAACCAAAGGAGACGAAACTCACGCTCACGCTCACGCGCACAGGCTGGATACAGAAGGTATGACCGCTCTAATAGTTCTCGATCACAACAGCCACCCCCAAATCACCCACACTGCTTCTATCATTATAAGTACGGCGATAAGGCGAATAAATGCAAGCAGCCCTGCACGTTTACGACGGAAAACGCCAAGGGTGGTCGCAAGTAGCGGCTTACGACTGCCCCTCTTCAACAGGCCGCCTATTTATAACCGATCGTACAACAAAAGTCCAGTTTCTGGTCGACACAGGCTCGGACTTGTGTGTTTTCCCGCGGTCGGCAGTGAAGACGCCAGTAACACAGTCCAAGTTTGACTTAGCGGCTGCCAACAACACTGTTATTCACACTTTTGGACCAATACAGCTACAACTAAACCTAGGTCTACGGAGGAGCTACACCTGGAAATTTACTATAGCTGACGTATCGCGGGCTATAATAGGAGTAGATTTCCTTAGCTTTTACAACCTACTAGTCGACTGTCGAAACCAGCGCTTAATAGACAATGTAACGTCACTATCAGTGTCTGGAGTACATTGCAGGACATCTGACGACATAGCATCAGTGAAGGCTGTAGTGGGCGACACGGAGTACCACAAAATCCTACGTGAGTACCCCGAGATAACACGGCCCCCAGGAATTCACCTATCCGGTAAGCATAGCACGATGCATCACATTAGGACGACACCTGGACCACCTGTATCATCCAAGCCCCGGCGCCTAGATCCCACTCGTACCATGGCGGCCAGGAAGGAGTTTGAAGATATGCTAGCGAGCGGGGTAGCCAGTCGGTCGGAGAGTCCGTGGTCAGCTCCTCTTCATTTAGTCAGGAAAAAGGACGATGGATGGAGACCATGTGGTGACTACAGGGCACTAAACGCCAGAACAATACCAGACAGGTATCCTATCCGTCACATACATGATTTTTCTCATCAGCTGGCCGGATGCACAGTCTTCTCTACGATAGACCTAGTTAAGGCCTATAACCAAATCGCTATCAACCCTGATGACATTCCAAAGACTGCCATAACCACACCGTTCGGCCTATATGAGTTCAGATACATGACCTTTGGGTTGCGAAACGCAGCACAGACCTTCCAGCGTTTTATAGACGAAGTGTTGCTTGGGCTCGACTTTTGCTATGGGTACATCGACGACATATTGGTATACTCAAAAACTTCTGATCAGCATAAACAACATTTACGAAGTCTGTTCGAGCGCCTCAGAGACTACGGTGTCGTGGTGAACACAACAAAGTGCAATATTGGACGCACAGAGGTAACCTTTCTGGGATACTGTGTTTCAGCAGCAGGTACGAAGCCTCTCGAATCTAAAATACAAGCTATCCAGGAGTACCCAGCACCCAAGACAGTCAAGGATCTACGCCGATTTTTAGGAATGGTAAATTTTTATCACCGATTTATTCCTCAAGCAGCTAAGACTCAAGCACCGCTAAACGCCGTCCTCACTGGGCCCAAAATAAAAGGAAACCATCCAGTGGACATGACTCCAGAGCTACTAAAGGCTTTTGAGGAAACCAAATCTTCGCTTTGCAAAACAGCTCTACTGGCTCATCCAGATCCAGCAGCGGAGTTAGCAATTGTCACCGATGCATCAGACATCGCAATAGGCGCTGTATTACAACAGCGACACGGTAACGACTATCAACCTTTAGGATTTTATTCTCACAAGCTCAGTCCCGCACAGAAGAAGTACAGTCCGTACGAACGCGAGTTACTAGCGGCGTATGAGGCTGTGAAATACTTTCGCCATATGGTAGAAGCCAGAGTCTTTGCCATATTTACAGACCACAAACCATTGGTGTACGCTTTCAAGGCAAACAGGGAGAACTTGCCACCGAGGCAGTTCCGGTACCTCGATTACATCGGACAATTTACAACAGACATCAGGTATGTGCCAGGAAGAGAGAACGTGGTCGCTGACGCTTTGTCACGAGTGGAAGAGGTGTCACCAGCAATTAACTATGAGGACCTTGCAAGATTTCAGAGCAAAGATTCAGAACTGCAAGGCCTCATCCAAAACGGCTCCTCCCTCAAGCTGGAGAAGGTTACCATGCTGAACTGCAAAAAGGGTATATTTTGTGACACTTCCATGGCAAACCCTCGACCCTACATAACTCCACAGCTGAGGAAACAAGCCTTCAACTCTCTACACAACTTGCACCACCCAGGATGTTCAGCTACAGTGCGACTGGTAACGCAAAACTTTGTGTGGCCTGGGATTCGCAAAACCTGTAGAGAGTGGTCTAGACAATGTTTGCAATGCCAAACTAACAAAATCACCCGCCATACCACTTCACCCCTTTCCTCATTCCCCACTACATCCTCCAGGTTCACCCATATACACCTCGACATAGTAGGGCCCCTAACCCCTTCTTATGATTACAGGTACTGCCTCACTGTCATCGATCGATTTACTCGGTGGCCTGAGGCATACCCATTAAAGGAGATCACCGCCGAGGCCTGCGCTGCTGCCTTGGTGTCTGGCTGGATAGCTAGATTCGGCTGTCCCGCACGCGTGACGACGGACCAGGGTCGCCAGTTCGAGAGCCATCTTTTCAAGGCCCTCACTACCCTGGTTGGTGCGCGACATCTTCGCACCACAGCCTACCACCCGGCAGCAAATGGCATGGTTGAGCGCCTACATCGGCAGCTTAAAACAGCCATTATGTGTCACTCCCCGTCACAGTGGACCGAAACCCTACCACTAGTACTACTCGGCATGCGGAGCGCATGGAAGCAAGACATCCAAGCTACGCCTGCGGATCTGGTATACGGAGAACCTATACGACTGCCAGGTCAATTCCTATCTCCCACAGAAAATTTCACCACAGGCGATGTCACGCAGTATGCCACGCGTCTCCGAGCACACATGGCCAAACTCACCCCAAAGCCAACGTCGTGGCACACGACTTCCCCTTTCTACATTCCTCGAGACCTCCATACTACTTCACAGGTTTTCCTTCGCCGTGACCACGTCCGAGGATCCCTTGAGTCACCGTACGCCGGACCATATAAGGTCCTAAAAAGAAAGTCAAAATACTTCACAATAGAGGTAAAAGGGAAGAATATTAATGTTTCTGTTGACAGACTTAAACCAGCCTTTATGATAAAGGAAGAAGAGACGAAGCCGGAGGTAGCACCAACACCTATCGTCACTGTTACTTCTAACGCCATCTAACGACGTGATGCGGGACGACTGATGGGCGTGAAGTTGCGACGAGCGGTGAACGTGGATCGTTAACTACTTCACTCATATATAACTTTTTAACATTGTGTCAAGTCACCGCCATATTCGATTTGTATTACAAAAAACTGTAAACGTCTTCTTCTAATTCGAAATATATGATTATCTAAAAATACGAATAAAAGTAATCATTGAAGAAACCCTTGCTAGGAAAACCTGAACACTGATGCCAAAACATTGGTCCAATCGAGCCGGATCTTCGCATCGAATCGAGGATTAGCAAGAAACGGTCAGGCCAGTTGTTCCTGTTTTTTCCTATTCCCTTTACAGTGTCTAATTCGTGCTGTATTTTAAAATTCCAGTGTTTGTAAATTGCCAAGTTTGAGGCGGTACGTGGCGTCTATCAACGCTCGTTTCGCTGTTGGTGTTTAAACGTGAGTAACCTTTCGTTTCTTTATAAACCGCCAAAATGAGTGACGAGGAGTATAGTGAAATAAATAACTTGTCGAATTTAGGTGAGCTTAAAAAACAAAGGGGTACTTTAAAAGGGCGATTAACTTTATTTGAAAAGTACGTTAACAAATACGAAAATGTTAAATTATCTGAACGACAGCAGGCTGAACTTATTTTACGAATGGAATCGGTCACAAATATGCTCAAGTCTTTTAACAAGATTCAAGATAAAATTGAACAATTGTTGGATGATGTTGAGTTGGACAAACAAATTGAGTATAGGGAATCTTTTGAGGATCAATATTTTAGTATTATGTCAGTCGCAAAGTGTTTAACTGATTTTGTAAAGGTTCAAGATAAAAGTGAAAGTTCAAGGTCAAGTGTACAACAAAACAGCACCATTAAATTACCCCAAATAACACTTCCTTCGTTCGACGGTTCATATGATCATTGGCTCGAGTATAAAAACTCTTATATATCCATGATTCATAAACGTACTGATTTAGATGCAATTCAGAAATTCCACTACCTAAAGTCTTCGCTTACCGGTCCAGCACTCCAAGTTATAAGCGCATTGGAATTTACTGCTGCCAATTATACCCACGCATGGGAACTTTTGGAGAACAGGTACCACAATAACCGTCTACTAATTCACAACCATGTTAAGTCTTTATTTACTGCACAATCCATTAGCAGAGAATCGCCTTTGCTAATCAGGAAATTAGTCGATGTAGTGCTGCGTAACTTGCGAGCCCTCAAATCTCTTGACGAGCCGACGGACACATGGGACACTTTAGTTATTTATCTCATAGTATCAAAACTAGATTCAGCTACTGAGCGCGAGTGGGAGAATTATAAAGGAACAATTTCTTTAGATTTTAATAAAACGAAAATAAAGCTCGATCATTTGTTATGTTTTCTACGTAATCGAGCCGATATGTTAGACATGATCCATAATAATCATTCTCGAACTTCTAGTACCAAGCCTAACAACACGTCGGACACTAAAAAATACACGAGTGCTATGCAAGTGCAGCAATCACATAGTTATGTATCTACGCGTAACAATACGATTAAATACGACAAAGCGAAACATATGTGTGCAATGTGCGGTCAAAATCACGCGTTGTTCATTTGTTTCAAATTCCTTAATTTAACAGTTTCCGACAGAATTAAGTTCGTGGATAATACCAAGGATCTGTGTCGTAATTGTTTACGAACAGGTCACCCAATTTCAGAATGCATGTTTGGCCCATGCAAACAATGCAAGGACAAACACAATACTTTATTGCATAGAGAAAATAGTCATGTTATTGCATCGGTGCCGGCGTCGTCAACATCGAGTGTTGATAAGAAACCGGTTTCAGTTGTATCATGCGCTTTGAATTCTTTAGACACCAGGGATAATTTGCTAATCGATAAAGCACCTTATGTTTCTTTGCCACAAGTGTTATTATCCACTGCTTTAGTTGAGGTTCTCGGCGATAATAACAAATACTATACAGCTCGCGCGTTAATAGATAATGGTAGTCAGAACTGCTTTATTTCGGAAAGGCTTTGTCAACGATTAAACGTATCCATACTACAGTCCACTATACAAATTTCCGGTGTGGGACAGTCGGTCTCACACTGTAATAAATTATGCGATGTTAACATGCGATCTAAAACGAGTAATTATCATATTCAATTAAGATGTTATGTTTTGCCGTGCATCACAACGAGTTTGCCGGCGACTCATATTTATTACGATACAATCATCATCCCAGACAACATATCTCTTGCGGACCCTACATTCAACATACCATCAGAAATCGATTTGCTGATTGGTGCAGACGTATATGGGGACTTGTTAGAATCGGATAGAATTCGATTATCCAACGGACCATACCTACAGGATTCAAAGGTAGGATGGTTAATTTCAGGTCCTATTCTTACAAATAAATCGCGCGATAATAATGTCCATTGTAATTTCACACAACAGTCTAATATTGATATACACTTACGTAAATTTTGGGAGCTAGAAGAAGTTGTAAATTCGGGTTCGACACTCACCGAAGAAGAACGTCAGTGTGAAGAATATTTTATTAGGACTACTACGCGTGACAGTAGCGGTAGGTTCTCGGTAGGAATACCATTGAAGGAATCAGCTGACGTGCTCGGTGATTCATATGAAAAGGCAAAATCACGCTTTCTGTCATTAGAGCGCAAGTTAGATAAATCTCCTGCTTATAAGAAGTTGTATTGTGAGTTTATACGGGAATACATCGAACTAGGGCACATGTCACAAATAAATGAATATGCATGGCCGTATTATTTCCTCCCACATCACGGGGTATTCCGTGAACACAGCACTACAACAAAGCTTCGCGTAGTGTTTGACGCCAGTGCCACTACTACTTCTAATAAGTCGTTGAACGATATACAGATGATAGGACCTCCGCTTCAAAACGACATTTTTTCTATCTTACTTCGGTTTCGAAGGTATAAGTATGTGGCTTGTTCTGATGTGGAAAAAATGTTTAGGCAAATTCTTCTCCACCAAGATCAACGCAATCTCCAATTAATTTTATGGCGGGAACATTCCTCTGATGATATTGGCATATATAGACTCAACACTGTGACTTACGGAACCGCGTCGGCTCCATACCTCAGTATGCGCTGTTTACGTCAGCTCGCTCTAGATACGGATGATCAGGTCATTGCCCGGGTAATTAGCGAGGATTTTTTTGTGGACGATTTGATTACTGGAGAAGATGACCCCCAAGTTTTATCAACTATATGCGAAAAAACTTCGGAGGTTTTAAAGTCAGCTTGCTTCCCGTTACGAAAATGGATATTCAATTATGACATAAACATAGACGCATTTAAGGAGTTAACGATCGGTGAGCATTGTCAAAATAAAACACTCGGCTTGGGATGGCAGGTCGATAAAGATTCACTTTATTTTACCACTAACTTCAAAGAGAAAACGTCAAAGATAACTAAGCGGTCAATGATGTCTGTCATCTCACAAATATATGACCCGTTAGGTTTGCTATCGCCAACAATTATCATAGCAAAAATATTGCTACAAAAGTTATGGCTTTGTAAAATTGATTGGGATGATGAGGTTCCGTATGATATCAAATGTTTGTGGAACCGATTCATTCAAAACTTGTCAGCATTAGAAAATATACGCGTACCTCGATACGTCATGGGTAAATATACAGACAGTCGCGAATTACATATTTTTACTGACGCATCGCAAGATGCATACGGCGCTTGTGCGTATATACGCACATACTCGGACGAATGTTCTATATCTACGAAATTGCTATGTGCAAAAAGCAAAGTGGCTCCCGTAAAAATAGTTTGTACCATTCCGCGACTTGAACTATGTGGCGCTCTGCTCGGCGCCAGGTTATATCGCAAAATTATTAGTTCATTACGACTTACATTCACCAAAGTTTTCTTTTGGACTGATTCCACCATTGTCATGGGCTGGATTAGCATGCCTCCTCATTGCTTAAAAACGTTCGTTCAAAATCGTGTCTCTCAAATAAACGAACTTACCGGTGACGCGAACTGGTTGCATATTAAAGGTACGGATAACCCGGCCGATATTGTATCGAGAGGCTTACATTTAAACGAACTTCAAAACAACAACTTATGGTGGCACGGGCCAACCTTTTTACAACAACACGAAATCGATCGTTCGAATGATGTTTTCATAGACAAGGAACAACTACCGGAATTAAAGGTCCAACATGTGAGTATGGTGTGCAATCATAATAACTTTTGTATAATCGATTTCAATAGATTTTCTTCATTTAATCGGTTGCGGCGAACGGCAGCCTATATACTTCGATTTATAAGCAACATACGTGTGAGTAAACAACACCGCAAAACCGGTTCGTTATCTGTCGATGAGTTGGACGCCTCAACTATAATGCTCGCACGGCTTGCACAAATGCAATCTTTTAATAATGAATACAGCGATTTAGTTAAACCTTCGGTGTTAAAGTCTAAAAGAATAATAGGATTGAACCCTTTCTTAGATGAATTTAAATTAATACGCGTTGGCGGAAGGTTGAACAATTCATATTTTTTCGACAATAATAAAAAGCACCCAGTGCTATTGTGCAGTAAACACAGATTTACTGTGTTGTTATTTTTGCATGAACACAAACAATTATTTCATTGTGGACCTCAGCTCCTGTTGGCTTCCGTGCGTGAAGCTTGGTGGCCTCTGGGAGGGAGGAACCTAGCTAGGAAAATTGTACACGACTGTGTCACGTGCGCGCGCATTAAAGGAAAAACATTACAGCCTATCATGGGTAACCTACCTGCCGAACGCCTGGAAGCCGGTTTCCCCTTCATGCGCTGTGGGGTGGATTATGCAGGGCCAGTGATGATATTGAACCGTAGGGGCAGGGGCGCTAGCCTGACTAAGGGTTACATATGCTTGTTTGTTTGTCTATGCACACGTTCCATTCATCTTGAATTAGTTACGAGTCTTTCAACGAAGGATTATTTACTCGCATTGAAACGTTTCATATCGCGGAGGGGTAAGCCAGTCGAAATTATGTCAGATAATGCAACAAATTTTGTAGGGGCGGAAAAAGAGTTGGTTTCATTTATCGAAAATAATAGTAGCGATATTAATGATTTCACTTCTAATAACAATATTAAATTTAGTTTTATTCCTCCGTATGCTCCTCATTTTGGCGGTTTATGGGAGGCAGGGGTGAAATCGTGTAAGCACCACCTGCGACGCGTGGTTGGGGCTGCCAATCTAACTTACGAGGAATTCAGCACGGTGTTGGCACAGATTGAAGCCATCTTGAATTCCCGTCCTTTGACACCTTTATCCACCGATCCTAATGACCTACAACCCCTCACGCCAGCCCATTTCCTTATCGGCCGGCCACTGACCGCTCCAGTCTGCAGAGATTTGACTGCTACACCTAGTCATAGGTTGATTCGCTACGACGTGATTGAACAGATGAGGCAAATGTTCTGGAAGCGATGGGCAAAGGAATATATAGCGGAGCTGCAGACACGCACTAAATGGAAGACACGTCAAGATTCCCTCTCGCTCAATCAATTGGCTTTGATAAAAGACGACAACCTCCCTCCACTTAAATGGAAGTTAGGCAGGATCACACGCATTTATCCTGGAGCCGATGGAATCTCAAGGGTGGCCGACCTGCTGACTACATCGGGTGTCACACGTAGGGCATTCTCAAAAATATGCCCACTACCAGTACCGCCAACAACAGTTGATTCGTCCGAGGCGCCTGCCTGCTGATCCTGTTGGAACCTGCTGCTTCCAAGGCCGGGCCCATGTTACTTCTAACGCCATCTAACGACGTGATGCGGGACGACTGATGGGCGTGAAGTTGCGACGAGCGGTGAACGTGGATCGTTAACTACTTCACTCATATATAACTTTTTAACATTGTGTCAAGTCACCGCCATATTCGATTTGTATTACAAAAAACTGTAAACGTCTTCTTCTAATTCGAAATATATGATTATCTAAAAATACGAATAAAAGTAATCATTGAAGAAACCCTTGCTAGGAAAACCTGAACACTGATGCCAAAACAGTCACCACCTCTGAAACAGCGGCTGAAGAAAAAAGAACCAGAAGCGGGCGGCGTGTGAGATTCCCAGTCTACTACCGACCGTAGCAACAGTCTGGCAGGGGGGAATTGTGGCGATCAATATACTTGGACCGCCAACTTCAATGCCGGAGCGAAACCGCTCCGCTAATGAATCTTGTGCCACACGTCCAGGAGACTTGTTTGTCTCCGAGTGCGGATGCACCGGCGCTTACACGTGCCGCACTTACACGCGCCGCGCGCACGCATTGTGCGCGTGCGCAGGCACCAGGCGACGGCGTGCACACAGTCGACGTGAGTGGGAGCAGAACAGCGAGCCGCAGTCCACCTACGGCTACCGACCTAGCTACTCGCGCGCTTCGCTTAATCATATAGATTCGCCTTGCTATTGTTAATAAGTTAGTTTGTTTAAGTAAATTATTAATATACTCATTTCATATTCGTTAAATAACATAATTCATTTCTTGCTTTCACCTTCATTCTTCCCGCTAAAATCACGAACCTGTGCTTGCGCCTAACGTTCTTATTAGCTTAACTATACGGGTTAGATCCCCGTGCGAAGTTGGTACTCTTAGCACTAATAAGATACCACAAAATAAACAAAACTAAGTTTAATTAACATCCTGTTTTTTTGCTTTGGAGGTAGTTTGAAGAGAGGTCACGAAATTTTGTGCTCTGCGTAAATAAAACCAAAAATATTTAAAAGGGTTTATTATTAATGAAAAACAGCTGATAAAACTCTCTACCTGCCATTACTGTGTTATCCTTTCTATAACGGTTATTTGGAACACACACACACACTATGGAAGCACTGCAGGGGTCAATGTCCGAGATGATGAAAACTTTTCATGACAGGATGTCTAAGTTTGAGGCAGATCTGAAGCAAACACCAAATTCGACAGCCACTTTGGCAGCTGACTTCGCTTCATTTAGGTCCTTGGTCTTGGAAGCCCTTAGCTGTCTTCAAGGTCAAATGAAGGCACTCGCGCGTGATATGGACACGCTGGAGATGCGGGGCCGCCGAAAAATCCTGCTCCTGCATGGAGTTTCTGAGCTGCCCAAGGAGGATGCTGCCCAGGTAGTCGCTGGTGTTATGCAGAAAAACATGAAGATTGACGACTTCGTAGTTGACGCCATTCGCAGGTGCCACAGAATGGGCCGCCACACCAATGGGAGCAAACCCAGACCAATACTCCTTAAGCTGATGGATGTGGAGCTTCGTGATAGGATATGGTTTGCGAAAACCAAACTTAAGGGTTCCGGTATCACGTTGTCAGAGTTCTTAACGAAATCCCGGCATGACGCTTTCATGATGGCGCGTGAGAGGTTCGGAGTGTCAAACTGCTGGACTCAGCGAGGCGATGTATATATCCTGGCAGCAGACGGCAGTAAACATCGGGTCGTGAGCACATACGAGCTCAACGCAATTTGTGAATCTCAGGAAGGCCCCGATAAGCCAGGATCCGCGTCCCCAGCGTTAGCTGAATCCGCGACGACTGCCGTGCCACGAAAAAAACGCGCTGCTGCCATCAGGAAATAGTGTTCCAAGTAGTGTCGTGACTCGTGTTGCGTCCACATGGCTATTTCACGGTAACATCCTCTGTACCTTACTCCATATGATCTCATTGTCATTATTGTTGATTTAATTTACCTCAGTTAGTATAATTTTAATTTACGGAAAACAATAACAATTTCATTATTTTTCTTAAGTCTAATTGTCCGGTATGCGTAATGATTGTTTACTTTAAAATAACCTGCTTTTACTAGATTAATTTAATTCTCAGTGACTCGACTTGCACTATTTTCCCGTAGCAACTGTCACAGAGTCACCTATGTCTAGTTGTCTATGATCGACAAATTGTTCAACCTCACGCCTTTTTATCAGGTCAAATATTATTATAACGTTACGTTTCAGGTTTAATTTTAAAATGCAATGGTTATCTTAAACATTACAAAAGTTGTGTTGTAGTTCTTTTTTATGATGACGGATATCTTACCGTGAAATGGTCATTATAAATAGTTTTATTTAGTTTATCATTAAGAGTTAAATTGTTACATGCCAAAACTAATTGATTACATTGCCGATTATGATTGTAACACAGGACTGGCGGGTGGATATATTGAAGTTTGTTATCTATTTTTTTTTTTTTTTTTTTTATTATCTAGTTGTTTATTATTTATCTATTATATATATATATATATATATATATATATATATTTTACTGTACACATATATTTACACATACACATAAATATACAGGTCGCATTAAAATGAATAGTGTCACTAACCTGGTTAGTGATGACGAAAGTTTTTTATCTGCTTCCAGTAATGACAGCTTTAGCAGTATCCCCTCTTTGAGCGAAACACTTCAGTCTCAATTCTCTGACGTTCCTAGGAATCTGAATGTAGTCCATATTAACGCACAAAGCATTCCGGCTCATTTCCATGATATGTTAGCAACTTTTGATTGTAAAAGTATTCATGCAATACTCGTTTCCGAGTCTTGGTTAAAACCTTGCCTACCTTCCACTTCGTATTCGTTACCTGGGTTTGTGCTAATAAGAAATGATCGCACCGTTGGCGCTGGTGGTGGTGTTGCCATATACCTCCGGGCTAATATCCCCTTTTCTATAGTTAATATGTCAGCACAGCCACCACCGTCGAATGCCGGTGAGCATCTCTTTTTAGAAGTAACCCTTTCTAACACAAAAATTCTACTTGGAGTTTATTATAGTCCTTCATCTCGTATTAATTTCTTCTCCTCTCTTGAAACTATCCTAGAAAATTTCACACCGTCTTACAGCCATACCATAATAATGGGTGACTTCAATACTTGTCTTCTAAAACATGACACTCGTTCTTCCACTTTTAAATCTATGATTCAATCTTGCAATCTAACTCCTCTTCCACTAGGTGCTACTCATCATTTTCCGCATTCCGTCCCGTCACTTCTTGACCTTATCCTTGTCTCTTCTACGCAGCATGTTGCAAAACATGGTCAGTGCGCAGCTGACGCTTTTTCCTATCATGACCTTATCTATCTTACGTACAAAATTCGCCCCCCTAAGGTAAAACATCCTATAATGTTGCAACGCAATTTTTCTGGTATGGACCTTGATAAACTTTGCAAGGACGCTAGTAACATTGACTGGTCGCATCTTATAGCTGCTTCGTCGATTGATGCTAAAATTAGTTTTTTCAATTATGCATTAATTAATCTCTACGACGTTCATGCTCCGATTCGTCCAGTCAAAATGAAACACCTGCCAGCACCCTGGCTGACAGAGGATATTAAAAATCTCTTGCAAAGGAAAGCCGCAGCCAAAACCAAATACAAGTGTAGACCTAGTCCCTTAGCTTGGGAAAAATACACATCTATCCGTAATCACTGTAATAAGGTGTGTAGAGATGCTCAACGCCGACATATTCACAACTCCGTACAAAACAGTGAACCTGCAAAGGTTTGGAAATTTTTGAGGTCAATGGGAGTGGGAAAATCACGTCATGACGTAATCTCTAAAGATATCGACCTGGAGTCGTTAAATTCACATTTCAGCTCTTCGCCCCAATTTGATGGGACTTCAAAAACTAGCACATTAAATTATCTTTCTACCCTTCCAACTCCCGACTACCCACAGTTTCAATTTAATCAATTCTCGGCTTGTGATGTAAAGAAGAGCGTGGTATCAGTCACTTCTAACGCTGTTGGATGTGATTGCGTCAGCCGCAAAATGATTGTCCCTATCCTGGATGAGATCCTTCCTGTCATTACCCATATCCTAAATTACTCCATTACATGTGGCGTTTTTCCCACCGTTTGGAAAGACGCTCAAATCACTCCCCTCCCAAAAACCCCAAATCCAAAATCTTTCTCTGAGTACCGTCCAGTCTCCATTTTACCCTTTCTTTCCAAAGTTCTTGAACGCCTTATCCATGATCAGCTCAGTGATTTCCTGCGTAAGAACAACCTCCTTAATCCTTTCCAATCTGGATTTCGTCCAGGACATAGCACTGTAACTGCTCTAACGAGCATAACGGATGATATTAGGACGGCCATGGAGGGAGGAAAGCTAACAGTTCTTGCGCTACTAGACTTTAGTAATGCCTTTAACGCGGTCGATTTTGATATTCTCCTTGGCATGCTGCGCTCTCTGAACATATCTCCAACGGCAATTGATTGGTTTCGAAGTTACCTGTGTGGCCGTCGGCAACGTGTCTCTATCGAAGGCGCATGCTCTTCGTGGTGTGACACTTCTGCCGGCGTACCACAGGGAGGCGTTCTATCTCCACTACTTTTTGCATTATTTATTAACCCAATTTCACAAGTTCTTCTCTCATCCTACCACCTTTATGCAGATGATTTACAGATATATTCGCACGCAACACCGAACGAATTAACGGAGGCATTGAAAGTGATCAACAGGGATCTTGAACGAATTACCGATTGGAGTGCAGGTCATGGGTTGACAATCAATCCCCTAAAGACGCAAGTGATTGCCATCGGTAGTTCCAGGCTTACTTCCCGAATCGATTGGTCCCAATTACCTCAGATTGTCCTCAACGGCGTCGCTATACCCATAAGCGATACAGTAAAAAATCTGGGTATCCACATGGACAAAAACCTTTCTTGGGTTCAACAGATCCAGGAAGTGAGTCGAAAATTATTTCGCTCGGCAGGTTCTTTAAGAAGACTTCGCCACTTTTTACCCACTGCCACCAAAATTGCGCTTGTGCAGTCCCTTCTCCTTCCCATCCTCGACTATGCTGATGTTAGCTACCTAGATGTTAATGAGGCCCAACTTGATAAACTTGAGCGTCTTCAGTATTTTTGCATTAGGTTCATATTTGGTCTTCGCAAATATGATCATGTCTCCGAATATCGCCTTAAGCTCAAGTGGCTCCCGATTCGATTTCGCCGGAATGCGCATATTCTCTCGTTAGTGTATAATATCCTTTTTAATCCCACAGCTCCCAATTATCTTAAAGAACATTTCCAGTTCCTCAATGACACACACTCTAGATGCTTGAGATCATCGGAGAATTTGAGACTGAAGATGCCGCCACACTCTACAGGGTTCCTGGACAAGTCTTTTACAGTTCAAGGTGTGCGTTTGTGGAACAAGCTCCCTGTGTCAATAAGACAAGCTCAGACACTGAGTAATTTCAAAATACTTGTCAAGGAACATTTCTTGCAACAAAGTTGAGTTTATTAAGAAGCATGCAAGCATTGCTAATATTATTGTGTATGTATGTAACAATATATACTTATTTAAGATTATTTCATATTTACGATTACGTGTAGTTTTCTGGGTATATATAAATAGTATATGTAACTGTATATATATATGTATATATATTTATAAATGTATTTATGTATTACTTTGGTTTAAGTACACTTGTTACTTTCATCTACCTCATCTATCTTTCCTGTCCATCCAAAGGTTGTCTGGAAGATATCGCTATTAGCGATAAGACCGCCATTGTACGCGTTACTATTGATGGTATTTGTATAATTATTTAATTTTAATTGGTGTACAATAAAGAATATTCTATCTATCTATCTATATTTTAAGTGTTTATACAGTGATTTTAAATATTTGTTTTTAAGGAAGTTGCAATTATTATATCCGGTAATGTTACTATAAAAGTCGGTAGATTTTACAAGACAGTCACTTTTTGTACTAGCATTCGAGTTGAAATAAACTTATTAACATTCTGTGCTTGTAATCATTGTGATGGATCCTGAACGTGAAACCCCTGGCTTATCGCCGACAGCAGCGGTGGGATTACAGCCCCAAGAGACTTTGGAACCTTCGAAAGGCACGACTTTCACGATGGAGCAACTAATGGGTCTCTTGACCTCCATATCGAAGACTGCTGCGACCAGCGCTGTTAAATCAACTTTATCAGCCGACGCTGCACCCTCGCGGCGTCATCATGATTTTTATCTACCGCCATTCAACCCTGACGAGAGATCGCATGACATCAGGGACTGGTGTGCTAATGTGGACGAAACTATCATGAAGCTGAACGTCCCTCCACATGAAGCTCGAATGAAAGCCATCCTCCAGCTGCGAGGTCGTGCCAAGACATGGGCCGACACCTGGTCGCTACATTCAACCACTTGGGAGCAGGTGAAGGAAGAGCTAATCCATACGTTTGGCAGCGAGTTCCGGTACTCGGATGACGTGCAGAAATGGCGCAGCTACACTTCGGACCAAGCGAGCAGCTACTCCGAGTACGCTACAACGGCATGGACGCTTTTCAAGAGAGTTCGACCGGAAGCTACCGACGCTGATGTCGTAGAGGCACTGATCACAGGTATTTATCCTGAGTTTATTCGATCTGAGTTGTTGAGAAATACCCCCGACTCGCTTCCCAAATTAGTATCGATTCTTAAAACATTCCGGAAACGTAAAATTGAAAACAAAGAGATTAAATACAATGATGTTAAGAGACCCCGTGTTACGGTACCTTCAAAAGATCTGGTCACATGTTTCAATTGCAAAAAACCAGGCCATTTGTCACGAGACTGCAAGGTAATAAATCCCTTTAAATCTAATGTTGGGTTGTCACAATCGAATAATAATTCCAGTACTCGTGGCACGTTTAGTAATGCTAAAATGATTGAATGTGATTACTGTCATCGTAGGGGTCATTCAGAGAAAAATTGTTACCGGCGTCAAAATGATGAACGTACCGCCCCAAATAAATCTATTAACTTTTGTTCATCTATTAAACGCAGTACTATTAATGTAATTATTGGTAATAATCGGTATAACTGTCTTTTTGATACTGGAGCCGATTGTTCCTTAATTCGAGAGAAAATAGCTGGTTCTATTCCCGGTAAACGTAAAGAGGTTGACGTTCAATTTATGGGCATTGGGGGTCAAAAGGTTGTCTCAAAACAAAGCATCTCAGCTATTGTTGAAATTGATAATGTTAGCCTAGAACTCGATTTCTATGTAGTAGGTGACAATGAAACTCAATTTGATATTTTAATAGGGTTTAATCTTTTAAAAATACCTGGCCTTAGCGTTACCCTCAGTGAAAATAGTTTATCTATCAATCGTAATTTTATTATTAATGAGTGTTCAAATTTAACACCTTCTATCGAATTACAAACCGATCTGACTGACCCGATACAGATTAAAGAACTCTATAATATTATCAATCAGTTTAAAAATAATTTTACGTCTGGAAATCGCGTCTCACAAGTGACAACTGGTGAGCTAAATATTAAACTAAAAAACCCTGATAAAATTGTACAACGTCGACCATACCGTTTGTCACCTGTAGAACGCGTAAAAGTTAGAGAAATTATTGAAGATTTAAAAGTAAATGGTATAATAAGAGATAGTTCTTCCCCATTCAGCAGCCCTATCTTGTTAGTCAAAAAGAAGAACGGTACAGACCGACTTTGTGTTGATTTCCGTGAGTTAAATTCGAATACGGTTAGAGATAACTACCCTTTGCCTTTAATAGCGGACCAAATTGACAAATTAGGCAAAGCTCGTTATTTCAGTTGTTTAGACATGGCCTCTGGTTTTCATGGTATTCCCATAGCAAAAGATTCTATCGAGAAAACTGCTTTTGTAACGCCAGATGGACAGTTTGAGTATCTTCGCATGCCATTTGGTCTTTGTAATGCCCCATCTGTGTATCAACGCGCCATAAATGCCGCTCTAGGTGATTATAGAGATAATATAGCACTGGTCTATATTGACGATATTTTAGTAGTTTCTGAATCGGTACAACAGGGTTTGATAAATTTGAAACTAATTTTAACTAGATTAACTCGTGCAGGGTTTTCATTAAACATTTCCAAATGCTCTTTTCTTAAAACTAAAATTGAATATCTTGGTAACATAATAGAAAATGGTACTGTTAAACCCAGCCCAAGAAAAATTCAAGCTCTTACTGAATCCCCGATACCTAAAAATGTAAAAGAAATTAGGCAATTCAATGGCTTAGCCAGCTATTTTAGAAAATTTGTACCTAATTTCTCTAAAATTATGTCCCCTCTTTACAACTTGACTAAAACCAATGTAAATTTTATTTATTTATTTTATTTATTTATAAGTTTTTGTACACACAACAGACATACAATAATAGACATATACAGAATAAATAGGTACAAAGGTACTGCTTATTTCATGTGAAATTTCTTCCAGCAGACCTGTGACTGGAAACATTTAAAAAGAGACATAGACACAGTGTGTAGCAAGAAAATAATAATATAATAAATTATATAAAATAACAAAATACAGTAGACTGAAATTACTAAGATATAAAACAAAATATATATAAATATATATATATAAAATTATATATATGGATAAATATTAGATAAGAGAGGAAAGAAAGTGCTCTTTTATACGTCGCTTGAAAGTAGAGATGGAAGGAGAATCCCGGATGTTAGGCGGCAGCGCATTCCACAGTCGGACGGCATGAACAGTGAAGGAGAAGGAATAAAAATCAGTAGTATGGGGTTGGATTCTGAGGTTGGATTTAAGATGGGATCTACAATGGACATCGGGGGAACGGACATAGGTAAAACGCTCACGCAAGTAAGAAGGGTAAAGGGGGTGATGAAGGATATTATACAACAGGCATAGTATTCGAGTGTTCCTGCGAAGGCGGATTGGGAGCCACTTGAGTTCATTGCGAAACTGAGATACATGATCATACTTTTTCAGTCCGTAAACAAAACGAATACATATATTTTGCAACCTCTCAAGTTTATTAAGAAGCTCCTCTGTGGCATCAAGGTAGCAGGCGTCGGCGTAGTCAATGATCGGCTGAATTAACGATTGAGCTAATACAATTTTAGTCTTCAAAGGTAGGAAGGTCTGGAGACACTTCAGCGAGTGGAAGGAGAAGTGTACCTTACGACTTACCTCGTTGACCTGATCACGCCATGACAAATGTGAATCCAACATTACCCCAAGATTTTTAGCTGTGTTGGAGATGGGGATCACAACACCGTCGAGACTGAGAGGCATCAGAGAGGACAGATCAAGCGCGTTACGGTAATGCCTGCTGCCAATTATCAGAGCTTGCGACTTAGCAGGGTTTATCTGCAGGCCATAAGACCTTGCCCACCTGCTGATGCTAGCCAGGTCGCTGTTCATAGCATCGATAGCCGACTCCACTTCAGATAATCGAAAATGCCGATAGATCTGCAAATCATCTGCATATAGGTGATAATTAGAGGAAATAACAGAGGAGATAGAGTTAATAAAGATGGAGAAAAGAAGAGGAGATAGGACACCACCCTGAGGCACGCCCGCAACTAGGTCACACCAATCAGAGAAAGACTCTTCATGGCGGACGCGCTGAGAGCGGCCCCGAAGGTATGATCCAAACCAAGCCAGAGAGGAAGAGGAAAAGTTGGTTGTTTGGAGGATGCCTAAGAGGATATCAAAATCTACAGAATTGAACGCCGAACTAAAATCAAGTAAGACGAGGATAGTGAGTGATTTGTTTTCCATGGCCCAGCGGATGTCGTCAGTGACTTTAAGGAGAGCGGTTACAGTGCTATGGCCAGGGCGGAAACCGGATTGAAAAGGGGAAATAAGGTTAAAGGATGTTAAGAAATCGGATACTTGACGGTGTACAATGTGCTCAAGGACTTTGGACAGAAAGGGAAGTATGGAAATGGGCCTGTACTGCGCAAATGAGGAAGGATTTGAAGTTTTTGGCAGAGGAATTACATGAGCTAGTTTCCAGGCTGCGGGAAAGGAACGGGAAGTCAAAGAGAAGTCAAAGATATGAGATAGGATGGGAAGTAGTTGTGGAAGAATAGGAAAAATCATACGAGAGCACAAGCCGTCATTGCCGATTGCAGAGGAAGAGATGGCTAAAACTGATTTTTTGACGTCCTCAGAGGCAACGGAAGAGAAATGGAAAGGGGGACAGCGAGGTGTAGGGAGACAGGTAAGTTCAAGTAGAGTAGAAGATTTGGTAGAAGGATCAAGAGTGATAGGAGGCATAGAAAAATGATTATTTAAGGCCGTAAGGTCAATATCCTTACAGGCGTTTTCCTGTGATCTGCCAACACCAACAGACCTTAAGAATTTCCAGACATCGCCAGAGCTACGGTCAACTAGGTTGTCATGAAAATATTTTCTTCTGGCGGTCTGACATAAATGATTGCAGCGGTTGCGTGCGATCTTATACTGAGAAAGGTTTTCAGATGTGGGTCTGCGTTCAAATTTCCGCTTCGCTCTGGTCTTCCGAGCCATGGCATCCTGAATTTCAGACGTAATCCAAGGCGCCGGTTCGCGCTTTACCTTGACAAGTCGCACTGGGGCATGACGATCATAGAGTTCAAGTAAGAGATTGGTAAAAAGGTACACTTTCTCGTCGATATCGCTGGTATCTGCCACAGGGCTCCAGTCGATAGTACTCGCATCACGCTGTAATGCCTCCAGATTCATACCCTTGTAGCCACGTAAATGTAAAAGCTTAGGTTTACGCTTGGGGGTACGGATACGATAAGAGAGGTAGAGAAGATTGTGATACGAGAAGCATGCAGGAAGTTGACCATGATCAGAAACATTAGAAGGAGAAGAGACAATCATAAGGTCGAGCAAAGAAGGAGAACAATTTGGTGAGTGGTGAGTAGCAGAAAGGGGAAGAATGTGTAGATTAACAGATGATAGGAGACTCTGCAGTCTACGAGCACGAGCATCATCTTTTAGTAGACACGTATTAAAGTCACCCATAATGATGATATGACTGTACTGGGGACACAGGTCATAAAGCTGCATGTCAAGATCATCAAAATAGTTAACGTGTAGATTTGGGCTGTACAGCACAGCTACCAAAATCTTAGTACTGTTGACCATAACTTCCAGAAAGATGTATTCAGCCGATTCAGAGTAAAGAGAAGGAGAAGAACAAATAACCTTATAAGGAAGGTCAGCGCGTAAGTAGACAGCAACACCGCCACCGCCCTTTCCCGTCCTGTCGTTGCGAAGCAACACAAAACCAGGAAGTGCGAAGTGAGTTGAAGGAAGGGAAGGCTTTAAAAATGATTCAGAGATGAGAAGAATGTCAAGGTGAACGCTGCTAAAAGATGCCAGAAGATCTGAATAATGTCCAGGAACACTCTGAGCGTTGATATGGGCGGTATGAAGGTTACTCGGGTAATTGGAAAAAAGATCGGAAAGGTTATCATGCAGGGAGCGTGGGACGGACGAGTCATGACTGTCCGCACTAACAAAACTAGACGTAGAAGAACACGAGAAAAAACTATCATTAAGAGCCAGATTATCCATATATATATCTATATAAATTAAATAATAAAAATAAAAATAAACAAACTAAATTATTTAACAATTTACCAAATTACGGGTTGCTGTGCATACAACCTCCCCGACTCACAAGAAAAACATACAGAACACAAGCAATAAATCAACAAAGCACAGAATATATACATTTAAAATAAAAGACGGACACAAAAATTAGGAAAAATAAATAAAAAAAAACAATAATAATTATTATTATTATGTGATTTATATACCGTATTTATACACCATTTAACCATCACATCGTGTACCTAAAATGGAACGTCAGATAGCCACAGACTAATGACAAGTGACAACCAAACTGACATTTGACAGTTGTCACTGTCACTATCACCGGTGTAAACAAACACGTTATATGGACTGGATTACCGTCAAGCATAAAGTAAAACATAAAACTAAAAAATTACTTAGTTAAACAAAGTAGGTATATCGTGCAAGACTGTAAAAGACGGTCAAACCAGAAAAGTTGTAAAGTACCGACATAAAGTAATTCAAAGGCAGCAGTGCAATGGTTAAAATGTGGTTAAGTAAATATCATACCCACGAGTTACAAAGCAACACAATTACTTAATTACGACGACGAGTTCTTCTTTGGACCTTGCTACTGGGTGTAGTAGGGTCAGCAGGCGGCGATTTAGAAGAAACGGAGTCTTCCGTCTGCACACAATGGTCGTTGTTGACTGGAAATTTAGAAGACAGTTTCTGCAACTCGTCCATCGATTCGATTTTGTGGCGTGTTTTGTCTGGAGTGATGACCACGATCTTGCCCTCAACTGACCAGCAATTGGTTATGCCAAACCGCTTGCGAGCGGCCATGAAAGTCTGGTGTCGCAATTGAGTCAAAAACTCGGAGATGGTGATGCCGGTACCCTTGAGAGACTTTTTGCTATCCCAAACAAGATGTCGGTGCTCGGTTGTGAAGAATCTCACTAGTATAGGCCTGGAATTGCGCTTCACTGAACCAAGCCGGTGACATACATGTAAGTTCTCCCGGCTCAACTCAGACAGCTTCATTTGTTGGTTGAAAACTTTAAAAGCAATGTCAATTACCTTTTCATCCTTTTCTTCAGCAATGCCGTGGATAAGAAGTACTTTGCGCCGCATAGCAGTTTCGTGCCTGTCAAAACCCAGTGCAAGCAACTCCATTTGGGATTTAAGTTTTGACAGCGCTTGGCAGACAAACCTTTTAAATTCCATGAATTCCTGCTGGAGGGATGAGAGATTCGGCGCTGGAGTTGAAGCTGAAGAAGACCCGGATGTTGCCAATGCCAGCTTGTCTTCATAAACAGCCATCCTAGTGTTGAACAATGCCTCCAAGTCCTCCAAGTTTGATGCGAGTTTAGCGTCCATAGTGATGTGGTCAAATTTTTGTGTTAGATACTTGATAATAATTATTTGTGAGGAAAGGGGGGTTTAAAAAGCAATTGTGATAATTAGTACATTAAAATAATTCAAAATAAGATTTATAACATAAAATTGACTGGGAGCAATAAAAAATAAGTGTTTCACTGTGTCTACCCACAAGCCGAAAAAAAAAACTTTTAATTGGACTGCCGAACATGACTCTGCTCGACAACAAATAATTAAAATACTTACATCTTCTCCTGTATTAACTATATTCGATCCCAACCTACCGACAGAGCTGCATACAGACGCCAGCTCTATTGGCTACGGTGCTGTACTGATTCAGAGACAAAACGGAAATCCTCTAGTTATAGCTTATTTTAGTATGAGAACCTCAAATACAGAAAGTAAATATCACTCCTATGAACTCGAGACTCTTGCTGTGGTGAAGGCCATAAAACATTTTCGGCATTTCCTTCATGGTCGGTCATTTAAAGTTGTCACAGACTGTAACTCTTTAAAAGCTTCAAGATATAAGCGAGACTTAACCCCGAGAGTACATAGATGGTGGGCATTTTTGCAAAATTTCCAATTTGAAATTCAATACCGCAAGGGTGATAAACTTGCTCATGCTGACTTTTTCAGTCGCAATCCAATTAAAAATCCCAATGAATGTCATTTAAATCAGTGTCGAGAAATTAATAAATGTAACTCTTTAGTATGGTCCATTAATGCTACTACTCTTGATCATAATTGGCTCCTAATTGAACAAAAGCGCGATTCAAGCCTAGCTAGTATTGTTGAACAGTTGAAAGGCGACTCGATCCCAAAAACGATTGCAGATACTTATGTTATACTTCAGGATAAGTTACTGAGACGTAAAGTACAAATAAATAATAAGACACATAAATTAATAATAGTCCCACGTAATTACAGATGGAATCTTATATCTCATTACCACGATAGCCTTCAACATTTTGGATGGGAAAAATGCCTTGAAAAATTACGAGAGCAATATTGGTTTCCTAATATGACCAAGTTAGTTAGAAAATTTGTGGAAAACTGCGTTATGTGTAGAGTAAGAAAAGGGGTATCGGGTGCTAGACAGGTTACCTTACATCCTATTGAAAAAATAGCTGTACCTTACCATATTGTTCATGCAGATATAACTGGGAGAATGAACGGAAAACGCAATGAATCTGAGTATGCTTTTGTATTTATCGATGGTTTCACTAAATATGTCTATATGATTTACACTAATGATCGAACAACTGAAACCACTATCAAATGTTTTCAAAATCTCATTTCAATTTTCGGTACTCCATCGCGATTAATTACTGACCAAGATAAAAGTATGACTTCTACAGAATTTAAGAACTTTTGTGAACGACATGGGATTCAACACCATGTTGTTGCAAAGGGAGCTAGTAGGGCTAACGGACAGGTAGAACGGTTAATGAAAGTTATTAAAGATAACATGTCTGTTATAGAAGTCAATAGGGTTTGGCACACGGCTTTACAAGAATTACAACTAGCTATAAACTGCACAATTTCAAAAAGTACTGGTAAAAGTCCAATGGAATTATTGTTTGGAAAAAGATGTTCCCCACCTGCCATTAAAATATTGCAAATTGACGAAGACGAACTAACCGACGACCTGGACGAAGTTAGATTGCTTGCTAAACAACGGATGGACGAGCGTTCCCTTAGTGATAAATCGCGCTTCGACAAAGGAAAAGCCTTAATCCGCAATTTTAAGGTCGGTGATTTCGTTTTAATGCGACGCCATGAACGTCATACTACCAAGTTAGGCTCTAAATTTGAAGGCCCAATGGAAATTCTAGAAGTATTACCAAATGATCGATATCGACTTGAGCATGTCAACCTTCGTGGCTGTTCAGAAAAAATTGCAAGTCACGATGCTTTGCGCCCAGCTCCTACAGCTCAATCAGACCCCTTTGATAATTCTCACAACTCAGACGAATCGACCGTATGGGCAGAGGAACCCTCAGAAATCGATTTGTGTGGGGGCCCCTCTACCTCCACCACTGAGAATGTTCAACCTATGTAATGATAACGGCATTCTATTTAACTGATTTTTGTTTGTTTGTTATGTTTTACTTTTCCTGTCCAATATCCTTCCTAAAACGCTGGCTGGCCACCATGCGTATCCTTGAATCCTGGTCTTGTTAGCTAGATCCCAGGATGGGTGAAGCTTTGTATGCTGGCTAGATCCCAGGATGGGTGATGCCTTGTGTGCTGATCCCAGGATGGGTGATGCTTTGTATGTTGGCTAGATCTCTGAATGAGTAATGCCTCGTTTGATACTTTGATTTTATAATTTAAACAGCGCAAGGGACGCGCTGGAGTCAGTATGGCCGTATGGGCGCAAATCTTTATTTAGTACATAGTAGTAGTATTGTTTTAAATTAAATATTTAAGATTTGTATTTAAATAATTATTAATAATCACAACTGTTGTTTACCCACTTCAATATTTTATAAACTGCATTGACTGATTTAAAAACATTGGATAGTTAATTTACTGCTTAAATAATAATAATAATTTCCTTTATTTCAGGCAACTAGGGCCCATAGAACATACAATACATAAATAATAATAAAACAAAACAATACCTATAAACTAATACATACAATTATTAACATAAAACTAAAGTCTATTTGACACGAGTAGGCGGTGTCGTGTTGCACTGCGTGGTGTCGCGTAGCCTCCCGCGGAAACGCCGGAAGACGACACCCTTCGGCCAAAACTGCTCTTGAAACATGTCGAGATGTTGAGTCGGCACACGTACCACAAACGATTTAAAATTTGTGTTATGTTTCGGCTCCAACTTCTCGACTCTCAATGTCCAGCTGGTCTTGACTCGTATATACTCCACGATCTCCTCGACCTTCGTGGAGTGGTGCAGGCGTGATACATACAACTGCGTCGTAGGAATTGCAGGGCGCAGCAGCATGTTCGGACCCGTCAATGCAGTTCCACATTGATTTCGGCAAGATGGCTTCTTTTTCTTCCTCTCCACCTTGATAAAGCCATCTGCATCTGTCCCTTTGCTAGGTACAAATTGTACCTCGTCTTGGGTTACTTCGGGACGGTTTTGTCTGCCCGCAGTAGATTTAAGTTGCCGTTGAACGGGATCTTTCTTCACGGCATCCGAGTAAACACGACCAGACTTAGACGTGTTTACATTCGTCGGCGTCCTAACGACAGGAGACGCGGGGAGGGCGGGGCACAGTTTAGCATCGCTAGCAGTGGCGGCGGCCGGCGACGAGTGCAAGTTTGCTGACACGGCGCGCGGCGGCGATGCGTTGACCTGTCCGAGGCGTGTGTTGTCACTGTTTGCATGCGCGTGTGACCTACATACTGAGTTGCGTAAGTCTGCCATTTCAGAACGTAGATCGCTGATGGTGGATTGCGATGCTTTCAGCTTCAACTGTAATTCGACCAGGCTAGACCTCATACTAGTGATGTCTTTTAGCAGCCTGGTGACGTCGACGTGATCGAAGGTGACAGGAGGCAGCTTACGCAAGTCCTTTGCCACGAATGTCGGCACGTCGTCTGGGTCGGTCTCCTTCAACAGCCTTATGGCATCTTGAAGACTCCTCTCTCCCTTTTCATCCCTCCTGCGGGACGGCATTCGGTCTGCTATTTGCAGCGTCTCGTACAACAGCTTCTTTGCGCTGCGTATCTCCTCCTCGGTGAAGTTTGAGGTGCAGATCTGGGTCACACTGACCTCATCCATGACGTCCAGCTGGTACTGCAGGAATGCCAGGACCTCGTTCGCCACGAGTTCTTCCGAACGCATGGTGTTAACTTTCGGCGGCTAACGCCGCGCTCGGCACTAAAAAAATAATTTCTGCGAACAGTGCAAACGTCCGATGTCAACGAATGACCGCGATGCACTGTGAATAATGTGAGTAAAAATGTTAAATACTAGTAAAATTTAATAAACGTCCTAAGTAAATCAATTAGAATTAATAATGTTACATTTAGATCCTTATTTAATAAGTTCATTAAATAAACAAAACTAAGTTTAATTAACATCCTGTTAGTAGCGCCATCTGGTGACAAATTATCGAAGTAATGCAGTTTGTTTAATATTGAAATGTAATTTGTGTAAAATAAATAATTTAGAATTATGTAAAAATCATTATAATATTAATTTTGAATATTGAACTATATTTTAAGTGTTTATACAGTGATTTTAAATATTTGTTTTTAAGGAAGTTGCAATTATTATATCCGGTAATGTTACTATAAAAGTCGGTAGATTTTACAAGACAGTCACTTTTTGTACTAGCATTCGAGTTGAAATAAACTTATTAACATTCTGTGCTTGTAATCATTGTGATGGATCCTGAACGTGAAACCCCTGGCTTATCGCCGACATATACGTTTTATGATACAATAAAGATCTTCGAATGAGGTGTATGCCTGATAATTTGATTTAGAATCAGGATTAATAGAAAGTAATTGTGCGTTATAAGCGTCTAATAATTTATGAAAATCGGTTCGAATATCGTCTACTGTCATACAATAACTAAGAAATGATTCTTTGTTGACATCGGAAATTTTGGCGGTTTTTGAACGCTCGTAAATGTTTTGTATGCGCTCAAATAAAACATTGCGTTTAGCTTCTAAGATAGCTAATTCATTCTCGTCAGAAGTACATTTCTTTTGTTGCGACATTTTATATACCAAATGTAGGTAGAAGTAAATAAACTAAAGTTATGCTGTAGTTTTATGTTATGCAGAAAGTAAGTACTTGTACCTAATAACAAGGCAACGAATTTAAAGGCGGTGGTAATAGGCGCTTGAAATTATGAATTTACAAAACGACTATAATATACTAAATTTATAATTATTATTGTAAATCAGTAGGTAGCTACGTTGAGTATATTACCTACTGGGGGTGCGGGAATAACCACGTAATGGGTATATATTTATGAACTAGGAGTGCAGCTAGGTGCTACAACTACCTAGGTAGGCACTTATAAAAGATACCTACGCGAGCGGGAATACGGATATATGAATCCGGGTCGTTCGGACCAAAAAAATGGTTTGGAAATAAACGAGGTATATCTTTAAGTGGACTGTATTTTTGGAGGATGGCTGATTATCGCCAAGAGGTGAGCGAGCGATGTAGGTCTATGGGAAAAAGCACGCATACCTGGCTCTCCAGCGTTGGGCAGTACAAGATGGCGGGCGGCGTTCTTCCCGATGCGATCACAAAACTGTCACGTTCACACCCGCGGGCGGATTATCACAAAAGTTCGCTATCCGGCAGCAGCAGTAAGGAGGCGATGCGGCACAGGAGCGACACGGGCGCGGTATCGTGTGTCTCCTCTCGGCGATTCGTTTATTTCCAGCGGTTTGCGAAAGCGCGTACGTGCGTTACGCGCCAGGCGTGCGGAAGGATTGGTAAGGAAGCGGCGGGGTTCACATCGCTCATTCCAAAAGTGGTCAAATGAATGAATGGAACTAATATTGCGAAATATGGATGAGACGACTAGTAGTCCGTCTTAAACAGATAGATGGCGCTACCAACTTTTTAGAACAACGGAGCGTCGTAGGAAATTTCTTCGTGCAGTTTTGTGTATTTCATTCACAATTTGCTGTTTTGACATAATTTACAGTTTATTAAGCAATTTATCAACATCTGCTTTAGTATAAAACTTTTCTTCCAAATGATTTAAAACCTCGGGTATCTTTGCTTTTAAAGTAGCTTGAACTGTCTTTTGTGCGTCTAACGTGAGCTGAGTACGTAATGCACCAATTAATTTATTTAATTCATGTATCGTATTAGCACTTAATCGATCTACGTAATCCTTGTTCACGGCATCGTCTCCATCTACGGGAGATCGGATCCCCCTCAGTCTCGATGCTTTCAAATCAAACTCACCGCTTTTTGATTTTAACAATGCATTATCATTAAATTCAAGTAAATCTTGTAAACGCAATCTCTTGTGAATAAAATGACCGAATTTGTCTACATTCATCTTTATGGTGTATTGTTTTGAAAGGTTGACAGTTAAATGAAACACAAACGATTTATGTATTTATTATATTACTTTCACGCAATTCCTCTATTATAGATATAATTTCGTTGTTAACCCCTGTGTTACCAGCATCTTGAGATGCAATTAGCAATTTTAGTCGTTCTACCAATTCATTGGGATCATCCCAATATATAAAATCTACATACTTCTTTCACATTTTTGTTAACGGTAGTCCTTTCCCTTTGGATTGAATAAAAAGCGGTTTAATAATTTGTAAATATTTTAGACCCTTATTACTTTTTATCGGTTTATTTGGATCATTATCTCGACGATGTGCATTAGTATCCAGTAGCATTGATTTATAATGTTGCATATCACTCTCTGTTACCAATCTCAAATCTATATTCTTTTTCAGTAGCAACTGTTTTAATCCAGGCGTAGTTCGATACTTGCGATCTGCTACTATGATGTATTCGTCATTGACAATTATATGAGCAGAACCCAACATCAACTTGCCACGATCGTATCTGACACCAAATGGAATATCTGCTAACGCTTCTGGGGAAACTGACCAGGATGTTGTGTTGCAATCCTGTTTCTTTTCACCTAGTGATTTATAAGAAGAGTCACTATCGACCTCAGAATCATAATCGTCTGTATCGTTGCTTTCTTTGTCACTGAAAACTTCTTTCTGCAAAGTTTTATCTTTATAGGGAAGTTCAATTTCTTCATCTTCAATATTTTGTGGAGCAGATTGTTTACTAATATTAGCAATTAAGTTTAAGGGTTCTGATACAGGCTTGAAAACTGATTCCAGCGCCTCTTTATTATTTATTTCAATATCCTTCATTTTTCGTACTTTTTTCTTCACGGCTTCTGTAGCTTCAACGATTTGTCTTTTTAAAGATTTTTCCATATTTATGCAATAGATAGTGATTGATTAAGTATCCGTAGTAGAATAATTAGAAAAGATAGGGTAACGGATTTAAATATCACTGATTTAATCAAAAACAACAAAGGTGTCAAATTTATTTCTATAACAGCCTTTATTTTTAGAGCAATCCTTATTAATCACGACAAAACTGAAGGGATCGTCCCATATTTTTGAACACATTTCACGAAATTCAACCCATGACATATCAGTGTTGACATGTTCTTCGTAAATATGCTTAAAATTTATTTTATCTTGCTTAAAAAGTATGATTAAGTTCGCGTTGTCTCGTATTAATTGTTTGGGAATTTTACTATACGTTTGATTTAAATAAAAACAATCGATGTACTTGTGTCTTCCCATTGCAAAGTAATCACGCATATTGTTTTGATTCTCACAAGCGACATCATCAAATATAATCACAGAGTCGGGTTTTGCATCCTGAACTCTTAATATTTCTTCATTTTCCTGATATTTCCGAATCGAAATACCCGGTACTCGTTGCAAAACTTTTTCTTAAAATATGTACTTGGGTTGGTACAGGGTTTTTGAATAAATATAAACATTTCGAAATCTTAAACCATTTTCGTGTATAAGAAGACTAATGAGTAAATTTGTTTTTCCGCAATTTGACGGTCCGCAAATGATACAGCGTACTGAATTAGGTAATAATTCACTATGACGAAAATCAGTTTTACAAAATTCATCACATATTATGTTAACATTCAACGATTGTGGTTGTTTTACAAATTTCATGATAATTGTCTGAAACAGTTCGATTAACAATGACGAATATTATTTTAGATTAATAGTTATAAACCATACTACTACCATTATCTATTTTGCGTAACCAACATTAATCGAGTCGACCGTTCATGATTGGGCATTCTGGACCACCGCGATGGCGAACTTGTTTCGCCGAGCGAAAAGTGGTCCAGAATGCCCAATCATATACTACTAAAAACAACAGGTCACACACCTATTGAATTGTTAACTGGAAAAAGAGGCAGTGTTCCTCCTGAGCTGCTCAACCTCATTGACGAACGTAATGAGCGTATAGACCCGGAGATGTTGAAAAAAGCTGTGTTAACAAGGATGACCGAACAAGCTGAGAAAGATAAAACTCGATACGATAAAAGTAAAGCTAAAGTTAAAAGATTCGAGAAGGGTGAATATGTCTTGTTAAAAGAACCCCCACGACTTGGTACCAAACTAAGCCAAAAATATGACGGACCTTTAGAAATTAGGAAGGTACAATCGGGGACAACGAAGCCTTATCACTTTTTAGAAGATTTCGTTTGACGTTCGACGCAGGCGACTGGCACGGAAGCTCCGCCCTCCTGGGACGTTGACCAATTAGGACATTGCAGTAACGAGATGGAAATATATGCTTTGACTATTTTTGTGGACGTCAGTCGCATCTCACTGTTTGTTCATTGTTGACGTTCGCTGTTTTCTCCGTGACTTTGACTACTGTTTACGAATACTCGCGCGTGTATACCGGACTTTTATTTTGTTTGTGTGATATCTAAAATTGACGATCGAAGAGCGAACAAATTTATTAGTCAAATTGCGGATGACCTGAGAATATTTGTAAGTATTAACATTTTAATGATATTTTAAGCATTATGTGTTTATAAGTCAGCCTAAAACCAGATAGATAAAGAGTCTGCAAAGTACTGGAATAGAAAGAAAAAAGATTAACGTGAACTACATAACACTTAATTCTAGTCGGTGAAAATTGTTTTAGATAGGTACTAATTATTATTGCACTAAACATAAAAACAGATTTATTCAGTGTTGTTCACGGTGACATTTTAATAATGTGTTTAACACAATTGTGTAAAAATGCCTGTTGTGCTGCTAAGTAGGGATGTTTTTAGAATTGATAATTATAATTGATTGCGTGAGTCGTCTGACACTGGTCTCATGTTTTAACATCTTAACTATTAAGCGTGTGTTATTTTAAAGTGATCTTTGTGGCCAATTCTAGTTTTTTTTTTTTTCAAACTTCCTTATATATCACGTCACACATACTTTTAAAAGGAACTAAAGCTTCATTTACGCTCTGTATGAAGTAAATCAGTGCATTTTCATTCATACTTTTGTTGGGATTTATGTTACCATACCAAACGAGTGATATGTTAAATAGAAAAAGTTATAGTTAAATAGATAGTTCGGCTATATTCTTGTTTAGGGTATACACATTATTTTAATAATAGTGTTTTGTTAGGTGTTCTTTTTTTCAAGAACATTTCATTTTTACGGTTATTATAATAACAGATCTACCTTTAAAAGAGTAATTAAATAAACGTGTTAATTTTAATTTAAAAAATGAAACAATAAATAGCAAAGTCGGCCGGTTTGGCCGGAGCTATAACAATAGAATTCCACTGCTATAGATAAAAAACTAGTCGGCTCACTTTTAACAAAAGAGTCATAAACCAGAGCTTTCGGGTACTTGTTTTCGCAAAGCGCATGTTAGTTATTATGACCAAATGATTTCAAATAAAATCATAAATACTGGATTGAAAAAAAAATATTTTGTTTGTTTTTGGTTAGGTCAAGTATTTTCATCAAAGTTAGCCACTGGTAGCCACCGCAAAATGTATTAATAAACAAGCTCGCGCTAATAAACATTTTTTTATTGGAGCAGATTAAAAAAAGTAATTGTTTTAATTTTTGAGAGAGAATTTTTTATAATCGTGTAGGTGATTTAGACCACGGAATAGCAATGTAGGTAATACATAGATGACCAAATTAGCAGAGAGTAGCGATAGTCTAGTAGGTTGGTATTACCCGTTATAACTTCAGTCTCGAGTTCGAACCCAACTTGTCTGATTCTTCGAAATCTATTTGTGATCACAGTCTTCGGTTGTTTTTGTAAACTTACTAGAATTTTATTACATATGGATTAATTGTTTAAACATTTTGTTTGCAGCGCTCTTACAGTAAGGCTGTGGATAAGACGATAGTAAGAGGATGGAAGACTAAATAACTGCCCGCGGGAAGCGACGACATGGTTACTTTGTCATCAACGAAGAAGACTGACAGCGGAGGCTGAGAACCTAAGAAGGCGACCCTTTTACTCCGACCTCCCTCGACTCCGACCCTTTTACTTGTTTGCTAGATGTTTTTAAAACTTTCTTGTAACAATTATTTTAACTTTCTATCATTAAATTGGGACGTTGATTCTGATGAGGATATTTAATATAATACTAGCATAATTCTTAGCAGTTTTATGATGTTTAAAAAAGTCATTCGTGGTACATTTTCTGCCCCCGGACGGTTCAAAGTAGTGTTATAAGTTCCACCGATAATCTTCTTATTAACCTCTAAAGATATAAATATGAGTATAATGCGAGCCATTGGAAAATTGGTTGGCATTGTTAATATAATATATACTATTACTATACATATACCTACTATAGTATTTTAACATTAACACACTAAACGGACGCCGGGTGTAGAATAAAAGCTACAAAAACTCTATGAGAAACCATAAAAAAACAGTAACATCTTATTATGAACCTTAAACTCATTGTCAAACAGTTCAGTTTTGCTCGCGACAGCTTATTGTTATCGTTAAAGTGTACTCAAGAACTGTAATGTAAAGCACAAAATGCAACTCTCTCTATCCTGCGCGCAAGCCATGCGTTAGAAAAGAATAGAAATATACCTTTTGTTTGTCTTTTTCGGATAGTTAGACCGACACTAAAATCATAAGTATTATTTTGGTTGTCAAACCATTGAAGTAGAATATCTAGTTGATACAAGGTATGTTTTTTTATTCGATTATAACCGTCTTTTGGCCCGGCAGTTAGAAAATGCATGCCCGACTTCCCTTTGGTTTTTTGTAAAACTCTGTTAAACATGAATTAAAAATAATTTAAATAAATATTATGGATTCAGTAAAATAGCTACCTACTATTACTAATACGAAGTGTAATTTTTGTATTGTTATAAGAATTTGTTTATTTGACGTAAGCCTAATAAATAACATTTATTGACTGGATAAAGGACCGTCATTAATTATGTAATTGTATTTTTCTTGAAACCTGTGATTTACGAACAAGCTATACCGCGGTTTGGCATTTGGCGCGACACGGCGCGTTGTCAAAAACTATGCGTCGATCACCGAGGGGCGAAAGGAGCCGCCAGATAACGGCGTTTTTTTTTGTGTATGTGTTATAATTACAAGCAATACGTTAAACACGAGTACGTTTTTTCAGTCATTCTTATAATTATAATCTTTATAGTTCTAGACAGCTTTTTTTTTCGTTTCTTAGTAAAATTTTTTTTTTCTAAGTATCATCATGGCTGTTAATAAATAATATTATATCACTTAATGTAGCTTCCGTTTTTAGGCACTTCAGTTTTAGTGCAAATGTTTTTTTTTTTTTGGTAGAGATCTTTGTAGTTAGCCTGAGCGCAGTGTTTGACTGCTTCATCGGACTTTTAGTACTAAATGTGTTACTATAGCAATACACCGAGAAATAACAGTTTTGTCTCGCCTCGCATTATAATCTGGTATGACAAGCACCGAAAAAACCCACCGTAGTCTTTACAACGAGCTCGTGGCTCGCTTGTCAATCACAACCAATGCAACGGTGTTATATATATTATATATATATGTGTTATATATATTTTATTTATTAATTAAATTTAATTAATTATAAAATTATTCATTTAATTTAATTAATAATAAAATTATTTAGGTATCTAATTTAATGAATAATAATTTAATTTAATTAATTATGAAACTATTATTTTTATTTATAATAATTAATAATTTAATTTAATTAATTATGTAATTATTATTTTAATTTAATTAATTATAATTAAATTTAATTAATAATTTTAAACAAAAAAAATACAAAAAAAATACCCTAATAAAATTATTAATATCAATTTATTATAAAAAAAATATTATTAATTAAATCCAGCAGAATCAACAACAAAATATAATACTACCATTGATCCAGATTTTTCAAGACATTTAAATAAAATAGAATCCCAAACATTATGTTTCCTACTTCAGTTATAATATCAGTTATAATACCATTACTAAAATTGAGCCTACTGATTAAGTTTATATTACATTATATTTGTTAATTTTTTGTTTTATTTATTATAACTTAAAACAAAATATATATTATAATTACTTCACTAATTAATCGAAAGGAACTTCGTTCCATCCGGGTGTCCCTTGACACCTCACAAGTTTTTTATTAATCTTATAAACTTAATTTTAATAAGATATATATAATATCCCTACTTGCAACTGACTGTAAGCTTCATTAGATGCTAGTGGTTGCTAATTGCACCGCCAAGATCGGTGGTCGATTTGGGTCATAATTTTGATAGCAAATGGTAACAAGAGTGAACCATTATATTGTTAGAACTACTCATTCAAGGTTTTTTATGAAAGATGAAAGATCGAGATTTACCAATTAATTAAATACCGGTTATTATTCAGTTTTACTTTAATCAAAATGAGTTATCTACCAAATAATTATTAAATTATTTCTTTAAATATTATTTCCACAATATATCCTACATCTTACTAACATAACATCATAGTAAATACAACTTATCAGTTAAACCGAGTTATTTGTCTAGTACGAGAACTTCGAAACTCAGAACCGACTGTAAAAAACAACACAACGCGACAAGCGCGGTGAATCTTTAATTATAAGTTATTTTTGTCATTTTCTGAACTATGCTAGAGGCATCAACACGTGAGCGTAATAACGGTAGCTCTCATTATGTTTATATTTTTAATAATCTTATAAATAAAAATATATTTTGAAGTATCTAATTTGTTTTATTTTGTTTATTCTTACTAAATACTTCTAAAAAAACATGCTGAAGTTCATGGAGCCAGTCGTTGACCGACCAGCATCGTCTCCTTGTTGCGCGTTTACTCCTTGTTACAAGTGTCCTAGGTGTAGACGCATACTTATAAAATATTGCTATCACAATTAAAGGCACAACTAAATTTACACTCCAGACTCCATTGAAAAGAATTCCTGCTACACACAGGGAAAGGTGGTAAGGTTCAGATACTGGGTTTATTGAGCTTAAAAACTCTAAACTGGAGTATAAACGGTGATTTTAGTAAGTAAATAGTATTAAAATACTATTTAGACATTTTAAGTTTACATCTAATTAGTATTTTAGTAGTAGTAAAATGCATTATGCATCCTACATAAATTAAGTTAAACAAAGCAACTAATAATAACTTTTAAAGGTAGGTATTGATGCAATTTTACTATAAAGTAAACAAAATATAAAAACCATAAAAATCCCGACTAGCTTTTAATAATAATTCATATTTTCTCAACCCAAATTACATTTAAACATAACATTATGCAACAAATTACATAAATAACAAAAAAAAACATAGTATCTATAATAATACTATAACATAATGATAATATCCTGTGACAACTTACACAAGGCAATCTAATACCAAAGTAAGCAGAGCTTGTTTTATGGTTACCAGAAAACTGATAAATATCCTCATATTATTATATTTCTAATACATTTTGCTGATAAAATACACCCAGGCACAGAAAAAATGATTGTGCTCATCAAAAAAAGAATTGTCCTAGGTGGGAATCAAACCCACAACCTACGGTCGCAGATCAGCCATTTATAAAAACAGATTTAGAAAACACACTCAACAGATGAAGTAAACAATCGTCAATTTCGTTTTAATCACCCATCGAAATAATAGAAAAATGTCGAAATCTGTCAAGACGTTTAAAAAAATAAATCTAGAAACTTATTATGAGACATGAGCAATAAACCTAACAGTTCCTTGATTTCCGAGTAAGAATAACGATAAATTACATACTTATGTGTAAACACATAACTGTCGGTAAAGCTAGCTTTTTTCGTTACTCAATTATTATTATTTTTGCAAATATACTGAAAATTGAATAAAAAAAATCATCTTTATATTCTAGCATTTATAGTTTACATAATCGACACCACATTTTTATGAAAATATGTGCATAAGAGAAACATAATGCGTAAGTCGTCAAAACATTCGTAGTATTTAGTGACGACAACAACGAACATTACATACGATATATTGTTTTACTCGTGCACAGTGTCAACTTTAACAATGACACTGGCAATTATAGGTACTATATTAAAACACAAATCAGAAATAAGGGGGCGTCGCCGCGTGTCGCTAGCGTTAGAAAGAGCGCAAGCGACGAAAACCGTTTCTCGACGGTAAGGTGATAAGGCGAAGATGTCCCCGATTGTACGCACAGTTTTGTCTTGTAGTATACAGCACTTGCCTGAAGATTAGGAGCTAATTTAACAGATTGCACATCTTGCGTAAATACGTGGCATTTTCCTTCTTTGGCTAAATATTTATCTGTCTCTTTTTCCTTTCTAGCTTTTTCTTTTCTTTCTCTATGTAGTGCTGTATCTGCGTCCGTAATATTACCTGCTTCATACATCACACCGATCTTTTTTCGGGTGATACGAGACTTAAATTAAGCTTTAAAAAGATGTTATCAAAAATCCTGCGACTAAGACATTCTACAGATTCCATTTCACATTTACTAGTAAACTCCTTGTAAAGCTGCCCCATGTTCTGAAATAACGGTTCTAATTATTGTTTTGACGTACTTGATCGACAGTAGTGTGATGGCATTTTAGGAAGACTATTAAGAAATTCTTATGCATAGACATGAGCGGCTGGCTTTTTTTTTAGATGGTTTTGTTTATGCGAATGTGGTGGCATGGCGCTGTTTGTTTTCTCAAGCCAATATCGTACAAACCAGTCCTTAATACCTAATGTTTGTAGAAACATCTTTTTGCATACTTGATGACGTATGTTTCCAATAGTGAGGAAATAAGCTAGAGTTTTAGATCTTGTTGACTCAGCATTTTTAGTAACTTTTTTGTCATTTGCTACAACATGACAACATACAAAAGTTTTTCTTTGTTTCCATGACATTGTTTTCCAAAATATTTTAAATAACTCCTTTCTTTTATCTTCAGCTATGTTATCACAACTTCTCAGTTTTGATTTCTTACAAAATGATGAAATACAAGTAGGTTTCATACTTCTTGCAGGCCTTAAGACATCATGATGGACTTTTTTTTTCATATGATTATTCGTGACTCGTCTATAGCCTAAATACGCCTCTCCTGTCATTCTTAAATTTTTATTTAAGTTTTTTTTCCACTTACCCGGTTCTTTATTAGCTTTATTTTGTCTTTTCCTATTGATTGATAAATCTCCGTGATACGTATCAGTTTTTTCTAATTCATCAGGTTGAGGGTTAGATGTCTCACCAAAAGTCAATTCATCAGGTCGGTTGTAAGACGTCTCACCAATAATGGCAACTTCATTACGTTGGGGACTTGATGTCTCACTACTGGAAATGTCATATTTAAATTGACTTGAGTTTTCAATAACTGTACTAGTTTCGGTCAATAATATTATGTTGCTCGTAGAGGAAATATCAGGCATAAGTTCATTCGTTGGAATGTCCATTACTGAAGTCCGCAAAATTAAATGAAGAATTCTCTATCATTTCTATAAATTTTAAGTTGTCAACATTAATTATGTTTGTGTCATTCTCCTTCTCCTTTATTTCGTCAATTTCTTCGTTATCTTGAAATAATACACCCTCTCTGCTCAATCTAATTGTATCAGCTTGTGCAAGTTTTTCGTCATCAAAGCTAGTAGGTTCAGCATTGATACTACCTACTGCTTGATGTAAGCCGCCCATTATAGTTACTTCAGTTGAATCAGAATTATTAGAATTAATTGATTTGGGGTAAAGTTTACTACATTTATTTATTGTTACCTGAGCCAGGTTTTCACAACTTTTCCTTTTTAAGATGTACATTTTTTGTGCCAATAACGCTTCCCGCCTTTTTTTTAATCGAGTAAAGTCGTGACTTTGACTTGAGTCTCCACGTCTTTCTCCTCCTTGTTCATGTTGCAAGCGGTATCATCAAGCTGCTCAGTCATTTTCATAAGCTGAAAAAAAAACTTTATTGTAATATTTACTTACCAAATATGAACGCATGCGCACAAACTCGTTTGGTAAAAAGTAATTTAAAAGATCATAATTGTACCCAAAATAATTCATAATATTCCTTTTTATTTATAAAAAGTAAGTTAATATAATAAAACCATAATAATATGCCTAAAGTCTGTTTAATACCGCTCAAGTGCCTTTAAAATGTTTATGGAACACAGCGTAAGTCAAAACAAAATAGTTATCAATACCGCCTAAGTCAATGAATACTACATTGAAAAATCGCCGATCTACTGAGGTTTAAAATACATCTAAAATAACAGTAATTACGCTCTAATATACTACAAAATAATGAACAATCGAGTTGGCTTACCTTTTTGGTCCATAAGAAGTATCTGTCTCTCTGATAAAACCTGAAAAAATAATAGAACGGTTAGTCAAAATAAACCTTATGCAGTAAAGACAAAGTTTATTTTCGATTGTTTTTTCCCGTAGAACATTCCAGAAAGACCTTCGCTACTCAAGGTCAAGTCGAAAATTGATTTTGTCGATTGATGTCGATACGAGGAATAACTATCTTAACCCAAACAGTTGTTTTTATTTATTTTGTTTTGCATTACAATATAGGTACGAGGTCGCCTTAATTCATACACGAAATTTATATTAAGTAAATTTATGGTCGTTTAAGTGGTATAAAGCAAAAATTTATATTTTTGCTTTAAATAGTAACATAATTATTATAATTTATTAATGACTGAGACGTTACACACAGAGTGTTACAAACAGTAGGTAATAGATTTTTTAACCTTCATTAAAAATTTGTTTCAGGTTTCCCAAAGTCACAAGCATGAAAGAGAAATGTATAGAGAGTGCGTCCTTGCGTTGTGGGAGGCCGGCCGGCAAGCTAAATCCTGATTCATCCACTGGTGGATAGATGAAAACTCGTGAAATCGACACTGCACTTCCTTTCTTCAAGTTTCACGGCAAAAAGTCCATTTAATTCACGAGAATCATGAGAATTTCAACATATGCGGAATATTAAAGACGAATTTTTACTATAAAACCCGAAGTTTTATTTATCTGTTTTCTTCTTTAATTACATGTATCTATATTAAATTTAAGACATCATATCATAAGTG
This sequence comes from Autographa gamma, assembly GCA_905146925.1. Classification (NCBI taxonomy): domain Eukaryota; kingdom Metazoa; phylum Arthropoda; class Insecta; order Lepidoptera; family Noctuidae; genus Autographa; species Autographa gamma. The sequence goes on from LR989880.1 coordinate 755,240, forward strand.
TGCACTCTGGGCCAAACTCACTATGAAACTTGGGCATGGCCCTTTACCTATCTGTCTGTCGGTCTTGTGTGTCTATTAATTAATGGTTTAAGAGGTACAGCGGTTTGTGTAACAAATAAATAAATGTACTCCCAACGAGTCGTATTTATCGTATGTGAACAAAAATCGGGTATCTATCGATATCGATAAAGAATTGAAATGTAATACGTGGTGTGTCCTTGGCCGAGTAGCATTAGAGTCACGCCATTGTCAACCGTATGTCTAAAGCAATTATGTTGATAATTGCGTATATTGATTATATATCGCCATCTATGGTCAAGTAGCAAAACTAACTCGTCAATCGAATTTAGTGTGACTGTAGATCGTAAATACGTATTGTTGCTAATGCAAAATTAACCTTATTTTTAGTATGTCAGTGTATTGACTTTCAAGCTCCAGGTGAGCGTCTGGTGGTCTTGAATAGATTAAATGAAACTACTTCTTGGCAATAAGACTGTATTATATAAGGTGTTTCCGAAATATCTGCCTCGGCTTTAATAGGAGGTAGTATTGTGTTTATAGATTACAATAGTAAAGATAAATTATTGATAATTTATCATTTTTTATTTCATGCAAAAATAAATATCGTATATAATCTCTCATTTCAGACCCATTTCCATCCTTCCTTACCTCTCCAAGGTACTCGAGCACATCGTTCACAGGCAAATCACTGGTTTTTTGACGTCAAATTCTCTCATCTCCCCTTTCCAATCTGGTTTCCGTTCTGGCCATAGTACTGTCACTGCTCTGTTGAAGGTGACTGATGATGTCCGCTGGGCAATGGAGAATAAGATGATGACGGTCCTTGTCTTGCTGGATTTCAGCAGCGCCTTCAACTCGGTAGACTTTGATGTGCTACTTGGCATCCTTAAATCTCTTAATTTCTCTTCCACATCCCTAGCCTGGTTAGATTCTTATCTTCGGGGTCGCTCGCAGTGTGTTCGCCTCGAAGAATCTTATTCTGAGTGGTGTGACCTCACGGCGGGTGTTCCCCAGGGTGGCGTTCTTTCTCCTCTTCTCTTCTCTATTTTCATCAACTCTGTAGCAGGAGTTATTTCCTCTAGCTTCCATTTTTATGCAGACGACTTGCAGCTTTATCGTCACTTTGGAGTGGCTGAAGCAGACTCTGCTATTGCAGCTATGAACAAAGACTTGGCATCCATTTGCGCTTGGGCTAATTCTTATGGCCTTAAAGCTAACCCTTCTAAGTCTCAAGCCATTATCATAGGCAGCAAGTCTATGCAGAGTCGGTTAAGCTTATCATCGATGGCGCGTCTGTACTTTGATGGCATCCCTATCACCTTCTCGGATACCGTAAAGGACCTGGGGATTGTAATGGATGCGAATCTTTCGTGGCGTCCTCAAGTTGCCCAAGTTAGCCGTAAAGTGCATTTTTCCTTTCATTCCCTTAAGTCTCTTCAACATTTCCTACCTCTACAAACTAAGATCTCTCTAGCCCAATCTGTAATCCAACCCATAATCGATTATGCTGATGCCAGCTATTTAGATGCTACCGAGGAGCTCCTTAATAAACTTGAGCGCTTGCAAAATTTATGCATTCGTTTCATATTCGGCCTACGCAAATATGACCACGTATCTCACCTTCGCAAGCAGCTCAAGTGGCTCCCAATCCGTCTTCACCGGAACACTCGCATTTTATGCCTCCTCTTTAATGTCCTACATAACCCTACGTATCCCTCTTATCTGCGTTAACGCTTTACTTTCACCCGTCCTCCTAATAACCCTACGTATCCCTCTTATCTGCGTTAACGCTTTACTTTCACCCGTCCTCCTAATATCCCTTGCAGAACGCAAATAAAATCCTTGTTACACTTCCAATCCCACTCCACTGACTTCTATTCCTACTCCTTTACCGTTCACGCGGTAAGACTTTGGAACTCGCTTCCGCCTAACATCCGTGATTCTAAATCTCTTCACATATTTAAAAAACGCATTAAAGAGCACTATCTTTCTTTTTTGTGATTGAGTTATTATATATATATATATATTTAGTTTATAATATGTAGTATTTGTGTATATGTATGTATTTATATGTTTGTTTTATTATTTGTAGCTTTATAAATTGAGTCGCACACTTTGACTGCCAATATTGACGACTTCTCCTTTCGCGGGTCTGCTGGCAGAAATTTCTTGAAGAAATAAGCAGCACCTTTGTACATAATTTTTAAATACGAAATATTCCTGTGTTGTGTGTACATAAATTATTAAATAAATAAAAATATCGTATAAATTTGAATTGACTTATTAGTATAAAACCATCCCGTATCATAAGCTGTTGCCGCACCGCACCGAATTCGTTCATGCGCTGTTGCCATTCCTATCAAAGCATGCCGCCGTACGCGCCGGCCGGCGCCGCTCAGTCTACAAAGCCCTGCCCCGTGCGCCCCCACCCTCACCCGCTACCCCGCTCGTCGCACGCGCCTAGCGACCGCCGGTCGCCAGTCGCCTCCCGCGCGTTCCGGAAGTTAGTTTAGTGGTTAGCGACAAGGATTTCGCGCGCGCTTTGATTAAAAAACCCTCCCAGACGACGGTATTCCAATCAAGGCTATCTTGAAATGGTATCGTGCTACCGCGAGTGTAACTCCATAACTGCGCACGCGGTAAACTTATACAAGCAGAGGTTTGGTGTGCGAGTGAGTCATCATACCATTCTGGATGCCGTGTACAGGTTTAGAGAATACGGCCGCTTTGACCTCCAGTTGACGCAGGCAGGCCTTCATACTCGGCCGAACTCGAAGAGAAAGTGTTAGACTTCTTCCGGCGTCATCCTCTTGCGAGCACCAGGGATGCTGCTCGAGTCTTCGACGTGAGCGACAATTACGTGTGGCGACTTTTAAATCGTGAAGGGCTCCATCCTTACCACTTCACAAGAGTCAAGAACGCCGTAACATTATGTGGACTGACGAGATCAAACGCGCATGTAGGCAAGTGAAAAGTGAATCGGACACATTAACTAAAGTGAAGAGACATGTGTGCAACGCGAAGGCGGACTTGTGTAACAGTTTTGTAGATAAGTAGGTAGGAAGTGTGTAAATAACTGTAAATACGGTGCAGTTGTTGTAAATAAAATGATTAACTTTTAAACACGCCAAGTTACTGTAACTTATCATTATTCGATATTAATCTAACTAAAGTACGCGCCAAATAAGCGTACTTTAGTTAGATTAATATCGAATTACAACTGCACCGTATTTACAGTTATTTACTCACTCCCTACCTACTTATCTACAAAACTGTTACGCGTACTATACCTATTACACTAACTTGTCAGTCCAAAGCATGTTTCAAGTGTGATGGGAAGTTTATCATCTTATTTACCTACGTCAGTTTTTTTGAAGAATGCGGTTGCTGGTAAGTAGTTGTACTTTTAGAACACTTGTACTTGCGTATTATTGCGTACCTAGAAGATTTTGTAAGACAGCTGATTACGTTTCTCATTCATAGAAAAGATTGATAGAGATAGCAGTTGTTTTCATTGACGAACCGTCACATTGCGCATAATTTGTGAAACACGTTATGCAGAATAGAGTTAATGTTCATTTAACTATTTTAATCTCTAAAATTTTATTGACTGTTCGGGGGTACGAAATTTCTTCACTATTGTAATCTATAAACACAATACTACCTCCTATTAAATCCGAGGCAGATATTTCGGAAGCACCTTATATACAGCGTGAATATTAAGTCGTTGTTTTCCCGAAGCGAAATGAGTTTGTATCGGTCATACAATTGATTAATATATATAAAAAAAATTAGACTCAATAAATGGCGGATTAACAATTGTTATAAACAAAACTCGAAGGTGACTTGAACCAGTAGTAATACATCGCGCTATACCTACGCGCGCGGGCGCGCGGTTAGCCCGAACGCCGCGCGGTCGTTGCACTCCGCGTGTAAATCAGCTGATCGCTACTCGTGATTTAATAAAACACAAAACCAATAAGTAATTCAAATTTTCGCTTCAAACTTTTACGGGCTTAGGATCGTCATAAATACTTAAAAAATCAAAATAGGTATCTTTAAAAAAAGTCGGAATTTGATAATTAAGTATTTAAGGCGTAGGTATTTAAAAATGGAATCAACTTATTTACAATGATTTTAATTACCTAACCTACTTTAAATGTTTATTTACAAAGTACGAGTTCTTACACTTAACGGTAGCGGAGTAATTGTTCGAAATGTAAACCACTACGTTCAATGCACAAACGAGCACGTTTTAACTGATTGTCTTTCAGTTTCATTAAAGTGTCTCTGTCACGTCTCACGATATTAAAAGCGTCCACTATCGCACTTATCAAAGAGTCGCGTGTTTGGTGTTCCTCACGATACACCAAGTTCTTGAGCTCAGACCACAAATAAAAGTCCAAGGGAGTCAAGGCCGGGCTCCTCGGTGGCCAAGGGTGTGGCCCGCCACGAAAAAAAAATGATAAGGATGCAGTCCTTCTGTGTTGAGCACTTTCATCGCACATTCATCACTTGACGTCATCGACGTTCGCGCACAGAACACTAACTAATAAGTAATAGGTCGTAGGTACTAAGCCGTAGGCACAGAGCGCAACATTTGGCGGCATTCTATTGTGTTTCGGCGCTTGCCGCGTGCATGCAAGCTAATTTATACCGTATCACCATGACCGAGAGCTTATTTTGCTCTGAACATTTATTATTGATTCTTTCTTTGTAAGTTTGCCGACAACACGTGGCGGCGGCGTGTGCGTTTCGTGTTACCTATTGATTATCGCTCTTTCGAGTTTATGAATACTTTTTTAATAATTTGAAAAAAAAAAACATTATGTTTTTTAAGTTAAACTTTGTATTTCGATACCTAGTACTACTGATGGGTAATCGTCCTGCCGCGGGAAAACAACCATTCAATTTTCACGGTGTATAGGATAACTGGATACAAGGAAGAACCGTTAGTGTGCGCGCGCGCGTTAGAGGGGTCCGCGAGTGAGTGGCGCGGCGCTATCCCACCGCTGTGATCGCGGCTGGTGGGGCGAGCAAGTTATGTCGCTGCCGCGCTGTGTGGGCCCGATGTGACGTCAGGAACATATTCCCCCGGGTTGAAGGAATACTTCAAGATGATGTTGATGATGATGAAGAGACCGATAGAGGGCATATGTTGTTGTATGCACGAGTTATGGTGCCCTTCTTCGTCAGGATGTCGGCGACTCGACAACGTCCGTCAGAACCAGCCTTCACTGCTACCACTCTGCCCAGCAGCCATAGAAGTGGAGGAAGATTGGCGTCTTTTACTAAGACCATGGTGCCAGTTTTCAGGTCTTGCCCAGCTGTCTGCCATTTGGTTTTCTGCTGCAGGAGAGACACATACTCATTAGAGAAGCGTTGCCAAAAATGTTGCCGCAGTTTCTCTACGCGATCGAAACGCTGTAGCCGCTGGATGTTGACGTCGGTGATCTGAGGGCGAGGGAATGACGTGAGTGATCGTCCGATGAGGAATAAGGAAGGAGAAAGATAAGAAAGGTCAGATGGATCAGTGGATAGAGGCGTTATAGGTCATGAATCAGACACGTTGAGAGCTCTTCATACGTTAAATGAGTTAGGCCCATGACTCTACGCAATAAATGTTTGGTGGATTTTACTGCACTTTCCCATAAGCATGTAAGCGGGTATGAATTTAAACTCTATGCCTTTGTTTGCAAGATCAGACTCAATACTGTTGGATGAAACCTTTAAGAAGCGTGAAAACTCATTGAAAGCTCCCACGAATGTAGTGCCGTTGTCGGAGTACACGCGTTGAGGCCTTCCCCGACGACTAATAAATCGGCTGAAAGCCGCTAGAAAAGCCACCTTCGTGAGGTCGGAAACCAGCTCCAGATGAACGGCTCTGATTGCAAAGCACACAAAAACACATATGTAAGACTTTAGCAATTTACATCATCTACCCCTACGGTCGGCTATCAGCACTGGCCCGGCATAATCAACCCCTGTATTCAAAAAAGGGTACTCAAGATGAGTCCTATCTGTTGGTAGGTTGCCCATGACGACCTGAACAGGCTGAGCCTTAAAGCGACTGCAGCGAACACAGTTACGCACTACGTGCTTGGCTAAGTTCCTGCCTGCCAAAGGCCAATAGGTGAATCTCATGTGCGCTGAAAGTAATTGAGGCCCTGCATGAAAGAGTGCTTTGTGCTCTTTTTCGAATAAAATTTTGGTTACGTAATGTTTACTACACAATAGGATAGGATGCATAACATCATAACTATAGTTAGAGTTATTAAGACGTCCACCTACGCGTATTAAGTTATCTGAATCAATGAAAGGAGAAAGACTTATTAGTCTGTTCTTTTTATTTAAAGCCTGATTTGTTTTGAGACATGTATATTCCTCAGGGAACATTTCCTGGTGAGAAATCTGTAATATAAGATTCTTTGATGATTTTAATTCTGTTAGTGTTAGGTAAGATATGTTTTTGTTATTCTGTGTTTTACAATTAAATATAAATCTTTGTATATATGCTACAATTCTGACAAGTGATGTAAATGATGATTTTTTGTGAATTAAATTTGAAATTATATTATTATTATTTTGTTTAAGTATTAAGTATTATGTAAACATGTTTCAGGTAACGACTGATGAATTTATGTATTAGGTGAAATAGGAAATTGTTTTTGTGTTTGATTGAGAAAATCGGGACCCGACCACCAAAGAGTGGACGAGCTGATACAATCAGCCTTCACCCCCCGAGAAGTGAGATCAGCCGGGTTATAAATAAAATAATGCATGATCCCAAGCCGACCGAGGTGTTATTGGATTTTACTATGCAATTCTCAGCAGTTGGTCAGAATTTGGACTTGGCTTGGTGGCAATAGGCTCGCCCCCTATTACATGGGTCCCAAACATACCGGCGAACTGTGGGTGTACATTGGTACACATCTGCCTAACCCTTCGGGGATACAGGCGTGATGGTATGTTATGTTAGATCAATAATGTTAAATGAACTAAAAGTAATTCTTCAGATGAATCAAATACCTCCAAAGGACAATGGCAGGTCTCCATACTAAGAATTGTCTGGGATCAAATTGAAGCGTCCCGTTATGAAAAATATGTTAAAAGATTTGGCGTTAGCTCCAGAATCTATAAATGAGAATATTTTCATTTGGGAAAGCCGGAAAAAAAAGATTTCGGTGTTCGAATTTTATTATTTAGGTTATGAATTAACGTCAATAATTATATCTTTAAAACATAACGCAGATCGAAATTAAGTCCTAAAGAAATGATAATGTGGTGTGGTCTAAGTGAGAATAAGAGTATTTACGGATAAATGAAGAAAACCTAAATAAATTCTTACACTCGGTGTAGAGTAGTACTTTTTTTTTTTAATGCAGACAACATCACATACATTGCTCTGAACACAAAGTAAGTAGCTGAAGCACTCGTGTTATGGAATTCAGAAACAACGAAGGTACAGTCAGCAACAAAAGTCCATGAACAGATACTAATTTACAAAACACCTGAACACTAAAACGGACCAAAAATCACTTACCAAAGTAGAGTACAGAATAAGGCTATCATCTCAATGTTGCAAAAACGCTAAGCATTATTATGCTATAAGTCGCTGTTTAACATTGTTACAGCAAATCGTTTAACTTTGATTTCGCCACAAGTCCCTAAACATATTATGCGTGAGTTTTATAACTTATTTTTGCATGAGTTATTGAATCTCACAATTGAATACAAGATAATAGTATACACCATTACTTGTTTAACTTTGTTCTGATTTATTTTCATAATTAAAGAGTCTTATTCATACGAATTTTGGGGTATACGTTGTTATTTTATAGAACGCCTATAAATTGGTGATGTTAGTTTGAGCTGATCTTATACAATTGCATAATATCAATATTATAATTAACTTTTCATTGACATTAATATCTATAAATAGCAAAACATGGAAACCATTAGTAGAGCTCATCAGTATTATAAGTTTTTTTTTTATTTTATTTTATTTCGGGATTACAAACAGTAGCATAATCTTATGACTAACAATTGTTTATACAGAAAAATGTACTTATTACACTACCAACATCGTAATCCACCTATTACTAGAATAATTAATAAGTTATTATTAATTATTCTAGTAATATATTAATAAGTTATTCTATTAAAGCATCAAAATCGTGTGTGCCCTCCATTAGCATCGATGACCGCTTGGAGACGTTCACGCATCGAATTCACCATATTGTGGCATGTCTCTCGTCCCCTGAAGTCTTCCCAGATGCTTAATGCGTGATTTTTTATATTTTCCTTTGTTCGGGGAGTATCAGGATCCCAGGATTGGACCATCAGACCCCACAGGTTTTCTATGGGATTGAGATCTGGGCTCTTGGGTGGGAAAGGAATCTCAATAATTTGCGCCTGATTATCATTAAACCAAACTCTGCAAACACGAGCTTTATGAATGGAGCAATTATCGTGAATGAATTTCAGAGGTCTCACATCAGGAAGCATGATTTGCGCTGTAGGTAGCAAAACGTCATTTAAAATCTCTATATATCCCTTGCTGTTTAAACGTCCTCCTATATCGATTAGCTCTCCAGGGCCACTAGAGCACATCCATCCCCAGAAACCCACAGATATTCGGCCGCTAGATCTGTTTTCTATAACGTTGTTTTCTTCGTAACGTGTGTTATTTATTCTCCAAAGTCGGATACGTCCCTGCTCAGATGATCTGAATGTTTTTTCATCCGAAAAGATCACATTCGAAAAATCATAATTTATATATCTTTCAGCAAATTCTAGTCGTTGCAGTTTGTGGCGTGGGGATAATTTCATTTTTCTTGCGGGTGATCTATGATGAATACCTGCTTCGTGAAGACGCCGTCTCACAGTATTCATAGACACATTATTTGCTAAGGCTATTTCACTCGTCCTTGTAAAGCCGTTTTGTCTGACACGTCTTATGATATTATCATCCTGTTGCCGTGACGTTTTTCTAGGTCTGCCGGTTTTTTTTTTTTCGTTAACATTCCCAGTGTCAGCCCAACGTCGAAGCCATAAGTATACCGTGTTACGCTAAAATATATAAAAAAACGATAAGTAAGGCCCTATAGGTATTAAAATAAAAATACAAATAAAAAATTATTAAAATCGGTCGAGCCGTTCCGGAGGAGTGCGACCACTAACACTGTGACACAAGATTTATATAGATATGCGAGTATACTAATTATTATTTATTTATTTAAAAACTATGGAAGACTTACAGCTAAATTTATAATAATAATAATATTCCGGGACATCTCACACACGGTTGTCTGATCCCAAGCTAAGCAGAGCTTGTGTTATGGTAACCAGACAACTGATAAACATACTTATATATTTCTAAATACATACATATTATAGATATATTACACCCAGACACCGAAAAAATGATCGTGCTCATCACACAAACATCTGTGCCGGGTGGGAATCGAACCCACGACCTCCGGTATAGCAGTCAGGATCACTAACCACTAGACCAACAGGCCCGTCAACTACAAAACAAATACAATGGTAATTAATAACAGTATGATTATCTGACAGCCAATTACAAGTCTTCACGCATAGAGCTTGTTTAGCAAAAATGTACTGTGGAACAAAATATACACTCTGTCAAACAATGCCAAAAGAGAAGAACATAAAAAATATGTAGGTAGATCGTCACCTAAAAAAATAATACAAACTAATATAATCACTACAGACTTCTTATGACAACCAAGATGTTAGAAATTCCATTGGAAAAAAGATAATTATCTAATTATTAATTGTGTATTATAACTATAACACCAAATCATAGATATTTATGTAGTCCGTCTCAATAAAATTGTTTATTTATAAGTTAAAAATAAATCAGAAACGACCATTGTAAACAAAACAACTTTTAACATGTGACAAGCAACAAATGATTTCAATTATGACGAGCACAAGACTTACCGAAACTCCTAGATCTAAAGCAATTTCTGTAATTGTATAACCTTGTTCTTTTAACAAAACAATCCTATGGCGTTCATGTTCTCCAATATGTGCGTTATAATTATAAGGCATTATGGATCGAGTTATCTATTCTCTTGAACTATTACAATAATATAGATAAGCGATTAAATACAATTATTATAATCTGTTTTATGAGAACACGATCGATTAACTCGGTAGGACTAGATAGTCAAGTAACATAGAAAACTACCCTACTTATTATATTTCTCTATGATAGAAAACAATAAATATTTTGACTTTGACAAATAATTGAAGGAAAGAAAATATTTTTCTTAAAAAAAAAAAAAACAAGATCGCATGTACACATAATTATTATCGTAAACTCGTACTTTTTATATATGTCGCAGACAAATAGTTTTTAATTTCAATGTTATTATTATAAATATTAATATTACATATATTTTTTACAAATATTTTTATATTTGATTGATACTCTGAACTGTTGTGTTTATTCGGAAATGTTTTTATAATATAATGAAAAATGCAGTGCGCTGCGCTTCGCCAGATGAGAGCCTTGAAGCAAACGGTTATGGGTTTAACGACTAGAAACACAGGAAATTAGCAATGTTCAGCGACTTTTGTATCTTTTGTGATCATATAATTTTGTCGCTAATAACGTTTAGCAATTAATGGTTTAACCGAGTTCAGCTACTTTTGTAGTTATGTTATGACAATTAGTTTTGTAGTTTACCTTAATCAATAATTTATGGTAAATAATAATGATTAGGAAATATTGGAAACAGATTATGTTCAACGATTTCTGTTGCTGACTGTACCACAAACACCCAGACCTGGGACAATGTAGAAATGTGGGTTTCTACATTAACCCGTCCGGGGATCGAACCCCGGACCTCAGAGCTAGCGATACCTTGAAACCGATGCGTACGCCACTCGACCACTAAGGTCGTCAAGTAGTACTCAATTATTGTATGTTTAAGAAAGCTGAACGCGTATTTAAAAAATGCACTCGTCCCGTAAACAATAAAACTATGTTAGGGCAAATAAAAACACATTTTATTAAACATAATTATTTATTTCATTCCTCATCTCATTACACATAAAATGCGCGTGCGACGATGATCTCTATCGTAATCTGCCATAGATATTATTATGGGTTTACAACAAAAATCCAATTCACTATATAGGCACAATCGAAGCAAAGTAAGATTAGCTTATGCTCACGCAAAAGCAATATCGGAGTCCTAAGGGCACGCACTAGTCACACAAGGCAGTATCAATCAGCCCATAAACAGTCCAGGTAGGGTAAAAATAAATAGAAAGCCAAATATAAACATAAAACACAACCGAGATGGTAAACACGGAAGGATTCTGTAGCATAGAGAAATATAATAAGTAGGGTAGTTCTGTAGCGTCTTCATTTGACAGACAACCACAGATAACATTCACTGTACAAGACAAAACTAGTGCTGCACTTTTGAATTCGTTTTTCTTGAGAATCGTTACGACACTGAAACGATCCTCTGATATTTTGATCCATTATTAATTGGATTTAAAAGTAGGAGCATTTTTTCAAATATATCATTGATTAAAGACGAAAGAATAGATAATTTCAATAATATGTTAAAAACAAAACGAACTTTACACGGGTCGATCGATTGGTCGATGGTATCGATCATTCGTTTAATTACACAGACTCACACCACTATTTTAATGATAACATGTCGAATATAGGTACCTAATTCGAACATCATTTTATGAGCTTTTAAAAACATAAAAATAACTCCGGCTTTTACAAGAAGGAATGAATAATTGAAAAATCGTAAAAAAATTAATTAAATTTGATTAACATTTACGAAATCTATGGACGCCAAAAAAAGTTCAGACCAAATTCTGCCATTGTTCTTTGTAGACTCGGTTGCTGGTAACCACGGAACAGAAAAAACAGGTGGAAGTGCTAAGTAGGCGTGGCACGCGTGTCATAATTATGCGTTGTTACGCATAGCTTGCGCTGAACCGATCCCAGTGGCGTCTGTCATCGCGTAGAGTTGCTCGTCTCGTGACAAATCAATATTTACCTAGCTATGCCGTATTGTTCCGTTTTAGCGTGCAAAAATGATAGTAGGAGAAGAAACCTTACAAATGGAGGTATTTCGTATCATCGGTAAGTACGATTTTTATTGTTTTCTAATAAAAATCTTATTTTCTTCCAATTTACAAAAATTTAATAGAACGGTTAGTCAAAATAAACCTTATGCAGTGAAGACAAAGTTTATTTTCGATTATTTTTTTCCATAGAACATTCTAGAAAGACCTTCGCTACTCAATGTAGTGATGTGGTCAAGTCGAAAATTGATTTTGTCGATTGATGTCGATACGAGGAATAACTATCTTAACCCAAACAGTTATTTTATTTATTTCGTTTTGCATTACAATATAGGTACGAGGGCGCCTTAATTCATACACAAAATTTATATTAAGTAAATTTATGGTCGTTTATGTGGTATAAAGTAAAAATTTAATCAATGTTTTAAATAGTAACATAATTATTATAACTTATTAATGACTGAGACGTAACACACAGAGTGTTACAAACAGTAGGTAATAGATTTTTAACCTTCATTAAAAATTTGTTTCAGGTTTCCCAAAGTCACAAGCATGAGAGAGAAATGGATAGAGAGTGCATCCTTGCGTTGTGGGAGGCCGGCCGGCAAGCTAAATCCTGATTCATCCACCGGTGGATAGATGAAAACTCGTGAAATCGACACTGTACTTCCTTTCTTCAAGTTTCACGGCAAAAAGTCCATTTAATTCACGAGAATCATGAGAATTTTAACATATGCGGAATATTAAAGACGATTTTTTACTATAAAACCCGAAGTTTTATTTATCTGATTCCTTCTTTAATTACATGTTGACAATCTGTATTAAATTTAAGACATCATATCATAAGTGTGCACTCTGGGCCAAACTCACTATGAAACTTGTGCATGGCCCTTTACCTATCTGTCTGTCTGTCTTGTGTGTCTATTAATTAATGGTTTAAAAGGTACAGCGGTTTGTGTAACAAATAAATAAATGTACTCCCAACGAGTCGTATTTATCGTATTTGAACAAAAATCGGGTATCTGTCGATATCGATAAAGAATTTAAATGTAATACGTGGTGTGTCCTTGGCCGAATAGTTTTAGAGTCACGCCATTGTCAACCGTATGTCGAAAGCAATTATGTTGATAATTGCTTATATTGATTATATATCGCCATCTTTGGTCGAGTAGCAAAACTAACTCGTCAATCGAATTAAGTGCGACTGTAGGCCGTAAATACGTATTGTTGCTTAAGCAAAATGAACCTTATTTTTAGAAAGTCAGGGTTTATTTTTTTTCTGTGATGTAGGCTAATTTTGTCTGAATTTAAAACTACCAATCATAGGGATTATTTCGTTGTAGTGAATATGTTATTATCGGATTATTTGTGTGAGTTTGGCGACAGCGGTTCCCATAGTAATTTTGTCGTATTGCACTTCCACTTGTTTTTTCTGTTCCGTGCTGGTAACAGATTTCTACAGATTTTTTTGTAATGTGGGGGTATGGCATTCTTATCACATAGGTTAATCAAATCTTTAAGCAATGCGTTAAAAATAGTTAACAAATGAGAATATGCATGTGGAAGTTCATCAGAATTCACGATATTGACATTATTCGTTTTACGTGTGCACGTTGAAGTACGATTTATCGTATCTAATCCTAAATATTCATTGCTTTTGAAATCATATTTAAATAGTAGTTTATTTGGTGCAGTGGGACTTGTTTTGATTTCTTTAATTTGTGCGATCGATGTTTGTTTGTGGTTACGTGAGATTTAAAGGTGTAAAAGTCATTTTATAATAATAAGAACGTCTAGTCCCTATGCAGATTAGTGCATTTCTTTCTAAATTTAACCTTCTCAATCCTTTCCAGTCAGGTTTTAGACCTGGACATAGCACTACCACAGTTCTGGTTCAAATTACGGATGACATTAGATCAGGCATGGAAATCGGCAATCTAACGGTACTTGCATTGTTGGATTTCAGTAATGCCTTTAATACTGTTGATTTCGATATTTTGCTTGGCATATTGTGCTTCCTCAACATATCTCCACCGGTAATTCAATGGTTTCACAGTTACTTACACGGTCGGCGGCAACGTATTCGCCTCGATGACTCATTTTCCGATTGGAGTAATATTAGTGCCGTCGTTTCTCAAGGTGGCGTTCTTTCTACTTTACTCTTCGCAGTTTTTATAAATTCAATCTCTAATGGACTTCTTTCTTCCTACCACTTGTATGCAGATGATCTTCAAATATCGCCTCTTGCAAAACTACCTGATGCAATCGACATTTTGAACCAGGACCTGTGCCGTATTTCTCAGTGGAGCATGAGATACGGCCTTACTATAAATCCCATTAAGACACAGGTTCTTGTTGTTGGCAGCTCTAGGACGATCGCAAAGATTGACTGGACATTGCTTCCTCAAGTTTCTTTCAACAACAGCTTTATTCCTTTTAGTGAAAACGTCAGAAACTTGGGGATCGTGATCGACAGGAACTTTTCCTGGTCTGTCCAGGTTCAAGAAACTTGCCGGAAGCTGTACGCATCGGCTGGATCTCTGAGGAGACTTCGCAACTTTCTCCCCACTACCAGCAAAATAGCGCTAGCACAATCCCTTCTTCTTTCCATCCTTGATTATGCTGATGCCAGCTATCTCGACATCAACGAAGAACTACTTGATAAGCTTGAGCGTCTCCAAAATTTTTGTATTCGGTTCATATTTGGTCTTCGCAAGTATGACCACGTCTCAGAATACCGCACTAAGCTTGAGTGGTTACCCATCCGGCTTCGCCGGAATACTCATATCCTTTCTCTTCTCTACAACGTTCTGTTTCTTCCTTCAACTCCTTCTTATTTAAAAAATCGTTTTGAGTTTCTGAGGGACTCACACTCCCGGTCCCTGAGGTCATCTGAGAGCCTAGAATTGAAAGTCCCAATGCACTCCACAAAATTCTTTGACCAGTCTTTTGCTGTTCAAGCAGCACGTTTGAGGAATGCATAGCTATACGTCGTGAGCAGAGCTTACGTAAATTTAAAAAAGCTGTTAAGGCACATTATTTACTCTCCATTTAAGCTCTTTTTTGTTTCGTTCTTGCTTTTCTTTCTGTTTTTATGTCATATGTCTATATCTGTATCAATATATGTATGTCACGCAATCTTCTGTAAACTTAAGAATAATTTTAGTTGTTTTTATGTCTATTATTGTTTACATTCTTGTTTTGTTTTTCTTTCAAACACATATCTTTGAAAGGTTGCCTGGAAGAGATTGCCAGGTGCAATAAGGCCGCCTTTTGTACATGTTTTTCTTTTATATTTTTTATTGTATTGTAAAATTTGCTATGTATAATAAAGAAATAAAATAATAATAAAAAATAATAATAATATCTAATAATAATAATTCATTTAATGCAGAAAAATCCATATATGTTTACAATACAATTGTTAGTAGCACTACTTAGTAAGTATGTTAGTAATTACACGATGTTTTAGAGTCTAATACATGAAGGTGACTCAAAAAGTGCACAATAGGACAATCCAGTTTCTGAGCAATGACACACAAGAGACTGTTAGAACTGGCACGCACTCTGTATAAGAATGACGCTGCACGCTTGCGAATAATTGCAGCGAAGCAATCAGTGTGCGCGTCACCAAACATACCTGACGCACTACAGAAGCGTGGCAGCCCCAACAGCATCCTGAATGCTGACGGATTTCAGAGTATAACATGTCCAAAGGCTACACGAGTAAAAAGTTTTACAGTAGGCTTTAAAAAATGTCACTTTGACTGCACTTGAACAGCGTGAAAACCTTCGGACCAACATGTTACACCTCACCGCCAGTGCTCTCCGTTCCCTGTCAATATCTAGATTGTCCTTTAAGTCGTCAGTCACAATATGTCCCAAATATTTGAACTGATGTACACGGTTCAAGATACCACCATTTAAAGTGACAGCCGGGTATTTTACTGCGCCCTTGTTAGCGGGTTTGAGTCTTTTCTTTTATTAAAATCTTGAGTTCAAGTTTAAATTTTGAGTTCATGATTAATTTTTACAGTTGGTCAGGCGATTACAATGTTTTATTTTACTTCTCTATGCAGGCATGCATTGAGTTCACTTCTACGTTAAATACACGCGACACCTACTTATGTTACAATTTGTATTAAAAATTTGGAATATGGTCTTACATACTCTAATAGCGGCGTTTTACCTGAAATAAAACGCATATTAAAATACTTACCTAATTCGAGGCTTATAATATGAGATAGGCACTTCCGTTTCCCGTAGTCTTCACCTTTTTAGTACTCTTTTTACACTATAGAGGGCGTGTTTCCGGTGTCTCAATAGGCAGTGGTGGGTAGCATCATTTGAAACTCATTGGCTTCTGTTCTTTTCACCAGGCAGAGTTATAAACTAAGCCTCGAATTAGGTAAGTATTTTAATATGCGTTTTATTTCAGGTAAAACGCCGCTATTAAAAGTACTTGACCGTAATTCGAGGCTTATAATATGAGATGTGTCTGTTATCGCCTGGTGAGACATGGAAACACCGAAAGATAGATACGCCAATGTGACATAAATTGAATAACAAATAAATTATAAGATGACTTAACTAGCAAAAGAAACAACTTGATTTATTTCCTGTATTTAATATTTATTCAAAATAATACACATAGGTTATTTGTACTTCAAACAGTGTACATACTAATAGTACTTTTTTAACATTATATAAATGTAAATCATCTTTGAAAGAAAATCTAAACTTAATACATAACCATATTATTATAAAAATTACATAACTATAACAATCATATTAACTAATAAGTTTGATTAAATCACATCAGATGGTTTCAATCAGATTATTGAGATGATTCAGATTTGAGATGTATGTAGCTAAGTATATAAATTATATATTACAACTTAACACACTGTGAATAAAATGACAGAAACTTATTTTAATTAATAGGTTGAAAAAGTCTAGTAATTTGTGTAGAATCACTAGTATTCATAGGTATGATTTCTCGCTTATAATATTTCTGAAAGGTATTAGCTGAGCGCCAATTTCCGCGAGACAATATCTCATCAAGAGGATAATTTAACCAATTCTTGGAGGCCACTGCAGACCTTGTGCTACCAGGGGTAAAATTAATATTAGCATCTTTGAATAAGTGCCTTAACCAACCCGCTATGACTGCCCTAGACGCAGCTTTAGGGAGACCCCTGACCGTTATGAATAAGTTAGTTGATTTAGCTGCGTCTCTTCTCTCTTTTAACAATGATATGGTACGATTTATCCAAAAAACTGGGTCTAGTTGTTGATTGTTTTTATTTACCATTAACTTCCAACCAGATTGCTGGTAGTCTCTTTTATCGGTTTTTGAACCGAATTCTGGCCAAAAAATAATAGAATCATTTGATTTAACGCAATGCCTCAGGTCAACCTTGAGTAAAGTTAAATCATGCACTCTGCGCCCAGAACACAATAACAACAGAATAGCAGTATGTCGAGAAATTTGATAACAATTATTTATATCTATTGAATAACTCAACAGATATTTAACTAAAACATCTGTATCCCAAATTGGTGATTTCATAGATCTAGGATTCTTTAATGAGATTGATTTTAAAATATGCCTGACTAAAACATGTGAACTGAGTTGACTAGACATATCGGCAGAACAAAGGGTGGAAACGACAGATTTGTGTAAAAGAATCGTGTTATATGATAAACCATGAAATAAGTGCAAATCGGCCAAAAACTGTGCCAATTGAGATCCATTAGGTTTTTTAAAGTTCACGTTATTCCGTTTAGCCCACGACAGCCATCGCTCCCACGCAACTTTATACGTCTTAAGCGTGGACGATCTCCAAGATCCTTTTAATAAAGTTATCTGATTACCAGTCCAATCGTTTAAGTCCTCTGTCCACCCCCACATTTCCATACCTCGAGAGTTAGGTCTTGTACGTTCGGTGGAGGGAGACCGGTCGACGTGTCTATTAGATTCTGGGGTAAGTTTTTCAGAGTTAGCGGGGCCGCTAAGGCTCTTGTTTTGAGATCGGCCCGCCAAAACACTTTCTGCCAGCGAGGCACTACTAGAAGAAATACTCCCCTCGATTGGTTGAGGTGAGACAGTACTTTTGGCACCAGAAACGGAGGGGGAAATATCCACGCCAGTGGGTAATTCCACGATACGCTGAACGCATCGCAAAACAGCGCTTTTGGATCTCTCTGATCCAATGACACGTAGTTGTGAACCACGTGAGCCTTGTCTGATGCAAAAAGATCTATCAGTGGAGTTCCCCATTTCTTGAAAATTGTTTCCAGACAACGTGGCATTAAGTGCCATTCCGGTAGACGTCGATGCCTTGATAGGTGGTCGGCATGATTGTTGTATCTTCCCGGAATATGGTGAATGGTGAAAACAATTTGATACAGGTCTAGTAATGTTAACAGTTTGTGGGTTAACTCCATCAAAGATACTGATTTTGTCCCCCCCTCTTTCTTTAGATGGGCTACTACCGTTTGATTGTCGCATTGTATGAGGACAGAGCTGCGACTGAGGTTCTGCCCATGTAACTGGATGACATGTAAGATTGCAAGCATTTCCTTTAGATTGCAATGCAATTTTTTCTCCTTTGGACACCACGGGCCCGATAGACTGATGTTGTCTAATTGGGCACCCCACGTGACGTCTGATGCGTCGGTTGTAAGGAAATGTGTCGGAGGGGGTAAGTGAAGGGTTGTCGGTAACTGACAATTGTGCTGCCACCATTTTAGCTCGTCTCGAACGGGTTGAGGGAGAGTCGCACCCAGTAGTGGACGCTTCAGCATCAAATTCATGAACCTTAAGAGCTGACGATGATGCAGCCTGCCTCTTGGGACCACAAAGCTGGCAAAGTTCAACATTCCTACAAGGCTCTGAACTTCTTTTATTGTAACTTGTGGCTGACTCAGGATTAGACTTATCTTTTTCTTGAGCTTGGATATTTTTTCGCTTGGCAATAATTTTAAATTGTCCCAAGTTTTCCACATTACACCAAGGAATGTTATACTTTTTTGTGGGGTCGTAACGGATTTCTCCCATTTGACGCACCATCCCAGTGTTTGAAGAACATTTAAGGTTATTTCGACATCTTTCTTTAAAACAGTGGCGTTTTGATGAGCCACTAAAATGTCGTCTAAATAGACTATAATTCGAATGTTCTTTTGCTGACGTAAAACTTGGGCGATCCAGTTGGTTAGTGTGGAGAAAGTCTTGGGAGCCGTGCTCAAGCCGAAAGGAAGACAAGTCATTTCTAGTACCTCCCCGTTGTAAATTAGTCGCAAAAACCGACGATGGGTTTTTGAAATTTTCAGGTGAAAATAAGCCTGACTCAGGTCTATTTTGCATAGCCAGTCGCCTGGCTGTAAAAAATCGGGAATCCGATACATATTTATGAGGCGAAATGGCTCTGCTTTCACAAAACTGTTTAGGGTTTTCAGATTGAAAATCGGCCGGTAAGACCCGTCGGACTTTGGAATGAGAAACATGTGGGATATGAAACTTGGTGAAGGTGGAACTGCCTGTAAAATGCCTTGAGCTTTCATTTTCTGCACAATTTTTGTCATAGCTTCCGATTTTAGTGTTTGAAATTTGTGATTGACCTTTGGTGTTATAAGTGGAGGTTTTCGAACAAATGGTATGCGATAACCTCTTATTATTTTCAATATGATGTCGGGAGCCCCCATTTTCACCCAGTTCTCGTAATAGTGGATTATTTGTCCGGCTTGGAATGACTTCGAGTCATTGCTCATGACGTTTGGGTTGTCCTCTAGGTGCAAAGGAAGATGGTCGTCCTCGACCTCCTCTTTGTGTTCCACGAAACTTCGAGTTTCGGGATTGAAAGGAACCTCTTACATTGTTAGAAGTTGTGGTAGTGTAACAGCTTTGTGGGTTATACTTGGCGTGTTGGTATCCACCCTTCGAGGGTTGTACTACACTTTGAAAATTATTGTATAAATCAGTTTGGTTGCCATTCGATGGCACCGCAAACCTCTTGGTGCTAATTCCCTTCGAGGGAAAGCGAATGTTCTTATTATGCCCTCTCTGAGAAATCTCAGTTTTTAGGGGCCAGAAGGATTTTCGAATCCCCCCTGCTTTATCTAAGGCAGATGAGAAAGACTCAGCTTCAAAAATGTGCGTATTGGAGGGTGGTATTTTGTTAAGAGACATTCTAGTAACTGGATCTTTAACGTGCTTAAGAATCGTATCCCTTCTAACTTCAATAATTTCGGACCTATGCCCACAAACAAGTTGTAACAGATCGGTTGAGACCTTATGAAAATCCCCTTTTAAAAATAAATCATTAATTTTATCGTTAAAATTATTTAAATCAAAAGAATCAGACCTAGCCCATGTAAGTAAATTACGCAAATTTTCTTGTAAGCATTCTTTTTGTTTCAAAATACAAAATGTTAAAGCAGCGTACGTTTTATCAGCTTTAGCTAAATGTGGAAGTGAATCGTACGCACGAATTTCTCCATTGCACTCGAGATCTACAAAACCAGGGGAGTGATTATAGGATTTTTGAGTTTCCGCGTATCTTACTTCAGACCAGGCTGAGTTTCCTAAACGTTGCACATCATTTAACATTTTAATAAACTTATCTGGGGTTTTAGGGGTTAAAGGCTCCTTTAGCTTAGTTTCCAACTCAAAAGAAAAATCTATGTTCGACTTGTTATCCAAATTTTGTTCATTAACTTCTACCACATCGTCAAAAAGCTCGCCACTAACACGTGAATTTATAGAAACTTGATCATCATAATCACAATCACAGTTATAATTTTGAGGCGGCTGGGAAATAAGGTTCCGCAGGTCGCTAATTTCTTTTGATAATTTATCATAAGAATAACGCTTACTTTTCTTACGGCGGTGCCGACGCGATCGCTTCCGGTTATCGGAAGAAGATGAGCTGGATGAAGAGCTACTCGAACTGGAACTAAGGCTTCGAGCTCTTTTCCGTTGCAAACCACTGGGACCAGGTCTCGGCTCGTCTTCCTTCGGTGGAACATTAGTTTCACTCATTCTGAAATATAGATAATGTTAAGAAAGTTCTAATAAAAATAAATACCTACATTAGGATTACAAAATCTCAGCTACATTTATAACATCGAACGGTAAAACCATTTGTAAAATAAAATCATTATATCCATTCACTTGCATACATTTCTTGAGTAGTTAAGATATTACAAGTCTACCCTCGCAAATAGATATCATATTATTAGTCTACGTAATGTAACAACTATATTTAAAATATGATAGCTTTATGGATATGTAGCACTACTGAAGGTAAAGCTAATTTATAACACGTTACACTTCGAAACTGCAAGTATTAGTATTATTTGACATAATAATAATGGGTATCCGAACTTACTTTTAGGAATCCTTATTTCAAATTGGGTAACTTTTAACACTATAAAATATGAAATTTTATAATATATTATGGTGTTCTCGTTGGAGAATTATATTTGTGTGCGCTTAACTGAGCGAACAACCTTCTGCTACGGGAACAAGAACGCCAATGAGTTTCAAATGATGCTACCCACCACTGCCTATTGAGACACCGGAAACACGCCCTCTATAGTGTAAAAAGAGTACTAAAAAGGTGAAGACTACGGGAAACGGAAGTGCCTATCTCATATTATAAGCCTCGAATTACGGTCAAGTACTTTTAATACAAACTTTCTTAGAAATTTTCAAAGAAAAGGTTCTAAGTCTACCGCAATGTAATGTAGGTGTGCATATAATTTCACTGTAACTGTATACGATTTAGTATCTCGACAAGATTTTTGTTATCTTTGGCATGCACAAATTGTTATAGTCGCTGGTTGTTTATACCATTTCATTGAATCAAAAGTTAACAGGGGTAAAAAGCCTGTTCTACTATTTCCATATAATTGTTCAGGACAAAACAGAAGCTTGTTCATATTCTCGTCGTATATATATGTGTCGCGTGTATTTAACGTGGTTCACAGATTTTTACAAACTGCACGTACTCAAAACGAAGGCGACTCAATGCATGCATAGAGAAGAATATGAAAAATAAAACATTGTACTCGCCTGACCAACTGCATCAAGTAATAATGAACTTAAAAGTAGAAATAAATTTTAATAACAGAAAAGACACAAAATTAATTAACCTGTGTAATACAAATGCCCTACCCCCACATTACCTTACATTCTAAAGAAATTTGTTACCGGCAACCGAGTCAACAAAGGAGGTATTTGTTCATCTGAAGAATTACTTTTTAGTTCATTTAATATTATTGATCTCACTATGACATAATTGATTTATATTTAATTATAAGTATTTTTATCATTATTTTAAAACAAAAAGTACAGGCCATGTATCAAAGGCGCTACTTTATTAACATATCACTTGTCAACAATAAATATACAACTAATACCTTTTAATAAAAACTAGCCTAACAGTATTTTGATTTAAAGACATACAAAAAGTGCTTTTTTTGTGGGCTTGTTAATTTTTAAAAATTAACAATTTGTTTAAATATTTATCCAAAAAGAAATAAGTAATCTTCACAGAAAATACATAAAATCTTGGCAGTTCGTCCTTTAGACTCAGTACAGCAAAGCAGTCATTGCTCTCATTTCATATTATTTTTAGTTGATAGTGTAGTAGTCACTTATCTATATTATAAGGTAGCTATGTATGCTGAAACAGTGTACTATTTGTTTAGTTTATGTATCGGCTCATTAACCTCACTCGAACACGTCTTCACTCTGCGGCGGTGGGTAGCAGACTCTCCCCCACCCCGCACCCTGCGTGGGAGTGTAGGAACGAGACGACAGATGTTTGACAGTGTGTGTAGTTGTATGGTTGTGTGTGTGCGTCTGTTGGTGTTCGTTATGATCGTGTATGCTACATTAATTCCCTCCCTTCCTTTAATTTTTATTTTTATTAATACTTAATTAATATACTCATTTACGTATTTGTAATCAATTTTATTTATCTATTTCCAAATCATTATTATTAGTTTTAATTCGTGTATATATTGTAATTATTTGTATTAATGTAAATAATCACTATCCATTTATGTTACTTTTAATTCCCTGTGTATAATATTAATCAGAATCGGTTTCACATAACATAACATATCATCACGCCTGTATCCCCGAAGGGGTAGGCAGAGGCGTACCAATGTACACCCACAGTTCGCCGATATGTTTAGGTCCCATGTAATAGGGGGCGAGCCTATTGCCACTATCCGGGCACAAATCCAAACTCCGACCTGCTACTGAGAATTTCATAGAAAACCCCAATAACACCTTGGTCGACTCGGGAATCGAACCCAAGACCTCTAGCGTAGCAGGCGTGCTTAGCACCACTAGGCCAACGAGGCAGTTTCACTCCTGCTTAGATTGTCTCCGTCTATATCTTCAGTTCCTTTATCTACCTTCCACTGTCCTTCTACTCGTTTTAGGTGCAGAACGTTTCATCTAACTACTTGGCCTGTGATATCATTGCGCAATTCTACATCTCCATTTTCGTTGAACTCAACAGTACACCACACACACCACAGTATGATGTTGGCTCATAATTGAGGCTCAATTTGTTGCTTTTATGCATATTCTTTACGTAGACTTTCTCCCCTTTGTTCATTCCCCTAACCGCTGCTCACCTTTTCCTGTCTGCGTATTCCTTTCGTTTCTCTTTTAATTCTTTTTCCCTATCTTTCATCTCCGAATCTTCCGAGCTATACGACATATCTTGTATCATCGGTAATTTGTCTCTGAATTGCCGCCTAAAGAATAACTCCGAGGGAGTTTTACCGGTTACCGAGTGGGGTGTGCTGTTGTACATAACCATATACTCCCGGAGAGACTCCTTCCAATTTTTCTTCTCGGCCTGAGCGATCTTGAGGCGTTTTAAGATGTCTATTTTGTCTATTTTGTCTCTCTACTTCCCCGTTCTGTTGGGGCCAGTAGGGTATGGTGTTATAAAGCTTGATGTTTCTTTCGGCACAAAATAGTTTAAAATCCTCGCTGGTAAATTGACGGCCAGTGTCAGCCGTGATCGACACTGGTTTACCTAATCTACTGAAAATGTCGCTCAGTTGGTTGATAATTTCGGAACTTGTAATTGTCCGGCAAACCTTAACTTCCTTGTATCGGGAGTAATAGTCCACGATCACAAAGATGTAATCATTACTAGGTAATGGACCCATCAGGTCCACTGCGGTGTCCACCCATGGTTCAGAAGGTAGCTCTCTTCTTTTTATGGGGTTAGGAGGATTGGGGGTCGAGACCAAAACACAACCTTTGCTCGCCTTGCAAAAGTTCTCGACATCTCTATCGCAGTTCGGCCACCAGACCTTAGTCCTCAGTCTGGTTTTCATGGCACATATGCCTGGGTGGCCCTCATGTGCAATGCGCAATATCGGATCTCGAAGTTTTTTTGTGGCATTACGACCTCGGTCCCCGGTTGAATTTATGGGACTGAAGTCTCAAGACCCATCTCTCAACACGGGCGCACGGCTTGGCTTTATGGCCAAATATTGCCTCTAGTGGTTTGTGGTCTGTTACTAAGTCAAATTCTTTTCCATAAAGGAACATATGAAAATGTTCAATGGCCCAGACTAACGCGAGGGCCTCCTTCTCGGTCTGGCAGTATTTACGTTCGCAGTCGGTAAGTGTCTTGTTCCCATATGCTATGATCCTAGAACCTTCATTATTTGTTTGGACCAGTACTGCCCCCAAACCCACAGGACTCGCGTCTACAATCACTGTCGTCTTGTCATCAGGGTTATAATAACCCAGACGAGGTATATCAGCAAGTGAAGCTTTTAATGTATTAAAAGCTGCTTGCCGAATGTCATCCCAGAAATCAGTGATATAAGTGAGTTTCTTCCGGCCTTCTGTTGGAGTAACTCCTTTAGGGGCTCGGTGGTCGTGGATAAGTGGGGGATCCATTTTCCAACGAAATTTACTCTCGCTCTCGCCCCAGAAAGCTTTGTAGTTCTGCAAAGGTGGTGGGTGGGGGAAGTTCTTGATTGCCGATAAGTATTTTTCAAGCGGTTTAATACCGTTTTCGGAGAGTTCGTGTCCCAAAAACTGAACCCTTTTTACTCGGTAAATGCATGCATCTTCCTTTAAGAGCACATAGTGTGTTTTTAGGACATCCAGGACTTTCTTCAACCGTTCGTCATGTTCGGTGTGATCTTTGCCAAACCCCAGGATTTCATCTATAAAATTGATGACTCCTTTACAGCCCACAAGTATCCTCTCCAAAGTCTTTTGGAAGATTTCTGGCACACAGCTGACGTCAAACATCATCCTTTTATAGCGGAAGAGTCCCTTACCCGTTATAAATGTAGTTATCGGCCTTGAATCAGGGTGAAGCTCAATATGATGGAAGGCGTCCTTGATGTCTAATCATGGTCGGGAGTGGATGGTTTTCCCGTTTGATGGCCATGTTCGCGCGTCGCATATCTACGCATAAGCGGACGTCCCCATTATCCTTCAGCACCGGCCCGATCGGCGAGACCCAACTAGAGGGACCTTTTACCTCCTGAATTATATCCGCTTAAAATAATTCGTGCGAAATGTTTCATGCTACCACATCTGCCACAACCTCTTTCTTGTCTATCTCCAGTATCCTTGTACTTGTCCGGCTTCATGGTTATATTGCTGACACCGTGGTTTTCAATTTTCTTGCCTTCAAAATCACCCAGCTGTCTCTCTATAACCTCCAGCGCATAAACCTCGGATATAGTGTCGTGAAGGGTCATTTTGTCACCGTTTTTTTTAATTTTTTTTTCTTTAATCATCCGACGAGCATTTTTCGGTTATTTGTTCAATAAAATGTTCATCTGTATTTGTGAACTGACGTTTTGACGCTTGGTGCCTTAACCTTATTAAAACAGGCGGAACATGTGTCGCTCGAAACCCACACTCTGCTTGGGAGAAAAGTATTCGTCTAATTTTTGTATCGCAATTTCAAATACTTTCCCACCGTTTTTGTCGTTTCGCTTTGCATCCGCTCCGGGTATATTGTAGAACACCTCCTGTAAGTCAGCTCCACCGAAATGAAGTAAGCATGCTCTTTTCTTTTGCTCCGTATCTATTCCCGCTGCTTCCAAGTAAATGTACAACCCGCGTTTCCATCGCTCCGCATCGGACCGCAACTGACTCTATATCACCCTCGCATTCGAATTTGTCGAGTGTGAATACCGCCTGAGTCACTGTAGGCAATGGGACATAGCTTTACGCAATTTAATGCATTTCGTAAATTACCGTGATAATTATTAGCTCCATGGCCCGCAATTTAATGCTTAATTCCTTACATCGCAATTTAATGCCTCGCAATTTTATGCCTCGCGATTTAATGCCTCGCAATTTAATGCCTCGCAATTTAATGCTTACTTCCTTACATCGCAATTTAATGCCTCGCCATTAAATGCCTCGCAATTTAATGCCTCGCAATTTAATGCCTCGCAATTTAATGCCTCGCCATTTAATGCCTCGCAATTTAATGCCTCGCACATTTCCTTATTACATTTGTTAATATTTATACCTATAAGATCCCTATGTACCCATATTCGCAAACAAATAAATAAATTTGAATTTGAATTTAATAGCATTTTAATAATAAAGATAAACAGTAACAAATATTATGCTTTTATTCCGTTTCTACTTCTTCTACATCGCTGGTCTTGTATTCATGAAAACGTTTTTGTCATATTATAAATGCACATACAAACAAAAAAAAATGATAAGAATAAAGCAGCGACATGAGTGTTTATTATTCTTCCTATCTGTAGCATACATGATCATAACGAACACCAACAGACGCACACACACAACCATACAACTACACACACTGTCAAACATCTGTCGTCTCGTTCCTACACTCCCACGCAGGGTGCGGGGTGGGGGAGAGTCTGCTACCCACCGCCGCAGAGTGAAGACGTGTTCGAGTGAGGTTAATGAGCCGATACATAAACTAAACAAATAGTACACTGTTTCAGCATACATAGCTACCTTATAATATAGATAAGTGACTACTACATTGTGGCGACGAGGACAAACAGTGAGTTTTATAACTTCTCTATTAAAGAAAGAAATAATAACTGGGTAAATTCATAAGTACCTACATTCTTTGTCCATCTTATCTGTCTAGCCAAATCACAATTACATCTTAATAAGGTACCAACATAATATATTAATGCTCAAAGTTATGATCTCAGGTTGAAATACTTGAGTATCTATTGCTATCAGTGAATGTTTTATTATTTTAAAGAAAAGCGAATATGATTGTGTCATATAACCGATTTGTCACTAAATACAAGAATTAACACGTACTTATGTGAAATAATAATCAGAAATCAGTACAGGATAGAAAATCATTGGTATTATAATTGTGTTGTTGCGGGTAGATTATGTATGATAATAATAATAATAATAATAAATAATAATAAATGCGGACAACATCACATACATTGCTCTGAACCCAAAGTAAGTAGCTATAAAGCACTTGTGTTATGGAATTCAGAAACAACGAAGGTACCACAAACACCCAGACCCGAGACAATGTAGAAAAGAGACTTTCTACATTGACCCGTCCGGGGATCGAACCCGGGACCTCAGAGCTAGCGCCACCTTGAAAACCGGTGCGTACGCCACTCGACCACGGAGGTCGTCTATAATGCTTTGTTTACCTCCCAAAAGGTTATTTGAAGCATACATTTTTATTATTACGATATCTTAGCGAGCAATAGATTCACTTGTAACGACTTAGGTTTTATTTTGTGCGATGTTGAGGGTACTTAGTAGGTATCTGCCTAATGATTTAATTCTCATACTAACCGGGTGCTTACAAATAATAATGTGTTTTATAAGAAAGATTCACATACAGGTTTTGCAAATAGTTGACCATTTAAATTTAAATGGTTGGAACATCCACCACTCTCAAATAATTTAATAAAACAGTTACCTACTTAAGAATGTTTTGGGGAAAAAAAAAATAGGATGTTACAAGTGTTTAATTATTTTGTTAGGCGTTATACCTTAATGGTTTTATTGTATTCAAGACTAGTAACTATACTAATCCTGTATGAATTAAAATGCTATTAAATTCAAATTCAAATTTATTTATTTGTTTGCGAATATGGGTACATAGGGATCTTATAGGTATAAATATTAACAAATGTAATAAGGAAATGTGCGAGGCATTAAATTGCGAGGCATTAAATTGCGAGGCATTAAATGGCGAGGCATTAAATTGCGAGGCATTAAATTGCGAGGCATTTAATGGCGAGGCATTAAATTGCGATGTAAGGAAGTAAGCATTAAATTGCGAGGCATTAAATGCCTCGCAATTTAATGCCTCGCAATTTAATGCCTCGCCATTTAATGCCTCGCCATTTAATGCCTCGCAATTTAATGCCTCGCAATTTAATGCCTCGCCATTTAATGCCTCGCAATTTAATGCCTCGCAATTTAATGCCTCGCACATTTCCTTATTACATTTGTTAATATTTATACCTATAAGATCCCTATGTACCCATATTCGCAAACAAATAAATAAATTTGAATTTGAATTTAATAGCATTTTAATTCATACAGGATTAGTATAGTTACTAGTCTTTAATACAATAAAACCATTAAGGTATAACGCCTAACAAAATAATTAAACACTTGTAACATCCTATTTTTTTTTTCCCCAAAACATTCTTAAGTAGGTAATACAAAATATTAAATGTAAATAAACACGAATGTAAATGGATAACCGAGAAATTGATTTCAATGTGTAATAAAAAAAAGAACTGTTTAAAATATACTTAAGCGACACAAACAATAAACAAAACGAACTAGTATACAAAAGATATAGAAATAAGACTAATAGGATGATAAACAAGGCTAGAAATAACTCGATCAAAAAGGAAATATGTGATAATTTTATGAACCCAAAACAGTTATGGAATATTATTAATAAATTGACCGGTAGAATTGTTAAATCGATTGATGACTTGTTTCTTAAATATTTCAAGCTACCCGCAAAAATATTGTCAAATGTGTTTGCTCGTGATTTTGATAACAATGCTAAGAATGTAATTAACACTTGTAATGTACCATTATTGAATGAGAAAACATACATAAATACACCGATAATGTCGTTAAGACTTAAGATATTTGATGAAGAAATTTTACATAAAATAGCCAAAAATATAAATGAAAAAAAAAAGTCCAGGGCACGACAAAATAAGGGCTGCAGACCTTTGATTATATACGCGTATAGATGCCGCATTGGCCGTACAGAACGGCGCAAATAAAGTCTACTAAAATTAGTAGACTCGATTCTCACCTACGCTTGTGTCATTTCGATCACTTAGTGGTAACGTGCTCCCGAAAAATAATTTATTATGCCGGTTTGTGCAGTCAAATTGTGCCGCAATTATGTGGGAAAACCGTGTAGTAACACCAAGATCACATTTCATCGGTAAGTTTTGTTTATTAACCACTATTTTTAACAAACTATAATTTATTTATTCGATTATTTTGTAGGTTTGATAGATTGGCCGGTGTTGCAAGTTAATTACCGAAACCATGGGAGACCAATTACAATGGCATTATATCTTCGTAAATTATAAAATGATGCCATAGAACCTGCATATTAAGTTATTTGATCAGAAAATGTCGAAAATGATAGCTTAAATACCTATTTACATAAAATAAATGAAATACTTACATGAAATGATACACTAAACAGTACTATTGTTAGTTCCGTAATAGCGCATGCCTGGATTGAAATCGTACGGAAAACAAGAAATGAAGACCTTTTTTATTTTTTTCTTGTATTTTTGTAATTTCTTTATTAAATAAAACACTTATCTACAAAAAAAATACGTTATTAAACTTATTTTGTGTAACCTTCATCTAATTAAATTCTCGAGCAAAGGAAGTTGTAATAGTTTGGAGTAGGCATCCCTAAACACGCACACTTTGACAGTTTGACTACAATAAGTACACAAGCGGTACTCACACTAATTGCGGAATTGTAGTCGTGTTTTTGCGCGTCGTTTGTTTGCATGGCTCCATCTAGACGTGTATATAATCAAAGGCTGCAGACATTAAATATATATCAGACAAATTGACCCCAGTGCTCACTCATTTTATTAACACATGTATAACTCGATCAATATATCCAGATAGGCTAAAGATAGGTCTTATTAGGCCGATACATAAAAAGGGTAAACATGACGATAGAAATAATTATAGACCAATAACAATACTATCATGTATAAATAAAATAATTTAAAAATATTTTGGGCATTTAATAAATAACTTTCTTACAAGTAACAACATTCTGCATGAAAAACAGTACGGATTTCAAAGAAATAAAAGTACTTCTCAGTTACTGGCAACTTTTTCAGATGAAATAAATAAGCATTTAGATAATAGGAACCATGTTTTGGTTGTTATGGTTGATTTTAGCAAGGCATTTGACACATTGAATTTTGAAACACTGTAACAAAAAATGGTATACAGGGACCAATGTTGGAACTGCTCAAAAATTATCACACAAATAGATATAATGCTTTAAGCATAGCTGGGGAGCAGAGTAACCAAATACGAACACAATATGTGTAACTAGTCCAACATGTCTCGGTGTACCAGTTTGCTGATGATACGTGTTTGATCTCTGCTCATAAAGACATTGTTAAGGTGCAAAGTATGATGCAGGAAGACTTTGATACATTATGCAAATGGGCTCATGATCTGGGACTGTCAATTAATTATAGCAAAACTAAATTAATGTACATACACTCGCCTTACAAAAAGCAGTTTCGTTGCCGATGATCATCGCCCATGAGCACAGTTGCATGCATCTAAACAATAACGCTTGTACATGTAAACAACTCGAAATCGTGAAAGAGCACACCTACCTTGGCCTAATAATAGATAATAAGTTTAATTGGGGATCGCATGTTAACCTAATATGTAACAAGCTAACAGCTATTTTATCAAAACTATATTGTGTGCTCAAACATAAAGTGCCATATAGAACACTGAGACTTATGTATTTATTCAAATTCAAATTTCAAATTCAAATTCAAATTTATTTATTTGTGGAACATAGGTGTGTTTTACAAGGATGTTACAGTATTTTATCGAACGCTATGTCCTGCCAATCATGACGTACAAATAAGAACTTAATAAACTAATAAAACTAAAACAACACAAATCTTTACAACTGTATTTGACAATATATAAACAATTTTTAAAATAAGGACTTGTCGGTTAGGTATTCATCGACCGAATAGTATGTTTTAATATGTAACAGTTTTAGGAAGGCTTTTTTAAAATCACTTATTTTATCTAATTCTCTTATTGTTCTAGGGATCTTGTTATAAATTCTGGGTGCCATTCCTAAAAAGTTTTTGGTATAGAGTGCAGTGTTATGAGACTCAGTACAAATTTCATTATGTCGCCGTTTAGACTTCAGGTTTTTGAACAAATTTGCATTAGTCTTAATAAATAGTGCAGTTTCGAAGATGTACATACATGGTAGCGTTAGAAGACTAAATTTTTTAAATATTGGAACACAGCTATCTCTAGGTTTAAGTCTAAACATGGCCCGTATGCATTTTTTTTGGGCTTTAAAGGCATTGTCTTTGTCTGTAGAATTACCCCAAAATATTATTCCAAAACGCAGTGTTGAAGACATATAGGCTTTGTAGGATACTAAAACGACAGCTTCACTTACAATCTTAGATATGAATAATTATTTAATTTTTTTGTGACAATATCTATATGAAACTTCCAATTTAATTGACTGTCTAGATGTATGCCCAGAAACCTGGCGTTGTTGATTTCGGATATTATTTTGTCTGCATATGTGATGTTTAAATTCGGTTTTTCGTTTCTTTGATTGAATGACATTATATTCGTTTTATCTATGTTAATTTTTAGTTTATTAATAAGTAGCCATTCTATGATATTATTTAAAGACGTATTTATGTCATTTTGATATTATTTATCTTTAGCGGATTCTGTCATAAGTTATGGCTTAATAGAATAGAATAGAAAAGAAACATTTATTCGTATAAACATGTGTATACATACATACACACGCAGGTGCATGTATGTACGATGATGAAAATAAATAATTGTATGTACTTAAAGACATGTTTGCCACTTGTCATGGCATGCGAATATTTTATCAATTAGGTATTAAGTACTTATTACTACATTATAAAATATAATTAGATGGATGATAACAACAAATTACTTGAAATTAAATAATTACAAATTACTTGAAATTAAACGATTTTGTCATCGAAAAATTCCTTAACATTATAGTAGGCTCTCTGTACCAGAAACAATTTAAGCCGACGACGTTTCAAGTCTTCGATACTTAGTTCTTTCCAGGTTTTAGGCAATTTGTTATATAGAATGGGTGCCATACAAAATATACTTCTGCGCATAAGTGTAGTTTTACAAGGATGGAGACAGAGTTTGCTATTATCACGTCTATTTCGGTGTACTACATCCTCTAGATGTGGAAATAAATGAGGATTGCACTTAACAAATATAACAACTTCGAGACTGTATAGAGATGGCAACGTAAGGATATTAAACTGTTCGAAGTACGGCTTGCAGCTATCGGTTACCTTTAATTTAAACATAGATCTCAGGCATCTTTTTTGAGCTCTAAAAATGGTCTCCCATTCCGTGGCATTGCCCCAGAATATCAAACCATACCTAAGGATAGATTCAGCTATTCCATAGTAGGCTATTAATAGCGTATCCGCATTCATTGTATGAGATAGTCTGTATAAGGCATATGCGCTATTGCTTAGTTTTTTAGCTAAACTCTCCAAGTGAGCTTTCCAGTTTAGGTTTTGGTCTATAATTAAGCCTAGGAATTTAGTTGTGGCAACCGTTTCTATTTTATTGTTTTTATATTTAATGTCAAAATTGTTTGAAATATTTATTCGTTGACCAAAGTGTATGATTACGGTTTTATTTAGATTAATCCTTAAATTATTACTTTCTAACCAGTCTATGCTATTAGTTAAAGTATTATTTATATCTTTCTTAAACTCTTCTTTTTTATTACATGGAATAGTTATAGTGCTATCGTCAGCGAAAAGCGTCATTGAATGTTCCATACATTTGGGGAAATCATTAATGTAGATCGTAAATAAGAGAGGGCCCAGAACACTTCCCTGTGGAACGCCATATACAATCTGTCGCTCCGCTGATACAGACACTTCCTCCCATTTGGTTTTATTATTTATTCTACTTATTGCTGTAACTTGTCTTCTATTTTGTAAATAAGATTTTAAGAGTGCCAGTATATTTCCTCTTATTCCATAGCTTTCTGGTTTATTTAATAGTATATTATGTTGGACATAGTCGAATGCTTGTGTCATATCGCAAAAAATGGCACATACTGGATTTCTTACATCTATATTCATCATTATTTTATATAAAAAATCATATATTGCCATGTTTATAGTTTTCTTAGCTCTAAAACCTTTTTGTTCATCACAGAGTATTTTATTTTTTTCTAAGTATGAATTTAATTATTTGTAGATATATTTTTCAATTATTTTAGAAAAAATTGCTATTAGTGAGATAGGTCTATAGAATTCCATCAATTCTGTCTTGTTTTTTAAATAATGGTTTTACTAGCGATTTCTTTAAGGCTTCAGGAAATACACCTTCACTAATACTCAGATTAATAATATGACAAAGCGGTCCACATATATTATGTTAGCGCTGTGTGCGCCTGTTCTGTTGGTCTGAGTCTGTTGATCTGCGTGCGTGGTCTGAGTGCGCGTGCGATCCCGGTCGGAGCGCGCGGCGAAGTCCTCGAGCGTCCGGCGTGGGGCGCCGGCGTCGGTCGCGCTCCCCTGGTGGGGGCGGGGGCGCGAGCGCGGGCGGCTGGGGCGCGCGGCGTGGTGCGGCTGCCTGCGGCGCTGCCATTACACATATGCTCCCGGGGGTTGACGAGTCAACAGGTAGAGTCGACAGGAAGGGGGCACAGATTGTTGTAGGCCCTCTGAATGGTGCCCTTCTTTGTGAGCACTTCAGCCACCCTGCTGATGTGGTCCGGCCCCGGGTGCAGCTTGACCACTCGACCCAGGAGCCAGAGCAGCGGTGGTTGATGCCTGTCCTTGATCAGCACCAGGGCTCCCACCTTGAGGTCGGCCCCGGCACCAGTCTGCCATTTACATTTCTGTTGGAGCAAAGTTATATATTCTTCTGAGAATCTGAGCCAGAAGTGTTGTCTCAGCTTTTCTATTCGCTCGTATCGCTGTAGTCTGCCCATGTTGACGTCAGTGAGTGGTGGATGCGGAACTGATAAGAGAGTTCGCCCAATAAGGAAATGAGAAGGTGTGAGACAGGACAGGTCTGTAGGGTCTGTAGATAGAGGATGAAGGGGTCTGGAGTTTAGAACAGCCTCTATTTGTGCTAGGCAGGTCGACATTTCCTCATATGTGAGATATGTTAACCCTAAGATGCGTTTTAAGTGGTGTTTAACCGATTTTACAGCAGATTCCCATAACCCACCAAAGTGTGGAGTGTAGGGCGGTATAAACTTGAAGTCTATGCCCTGATTAGCCATTTGTGTCTGGATGTCACCTGAATACGTTTGAAAGAACGAGTGAAGATCGTTGCTTGCCCCAACAAAGGTAGTGGCATTATCTGATGAGATGGTCTGTGGCCTGCCACGGCGACTCATGAAACGATGAAGAGCAGCAAGGAATGCCTCTTTGGAAAGGTCCGTGACTAGATCAAGGTGAACTGCCTTTACTGCAAAACACACAAAGACACACACAAAAGATTTCATGAGCTTGCTACCTCTGCCCCCTCGATCTGCAATCAACACTGGCCCGGCATAGTCAATCCCTGTGTGTAGGAAAGGAAACTCCAAGTGCGTTCTGTCAAGCGGTAAGTTACCCATTATGGGCTGGATGGGCTTAGATTTAAAACGTAAGCAACGTACGCAGCTGTGGACAGTTCGCCTTCCTCCCTCCTAGTGGCCAGTATGTTTGTCTGATGTGTGATAGTAGTAGTTGTGGGCCTGCATGTAATAAATCTAAATGTTCTTTGTTAAAGATGATATGTGTAATGTGATGTTTACAATTTAACAAAATAGGATGTTTTGTATTGTAACAATAATTTGAATTGTTAAGGCGACCTCCAACACGCAGTATATTGTTATGATCTATGAAAACTGACAGTGAATTGAATGCGTGTTTTTTGTGTAAGGGTTGGCCTGATTTAATGATGTTATATTCAGCAGGAAACATTTCACGTTGTGCGATTTGTAGCACAATATTTTCAGCACTCTGAATTTCTGATGAAGATATAATACCTGTGAGTTTGTGTTGTGTCTTTTTGCTGTTATGTATAAATCTGTTAATGTATGCTACTATTCTGAGTAGTTTTCTGTAAGAACTTATTTTGTGAATAAGTATTGATATACTGTTGTCATTAGTGTTTTCTGTAGTGACTGTATGTACTGATATTTCTGGAAGTGGTGTCTGTATGTTTGTTTCTGGTGTTCTTGGGAAGTTAATGTCTGTGTGATGAAGGAATTTCGGTCCGTGCCACCACAATGCTGACTCAGTGATGAGGTCAGCCCTCACCCCGCGAGAAACCAGGTCTGCCGGGTTGTCTTTTGACGGCACGTAACTCCATCCGTTGTTAGAAGTAGAATCTTGTATTTCACCTACTCTATGACGTACAAACGTTTTTAAGCGGCTTGGCGTAGTGTTAAGCCAGCCTAGTACGATCATTGAATCGTTCCAGTAATAACACTCTATTGTGAGTGATTGTAGAATTTTAGTGCAAAGTCTTGTGCCTAGCAACGCTCCACATAACTCTAATCTAGGGATTGTCACAGGTTTTAACGGCGCTACTTTATTCTTGGAAGATAGTAACCTGACGCAAACTTTGCCTTGTCTGTTGACAGTTCGGATGTAAACACATGCTCCGTAAGCACGTTCTGAAGCGTCCGTAAACTCGTGGATTTGGGTTGTGACAGCCATGTCACTGCAAACCCAACGTGGTATGCGGCTATGATTTAAAGCTGAAAGTGACTTAATGAAGGATGTAAATCTTTCCTTTACATCATGAGACACTTCACTATCCCAACTGCATTTATCGAACCATAATTTCTGCATAAGTATTTTTGCCTCGACTGTACATGGCCCAATTAATCCTAACGGGTCGAAGACTTGGCGAATCAATGTTTATAGAAAAAAGTAAGTTATCAGCTTTAGAGTCCCAGTGTAATCCTTCTCTTGTTAGGTAATGATTCATTTAAGTCTAATGTTTTACTTTCTGAATGTGAGTCAGTATTGTGAGATATATGCTGTAAAAAAACAATGGCAGAATTTGGTCTGGACTTTTTTTGGCGTCCATAGATTTCATAAATGTTAATGTGTTATGTTAATGTAAATTGTAATAGTGACAGCAAATCAAATAGCTCAAAAGTTGATGCTCAACGGCAAACCTCCCCATAAACTACCGAGAATTCAAAGAGCTAATAACGATCTTGGCAACTCAACTGAAATAAGTAAGCCTTTCACACTCACAGACATAATAACAGGCATACATTCTCTTAAAAATGGGAAAGCGGCAGGAGTTGACGACATCACTGTCGAGCAAATTAAACACCTTGGACCTATAGCGGTATCATGGCTACTTGCCCTTTTCAATTCATGTATGGTTACCACGAAAATACCCAAACTTTGGCGAAAGTCTAAAATAGTAGCTCTGCCAAAACCTGGTAAACCTACAGATGACCCGAAAAGTTACCGACCGATATCTTTACTATGCCACACATACAAATTGTTTGAAAGAATGTTATTGAACCGCCTTACTGCAGTCATCGAGCCAGAGCTAATACCAGAGCAGGCTGGATTCAGACCGGGCAAGTCTTGCACAAGTCAGGTTCTTCGACTCACTCAATATCTTGAAGATGGTTATGAATCTAAGAAAATAACGGGAGTCGCCTTTGTAGACCTTTCCGCTGCTTACGACACAATAAATATTAGGAGACTGCTTGTGAAAGTTAGCAGCCTTACTAACGACCAAGGTTTCACTAATATCCTTAGCGAACTCCTTCATAACCGTCGTTTCCAGGTATGTTTCCAATCTGGCAAGAGTAGGTGGCGGCGCCAACAAAATGGCCTTCCACAAGGCAGCGTGTTATCGCCTACACTTTTTAACATTTACACCAACGACCAGCCAACTACCCTGCACTCTCAGCGATTTCTATACGCAGATGACCTGGCTCTGGCGGTGCAATCGACGACTTTCGAAGACATAGAAGACAAACTGTCACTGGCACTTGAATCCCTAAGTCAATACTATGATAGAAATGCGTTGCGGCCAAACCCGTCAAAAACGCAGTCATGCTCTTTCCATCTTCGCAATAAGCACGCCAACCGGCAGCTCAATGTTACTTGGCGAGGGACAAAAGTAGAACATTGCTCCAATCCTAGATACCTGGGTGTGACATTGGACAGAGCCCTTACTTACAGGTCACACTGCTACAAGACCAAACAGAAGGTTGGCACACGGAACAACCTGCTGCGCCGCCTTGTTTCCACCAGTTGGGGTGCTGCTCCAGATGTCCTTCGAACGACGGGTATGGCTCTATGTTTTTCCGCTGGCGAATTTGCGTGCCCAGTGTGGCACCGATCCGCTCACGCGAAACAGGTCGATATTGCACTGAACGAGACATGCCGAGTAATATCTGGCTGTCTAAAACCGACCCCACTGAATAAGCTTTATCCGTTGGCTGGTATCGCTCCACCTGCTGTAAGGAGAGAAGTGGCGTGTGCCCTTGAAAAGCAAATTCAAGAAACAGATCCACGGCACACGCTTCACAAATACACAACCACCACGGGTAGACTTAAAAGTCGAAAGAGCTTCATCCGCTGTACTCAAGCTATTCAAGACCTACCACCTGAGGCAAGAATTAAAATATGGGAAGAACACTATGCTCCACCACATGACTTCCTGCAACCTAAGGAGTACTTACCACCTGGCAGTGATCTGCAGTGGCCTGTCTGGAAAGCGCTCAATCGACTGCAAACCCAGGTAGGCCGCTGTAAACACAACCTCGCAAAATGGGGAATTATCGACCCCCTTCATACTGCATGCGAATGTGGAGCTCCCAACCAAACCATGCCCCATTTACTAAATTGCCCAAAGTGTCCGTACACCTGCACTCTGGATGACTTAAGGCAGGCTAACGATGCTGCCATTAATGTCGCAACTTTCTGGGCCAATATACTATAATTTTAAAAATCTACCATCGACACGAAAAGAAGAAGAAGATAAATGTTAATCAAATTTAATTAATTTTCTACTATTTTTCAATTATTCATTCCTTCTTGTAGAAGCCGGAGTTATTTTTATGTTTCTAAAAGCTCATAAAATGATGTTCGCATTAGGTACCTACATTCGACATGTTACCATTAAAATAGTGGTGTGAGTCTGTATAATTAAACGAATTATCGATATAATCGACCGATCGATCGACCCGTGTAAAGTTCGGTTTGTTTTTAACATAATATTGAAATTATCTATTCTTTCGTCTGTAATTAATGATATTTTTGAAGAAATGCTCCTACTTTTAAATCCAATTAATAATGGATCAAAATATCAGAGGATTGTTTCAGTGTCGTATCGATTCTCAAGAACAACGAATCCAAAAGTGCAGCACTACTTTTGTCTTGTACAGTGAATGTTATCTGTGGTTGTCTGTCAAGTCAAGACGTTACAGAAATACCCTACTTAATACTACTTATTATATTTCTCTATGCTACAGAATCCTTCCGTGTTTACTATCTCGGTTGTATTTTATGTTTATATTTAGCTTTTTATTTATTTTTATCCTACCTGGACTGTTTATGGACTGATTGTACTGCCTTGTGTGACTAGTGCGTGTCCTTAGGACTCCGATATTGCTTTTGCGAGAGCATAAGCTAATCTTACTTTGCTTTGATTGTGCCTATATAGTGAATTGGATTTTTGTTATAAACCCATAACAATAACTATGGCAGATTACGATAGAGATCATCGTCGCACGCGCATTTTATGTGTAATGAGATGAGGAATGAAATAAATAATAATGTTTAACAAAATGTGTTTTTTATTTGCCCATAGTTTGTTGTTTACGAGGCAAGTGCATGCGCGCTCAGCTTTCTTAAACATACAATAATTGAGTACTACTCTACTTCGAGTGTTCCAATTTATTTAGGTTTTTCTCATTAATCCATAAATACTCTTATTCTCACTTAGACCACACTACATTATCATTTCTTTAGGACATAATTTCGATCTGCGTTATGTTTTATAGATATAATTGACGTTAATTCATAACCTAAATAATAAAATTCAAGTGTACCACGTGAGCGCGACAAATGGATGTGCGATTAACGCTTATGCGACAAAACTGTACTGCGACTCACCGTAGTTCGAATGCACGCTAGTGCGACACACTGAAGATCGACATCTCGCTAGTGCGACAAACGATTGACGAAATAGAACATAAACATAGGTATAGAACCGACATAGGCCCAGACATCCATTGCTTGGTTGGGTTCGACTTTGTGACAGAGATCAATAGGTTAGGTTAGGTTAGATATTGTGACCTTGCAATGGAGCGAGCGAAGCGAGCGACGGCCTTTGATTATTTAATATCTACTTATTTAATATATATGTAATTCAAAATGTATCTCAGCAAACTACTGTAATACTGCATCAACGTACTACACTACCGTAGTGTCGCACTACCGTAGCGTCGCACTACCGTAGTGTCGAACTACTGTCGCGCAATCGTTTGTCGCACTAGCGAGATGTCGATCTTCAGTGTGTCGCACTAGCGTGCATTCGAACTACGGTGAGTCGCAGTACAGTTTTGTCGCATAAGCGTTAATCGCACATCCATTTGTCGCGCTCACGTAGTACACTCATAAAATTCTAACACCGAAATCTTTTTTTTCCGGCTTTCCTAAATGAAAATAGTCTCATTTATAGATTCTGGAGCTATCGCCAAATCTTTTAACATATTTTTCATTACGGGACGCTTCAATTTGATCCCAGACAATTCTTAGTATGGAGACCTGCCATTGTCCTTTGTGAGTTATTAGACTGCCATTTCCTTAAGTTAAAGTTGGCAGTTTGTAAGGTTTTGGTAACATCTTTACAAAGTTCTATCACTGATGAAATTGTGTTTGCTCCACTTAAAAAATCGTCGACATAGAAGTCTCTTAGGATAGCCTGTTTAGCATCAGCATTGGTACAGTGTTCTGCAAGTGATACTAAGCATTTAGTGGCAAGGTAGGGCGCTGATGCCGTACCATATGTTACAGTGTTAAGAGTGTATGATTTAATGGGTTCATTTGGATTAAATCTAAATATAATTTGTTGTAGTGAACGCTGTGAGGGTTCTATTAGTATGGCTCTGTACATTTTTTCGATGTC
Organism: Autographa gamma; assembly: GCA_905146925.1. Classification (NCBI taxonomy): domain Eukaryota; kingdom Metazoa; phylum Arthropoda; class Insecta; order Lepidoptera; family Noctuidae; genus Autographa; species Autographa gamma. The sequence continues at coordinate 795,852 of LR989880.1, forward strand.
TCCTGTGATTACGTATTTGTGTTGTCTGAATCGAAGTAGTATGGACAGCAAGTCTTCTTGAACTCCTGGTCCAACCATCTGTATGTTATTGAAAGACTTACCTGTAGATGTTGCAGCTGAAGCGTCAAACACGACCCGCAGTGCATGGCCACGCCGCGCGCCGCAGGCAGCCGCACCACGCCGCGCGCCCTAGCCGCACGCGCCCGGGTGCGCGCGCGCCGGCGCCGTGCATGGCCGCGCCGCAGGCAGCCGCACCACGCCGCGCGCCCCAGCCGCCCGCGCCCGCGCCCCCGCCCGCGCCCCCGCCCGCGCCCCCGCCCGCGCCCCCGCCCGCGCCCCCGCCCCCACCAGGGGAGCGCGACCGACGCCGGCGCCCTACGCCGGACGCTCGAGGACTTCGCCGCGCGCTCCGACCGGGAACGCACGCGCACTCAGACCACGCACGCAGATCAACAGACTCAGACCAACAGAACAGGCGCACACAGCGCTAACAATCATTTGATACTTCTTTTATAATCTTTGTACTGAAGCCATCATACCCTACACTGTTGGTGTTTTTTAACGAATTAATAATTTTTAATACGTCTTGGGGCATACTCGGATTCATAAACATTAAGTTTTTTTGGCTCACAATGTATTTATTGACTCTAGCAGCTTGGGAAGTGGGTGGTTGGATTTTTTCAACAAAATAGTTATTAAATAAGTTAGCTATTTCATTAGGATTGGTGATATATTTATTGCCATTAAGAATTTTATTTATATAATGTTTAGGTATGTTAAGTTTTCTATTGTTTATTAGTTGCCAAGTAGTTTTTGATTTATTTTTTGATGTCTTAATTTTATATGTATTTTGAGCACACTTTGTTTTATTGATGATAGTTTTAAATAGTTTAGAGTATTTTTTGAAATCGGTTTTATTTTGCATGGTTGGATTTGATCTGTATCTCCGAAGTAGTGACCGTTTCTTCCTACTACACAGTTTTACACCACGTGATATCCAGTTTTGTTTTTTCTTTACATTTATAGATACTACAGTTTCAGGAAAGCACTGATCATAAAGAAAACTAAATATTTCACTAAATGCTTTGTAAGCTTCATTTGGATCACTGGATTCATAAACATCTTTGAAGGATAGACTCTTTATATAAGATTTAAATTTATCTAAGTTTTCTGCACTGTAGTCTCTTTTAATGGTACGCCATCGATCAATTGAGCAAACCGACTCTACTGGACATTTTAGAATCTGCGCCGTATGGTCGGACAGTGCAAGCTCCAATACAGTTGCCTTACAAGCTTTTAGATTATGCGCAAAATTGTCTATACACGTCTTACTTTTGAGGCGAGTCGCCTCTTTCAGAGCTAAATGTAAGTTATAATTTAATAGTAAACATTCAAATTCCGTAGTTTGTTTGTTTTTTAAGAGTACATTAATTTTAAAATCTCCCGTAATAATTACATTTTTATATCCATTTTTAACAATACTACACATTAAAATATCTAATTTATCAATACAAAGGTTAAAGTTATTTATTTTAGGTACTCTATAGACACACACTATGATGGTTTTTTGGTTAATTAGTTCCACGGCACAGCACTCCAATACACCAGTGGTACACATTTGTGTGATCTTTGTTATTTCCCGGCATTGGTATCCCTTTTCTACGAGAATGCATGCACCTCCTCTCTCACTTTCTTTACGACTATAACACGCAGCTAAGTAGTAATTAGGTACGTTTATGTGACTTTCATAGCCTTCCATAACGAAGTGTTCAGTTAGGCATAGTACATCTATTTTCATATTTCGCTCTCTAAGTTCTTGTAGGCATACTGTTAAGTTATCAGACTTTGATAGCAGTCCGGCAATGTTTTGATGCAAGACATTAATGTGTTTATTCACGAAAAAACGTTGTAGGTGTGTCTTGACTTTCGTCGCTGGTAAAGTCGTGTTCACACGATGATGTCGACAACTCTTCCTTTATTCCTTGTATGTATTCCAGAATGTCTTTACAGATTATTGACTTTGCATAGTTATTAATGATGCCTTTGTTTTTGTGGAAAATTTCATAGGACCATTTAAGATTTTTGTTTGAATCTAGAAAGTACGCATACTCATTAGCTAATATATCTAGATATAGCTTATTGTTAAAGTTTTCAACTCGCCAATTATACATGCTGCCGAATCGATATTTGTATGTCGGCGCACATATAATAACATTAGTATGTTTCACTTTTTGTATGGTCAGTTTTAAGTTAGATATAACGCTATGGTAGTCGCGTGTCGTAATAAAATCTTCTTCACCTATCATAATGACACAGAAGTCACTCATGGTAAATCCATTTAATTTTGATTCAATGTTCTGTATCATCTGCGTCGTATCACGCTATCGCTATCACGTTTCGGTAATAAGTAGTGACATATTTTATAGTTGTCTGGAAAAGTATTTTCGGCGATAGACAATATTTTATTTTTCTGATTGTTACTCAATATATGTATTCTATTAAGTTGTTTGTGTGTTGTTTGTAGTATTCGGTTAGTTTCATGATTTGCAGTTCTATTGTTTATGTTATACTTAGGAGTTAAGATATCAATGTCACAGTTTTGTTTAGTTTGCAATGCCTGTTGTAAGGTAAGAATTTGCTTATTTAGTGCAGCAATTTCTTTCCTGGCCTGTTCCAATTGATGCTCTAGGTCCGTAAGATTTTGCTGAAGGGTTGTAATTGTTTCGTTAGGAGGTGAAGTTATTAAATAAGATGTTTCGTTACATTCCCGAATTGCATTATTTTTGAGGTAACCGTTTTCAATGCGTAGGATGTTTATTTCTTCATTTGCTGCAATTAGTTTTAAGTTTAATTCTTCTATTTGTTGTTTGAGCTCGTGTACTTCGTGTACTTCATTGTTCTCGTCGTCCGATAATTCTGGCATACTATTATTAGCGCCATCTATCGTCGAATTACTTGAACTATGTCCATCACGGGAGCTGTTGGCTGATTTAGTTTTACTCATTGATTTATTTTTACGGAATGTAATATTTTCGAAGAAATTCATCGTTATAATTATTACAGATTTCGTTTTATTTGTTTGATGATTTATTTTTTGTTGTTCACGGTGAGATTCGAACTCACGCACATTCGTCAAGTATGACGATGTGAAAAAAAGTACACTCTCAAACCGCTAGGCCAGCCAGTCAGTTAGGAGAGTAGTTGAAATTAGTAGATAGTATTGCGGATTATTTTTCTGGATGACGGTAGGCGGTTACTTTTCAATTTTTTGAATGTTTTGTTTTGCAAAAACTTTGCGTAAACAAATTGTTTTATTGTGTATCGTTAGTTTTTTTCACAAATTCACTTACTTTTATCGCTTATTAACTACTTAAAATATTTTTAAACAATTATTTTTACGGAGCTTATGTTTTCGTGGGCACAACAGCGCCAACTAGCTATGGAAGAACGTATAAAACGTATTTAAATAATATATAAAATTCTAAAAGTTAAATTCAAGAACAAAGATAATTATCACAACTTGTTTCATTATTGTAAAGTTTTGAGTATATTTGATAAGAGAGATTTAGCAATTGTAACTCAGTACAGTAGTGACATGTGTAAATTGAATAGGACAAAAAGATTAAACACACTACGTAAACTAGACTATCTCCCGACCTTTGAAATACCAAATTGTCATAACCATTATGGTGAGAGAGTATGGAATGTCAGTCTTGCCCGAATACTAAACAAGTTGCCAAAACACATGGTTTGTAAACTGGAAAACAAAAATCAAAGGCAGAAATATAACATATTCAAGCGATATTTAATGAATTGTAATGGAACAGCAACTCCTTAACTGTAAAATCTTTTCTATCCATGTTTAAGATTAAGTTATGAATTGTATAAAACTGTATTTTACGTGAAATAAACAGCTATTATTATGATTATTTATTATCCTCTGCAACCTTGGCCACCGTGTCCTTCACAGGCCCTGCTGCTTGAATTTGGGCTCCAAGTTGATCCATCTTCCTGGTGAAATTTTCCTCAAGGCTCTTCTGTATGGTCAAGATCTCCGATAGTTGGGACATTATTTATTGTTATAATTAAATTGTGATTTCAAATAAATTTAATATTATTTTATTTATTATTTATCAAATACTTCTTGCACACAATGTACAATGGCGAACTTAACGCCTTAGGCGTTCTCTACCAGTCTACCTTTGGGTGGTGGAGAGAAAGCATAGGTAGTTGCTAAGAAATTAAACAGAGACATTATTACACATATACCTACATATAATACAAAACACATATAATTATTATTATCATATATACAAATATACACCGTGAAAATTGAATCGTTGTTTTCCCGCGGCAGGACGATTACCCATCAGTAGTACTATCGAAATACAAAGTTTAACTTAAAAAACATAATGTTTTTTTTTTCACATCATTAAAAAAGTATTCATAAACTCGAAAGAGCGATAATCAATAGTAGTTCACTCACTAGAGATCACGTAGGCACCTGTAGGTAACACGAAACGCACACGCCGCCGCCACGTGTTGTCGGCAAACTTACAAAGAAAGAATCAATAATAAATGTTCAGAGCAAAATAAGCTCTCGGTCATGGTGATACGGTATAAATTAGCTTGCATGCACGCGGCAAGCACCGAAACACAATAGAATGCCGCCAAATGTTGCGCTCTGTGCCTACGGCTTAGTTAGAGTTCTGTGCGCGAACGTCGATGACGTCAAGTGATGAATGTGCGATGAAAGTGCTCAACACAGAAGGACTGCATCCTTATCATTTTTTTTTCGTGGCGGGCCACACCCTTGGCCACCGAGGAGCCCGGCCTTGACTCCCTTGGACTTTTATTTGTGGTAGAGTCTGAGCTCAAGAACTTGGTGTATCGTGAGGAACACCAAACACGCGACTCTTTGATAAGTGCGATAGTGGACGCTTTTAATATCGTGAGACGTGACAGAGACACTTTAATGAAACTGAAAGACAATCAGTTAAAACGTGCTCGTTTGTGCATTGAACGTAGTGGTTTACATTTCGAACAATTACTCCGCTACCGTTAAGTGTAAGTACTCGTACTTTGTAAATAAACATTTAAAAGTAGGTTAGGTAATCAAAATCATTGTAAATAAGACGATTCCATTTTTAAATACCTACGCCTTAAATACTTAATTATCAAATTCCGACTTTTTTTAAAGATACCTATTTTGATTTTTTAAGTATTTATGACGATCCTAAGCCCGTAAAAGTTTGAAGCGAAAATTTGAATTACTTATTGGTTTTGTGTTTTATTAAATCACGAGTAGCGATCAGCTGATTTACACGCGAAGTGCAACGACCGCGCGGCGTTCGGGGTAACCGCGCGCCCGCCCGCGTAGGTATAGCGCGATGTATTACTACTGGGTCAAGTCACTTTCGAGTTTTGTTTATAACAATTGTTAATCCGCCATTTATTGAGTCTAATTTTTTTTACATATATTAATCGATTGTATGACCGATACAAACTCATTTCGCTTCGGGAAAACAACGACTTGATATTCATCCTGTATAACTATATAAATATGTACGATACATATAATACTTATACTTACATATCAAGAAAAAAAATTAGAGAACGAAATCATCATCATCATCATCCACAGCCTTTTTCCTCCCACTGCTGGGCATAGGCCTCCCCTTTTTCGTGCCATAATATACGGTCCTGTGCCAGCCTCACCCAGAGACGACCCGAGACCCGTATTATGTCGTCGACCCATCTTGCTCCCGGACGACCGACGCTTCTTTTGCCATGCCTTGGCCACCATTCTGTCACCGCCTTAGTCCACCTGCCGTCACTTCGTCTGGCCAAATGGCCTGCCCAGCTCCATTTCAGTCTCGATATTGTGGTACCGACGTCTCGAACTTTGGTTCGTTTCCGGATATCCACATTACGGACTCGGTCTTGAAGTTTGATGCCGAGCATAGCGCGCTCCATGGCTCTCTGTGCTACTTTAATCTTATGTACAGCCTCATGTGTGAGCGTCCATGTCTCGGCACCGTAGGTCATAGTAGTAGTAGGCAGGACACATTGGTTAAAGAGACGAGTTTTAAGGCACTGTGGAATTTGGCGTGACTTCATTATGTCGTCCAGCTTCCCGAACGCAGCCCATCCAAGTTGTACGCGTCTGGAAATCTCCCTAAGCTGATGCTCCCTGCTAAAAGATAGAATATGACCAAGATACACGTAGCTAGCTACAGTCTCCAGGACTTCCTTTCCAACTTTAATTGGATGGAAAGTGCTGGAGACGTTTGACATCACCTTGGTCTTGGACATATTCATCTTTAGACTCACTTTTAAGGAAGCATCTGAAAGATCTTTAATTAAGCTTTGGAGATCGGTAGAATTTTCGGCAAAAATAACTAGATCATCAGCAAACGAAATACTGTTATGAATCTGCTAATTTCCCCCGAATGTGGTCACGTAATTTTACTTTGAAGGTGTGACGGCTGTTTGACATCCTGATCTCTAGAGGTAACTCATTCCAGAGAAGAATAGATTTAACAAAGAAGGAAGAATGAATAATATCAGAACGATGTGCAGGGAAGAGTAGAAGACGATTTTTTGAAGAGCGAAGATTTTTGTCATGATGTGAACAAAGACTTTTGAAGTGAGAAGTTAAAAAGAAAGGTGAAGTAGGAGTGTGAAGTATAGAAAAAAGTGTGGTCAAAGTCCTCAACTCACGACGCTGCCTTATAGGTAGCCATCGGAGCTGCGTTCGATACACTGAAACATGATCGTACTTGCGTAGATTAAAAACGAATCGAATGCAATTATTGAGAAGCCGGTCAAGTTTGTTTAGCAGATCTGCATTCAAGTCATAGTAGCAAACATCAATATAGTCAATTATGGGGAAGATTAAGGTTTGCATAAGCATCCCTTTCACATTGGACGGAAGCAAATTTTTCAGGCGGTATAGGAACCGTAGCATGTTAGTAACCTTTTGGCTGACAGCTGCGACTTGTGCTTGCCAATTCAGTGTGGAGCCAAGATTTTTAACGTTACCACTATAAGGTACTACCATGCCATTGAATACTACAGGTGGTCAGCCGGCAGTATCAACTTTGCTTATAAATCTCGAGCTGCCGATAACTATGGCTTGGCATTTTCCTGGGTTGACTGCCACGCCGAACCTGTCAGCCCAATTTTTCACGACAACTAAGTCCTCATTGATTTGTCTGAGCGTGACAGCCAACTCATCAACAGTAGTATGACGATATAACTGCAAGTCATCGGCATATAGATGATACGAACACTGAAGCTCAGGAGTAAGTAAATTTATAAATACAGCGTAGAGAAGAGGTGAAAGTATGCCTTGCGGAATGCCAGCATCCAAATTACACCAGGTTGATGAAACTTCGTCCACCCGAACCGACTGCTGCCGCTCCCGAAGATAAGAAGAGAACCAGTCTAATGCCTTGGAAGAGACCATGAGATATGACAGGATAGATAGAAGTATCCTTCTCGTCGTGACTGACGGTATTGAACGCATTGGAGAAGTCTACAAGGACCAACACAGTCAGGTTAGCGTCTTCCACGGCGAGTCTAATATCGCCAGTCACTTTGAGAAGGGCAGAGGAAGTGCTATGGCCTGGCCTAAACCCAGATTGAAATTGGCTCAAAAGCTTGTTTTCATAAACAAAACGAGTGAATTGTTTATGCGCACAAGCCTCTAGCACTTTGGATAAGAAAGGCAGGATTGAGATTGGACGGAAATGATTGGGGAGTGTTGGATTAGAAATTTTAGGAAGAGGACAAACGTACGCTTTCCTCCAAAGCGAAGGAAATACTCCGGAGAAAAGGGAAAAGTTAACAATATGGGTGATGACAGGAAGAATTGGGACTAGGATAGAAATAATCATATGGCGGCTGATGTTGTCACAGCCCACCGCTTTCGATTTAATAGAAAGGATAATCTTTTTGACCTCTTCCTCGGCGACTGGCGAAAAATTAAAAGAATCGATATCAAGCCGCGATAGCCCAGAAATATAGTTAAGAGTGTCCTGTCTGATTACATAATCCACATTGGAAGAAGTGCAGAAATGACTATTTAAAGTATCTAAGCTGATTGAGCTAGGTAGGTCTAAATGCCGCCATTTGCCAATACCGAGCGTTCCAAGAAATTTCCAGATATCAGCAGGAGAAGATGACGAGATATTGTTTAGAATATGACGGCGTTTGGCGTTACGTATCATGTGATTACACCGATTCCTTGCAGTATTAAATAGAGCCCAATTTTCATCTGTACGGTCTTTTTTAAAGTTCCGAAACGCACGATCCCTCCTACACATTGCGATTTTAATAAGCCTGGTCATCCATGGTGCTGGTGGACGTTTCACTCTAACTCTCTTAACGGGCGCATGGAGATCAAATAAAGAGTTCACCCGGTTATTAAAAATATCCAGCTTATCATCCACTGAGTCAGCTTCCATCAATGGAGTCCAATTGATATCGGAAGCATCCTTGAGAAGCTGACCAACGTCCATACGCGCAAAGCAACGCCTATGCAAAACCTTAGGCTTGGACTTAGGAGGTTTAAGGATATAGGAAAGGAAAATAAGGTCGTGATGAGAAAAGCCGGGAGCAACAAACTGACCATGAGAGGAAACAAGGGAAAGGTTGGAGGTTAGGATTAAATCCAGCCAGGAATCATCACCTGCTGTAGATCGGTGAGTTGCCTGTAAGGGCAGGATGTTTAAACTGGATGATTTCACAATATGAAGGAGTTTTCGGGATCGAGGAGAATTAGGAGCGAGGAGATTGGTATTGAAATCACCCACGGAACAGAAAAAACAAGTGGAAGTGCAATACGCCAAAATTACTATAGGAACCGCTGTCGCCAAACTCACACAAATAATCCGATAATAACATATGCACTACAACGAAATAATCCGTATGATTGGTAGTTTTAATATTGGACAAAATTAGCCTACATCACAGAAAAAAAATAAACCCTGACGTTCTAAAAATAAGGTTTATTTTGCATTAGCAACAATACGTATTTACGGTCTACAATCGCACTAAATTCGATTGACGACTTAGTTTTGCTACTTGACCATAGATGGCGATATATAATCAATATAAGCAATTATCAACATAATTGCTATAGACATACGGTTGACAATGGCGTGACTCTAATGGTACTCGGCCAAGGACACACCACGTATTACATTTAAATTCTTTATCGATATCGATAGATACCCGATTTTTGTTCAAATACGATAAATACTACTCTTTGGGAGTACATTTATTTATTTGTTACACAAACCGCTGTACCTTAAAACCATAAATTAATAGACACACAAGACTGACTGACAGATGGGTAAAGGGCCATGCCCAAGTTTCATAGTGAGTTTGGCCCAGAGTGCACACTTATGATACGATGTCTTAAATTTAATATAGATTGTCAACATATTATTATAATTAAAGTAGGAATCAGATAAATAAAACTTCGGGTTTTATAGTAAAAATTCGTCTTTAATATTCCGCATATGTTGAAATCCTCATGATTCTCGTGAATTAAATGGACTTTTTGCCGTGAAACTTGAAGAAAGAAAGTGCAGTGTTCACGAGTTTTCATCTATCCACCGGTGGATGAATCAGGATTTAGTTTGCCGGCCGGCCTCCCACAACGCAAGGACACACTCTCTATCCATTTCTCTTTCATGCTTGTGACTTTGGGAAACCTGAAACAAATTTTTAATGAAGGTTAAAAAATCTATTACTTACTGTTTGTAACACTCTGTGTGTAACGTCTCAGTCATTAATAAATTATAATAATTATGTTACTATTTAAAACATTGATTATATTTTTGCTTTATGCCACTTAAACGACCATAAATTTACTTAATATAAACTTCGTGTATGAATTAAGGTGACCTCGTACCTATATAATGCAAAACGAAATAAATAAAAATAACTGTTTGGGTTAAGATAGTTAGTCGTATCGACATCAATCGACAAAATCAATTTTCGACTTGACCACATCACTACATTGAGTAGCGAAGGTCTTTCTAGAATGTTCTATGGAAAAAAACAATCGAAAATAAACTTTGTCTTTACTGCATAAGGTTTATTTTGACTAACCGTTCTATTAAATTTTTGTAAATTGAAGAAAATAAGATTTTTATTAGAAAACAATAAAAATCGTACTTACCGATGATACGAAATACCTCCATTTGTAAGATTTCTTCACCTACTGTCATTTTTGCACGCTAAAACGGAACAATACGGCATAGCTAGGTAAATATTAATTTGTCACGAGACGAGCAATTCGACGCGATGACAGGCGCAACTGGGATCGGTTAAGCGCAAGTTAAGCGTAACAACGCTTAATTGTGACACGCGTGCCACGCCTACTTAGCACTTCCACCTGTTTTTTCTGTTCCGTGGAAAAAACAAGTGGAAGTGCAATACGCCAAAATTACTATAGGAACCGCTGTCGCCAAACTCACACAAATAATCCGATAATAACATATGCACTACAACGAAATAATCCGTATGATTGGTAGTTTTAATATTGGACAAAATTAGCCTACATCACAGAAAAAAATAAACCCTGACGTTCTAAAAATAAGGTTTATTTTGCATTAGCAACAATACGTATTTACGGTCTACAGTCGCACTAAATTCGATTGACGAGTTAGTTTTGCTACTCGACCATAGATGGCGATATATAATCAATATAAGCAATTATCAACATAATTGCTTTAGACATACGGTTGACAATGGCGTGACTCTAATGCTACTCGGCCAAGGACACACCACGTATTACATTTCAATTCTTTATCGATATCGATAGATACCCGATTTTTGTTCAAATACGATAAAAACTACTCTTTGGGAGTACATTTATTTATTTGTTACACAAACCGCTGAACCTTAAAACCATAAATTAATAGACACACAAGACTGACTGACAGATAGGTAAAGGGCCATGCCCAAGTTTCATAATGAGTTTGGCCCAGAGTGCACACTTATGATATGATGTCTTAAATTTAATATAGATTGTCAACATATAATTAAAGAAGGAATCAGATAAATAAAACTTCGGGTTTTATAGTAAAAATTCGTCTTTAATATTCCGCATATGTTGAAATCCTCATGATTCTCGTGAAATAAATGGACTTTTTGCCGTGAAACTTGAAGAAAGAAAGTGCAGTGTCGATTTCACGAGTTTTCATCTATCCACCGGTGGATGAATCAGGATTGAATTTGCCGGCCGGCCTCCCACAACGCAAGGACGCACTCTCTATCCATTTCTCTTTCATGCTTGTGACTTTGGGAAACCTGAAACAAATTTTTAATGAAGGTTAAAAAATCTATTACCTACTGTTTGTAACACTCTGTGTGTAACGTCTCAGTCATTAATAAATTATAATAATTATGTTACTATTTAAAACATTGATTATATTTTTGCTTTATGCCACTTAAACGACCATAAATTTACTTAATATAAATTTCGTGTATGAATTAAGGCGACCTCGTACCTATATTGTAATGCAAAACGAAATAAATAAAAATAACTGTTTGGGTTAAGATAGTTATTCCTCGTATCGACATCAATCGACAAAATCAATTTTCGACTTGACCACATCACTACATTGAGTAGCGAAGGTCTTTCTAGAATGTTCTATGGAAAAAAACAATCGAAAATAAACTTTGTCTTTACTGCATAAGGTTTATTTTGACTAACCGTTCTATTAAATTTTTGTAAATTGAAGAAAATAAGATTTTTATTAGAAAACAATAAAAATCGTACTTACCGATGATACGAAATACCTCCATTTGTAAGATTTCTTCACCTACTGTCATTTTTGCACGCTAAAACGGAACAATACGGCATAGCTAGGTAAATATTAATTTGTCACGAGACGAGCAATTCGACGCGATGACAGGCGCAACTGGGATCGGTTTAGCGCAAGTTAAGCGTAACAACGCTTAATTGTGACACGCGTGCCACGCCTACTTAGCACTTCCACCTGTTTTTTCTGTTCCGTGGGTGCGGAGAAGAATTAATCCAAGCGAGCACTACTTTGGAGTCTGAAAATGCATATATCTTATTGATGGAGTGATGGGGCGCAATTGTGTCTTGAACTTTGCGAAGCAACCGAGACAGCAACAGAGCCGCGCACAACTCCAGTCTCGCAACCGAAATGGTTTTGACAGGCGAGACCTTAGACTTGGCACAAACTAGCTGCACAGAGTAGTTAGATCCAATGCGGACTTGCAAATATATGACTCCGCCATAAGCGCGTTCACTGGCGTCAGCGAAACCTATTAAGTTAACAAAACATCCATCTACTAAACCTAGATGGCGCGGCACAATTATTTTATTGAGTGCGGGAAGCTCAGCACAAAACTGTTTCCAAGCAGCGACAATATGGTCGGGAGGAGTGTCATCCCAATCACATTTTGCTATCCAAAGCTCTTTGATCAAGAGCTTGGCATACAAAATGGTAGGAGCCACAAAACCCATTATGTCCCATAAACGAGCCACTGTGGATAGCATTGCGCGTTTGGTACACTTATCACCTGGTGATAAGATGTCAAAGCGGAAGTTATCACAATGTCTGTCCCAGCGTAAACCAAGAACCTTGTGATGTGCGGACTTCTCGAACTCAATGTCCGGAGAAGCTTTATGCGAATCAGGTATGTGCGCGAGAACCTCTTTGGAATTGCTTGTCCATTTGACAAGTTCAAATTGGCCTCGTTTGAAAAGCTGAATAAGCTCTTCACAAAGCGAAACTGCTTGAGGAGCGGATGCGACACTACAGACAATGCCGTCCATGTATAAAGCGGAAGCAGCAACAGCGGCTGCAGGCTCACTATTGTCAAAACGATATAAAATTCGTTGAAATCTACGGACGGATTCGCGAATGCCGATATTGAGAAACATTTGTCTACAATCAGCTGAAAGTGCAATTTTGAAAGGGCGGAATTTAATTAAGATGTTAAATAAATCACCCTGTAGATCAGGACCGGCATGCAAAATGTCATTGATCGACTGACCCGATGTAGTTCGGCAACTAGCATCTAAAACCACACGAAGTTTAGTGGAGGTCTTATCTTCGCGAACCACGCCGTGATGCGGAATATAATACGCGGGAAGAGAATTGCCCTCGTCTTTTACAACTGGGCTTAAAAATCCTTCATTTATGTAATCACGCATGACGTCATTATAAGCACCGCGTAATTTAAGCGACGCATCGAGTTAACGTTCTAAACAGTATAAGCGCCTAAGTGTAGCAGCGTACGAGTCGCCTAAAGAATACGGGTCGCCACAGAACGGCAACGCTACAACATATCTACCACTATCGTCGCGAACAGTGGTAGCGCGGAAATGTTCTTCACACTCGAGATCCTTACGGCTCAACGAGGGCGGTGCGGAGACCTCTTCAAGCTCCCAAAATCGCTTAAGAAGAGAATTAATATTATTTTCTTGAAGAACAGAACAGCAAGACGTAGTATAATGTGTATTATGCAGCGTAGGTACGGCACCCATAACTACATAGCCAAATACCGTCTCAATGGCGGGAGGTAAATTATATTGCTCACTACGTACAACAGTAGGTAGTAGTAAGTGCGGAAAAACTGAAGCACCGATCAAAACATCGATATTACCCGGCTGCGCAAAGTGAGCATCAGCGAGCGGCAATGTCTCGAGGTGCGCGAGTAACGACACGTCCACGTGAGCGCTAGGCAACGTGTCCGTAATACGTTCCACAATAAGCGATGAAACGTTGAAATTAATATCATTATTGAAACGCGAATGTATTTTAATATCGACGGAACCCTTACAAGATTTTTCTGAACCACCGATCCCTTTAACTACTAAGTTAGTATTTTTAAAGTTATTCCAAAGTCCAAGACATTTGAAACAATCCGAAGTAATGAAGCTACTTTGTGATGCACTATCAAGTAAACAACGAACCACGCGCGGTGTGTTGTTCACATCATAAATAATAACTTGCGCGGTCGCTAATAATATCGTAGTAGACGCGGTACATTGACGCTCGGCTTCGCGCTGAGTATGTTGAGTGCGCGCGCAACGGACGTCGTACACAAAGAAACTCCGGGCTGAGACGCGGGGTGGACAGGCGCCGTGGTACGAGCAGCCTGTGCCTGCGGTAAAGAGGACGAAACAGCTGGACTAGGATTTACGTTTACGTTAAGGTTACCGGGGTCAAATAACGGAGATTTTTTCTCAAAATGCAATAACGTATGATGTTGTTGATTGCATGAGCGACACTTAGTTTTACTAGAACAATCGCTTGTTTTATGCTTAATACTCAAACAATTAACACAAGCTTTATTTTCTTTAGCGGATTTAAAACGAGCAGTCGGATTTAAATTATTAAAGGCGGGACATTTAAAAAGGTGGTCGTGAACAATATTGTCGCACAGACACTTGTGTGAGTTATTTGCGGAATCCGAACATGTTACGTAAGATTGTGGGTTAGGGACCGACTTATTATTACTATTTCGCGATTTATTAAAGTTTTGTTTACTTGTATTATTATTACTAGACGAGCTAGACGAACTAGGCTGCGTATTCCGATATATTCGACACTGATCTTTAATGAATGAAAGAAAACTATTTAGGGTAGGTAATTTATTTTGACGTTCGGTCATCTCGAATGCAAGAACGGTTTCCGCGTCGAACTTTTTTAATGCGAGTTGCAATAACATAAAGTTTGCAGTGCAAGGTTTTCTAACTTTAGGTTTTTAAGGGAATTTACTGCGGTAACAAAGTTATCAATAAACAGTTGTGTACGAGCATCGCCACATGATTTTAGTTGTTTAACTTTTTACATTACTTAGCATTAAATTGTTTCGTTGATTATGCTACTTTACTTACACGCGTAGTCGTTGTTATTTAGGTTAATATTTTATATGATTAGTGTGAACAATAAACCCACTCCGGTAGCACGGACACAATACAGTGATTTTATTTCCTGTCTACATCCCGTCTGCTGAAACAACCCACTTCGCTACAACTCTACTGTACGGGCTAGCGGCTCGTACATTTTGGTCCTTCGAGCCGGATCCTCGCAACTGGAACTACAGTCCTGCACTCCGTCTCAGGTACGAAGTATATCTATTTACGATAGCGAATCGGTCTGACTGGTCTCCCACAAGCGGGTCTCCCCAGTCAGATTGAGAAGGCGCACATATCGTATTAGAGATACCTTCTGATCCTGCGATCACAACAGGCGCCATCGACAGCGAGTTACCCGGAAGCTATGGAAGTCAACAGGAGTTAGTGTCCCACAACTAAAATGGACGCTAAACAACAAGAACTTCTGAAGCGGCAGGAAATCATTGCTGAAGGCATCAAGAAAATCGGTGTCAACTTCGGAAAGGATGGCCCTGACCGCAAAAACACTGCATACATCAAGGTTAGATTGGATAATCTCAAATCTCACTGGAACGAGTTTGAGATGAACCATAGCATTCTGCAAGGCGCTGAAAACAAGGCAAACGAATACTACGCCACTCAAGTATATGAGAGAGTCAAAGGTGAATACCTAACCATAGTACAGAAGTTGCAAGCCTGGCCTTCTTATACTGCTGGCGACAAGGATTCTGAAACAATCAAGAACGTTGGAGTCCCTTCGAAATCTGATGAGCTCAAGACACAACAAGCCACCAATTTTAGAGCTTTCTCACGCTTCACCCGCAACATGATTACTGATGAGTTAACTGAAAAATGGGACATCGAGGACAAACTCAAGACTCTCGAATCCCGATGGAAGGTGATCGACGAAGTACATTGGAAACTCGACAACATCCTCGTCGGCAGTGACGTAAACTATGAGCTTGAGTTTTCAAAGTATGAGGCAACATACGAGTCAACAAAGCGAGATCTCAATCGCAAACTAAATCTCGCGGTGCAGCAACGCGACAGTGCCCCGAAAATCGAAATACCGGTTTTCTCAGGAAATTACTCACAGTGGCCGACATTCCTCGACTTATATGCCGCTGCTATCCACAACAACCCTACCTTCTCTAAAGCCCAGAAGATGCAACATTTGAAGGGGAAGCTGAAGGGAGAGGCTGAGCGCTTGGTGCAACATTTACCTGTTTCTGAAACCAACTACGACTCCTGCTGGGAACTACTTTACCACAGGTACAACAATCGACAGCTGCTTTTCACGAAACAGATGCAAACGCTTATGAGTCAGCCAGCGATTCAACATCAAAATGCGTACGAGCTGAAGCGTCTACATGACACTAGTCTGGAAGTAGTGCACGCCCTGCGCAACTTGGGTATAGACACGACTACGTGGGATCCCATCCTGGTACATATCCTTGGGGGACGACTCGACTCTCAAACCTACTCCGACTACATGGAAGCGAGGAAACATCCTAGAGAGCTTCCTGTGTTTGAAGAGCTCATTCAATTTATCGAAAACAAGTTTAAAAGGAATCCAACTAACTTCAACAAACAAGCATCTTCATCTCAGGACAAGGAGACTACATCATTCCTAAGGGACATGCACAAATACAAACGGGCACCCAAGGCGAATCACACAAGCTCCGACAAAAATTGTCCTATCTGCAAAACAAATCACGTCTTAATTAAGTGCTCAACATTTCAAGAAATGAATCCGGATCTGAAATTGAGGACACTTGAGCAATTGAATGTTTGAAAGAATTGCATGTATTCGCACAAAGAAAATAAATGCAATTCGCACAAAAGGTGTAGAGTGTGCAACAATACACATCACACCATATTACATGACATAGTTCGTGTCACTGAGCCAATGACTTTATCGAACGGTCAACGACCCAACAACAAACCGTCGACTTCACAAGGCACAGCCAATCACGTGTCAGGCGATTTCAATGAAGTTCTACTATCAACAGTCATGCTCAAAGTTAGAGCCATAGATGGAACTTATACAACACTAAGATGCCTTCTTGATCAAGGATCCCAACTAAATCTTATTACGGAATCTGCGGTCCAACGACTTGGCCTTCGGGGATACAACCAAAACTCTACGGTATCCGGAATTGGAACATCTGCCAGTCATAGCAATGGAACAGTTCAGCTGGAATGCGAGTCACTTTATGGGGACTACCAGTTCACAACACAGGCATTGGTTATGGCAAAATTACTAAACAATTTGCCTAACTATTCCTTTGAGAAACAAGACTGGCCTCACATACAAAATATCCAGTTGGCTGATCCCAATTTCAACTTATCTCGGCCAGTCGACATCTTACTTGATGCTGGAGTATACGCCGACATCATCATGAACAACATCCTCCGAGGAAACCTACACGCACCGATTGCGCAACAAACAAAACTCGGATGGGTTTTAGTAGGAAACACTAAGACATTTAACTGCCATGTAGAACACCATACTGAGGACAAAACCACTGAAGACATATCATCACGCCTGTATCCCCGAAGGGGTAGGCAGAGGTGTACCAATGTACACCCACAGTTCGCCGATATGTTTAAGTCCCATGTAATAGGGGGCGAGCCTATTGCCACTTACCGGGCACAAATCCAAACTCCGACCTGCTACTGAGAATTTCATAGAAAAACCCAATAACACCTTGGTCGACTCGGGAATCGAACCCAAAACCTCCAGCGTAGCGGTCGCGCTTAGCGCCACTAAGCCAACGAGGCAGTCCAACCACTGAAGAGCCTAACAAAATTCAAATGGAGACGACTTCAGCCACACCATTGGTCCATTGCCGAAACGTCGAAAGAGACCTGTAACTGCCAAGAAAGGAATCTTCACAACGTGCTTGAGTACGATGCTGTTGTTCATGATGACGTGTGTGGCACCGTCTACACAACAATTAGTGAACGTCACGTCTCTCGACCCTTCCCGCCTTGTATACTTCGATAAAACCGCAGACATACAGATAATTCAAGATGAATGGCGATTGGTTATTTATTACAACATGTCGACATACTGGAGAAGTGTTTCCGCTGTTGAACAATATGTCAAGCAATTACAAGAACTCGATCAGCGAAATAAAGCCTACTTTGCTATATCAACACAATTTGATCACAACTTGAACGAACTAAGGCATTATCATGAAGTCTTAAAATATGAACACGGAAAACGTATCAGGAGAGGTCTTATAAACGGGATAGGTAACATTGCCAAATTCGCTGAAAAATACAGTCAAAATATAAAGTTGATACAAAGCAACGAAGATCACTTGAAAAATCTCTACAAGAACCAAACGTCAATCATTGAAGGCGAATACAATTTACTCAAGAGAAACGAGCAAGTAATGAACCGACAGTTCATCGTAATCAATAAACAGCTAAGAGAGTGTATTCAGCAATTCACTTATTGTAAACTCTAACCCCGATGACACTTTCATAGTACTAGGAGATTTTAACATGCCCAATGTAGAATGGTCAAGTGTTGGCAACTGTTTACAACCCTCATGTATAGCAGGTGAATCCCAAACATACTTTTTTGATATTCTTTCTGAGTGTAACTTAACTCAGTACAATAATTGTTGTAACATATCTAAGGGAAGGATATTGGACCTAGTTCTGTCCAATGTCGATTTAAGTATTAGTGCCTGTCTCAACCCTCTTGTTCCTGAAGATGACCATCACAAATCACTTAATATCGTACTGAGTTGGCATCTTGAGATACCATTAAAACCCAATCCCCGAACGAAATGGTATTATGAGTCCGGGGACTATGATACTATTAATAGTTTACTGAATGAGTACGCATGGGAAGATCACTTGCTTTGCAATTCATTGGACGACGCTGTTGACATTTTTTATAACTACCTTCAAAATTTAATTACTGAGTACATACCTCAAAAAACTATTTTTCCTTCACGCTATCCACCATGGTATAACTCAAGTCTAAAAAAAATACTTAAGGAAAAATACAAATACCTTCGTAAATACCGCATTTACGGCAATACATCTGATTACGATTCTTTTATATTACTTCGCGCCAGAGCCAAAGCAATTGAGGAAGACTGTTATAAATCATACATCACCAGAACTGAAGATTCCATTAAAAAAAATCCGAAAATGTTTTGGTCATTCATAAAAGCGAACAAAAAGGGTACTAACACTCTCCCCTCCAGTATGTCATTTGAAGGTCGTTGTTACAACACAAGTGATGAAATTAGTGATGCTTTCGCAGCGTACTTCCAGTCGAATTTCTTTACCACTTCAGACCGAAATTCGACTGCCCCAAATTCATTTAATGCTCCTACCGACTCTGCATTAAACATTGGCGAGATTGAAATAAACTCAAACCACCTGCTCAGGCTTTTAGAATCATTAGATCTCACGAAAGGCGCGGGTCCCGACAATATACCGCCACTATTTATTGTCAAGTGTGCTAAAGGACTAGTTAAGCCACTAACGATTACTTTTACGCGATCTGTTAAGGAAGTGATTGTTCCTAGTATATGGAAGTACGCGTACATAACACCTGTTCATAAGAGTGGGAACAAGAATGACATTACTAACTACAGACCCATATCTAAATATTATTTGAGCATATTATTTGGTAAAATACTAGAACGCATCATCTACACGCAGGTTTACAGCACTTTTTCTTCGAAGTTTATTCCTCAACAGCACGGCTTTCTAAAAAACCGTTCCACCACTACCAACTTACTGTCTTTTATCGATTACGTTACATCATGTATGGACGATGGAGGGCAGGTGGACTGTATTTTTACAGACTATAGTAAATGTTTTGACCGTATTGACCATAATATACTTTTACAGAAGATTTTTAAGGCAGGTATTCATGGTAGCTTATACCGGTGGGTAACATCCTACATAGAGAATCGCTCCCAGGCTGTCGTAGTGAATGGTTGTGTATCGAATCGTCATATAGTCCCCTCTGGAGTGCCCCAGGGATCGCTTCTAGGGCCCCTATTATTTAATATCTTCATAAACGATATTCACACATGCTTTCATAATTCGTTATTCCTACTTTATGCAGACGATATGCAGATTTTCAAACGCATAAACAATGTCGGAGACTGCTATTGTCTGCAACAAGAGCTCGAAAGGCTAGAAAATTATTGTCAGCTCAATAATTTGGAACTCAATGTGTCTAAATGTTACACAATCACATTCACTCGTAAAACCAACAGCATATCCCATACATATTTCCTTAAGAACGACCAACTAAATCGAGTAGATTTCATACGAGATTTAGGAGTGATACATGATTCCAAACTTACCTACGAAAAGCACGTAGATTATATAGTAAATAAAGCTAACAAAGCCATGGGGTTCTTAAAAAGATCTTGTTCCCAGTTTACAGATCTCAAAATAATCAAAATATTGTACTGTTCCTTCGTCCGTAGCTCACTTGAGTATTGTTCGCAGGTTTGGAATCCCATGTATGACATCTATGTCTCAAGACTGGAATCTGTTCAGCGTAACTTTACGCGATACCTGCAGTATAAGTGTAAAACCCGCGATCATAATTACGAGTTGAGATGCAAAAGGTATCATCTTCTTCCACTTAAGGAGAGAAGGTGTATATCAGACGTCTCTTTCCTCGTTAAGTTAGCGCAATCTTATATCGACGCCCCTCATCTTCTCTCCAAGATAAACTTACGCGCTCCCACTAGATCTGCTAGAACACCCTACCTTCTTCTTGACGTTCCCCGTTGCTACACAAATTACAGACAAAATTCGTTCTTTATAAGATGCGCAAAGTCCTACA
The DNA here is from genome assembly GCA_905146925.1 of Autographa gamma. Classification (NCBI taxonomy): domain Eukaryota; kingdom Metazoa; phylum Arthropoda; class Insecta; order Lepidoptera; family Noctuidae; genus Autographa; species Autographa gamma. Next base: position 816,593 of record LR989880.1, read on the forward strand.
ATAACTTGATCGACTTTTCTGAACTCGACTTGTTCGTAACTAAGCCGCATGTACTCATTCGATTACTTACAAAACATTGGTTCGATAACTGTTCTATTTTGCACCGCAAGACTTAACAAAGTAGTGTAATATTGTAATACATATTGTTAAGTTGCATATCGTAAAACTTACCACTTACTTTTTCTTTTTTCTCTTTGAAGCATGCTCTGTTTAGATAATTAAATGCGAAAACATGTAACTGGTTAATAGTAGCTTAGTTTGTTGTTTTTTTAGCTGTTAATACTGTATGTTTTCCAATTATAATAAAATAAAATAAAAAATAAATAAAATTGAAAACAGAACAAGACAAGGCAACTTTCATCATAGCCACTGCAGTAGCCGCAAATATGATGGTTGAGAACTTGCGAAGAATACAAGACACATTGATCGACCTTATCACCGATATTCACAACGGCAAGGTCGACACTCACTTGTTGAAACTAGATGCATTTGAAAAACAGCTAAACATAATATCAAGACAAGTGCCGAAAGGGTTATTACTCCCCTGTACAAGCAGTCTCAAATGCATCAGAAAAATGTACAAACTATCAAGTGTTCACGGAAAACTCATCGAAGACTTCCTTATATTTGAAGTAACTATTCCCTTGGTGACAGACGAGCAATATGAATTAACGCAAGTTATACCTATTAGCAACATAAACGGAAGCTCCATGGTCAGCATAGTATCTACAGCTAAATACATGGCCGTGAACTTGAGAAAGGACATGATAATACCGTTGCACGAACAACAACTTCTATCGTGCACGCAAATCAACACAAATCAGCTGTTATGCAATTTCGACCTACCTATATATGAAATAAAAACAGCAACAAGTATTTGCGAAGCAGACATAATAAACAACCGAGTAGCATCCAGTTGCCGCTCAAGAATATCAAGTTGCACGAATGAATGGATTAAACTACACAGCAAAGACGCTTGGTTGTTTAGGTGTTGCGAGGAATGCACTATGCGCATTTTCTGTCCAGCTGGCGTTACGTCACAGACACTGCGGAATACGGGGACGATCGCCTTAGCGACAGGATGCATGATGCGTGGTGACAATCACCTTATTCACTCGCACTATAATTTGCAAAGCAAAATGGAACTGGACAATGATGATGAAATTTACATACCGGAGACAAGCATAAACCATTTAGTTTCAAGTAATAGCAACATTGCCTACTTGACGAACATGACAATAGAAACGCATGAAGAACAACTAAATGACCTGAAGAGGAAAATAGAGCAAATTAAGGATCAACAAGACATAGAAACAATACGGTCAACCGATGCGGAACAACATCATTATGTTCTCTACGGTTTCATAACTGTCTGTGGAACTTTTTTCGGCATATGGATCTTCTTCAAAGTGAAAAACCGATGCCCCTATCCACCTCCAGCTCAAGAACGCAAGGAAGAAATTGAAATGGTGGAACCTCACGAGAGCAGGAGACCTACAAGAGTGCATGAATCGGCAACAGAAGAAACCACCGGGCACCTACGAGCTTGCCGAAGCCACATCAAGATAGACTGTGCAACATCTCCTATGTCAGTCCGAGCTGAACCGAGAACGTCTTAATATTTCCCTTATTTGTTTTAATGTATTATGCTTTATTTTTAGATTTACATTTACACAATTACTATGGCTACTCTCTAATCTTTCTTAATTTCTTTCTGTTTAGTTTTTGTTGTTGGCAGGATGTACGAGCATCGCCACATGATTTTAGTTGTTTAACTTTTTACATTACTTAGCATTAAATTGTTTCGTTGATTATGCTACTTTACTTACACGCGTAGTCGATGTTATTTAGGTTAATATTTTATATGATTAGTGTGAACAATAAACCCACTCCGGTAGCACGGACACAATACAGTGATTTTATTTCCTGTCTACATCCCGTCTGCTGAAACAACCCACTTCGCTACAACTCTACTGTACGGGCTAGCGGCTCGTACAAGTTGGAAATTCGAAACTGACGCGGGACCAGACAATTTAAGATTCAAAGCTTGATCAAAGTAAGTAGACGCGAGGATGCGAGTATCCTGATATCTATCAAGAAGTGACTGGAAAATGACCTGATAATTCTCAGCACTTGGTGTGACACCTGCGAATGTAGACTGCGCTTTCGGCGACAGCTTACCTATTAAATTGTATAACCTGTCAGCGTCCGTCAGCGAGGCGTTATCGTGCACTGTAGACTTGAAACTTGCATAAAATAATGGCCAGTTTCGTATATCGCCATCGAATGACACGAGTTCAATCGTGGGCAGTTCCGGTGCTCGGACAGCCGCTAGCCGGTCCGGCGCTGGGCTTCGCGGACTGTCGATTATCTAACTGCGATTGTATGCGTTTTATGATACAATAAAGATCTTTGAATGAGGTGTACGCCTGATAATTTGGTTTAGATTCAGGATTAATAGAAAGTAATTGTGCGTTATAAGCGTCTAATAATTTATGAAAATCGGTTCGAATATCGTCTACTGTTATACAATAACTAAGAAATGATTCTTTGTTGACATCGGAAATTTTGGCGGTTTTTGAACGCTCGTAAATGTTTTGCATGCGCTCAAATAAAACATTGCGTTTAGCTTCTAAGATAGCTAATTCATTCTCGTCAGAAGTACATTTCTTTTGTTGCGACATTTTATATACCTAATGTAGGTAGAAGTAAGTAACCTAAAGTTATGCTGTAGTTTTATGTTATGCGGAAAGTAAGTACTTGTACCTAATAATAAGGCAACGACTTTAAAGGCGATGGTAAAAGGCGCTTGAAATTATGAATTTACAAAACGACTATATACCTAGTTTATAATTATTATTGTAAGTCAGTAGGTAGCTACGTTGAGTATATTACCTACTGGGGGTGCGGGAATAACCACGTAATGGGCATATATTTATGAACTAGGAGTGCAGCTAGGTGCTACAACTACCTAGGTAGGCACTTATAAAAGATACCTACGCGAGCGGGAATACGGATATATGAATCCGGCTCGAAGGACCAAAAAAATGGTTTGGAAATAAACGAGGTATAAGATTTAAGTGGACTGTATTTTAGGAGGATGGCTGATTATCGCCAAGAGGTGAGCGAGCGATGTAGGTCTATGGGAAAAAGCACGCATACCTGGCTCTCCAGCGTTGGGCAGTACAAGATGGCGGGCGGCGTTCTTCCCGTTGCGATCACAAAACTGTCACGTTCACACCCGCGGGCGGATTATCACAAAAGTTCGCTATCCGGCAGCAGCAGTAAGGAGGCGATGCAGCACAGGAGCGACACGGGCGCGGTATCGTGTGCCTCCTCTCGGCGATTCGTTTATTTCCAGCGGTTTGCGGAAGCGCGTACGTGCGTTACGCGCCAGGCGTGCGGAAGGATTGGTAAGGAAGGGGCGGGGGTCACATCGCTCATTCTCACGCTCATTCACTCAAAAGTGGCCAAATGCGGAACTAATATTGCGAAATATGGATGAGACGACTAGTAGTCCGTCTTAGAAAATATAGATGGCGCTACCACATTTTGGTAATATATCTTAATTAAACGATTGAATGTGAACAATTAATACAAAATAACATGCTATAACAACTAGAAAATTAAACAATAATGTAATACTGAGGAGTACCTATGTGACAGATTTTAATAATTCCTTATTAGCTACTGAAATGCGCTCTGAAAGATCATTTTTCTTCATAAAAACTCATCCGTTACGTCCCCAGACATATTTGTAACCAAGCTCTTTGCCTCGAACACGTGCCGCTGCATGCAGAGCTTTGTTGTCAGCTGACAGGTGTTCCACGACATAAATTGGTATAGGATTTTCTGCTGCTATACCGAGGTGACTAGTATTCAACTAAAGCAGAAGCATGTTTTATACAAATAAATTATCTTTATCTTTATCTTTATCTTTAACTTGTTGTTGGCGTTGGTCTTATTCAAGTTGATCGTTGCAGCAAGAAATGTGTCTCGTTGGCGTGGAGTATTAAATTTTACTAAAATAGATCTGGGTCGCGATGTTTAGGTATCTTTTTTAGCAATTCGAGTACAATGAGCAATATGGTTTTCCTCAATTGGACATTTAATAATTTTGCCGAGTTGCAGTACGGTTGTTACTAGGTTTTCTGCCCGGTTTTCTGGCATATTTTGCAGTTTAATGTTTGTTGCTCAGCTGTGCTGTTCCATTAAATTCAGGCGTTTAGAGAGGTCTTGTATAGATGATTGTAACATGTTGTTTTCTTTCTCTAGTACTGACAAGCGGGAAGAGTTTTTCTCGGAGACTATTTTCACTTCTTCATATTTCTCGTTATAGAAATCCAACGATGTTCGAAAGCCCGTTATCAAATCATTAATTTGTTTAAATTGATCTGCCACAACTTCTTTAAGCGCGCTTGCAATTTCTTGCTTAATTATTTCTCTAAGGGAACCTTTCGTGATTACCAATATTGTGTCATTGTCAATTGAGGTAGCTGGGGTGCTTTGTAACTTTTTGCTATTGGCAGAGATGTTCGATTCATGGTTTGAAAAGGAGCTATTCGCAGAACAAACTGTATCGTCCTCGTGAGTAGCCAAATTATACATAGTAAAGTTATGTACGCACAGTTTTGTCTTGTAGTATACAGCACTTGCCTGAAGATTAGGAGCTAATTTAACAGATTGCACATCTTGCGTAAATACGTGGCATTTTCCTTCTTTGGCTAAATATTTATCTGTCTCTTTTTCCTTTCTAGCTTTTTCTTTTCTTTCTCTATGTAGTGCTGTATCTGCGTCCGTAATATTACCTGCTTCATACATCACACCGATCTTTTTTCGGGTGATACGAGACTTAAATTAAGCTTTAAAAAGATGTTATCAAAAATCCTGCGACTAAGACATTCTACAGATTCCATTTCACATTTACTAGTAAACTCCTTGTAAAGCTGCCCCATGTTCTGAAATAACGGTTCTAATTATTGTTTTGACGTACTTGATCGACAGTAGTGTGATGGCATTTTAGGAAGACTATTAAGAAATTCTTATGCATAGACATGAGCGGCTGGCTTTTTTTTTAGATGGTTTTGTTTATGCGAATGTGGTGGCATGGCGCTGTTTGTTTTCTCAAGCCAATATCGTACAAACCAGTCCTTAATACCTAATGTTTGTAGAAACATCTTTTTGCATACTTGATGACGTATGTTTCCAATAGTGAGGAAATAAGCTAGAGTTTTAGATCTTGTTGACTCAGCATTTTTAGTAACTTTTTTGTCATTTGCTACAACATGACAACATACAAAAGTTTTTCTTTGTTTCCATGACATTGTTTTCCAAAATATTTTAAATAACTCCTTTCTTTTATCTTCAGCTATGTTATCACAACTTCTCAGTTTTGATTTCTTACAAAATGATGAAATACAAGTAGGTTTCATACTTCTTGCAGGCCTTAAGACATCATGATGGACTTTTTTTTTCATATGATTATTCGTGACTCGTCTATAGCCTAAATACGCCTCTCCTGTCATTCTTAAATTTTTATTTAAGTTTTTTTTCCACTTACCCGGTTCTTTATTAGCTTTATTTTGTCTTTTCCTATTGATTGATAAATCTCCGTGATACGTATCAGTTTTTTCTAATTCATCAGGTTGAGGGTTAGATGTCTCACCAAAAGTCAATTCATCAGGTCGGTTGTAAGACGTCTCACCAATAATGGCAACTTCATTACGTTGGGGACTTGATGTCTCACTACTGGAAATGTCATATTTAAATTGACTTGAGTTTTCAATAACTGTACTAGTTTCGGTCAATAATATTATGTTGCTCGTAGAGGAAATATCAGGCATAAGTTCATTCGTTGGAATGTCCATTACTGAAGTCCGCAAAATTAAATGAAGAATTCTCTATCATTTCTATAAATTTTAAGTTGTCAACATTAATTATGTTTGTGTCATTCTCCTTCTCCTTTATTTCGTCAATTTCTTCGTTATCTTGAAATAATACACCCTCTCTGCTCAATCTAATTGTATCAGCTTGTGCAAGTTTTTCGTCATCAAAGCTAGTAGGTTCAGCATTGATACTACCTACTGCTTGATGTAAGCCGCCCATTATAGTTACTTCAGTTGAATCAGAATTATTAGAATTAATTGATTTGGGGTAAAGTTTACTACATTTATTTATTGTTACCTGAGCCAGGTTTTCACAACTTTTCCTTTTTAAGATGTACATTTTTTGTGCCAATAACGCTTCCCGCCTTTTTTTTAATCGAGTAAAGTCGTGACTTTGACTTGAGTCTCCACGTCTTTCTCCTCCTTGTTCATGTTGCAAGCGGTATCATCAAGCTGCTCAGTCATTTTCATAAGCTGAAAAAAAAACTTTATTGTAATATTTACTTACCAAATATGAACGCATGCGCACAAACTCGTTTGGTAAAAAGTAATTTAAAAGATCATAATTGTACCCAAAATAATTCATAATATTCCTTTTTATTTATAAAAAGTAAGTTAATATAATAAAACCATAATAATATGCCTAAAGTCTGTTTAATACCGCTCAAGTGCCTTTAAAATGTTTATGGAACACAGCGTAAGTCAAAACAAAATAGTTATCAATACCGCCTAAGTCAATGAATACTACATTGAAAAATCGCCGATCTACTGAGGTTTAAAATACATCTAAAATAACAGTAATTACGCTCTAATATACTACAAAATAATGAACAATCGAGTTGGCTTACCTTTTTGGTCCATAAGAAGTATCTGTCTCTCTGATAAAACCTGAAAAAATAATAGAACGGTTAGTCAAAATAAACCTTATGCAGTAAAGACAAAGTTTATTTTCGATTGTTTTTTCCCGTAGAACATTCCAGAAAGACCTTCGCTACTCAAGGTCAAGTCGAAAATTGATTTTGTCGATTGATGTCGATACGAGGAATAACTATCTTAACCCAAACAGTTGTTTTTATTTATTTTGTTTTGCATTACAATATAGGTACGAGGTCGCCTTAATTCATACACGAAATTTATATTAAGTAAATTTATGGTCGTTTAAGTGGTATAAAGCAAAAATTTATATTTTTGCTTTAAATAGTAACATAATTATTATAATTTATTAATGACTGAGACGTTACACACAGAGTGTTACAAACAGTAGGTAATAGATTTTTTAACCTTCATTAAAAATTTGTTTCAGGTTTCCCAAAGTCACAAGCATGAAAGAGAAATGTATAGAGAGTGCGTCCTTGCGTTGTGGGAGGCCGGCCGGCAAGCTAAATCCTGATTCATCCACTGGTGGATAGATGAAAACTCGTGAAATCGACACTGCACTTCCTTTCTTCAAGTTTCACGGCAAAAAGTCCATTTAATTCACGAGAATCATGAGAATTTCAACATATGCGGAATATTAAAGACGAATTTTTACTATAAAACCCGAAGTTTTATTTATCTGTTTTCTTCTTTAATTACATGTATCTATATTAAATTTAAGACATCATATCATAAGTGTGCACTCTGGGCCAAACTCACTATGAAACTTGGGCATGGCCCTTTACCTATCTGTCTGTCGGTCTTGTGTGTCTATTAATTAATGGTTTAAGAGGTACAGCGGTTTGTGTAACAAATAAATAAATGTACTCCCAACGAGTCGTATTTATCGTATGTGAACAAAAATCGGGTATCTATCGATATCGATAAAGAATTGAAATGTAATACGTGGTGTGTCCTTGGCCGAGTAGCATTAGAGTCACGCCATTGTCAACCGTATGTCTAAAGCAATTATGTTGATAATTGCGTATATTGATTATATATCGCCATCTATGGTCAAGTAGCAAAACTAACTCGTCAATCGAATTTAGTGTGACTGTAGATCGTAAATACGTATTGTTGCTAATGCAAAATTAACCTTATTTTTAGTATGTCAGTGTATTGACTTTCAAGCTCCAGGTGAGCGTCTGGTGGTCTTGAATAGATTAAATGAAACTACTTCTTGGCAATAAGACTGTATTATATAAGGTGTTTCCGAAATATCTGCCTCGGCTTTAATAGGAGGTAGTATTGTGTTTATAGATTACAATAGTAAAGATAAATTATTGATAATTTATCATTTTTTATTTCATGCAAAAATAAATATCGTATATAATCTCTCATTTCAGACCCATTTCCATCCTTCCTTACCTCTCCAAGGTACTCGAGCACATCGTTCACAGGCAAATCACTGGTTTTTTGACGTCAAATTCTCTCATCTCCCCTTTCCAATCTGGTTTCCGTTCTGGCCATAGTACTGTCACTGCTCTGTTGAAGGTGACTGATGATGTCCGCTGGGCAATGGAGAATAAGATGATGACGGTCCTTGTCTTGCTGGATTTCAGCAGCGCCTTCAACTCGGTAGACTTTGATGTGCTACTTGGCATCCTTAAATCTCTTAATTTCTCTTCCACATCCCTAGCCTGGTTAGATTCTTATCTTCGGGGTCGCTCGCAGTGTGTTCGCCTCGAAGAATCTTATTCTGAGTGGTGTGACCTCACGGCGGGTGTTCCCCAGGGTGGCGTTCTTTCTCCTCTTCTCTTCTCTATTTTCATCAACTCTGTAGCAGGAGTTATTTCCTCTAGCTTCCATTTTTATGCAGACGACTTGCAGCTTTATCGTCACTTTGGAGTGGCTGAAGCAGACTCTGCTATTGCAGCTATGAACAAAGACTTGGCATCCATTTGCGCTTGGGCTAATTCTTATGGCCTTAAAGCTAACCCTTCTAAGTCTCAAGCCATTATCATAGGCAGCAAGTCTATGCAGAGTCGGTTAAGCTTATCATCGATGGCGCGTCTGTACTTTGATGGCATCCCTATCACCTTCTCGGATACCGTAAAGGACCTGGGGATTGTAATGGATGCGAATCTTTCGTGGCGTCCTCAAGTTGCCCAAGTTAGCCGTAAAGTGCATTTTTCCTTTCATTCCCTTAAGTCTCTTCAACATTTCCTACCTCTACAAACTAAGATCTCTCTAGCCCAATCTGTAATCCAACCCATAATCGATTATGCTGATGCCAGCTATTTAGATGCTACCGAGGAGCTCCTTAATAAACTTGAGCGCTTGCAAAATTTATGCATTCGTTTCATATTCGGCCTACGCAAATATGACCACGTATCTCACCTTCGCAAGCAGCTCAAGTGGCTCCCAATCCGTCTTCACCGGAACACTCGCATTTTATGCCTCCTCTTTAATGTCCTACATAACCCTACGTATCCCTCTTATCTGCGTTAACGCTTTACTTTCACCCGTCCTCCTAATAACCCTACGTATCCCTCTTATCTGCGTTAACGCTTTACTTTCACCCGTCCTCCTAATATCCCTTGCAGAACGCAAATAAAATCCTTGTTACACTTCCAATCCCACTCCACTGACTTCTATTCCTACTCCTTTACCGTTCACGCGGTAAGACTTTGGAACTCGCTTCCGCCTAACATCCGTGATTCTAAATCTCTTCACATATTTAAAAAACGCATTAAAGAGCACTATCTTTCTTTTTTGTGATTGAGTTATTATATATATATATATATTTAGTTTATAATATGTAGTATTTGTGTATATGTATGTATTTATATGTTTGTTTTATTATTTGTAGCTTTATAAATTGAGTCGCACACTTTGACTGCCAATATTGACGACTTCTCCTTTCGCGGGTCTGCTGGCAGAAATTTCTTGAAGAAATAAGCAGCACCTTTGTACATAATTTTTAAATACGAAATATTCCTGTGTTGTGTGTACATAAATTATTAAATAAATAAAAATATCGTATAAATTTGAATTGACTTATTAGTATAAAACCATCCCGTATCATAAGCTGTTGCCGCACCGCACCGAATTCGTTCATGCGCTGTTGCCATTCCTATCAAAGCATGCCGCCGTACGCGCCGGCCGGCGCCGCTCAGTCTACAAAGCCCTGCCCCGTGCGCCCCCACCCTCACCCGCTACCCCGCTCGTCGCACGCGCCTAGCGACCGCCGGTCGCCAGTCGCCTCCCGCGCGTTCCGGAAGTTAGTTTAGTGGTTAGCGACAAGGATTTCGCGCGCGCTTTGATTAAAAAACCCTCCCAGACGACGGTATTCCAATCAAGGCTATCTTGAAATGGTATCGTGCTACCGCGAGTGTAACTCCATAACTGCGCACGCGGTAAACTTATACAAGCAGAGGTTTGGTGTGCGAGTGAGTCATCATACCATTCTGGATGCCGTGTACAGGTTTAGAGAATACGGCCGCTTTGACCTCCAGTTGACGCAGGCAGGCCTTCATACTCGGCCGAACTCGAAGAGAAAGTGTTAGACTTCTTCCGGCGTCATCCTCTTGCGAGCACCAGGGATGCTGCTCGAGTCTTCGACGTGAGCGACAATTACGTGTGGCGACTTTTAAATCGTGAAGGGCTCCATCCTTACCACTTCACAAGAGTCAAGAACGCCGTAACATTATGTGGACTGACGAGATCAAACGCGCATGTAGGCAAGTGAAAAGTGAATCGGACACATTAACTAAAGTGAAGAGACATGTGTGCAACGCGAAGGCGGACTTGTGTAACAGTTTTGTAGATAAGTAGGTAGGAAGTGTGTAAATAACTGTAAATACGGTGCAGTTGTTGTAAATAAAATGATTAACTTTTAAACACGCCAAGTTACTGTAACTTATCATTATTCGATATTAATCTAACTAAAGTACGCGCCAAATAAGCGTACTTTAGTTAGATTAATATCGAATTACAACTGCACCGTATTTACAGTTATTTACTCACTCCCTACCTACTTATCTACAAAACTGTTACGCGTACTATACCTATTACACTAACTTGTCAGTCCAAAGCATGTTTCAAGTGTGATGGGAAGTTTATCATCTTATTTACCTACGTCAGTTTTTTTGAAGAATGCGGTTGCTGGTAAGTAGTTGCACTTTTGAAACACTTGTACTTGCGTATTATTGCGTACCTAGAAGATTTTGATGTGACAAACTAGTCAGCTGATTACGTTTCTCATTCATAGAAAAAATAGAAAGAGATAGCAGTTGTTTTCATTGACGAACCGTCACATTGCGCATAATTTGTGAAACACGTTATGCAGAATAGAGTTAATGTTCATTTAACTATTTTAATCTCTAAAATTTAATTGACTGTTGGGGGGTACGAAATTTTTTCACTATTGTAATCTATAAACACAATACTACCTCCTATTAAAGCCGAGGCAGATATTTCGGAAACACCTTATATATTATGATCTTGTAAAAGTTTAAACTTAGATAAAATCGGAAAAAAATCTTACTAAAAGTTTTAACGACACTTTTTGCTATAGTAAGCTATTGTAAGCTGTGCGGCGTCCGCATGCTAATTTTTCAATTAGAGCGATATTCCTTATTTAAATTAATATTTTTAATAATCTTAATAATAATTAAATTAATTTAATATTTTTTTTTATACAGGGTGTTAGAAAACCCTTGTCCGATCCGTTAAGGGGTTGTTAGGTATCGATATCTAATTACAAAAAAAGGAAAAAAAAAATAAAAAACTATATAACATAATTTTTTTTTTTCTCCAAATTTCGGGTGATGTTGACGGCATCATCTCAGGTTCTGCCAAATGATCATACAAAAGGCCACCATTAATACCGACGAAAATGGTGGTGTAGTTTTTGATTTATCTTCAAATGTATGGATTTCGAAGGCTATTTCAAAGTTCATTATTATTGTTATCATCATGAATATTCCAAATTTGATATTTTATTTGGGCATGTGATTGTGAACCCTATAATACCCTTTCGGGTCGGATAGGGGTTTCGTAACACCCTGTATATTGTATATATATTTTTATTAATTAAATATAATTAATTATAAAATTATTCATCTAATCTAATTAATAATAAAACTATTTATCCAATTTAATAAATAATAATTTAATTATTTATGAAATTATTAATATCAATTTAATTAAATTTTTTATTTACTAAATAAAATTTATTATTAATTAAATCCAGCAGAATCAACAACAAAATATAATACTACCATTGATCCAGATTTTTCAAGACATTTAAATAAAATAGAATCCCAAACATTATGTTGCCTACTTCAGTTATAATATCATTACTAAAATTGAGCCTACTGATTAAGTTTATATTACATTATATTTGTTAATTGTTTGTTTTATTTATTATAACTTAAAAAAAATACATATTATAATTACTTCACTAATTAATCTAAAGGAACTTCGTTCCATCCGGGTGTCCCTTGACACCTCACAAGTTTTTTATTATTCTTATAAACTTAAATTCAATAAGATAGATATAATATCCCTACTTGTACTTGACTGTAAGCTTCATTAGATGCTAAGTGGTTGCTAATTGCACCGCCAAGATCGATGGTCGATTTGGGTCATAATTTTGATGGCAAATGGTAACAAGAGTGAACCATTATATTGTTAGAACTACTCATTCAAGGTTTTTTATGAAAGATGAAAGATCGAGATTTACCAATTAATTGAATACCGGTCATTATTCAGTTTTACTTTAATCAAAATGAGTTATCTACCAAATAATTATTAAATTATTTCTTTAAATATTATTTCCACAAAATATCCTACATCTTACTAACATAACATCATAGTAAATACAACTTATCAGTTAAACCGAGTTATCTGTCTAGTACGAGAACTTCGAAACTCAGAACCGACTGTAAAAAACAACACAACGCGACAAGCGCGGTGAATCTTTAATTATAAGTTATTTTTGTCATTTTCTGAACTACGCTAGAGGCATCAACACGTGAGCGTAATAACGGTAGCTCTCATTATGTTTATATTTTTAATAATCTTATAAATAAAAATATATTTTGAAGTATCTAATTTGTTTATTCCTTACTTCTAAAAAAACATGCTGAAGTTCATGGAGCCAGTCGTTGACCGACCAGCATCGTCTCCTTGTTGCGCGTTTACTCCTTGTTACAAGTGTCCTAGGTGTAGACGCATACTTAAAAAATATTGCTATCACAATTAAAGGCGCAACTAAATTTACACTCCAGACTTCATTGAAAAGAATACTTGCTACACACACAGGGAAAGGTGGTAAGGTTCAGATACTGGGTTTATCGAGCTTTAAAACTCTAAACTGGAGTATAAACGGTGATTTTAGTAAGTAAATAGTATTAAAATACTATTTAGACATTTTAAGTTTACATCTAATTAGTATTTTAGAAGTACAAAAATGCATTATGCATCCTACATAAATTAACTTAAACAAAGCAACTAATAATAACATTTAAAGGTAGGTATTGATGCAATTTTACTATTAAGTAAACAAAATATTAAAAACATAAAAATCCCGACTAGCTTTTAATAATAATTCATATTTTCTCAACCCAAATTACATTTAAACATAACATTATGCAACAAATTACATTAATAAAAAAAAGAGATAGATACTATCTCTTTTTTTTTATAATACTATAACATAATGATAATATCCTGTGACAACTTACACACAGCAATCTAATACCAAAGTAAGCAGAGCTTGTTTTATGGTTACCAGAAAACTGATAAATATCCTCATATATTTCTAATACATTTCACTGATAAAATACACCCAGACACAGAACAAATGATTGTGCTCATCAAAAAAAGAATTGTCCTGGTTGGGTCATCAAACCTACAACCTCCGGTCGCAGATCAGCCATTTATAAAAACAGATTTAGAAAACACACTCAACAGATGAAGTAAAAAATCGACAATTTCGTTTTAATCACCCATCGAAATAATAGAAAAATGTATGTCGAAATCTGTCAAGACGTTTAAAAAAAGAAATCTAGAAACTTATTATGAGACATGAGCAATAAACCTAACAGTTCCTTGATTTCCGAGTAAGAATAACGATAAATTACATACTTATGTGTAAACACATAACTGTCGGTAAAGCTAGCTTTTTTCGTTACTCTATTATAATTATTTTTGCAAATATACTGAAAATTTAATAAAAAAAAATCATCTTAATATTCTAGCATTTATAGTTTACATAATCGACTCCACATTTTTATGAAAATATGTGCATAAGAGAAACATAATGCGTAAGTCGTCAAAACATTCGTAGTATTTAGTGACGACAAAGTCAAAGTCATTTATTATTTGCAAACATGGGTACAGGTACACGTGTTAGGTTTATAAAAGTTCTCCATATTCTACCGTCACATGGGCATGCAAATTAAATAAAACAGTTTCAGAATTAATAGAAAAAAAATAGAAACATATCATTCAAATAAAGTAATAATAAAAATTAATATAGTGATAAATAATTGACAACATACTGCAGAAATATTAATAAAAAGAGAAATAATTACAAATTATAATGTCAAATGGAATTAAATGTCAATATATAGGTAACGTTGATTAGTCAATGATTTATCATTCAGGAAGTCGTCAATTGCGTAGTAACATTTTTCAATCAGAATATTTTTTAACATGTTTTTAAATTTTAATACAGGTAATTGTTTTATAGCATTAGGTATTTTATTATAAATGTGTGGGGCAATTCCAAAAAAGCTTTTTTTCAATAGTGCAGTTTTACATTTCGGTTGACATAATTTATCGACATACTGAGATCGTGTTGGATTTTTTCTAGTTTCTGACAATTTCTGAAATAAGTTTGGATTATTTTTAACAAATAAAGCTGTTTCTAAAATATACAAAGATGGAAATGTTAAAATTTGTAATGATTTAAAATAGGGAAGACAGCTATCTGTTGTCTTAATACCACACATCGACCTTATACACCTTTTTTGCATTCTAAATACCAGCTCCCTATCAGTAGACTGCCCCCAGAAAATAATACCATACCGCAAAACAGAGTCAACCAAACCATAGTACGCAGTTAATAAAGCCTGCCTGTTCACTTTTTTGGATAGTTGAAATAGTGCATATGCGGACTTACTAAGTCTCTTACATAGTTCTTCAATGTGAGGTTTCCATGAGAGTTTATTATCAATAAGTATAGAAGAAACTTAGCTGTATTAGCCTCTTCAATAGAGGAACCTTGGTGGGCAATGCTTACGTCTGGGTGTTTGTTGCGCTGATGAAAGTGCATAACTTTGGTCTTATTTAGGTTAATTACTAAATTATTATCATGTAACCAATTTATAATTTCATGCAGACAAGTATTTATGTCATGCTCATAAATAATTTTGTTTGTGCACTTTACTACGGCCGTACTGTCGTCTGCAAAAAGAATCATTTTGTTTTTTGTTATTTTTGGAAGATCGTTGATGTATACTAGGAAAAGTAGCGGTCCTAGTACGCTACCTTGCGGGACGCCGTATTTTACATACCTAGCTTCTGATACATAAACTTTTTCAGATTTATCTTTTGGGCAAATTCTTGAAATTTCTGTGCATTGAAGCCTATTACTTAAGTATGATTCTATTAATTTTAATATATTACCTCTTATACCATAATTTTGTAATTTCTGTAGCAATATGTTATGGTCCACATAATCAAACGCTTTGGTCATGTCGGTGTAGATTGCGCAGACTGGATTTTTGTTGTCTACAGATGACATTACATTAGCCAATAAGTCAAAAAGAGCCATGTTAATTGTTGTATTTTTGCGGAAACCTTTTTGTTCCTTGCAGAATAAATCAAATTTACAAAAAAAAATATATAAAGAGTTATAGATAACTTTCTCAATAATTTTGGAAAATATTGGAATTTTTGCTATAGGTCTGTAGTTTTTTAAATCCGTTTTGTCATCTTTTTTATGTAAAGGCTTTATTATTACTTTCTTCAGATTGTCCGGGAATGTGCCATTTGCAATACATATACGACAACAACGAACATTACATACGATATATTGTTTTACTCGTGCACAGTGTCAACTTTTACAATGACACTGGCAATTATAGGTACTATTAAAACACAAATCAGAAATAAGGGGGCGTCGCCGCGTATCTCTAGCGTTAGAAAGAGCGCAAGCGACGAAAACCGTTTCTCGACGGTAAGGTGATAAGGCGAAGATGTCCCCGATTGTACATACCAGCCAATGTTATATTCTTTAAAGAGTGGTTTGCAAGATTCCCATGGTGGTATTCCACCTATGGCTCGGACACACCTTTTTTGTGCTAGGAAAGCCTTTTCTATATCAGTGGAATTACCCCATAGTATAAGACCATAGCTTAAGATATGTAGCCGTGATATGCCGCCAATATGGTTTTAGGAGAAGACGTTTTACGGAGTTTGTAAAGTACATGCACAAACTTATTTACTTTATTACATATTTTATTTATATGACTCTTCCAATTAAGATTTTTATCTAAAGAAATTGCTAAGAATGCAGTTTCGTTAAATTCAAGTATTTTTTGGTTTCCGTAACAGATGTCTAACTGCCTATGTGGTCTGCCGTATGGGCTGAACTGAATGAAGTTGGTTTTGTTTAAGTTAATTTTCAAATTATTATTTTGTAGCCAGTTAATTATAGATTCTATAGTATTGTTTATGTTTATATTATATTTATCAATGTCAGTTTTTTTATCACATGTTAAAATTAAGGAAATATCGTCAGCAAATAAAATACAAGGGTGTAGAGTTACGTCAGGAAGATCATTTATATATAATAGGAAGAGGAGCGGGCCGAGTACGCTGCCTTGTGGAACACCAAATTTATTCTCAAGAAGGCTAGATCGATATGCTCGAAACTCATTATTGCCGTCAATATTGTAAATTTCTACAGATTGTCTTCTGCCTAACAAGTACGTTCTTAGCCAGTTTAATGCTGACCCACGAATGCCATATCTCTCGAGTTTCTTTAATAAGAGATCATGAGATACGAAATCGAACGCCTTGGACATGTCGAAAAAAACAACTGTGACTATTTTACCCAAGTCTAAGTTTTTCAACACATTACTGACAAGGTCATAGCAGGCTGAAGTTGTAGATTTTCCTTGTTGGAATCCATATTGCTCTGGGCGTACGACCTGATGTTTATTTAAGAAATTTTTGAGGCGTACAGACATGGCTGATTCAAAAAATTTTTGACAACACTGGTACCAGGGCTATGGGTCTATAGCTATCCAAATTATTCTTGTCCCCTTTTTTAAATAATGGCTTAACAATAGATGTCTTAAGAGACGTTGGAAAACACCCGTCTACAAACGATAAATTAATCAAATGTGTTAGTATGGGTGTAAGTTCCTTGGAGCAAGCTTTGAGAATTTTAGTAGATATTGCGTCGTAACCTTCTGAATTTGTATTATTTAATGACATAATAATTTTATGTGTCTCTTCAAAGTCAAATGGACGTAAAAATATGCTCTTTCCTAGATTATTGTCAATGATTTTCGGTAAATTTATAAAGTATTCACTGAATTCTTCTGCTATATGATGGGAATTTTCAATAAGTACACCTTTTTTTTTCGATACTAGTAATAAGTTCTATTGGTTTGTTTCCTACAGATTCTTGTTTTATTAGTTGCCACGATGTTTTGCAGACATTTCTGGAATGAGTGAGCATATTCATGTTATAATTTTTTATTGACTGATCTATACAGTTACGTAAAAGTTTTGAATACGATTTATATTTGTTTTGACTCAAATCCGATTTGTCTAAATAGTATTTATAGCGAAATGAGCGTTTTGTTTTGCAGCTAAGTTTCAATCCCTTTGATATCCATTTTAAGTTACGGTACGGTCAATCTGGGTAACTTAAGCTTTCAGTACAACTTTGACTCACCACTTCCAATTCCGATTTTTTTTTTTTTTCACTCTGTACAAAACTTTACGCATAGAAATATTTTTTATTACAAACGTAAAGTACTTCGTTAAAACCCATCTAATGTCATTATTTCATAAATGTTATAAATCCATAGATATAAAATAAAAACTTTGTTGCTTTGCGATTCTTAGACGCTGAATAAAGGTAAGTTTCAGTTCAGACAGTAAATTAAAGTTTAAAAACTTAAATACAATTAAAATGTTCGCAATATTTTTATGAGTATTGTTAATATTAGCAAAATTGTGCACCCGGTCCTTTAGAACTATCGAATCCGGGTAACTTTGACTCGGGTCAAAGTTACTAACTCCACTAAAGTACTGGGGTAACTTGAATAATTTAAGTGTTGCTTTTTTTTAAAGGTAAACTTACATTAACATGGCGCGAAAAAAGTAGGTAAAAAAAATACTATACATTACATCATTATAATACATTTCGATGGTAAAAAGCTTAAATTATCACTCATGCAGAAGGCGATGGAGGGTTGAAAGCTGCCTAATAAGCCTGATATTATACGTTGTTTCCCAAAAAATGTCGTGAAATATTTGCCTAATACTAAAGTGACCAAAAGAAAGAATTTTTTTATCATTGATGATGATTTTCTTTGTATGGAATGGGGAGAGTAAGGCTGGTAAAGAGCTGATTTTGTTATTTTCATTTTGGATTTTTTTGTTAGTTTTTTATAATTGATTAGGATTTGATAACTTAGTTTTGTTATTAATGAACAATTTAAAAGACTTATAAGACTGATTAATAAGTTCTAAAAACCCGTCTTCTATTAAAAACTAGTGATTTGCACCCGTAAACCTTTGAGAAAAAAAAAATGTTTTTAATGTTAGTTTGTTTCATATTATGGCATAAAAAGAGGCTTAAGACTCACCAAATATAACAAAACCTAATATAAAACAGCAAAATCCGTATCATTAAATGTGTGAGGTAATGTTACCCAAGTCACCGTATAACTTTGCCTCGTCGAATTTTCAATGATTATAAAGCTGTAGTTTAAAAAAAAAGATTTATTTTTTTTATTTCTTAAAAATAGGCATTGTAAAGCCACTAAAAACATTTATTTCACAGTAGTTTGGTTAAGAATTCTAAACATAATTTAAAAAAAAAACATAAAGTGGGTCAATGTTACCCAACATGATGGTATTTATTTGAGATTTTAATTTTACATTTAGGAAAGCAAAACTTATAGAATAAAATAATACTGTCAATAAACGCTTGAAATACCGTCTCAAGATTGTCTGCTTCATAGACTTCGATGAAGGAGAGACTAGATAAGCATTCTTTGAATTTTAATATATATTCTGTGCAATAATCTCTTTTATATGTAAAGTATTCTAGTAGTTGTGCTTCTATTTTATTTGTTGGGATGCTTATTATTTGGGCGGTATTATGGTCAGTAATATCTAAATTTAATAGTTCAGCTGTTGTATTATTAATATTACTTATGATATGATCAATGCAAGAATTTTTACGAGTGGGATTTTTCATGTGTATATTTAAGTGATAGTTATGTGTAATGTCTATTAAGCGCTTTGTTTCTTTATTATTCAATTTTAGTGTATCGATATTTAAGTCCCCGACCAATACAATATTTTCCTATTAAATTTATTCATTACTTCGTATAATAGGTTGTCGGGTTTATTGAAAAATAACTTAGAATCAGAATCAGGTGTTTGGTATAGGCAGATGATGAACATATTTGGGCAGGATATTTCAATCGAGCAACATTCAAAATGTTTATCTTCAGACAACTCTGTAGTGAAGCGAGTATTTCTAAACTGTAAATCTCTTTTAATGAAAATGCAGACGTCATGCGCGCCACCACCTTTTTGTTAAGATTGTCTACTGTAAGATGCTGCTAAGTAGTATCCAGAAATATTTGCCATTTTTTCCTGGCCTTTCTGAACAAAAGTTTCCAATAGGCATATAATATCAACTTCTTTGTTCTTTTCATATAGCTCGTTCAAATGAATTTCTAAATGTCGACGTTTATAAAACAATCCAGCAATATTCTGATGAAGAATTCGGAGGAATGTATTTTTATCACTATTTGAATTAGTCACGAAAAAGATTATTATATATATATTATTTTAAGGGGGTGGTTTGCGTTGTGTTCGGGACAGGTGCATCTGTTTGAGTACTTTGGTTACTAGTTTGAGCGTATTTTTGTCTGCGATCGGTGTTAACATTAGCAGTCTCATTAACCTTAAAGTTAGAATGTTTTTGTCCGTGCCGTGCTCTGTAAACCCCGTTGTTGGTTGATGAAGAAGCTAAGTATGTTAAGTTATCATCTGTTTGATCTAGAGCAGCATTAATGCTGTAACATAAGTCATTAAAAATATTATATGAGTTTCTATAGTTTATGTTTATGTTACGGTAAATGTGATTAATTGAAAATTATTAATAATTTTACAAAATTATTAATAATAATCACATGTTTTGGTAAATGTTAATAAACAATCGAAATTTATTACTTTTAGTAGTAATTATTAATAATTCTCGACACATATTGGTAAAAGTGATAAAATAAATAAAAACCCAATGTTTTTTTACCAGCAGGTATTTATTTATATTATTCACTCTTACCCTGACATATACACTGACATATACACTTGGTTAATGTTTCTTTAATTTATAAAAATATATGTGATGGGTACATACGTCGTCGCTCGCTTCGCTCGCTCTGTTGCAAGGTCACAATATCTAACCTAACCTAACCTATTGATCTCCGTCACAAAGTCGAACCTAACCAAGCATACTAAATAAACAGCCCCGCAACCCTTGGCCACTTATTACATTTATCACTACTAGGGTTAAATTATTAATAAAAACCGACAAATGTGATTAATTTATCACTTTTACCTCGACTTTCGGTAATTATTAATAATACTAGATAATTATTAATAATCTTCAATTAATCACTCTTACCGTGACATTTACATAAAAACATCTTGAATACTGTTAAGAGATCATACGTAACATATTATTTAGTTTATATTCATTTACATACCTATTGCTATATATTTTTAACACAGAGTTTTGTAACTCCGTGTTTTCAAATTACTTAAAAAATATAATTTGCGTGTTAATATCCCTATTTCTATTGTTAACGTAATGATACAAGGCTAATACACAAGTGAAAGTGTTATTCAGAACGTATCTGCCGAATATCTGTGGAAAAAACTTCAAATAATATAAACTATTAGACATCAGTGTACTATCTAAATGAGTGAAAATTAACGATACAAGTGGGTAATACAGTGAGAAAAATATAAACAGTGTACAGTTCTATAAACTTAGTGCAAGAATTTCATAACAAACAGTGTTAAAACGACAATTATTAACATCATAATCGAATGCAAGACATTGTGGAATGTGTGCAAAAATTTGAAGAATTTAACGACTATTATTTTAAATTGTCTACTCGTGTTCAGTATACTCACAAAATTCGCCAACGTTTGTAATGTTCACTTAGCTCAAGCGCGTACGGTGCGGTTGTAAAGTACATGTGCGCGAGGTGTCCGCAAGTTCGCGCCTGGAGCATTGACTTTATTTTGGAACTTTTCTAATTTCTAAAATAGTTATTGTATTCTTCAAAACATACAATGGCAAGTAAAAACAGTTGCTCTGGATGTATGAATGCAATTTTAACCAAAGAATATCTACAATGTTCGACTTGTAACCAACGATACGACCTACTGTGTTCCAATATTACAAATAAAACATTTAAATCTATGAAGGTATCTGATAAAGCTACATGGAAATGTCAAGACTGTCGCAGTAAGTTACCGAAAACAAATAATACCGATACCCCGGTACGAACAACTCGGACCGAGACTTCTAAACACTCAACTAGCAGTCAACCAATAATCTCACCATCAAATTTCAACGTTACTGTTCGTGGTAAACAAGTTCATAACTGCCCAGCAAGCCCGTTAGAGAACGATACAGTTTGTTCTGCGAATAGCTCCTTTTCAAACCATGAATCGAACATCTCTGCCAATAGCAAAAAGTTACAAAGCACCCCAGCTACCTCAATTGACAATGACACAATATTGGTAATCACGAAAGGTTCCCTTAGAGAAATAATTAAGCAAGAAATTGCAAGCGCGCTTAAAGAAGTTGTGGCAGATCAATTTAAACAAATTAATGATTTGATAACGGGCTTTCGAACATCGTTGGATTTCTATAACGAGAAATATGAAGAAGTGAAAATAGTCTCCGAGAAAAACTCTTCCCGCTTGTCAGTACTAGAGAAAGAAAACAACATGTTACAATCATCTATACAAGACCTCTCTAAACGCCTGAATTTAATGGAACAGCACAGCTGAGCAACAAACATTAAACTGCAAAATATGCCAGAAAACCGGGCAGAAAACCTAGTAACAACCGTACTGCAACTCGGCAAAATTATTAAATGTCCAATTGAGGAAAACCATATTGCTCATTGTACTCGAATTGCTAAAAAAGATACCTAAACATCGCGACCCAGATCTATTTTAGTAAAATTTAATACTCCACGCCAACGAGACACATTTCTTGCTGCAACGATCAACTTGAATAAGACCAACGCCAACAACAAGTTGAATACTAGTCACCTCGGTATAGCAGCAGAAAATCCTATACCAATTTATGTCGTGGAACACCTGTCAGCTGACAACAAAGCTCTGCATGCAGCGGCACGTGTTCGAGGCAAAGAGCTTGGTTACAAATATGTCTGGGGACGTAACGGATGAGTTTTTATGAAGAAAAATGATCTTTCAGAGCGCATTTCAGTAGCTAATAAGGAATTATTAAAATCTGTCACATAGGTACTCCTCAGTATTACATTATTGTTTAATTTTCTAGTTGTTATAGCATGTTATTTTGTATTAATTGTTCACATTCAATCGTTTAATTAAGATATATTACCAAAATGTGGTAGCGCCATCTATATTTTCTAAGACGGACTACTAGTCGTCTCATCCATATTTCGCAATATTAGTTCCGCATTTGGCCACTTTTGAGTGAATGAGCGTGAGAATGAGCGATGTGACCCCCGCCCCTTCCTTACCAATCCTTCCGCACGCCTGGCGCGTAACGCACGTACGCGCTTCCGCAAACCGCTGGAAATAAACGAATCGCCGAGAGGAGGCACACGATACCGCGCCCGTGTCGCTCCTGTGCTGCATCGCCTCCTTACTGCTGCTGCCGGATAGCGAACTTTTGTGATAATCCGCCCGCGGGTGTGAACGTGACAGTTTTGTGATCGCAACGGGAAGAACGCCGCCCGCCATCTTGTACTGCCCAACGCTGGAGAGCCAGGTATGCGTGCTTTTTCCCATAGACCTACATCGCTCGCTCACCTCTTGGCGATAATCAGCCATCCTCCTAAAATACAGTCCACTTAAATCTTATACCTCGTTTATTTCCAAACCATTTTTTTGGTCCTTCGAGCCGGATTCATATATCCGTATTCCCGCTCGCGTAGGTATCTTTTATAAGTGCCTACCTAGGTAGTTGTAGCACCTAGCTGCACTCCTAGTTCATAAATATATGCCCATTACGTGGTTATTCCCGCACCCCCAGTAGGTAATATACTCAACGTAGCTACCTACTGACTTACAATAATAATTATAAACTAGGTATATAGTCGTTTTGTAAATTCATAATTTCAAGCGCCTTTTACCATCGCCTTTAAAGTCGTTGCCTTATTATTAGGTACAAGTACTTACTTTCCGCATAACATAAAACTACAGCATAACTTTAGGTTACTTACTTCTACCTACATTAGGTATATAAAATGTCGCAACAAAAGAAATGTACTTCTGACGAGAATGAATTAGCTATCTTAGAAGCTAAACGCAATGTTTTATTTGAGCGCATGCAAAACATTTACGAGCGTTCAAAAACCGCCAAAATTTCCGATGTCAACAAAGAATCATTTCTTAGTTATTGTATAACAGTAGACGATATTCGAACCGATTTTCATAAATTATTAGACGCTTATAACGCACAATTACTTTCTATTAATCCTGAATCTAAACCAAATTATCAGGCGTACACCTCATTCAAAGATCTTTATTGTATCATAAAACGCATACAATCGCAGTTAGATAATCGACAGTCCGCGAAGCCCAGCGCCGGACCGGCTAGCGGCTGTCCGAGCACCGGAACTGCCCACGATTGAACTCGTGTCATTCGATGGCGATATACGAAACTGGCCATTATTTTATGCAAGTTTCAAGTCTACAGTGCACGATAACGCCTCGCTGACGGACGCTGACAGGTTATACAATTTAATAGGTAAGCTGTCGCCGAAAGCGCAGTCTACATTCGCAGGTGTCACACCAAGTGCTGAGAATTATCAGGTCATTTTCCAGTCACTTCTTGATAGATATCAGGATACTCGCATCCTCGCGTCTACTTACTTTGATCAAGCTTTGAATCTTAAATTGTCTGGTCCCGCGTCAGTTTCGAATTTCCAACTTGTACGAGCCGCTAGCCCGTACAGTAGAGTTGTAGCGAAGTGGGTTGTTTCAGCAGACGGGATGTAGACAGGAAATAAAATCACTGTATTGTGTCCGTGCTACCGGAGTGGGTTTATTGTTCACACTAATCATATAAAATATTAACCTAAATAACATCGACTACGCGTGTAAGTAAAGTAGCATAATCAACGAAACAATTTAATGCTAAGTAATGTAAAAAGTTAAACAACTAAAATCATGTGGCGATGCTCGTACATCCTGCCAACAACAAAAACTAAACAGAAAGAAATTAAGAAAGATTAGAGAGTAGCCATAGTAATTGTGTAAATGTAAATCTAAAAATAAAGCATAA
The DNA here is from genome assembly GCA_905146925.1 of Autographa gamma. Classification (NCBI taxonomy): domain Eukaryota; kingdom Metazoa; phylum Arthropoda; class Insecta; order Lepidoptera; family Noctuidae; genus Autographa; species Autographa gamma. The sequence goes on from LR989880.1 coordinate 841,187, forward strand.
TACATTAAAACAAATAAGGGAAATATTAAGACGTTCTCGGTTCAGCTCGGACTGACATAGGAGATGTTGCACAGTCTATCTTGATGTGGCTTCGGCAAGCTCGTAGGTGCCCGGTGGTTTCTTCTGTTGCCGATTCATGCACTCTTGTAGGTCTCCTGCTCTCGTGAGGTTCCACCATTTCAATTTCTTCCTTGCGTTCTTGAGCTGGAGGTGGATAGGGGCATCGGTTTTTCACTTTGAAGAAGATCCATATGCCGAAAAAAGTTCCACAGACAGTTATGAAACCGTAGAGAACATAATGATGTTGTTCCGCATCGGTTGACCGTATTGTTTCTATGTCTTGTTGATCCTTAATTTGCTCTATTTTCCTCTTCAGGTCATTTAGTTGTTCTTCATGCGTTTCTATTGTCATGTTCGTCAAGTAGGCAATGTTGCTATTACTTGAAACTAAATGGTTTATGCTTGTCTCCGGTATGTAAATTTCATCATCATTGTCCAGTTCCATTTTGCTTTGCAAATTATAGTGCGAGTGAATAAGGTGATTGTCACCACGCATCATGCATCCTGTCGCTAAGGCGATCGTCCCCGTATTCCGCAGTGTCTGTGACGTAACGCCAGCTGGACAGAAAATGCGCATAGTGCATTCCTCGCAACACCTAAACAACCAAGCGTCTTTGCTGTGTAGTTTAATCCATTCATTCGTGCAACTTGATATTCTTGAGCGGCAACTGGATGCTACTCGGTTGTTTATTATGTCTGCTTCGCAAATACTTGTTGCTGTTTTTATTTCATATATAGGTAGGTCGAAATTGCATAACAGCTGATTTGTGTTGATTTGCGTGCACGATAGAAGTTGTTGTTCGTGCAACGGTATTATCATGTCCTTTCTCAAGTTCACGGCCATGTATTTAGCTGTAGATACTATGCTGACCATGGAGCTTCCGTTTATGTTGCTAATAGGTATAACTTGCGTTAATTCATATTGCTCGTCTGTCACCAAGGGAATAGTTACTTCAAATATAAGGAAGTCTTCGATGAGTTTTCCGTGAACACTTGATAGTTTGTACATTTTTCTGATGCATTTGAGACTGCTTGTACAGGGGAGTAATAACCCTTTCGGCACTTGTCTTGATATTATGTTTAGCTGTTTTTCAAATGCATCTAGTTTCAACAAGTGAGTGTCGACCTTGCCGTTGTGAATATCGGTGATAAGGTCGATCAATGTGTCTTGTATTCTTCGCAAGTTCTCAACCATCATATTTGCGGCTACTGCAGTGGCTATGATGAAAGTTGCCTTGTCTTGTTCTGTTTTCAATTTTATTTATTTTTTATTTTATTTTATTATAATTGGAAAACATACAGTATTAACAGCTAAAAAAACAACAAACTAAGCTACTATTAACCAGTTACATGTTTTCGCATTTAATTATCTAAACAGAGCATGCTTCAAAGAGAAAAAAGAAAAAGTAAGTGGTAAGTTTTACGATATGCAACTTAACAATATGTATTACAATATTACACTACTTTGTTAAGTCTTGCGGTGCAAAATAGAACAGTTATCGAACCAATGTTTTGTAAGTAATCGAATGAGTACATGCGGCTTAGTTACGAACAAGTCGAGTTCAGAAAAGTCGATCAAGTTATTGTAGGACTTTGCGCATCTTATAAAGAACGAATTTTGTCTGTAATTTGTGTAGCAACGGGGAACGTCAAGAAGAAGGTAGGGTGTTCTAGCAGATCTAGTGGGAGCGCGTAAGTTTATCTTGGAGAGAAGATGAGGGGCGTCGATATAAGATTGCGCTAACTTAACGAGGAAAGAGACGTCTGATATACACCTTCTCTCCTTAAGTGGAAGAAGATGATACCTTTTGCATCTCAACTCGTAATTATGATCGCGGGTTTTACACTTATACTGCAGGTATCGCGTAAAGTTACGCTGAACAGATTCCAGTCTTGAGACATAGATGTCATACATGGGATTCCAAACCTGCGAACAATACTCAAGTGAGCTACGGACGAAGGAACAGTACAATATTTTGATTATTTTGAGATCTGTAAACTGGGAACAAGATCTTTTTAAGAACCCCATGGCTTTGTTAGCTTTATTTACTATATAATCTACGTGCTTTTCGTAGGTAAGTTTGGAATCATGTATCACTCCTAAATCTCGTATGAAATCTACTCGATTTAGTTGGTCGTTCTTAAGGAAATATGTATGGGATATGCTGTTGGTTTTACGAGTGAATGTGATTGTGTAACATTTAGACACATTGAGTTCCAAATTATTGAGCTGACAATAATTTTCTAGCCTTTCGAGCTCTTGTTGCAGACAATAGCAGTCTCCGACATTGTTTATGCGTTTGAAAATCTGCATATCGTCTGCATAAAGTAGGAATAACGAATTATGAAAGCATGTGTGAATATCGTTTATGAAGATATTAAATAATAGGGGCCCTAGAAGCGATCCCTGGGGCACTCCAGAGGGGACTATATGACGATTCGATACACAACCATTCACTACGACAGCCTGGGAGCGATTCTCTATGTAGGATGTTACCCACCGGTATAAGCTACCATGAATACCTGCCTTAAAAATCTTCTGTAAAAGTATATTATGGTCAATACGGTCAAAACATTTACTATAGTCTGTAAAAATACAGTCCACCTGCCCTCCATCGTCCATACATGATGTAACGTAATCGATAAAAGACAGTAAGTTGGTAGTGGTGGAACGGTTTTTTAGAAAGCCGTGCTGTTGAGGAATAAACTTCGAAGAAAAAGTGCTGTAAACCTGCGTGTAGATGATGCGTTCTAGTATTTTACCAAATAATATGCTCAAATAATATTTAGATATGGGTCTGTAGTTAGTAATGTCATTCTTGTTCCCACTCTTATGAACAGGTGTTATGTACGCGTACTTCCATATACTAGGAACAATCACTTCCTTAACAGATCGCGTAAAAGTAATCGTTAGTGGCTTAACTAGTCCTTTAGCACACTTGACAATAAATAGTGGCGGTATATTGTCGGGACCCGCGCCTTTCGTGAGATCTAATGATTCTAAAAGCCTGAGCAGGTGGTTTGAGTTTATTTCAATCTCGCCAATGTTTAATGCAGAGTCGGTAGGAGCATTAAATGAATTTGGGGCAGTCGAATTTCGGTCTGAAGTGGTAAAGAAATTCGACTGGAAGTACGCTGCGAAAGCATCACTAATTTCATCACTTGTGTTGTAACAACGACCTTCAAATGACATACTGGAGGGGAGAGTGTTAGTACCCTTTTTGTTCGCTTTTATGAATGACCAAAACATTTTCGGATTTTTTTTAATGGAATCTTCAGTTCTGGTGATGTATGATTTATAACAGTCTTCCTCAATTGCTTTGGCTCTGGCGCGAAGTAATATAAAAGAATCGTAATCAGATGTATTGCCGTAAATGCGGTATTTACGAAGGTATTTGTATTTTTCCTTAAGTATTTTTTTTAGACTTGAGTTATACCATGGTGGATAGCGTGAAGGAAAAATAGTTTTTTGAGGTATGTACTCAGTAATTAAATTTTGAAGGTAGTTATAAAAAATGTCAACAGCGTCGTCCAATGAATTGCAAAGCAAGTGATCTTCCCATGCGTACTCATTCAGTAAACTATTAATAGTATCATAGTCCCCGGACTCATAATACCATTTCGTTCGGGGATTGGGTTTTAATGGTATCTCAAGATGCCAACTCAGTACGATATTAAGTGATTTGTGATGGTCATCTTCAGGAACAAGAGGGTTGAGACAGGCACTAATACTTAAATCGACATTGGACAGAACTAGGTCCAATATCCTTCCCTTAGATATGTTACAACAATTATTGTACTGAGTTAAGTTACACTCAGAAAGAATATCAAAAAAGTATGTTTGGGATTCACCTGCTATACATGAGGGTTGTAAACAGTTGCCAACACTTGACCATTCTACATTGGGCATGTTAAAATCTCCTAGTACTATGAAAGTGTCATCGGGGTTAGAGTTTACAATAAGTGAATTGCTGAATACACTCTCTTAGCTGTTTATTGATTACGATGAACTGTCGGTTCATTACTTGCTCGTTTCTCTTGAGTAAATTGTATTCGCCTTCAATGATTGACGTTTGGTTCTTGTAGAGATTTTTCAAGTGATCTTCGTTGCTTTGTATCAACTTTATATTTTGACTGTATTTTTCAGCGAATTTGGCAATGTTACCTATCCCGTTTATAAGACCTCTCCTGATACGTTTTCCGTGTTCATATTTTAAGACTTCATGATAATGCCTTAGTTCGTTCAAGTTGTGATCAAATTGTGTTGATATAGCAAAGTAGGCTTTATTTCGCTGATCGAGTTCTTGTAATTGCTTGACATATTGTTCAACAGCGGAAACACTTCTCCAGTATGTCGACATGTTGTAATAAATAACCAATCGCCATTCATCTTGAATTATCTGTATGTCTGCGGTTTTATCGAAGTATACAAGGCGGGAAGTTGCTTTGAGTCTAGATGGCGTGTCCGTCGTGTAAACATTGAGCTCCGTATAATTTATTGTTTAAAAATATAACATTGTGTAATTCCGCTATAATCTAATGAAAAACGATTAATACTTGATATAATCTATCGTTATGAGTGTTATCTAAATGTGAAGTTACCTAAAAATAACAATATCCAGTGTTTTGTGAATTTATAATATTTACCGCCAAAAACTTTTAAAAGTGCCCAAATATCCCTTCAAAATATGTAAAGTGATGAAGAAAAGTGTCGAACGTTAAAAAACAGTGATATAAACAACTAAAAACGCCAATTAACACAATAATATAAAGTTTTAAACAAAACAAGAAATATCAAACACATTTGAAAAATAACGGTATTATTTTTTCTTCGAAGAACCAGAACCATAATTTTAACCTAAGAAGTATCTGTCAAGATAGCTCTGTGTGAGCGATTGTTGCTTCTGGCGAATGATATAGCGCGTTCAAATCCAGGACACACAACTACCTTGTTCTTTTTGAATGTTGTTACAACTTACAATTGGAGTTAGTTTAATTTAAAATAAAAATTACAGAATAAAAATATAAAATTTCTTACAATATGGATTTGTTTAATAACATTACGTTTCGAAGGAACCGTACTAAATCGGATTCCAACAAACATGAAATAAGCATTATGAACGAAACTTTGGACGAAACGTCAAGCAGCATGCCGGATGTCTCGAGTGATGAAGTCGATATCTCAAAACAGGATTTAATTTGTAAACTAAAAGAAGAAATTAGTAACCTGCAACTAGAATTGAATAGTGCCCATGCTAAAATTGAAACTCTATCACTAGATAAGTCAAATCTCATTAAAATAAATGAACAATTATCCAAAAACAATGACCTGTTTAAAAATATAGCCTGCAGTCCAGCCAAGAAAGCCAAAGTAACTACACAATCTAAACATCCACCCAAAGAAGACAAAATAACACTAACTAAACCACTGAATTGTAACAAAAAGCATTCCCTATCCGGACATCAGAAGAACACCCAGCAAATTGAGGATAAAGACATAACTTTATCATGTGGTCAACAAGAGCCGCAACCTGCTCCAAATAAGATTTGTATCCTAAGCAGTAATTATAGAAATAAATTACTAAACATTGCAGAAGACACGCTACCTGTGAAATCTAATTTATGTCATTACTTATTTCCACGAAATACAACTGAACAGCTGTTACATAACATAGAAGTAAAGTTGCAAAACTTTACAATGAAAGATTTTTGTATAATTTTGATCAGTGAAGAAGACTTCAATACAACTTCTGATTACTTGAACTTATTGTATACTATAAGAAAAACAATTGAAAAAGTACAACACACTAATATTATTTTATGTGTACCAAATTACAAGTACAGTTACAACAAAAACTTTTATAACTGTAGAGTTGAAAATTTTAATAATTTACTTCATTATGATATATTGACGCATGGATACGCATACATTTTTGACTCTAATAAGAATTTAACACTCGATTTCAAGACATTTGACAAATATACAGGCTCACTTACAAACCATGGCATGCGGACAGTGTTTACAGACCTAAATAAACTTATTTGCAAGATTATGATTGAGGTACCAGCAAACGAAACATCTTTGAATGAACCCCAACAAATTAATAATCATCAAAGCGACAGTGAGTTTTTTCTATGAAAAATGCATACGTGTTATGCACCAAAATATTGCTGGATTACTAAACAAGACTGATCCATTACTGATTAATCTACAAGAACTTGAGGACACAAACGAAAGCATGGATGCTATATGCATAACCGAACATTTCATGATGCAAGGGCAGGAATCACATCTAAATCTACCGAACTACATTTTAGCCTCATCCTACAGTCGAAGTAATAGCAAAAGAGGAGGCACATGCATTTTATTACGAAAAGAACATAAGTTTAAGGAACTTACAGAAATTACTAATTTTTCTGTTACAAATGTATTTGAATGTTGCGCGGTTGAATTGGTAGACTATAAGTTACTGATAGTTTGTGTGTATAGAGTTCCTAAACAAAATAACTTGAACACATTTTTCATTACGCTGGAAAAAGCGTTGTTACATATGTCTAAGTTAGATTGTAATATTATAATTGCTGGCGATTTTAACATAGATGTTCTTAAACGTTGTAATATTACTCTAGATTTCGAATGCATACTATTGAATTATAATCTTAAGTTAGCTTTAAATGAACCAACAAGACTAGCCAGTAATTCCTGTATTGATAACTTTGCGATTAGCTTTAAAAAGGGGTATAAAGTAAAAGTACTTGAATTGGGGCTATCTGATCATACAGCCCAAATTATCAAACTTCCTATTAAAAGAATTCCGAAATTAAATTATTGGCATAGCATAAAACGCGATTATAACATTGAAAATATTAATAAATTTAAAGAATGTATTAAAAATGTATCTTTTTCTAGTATATATAGCATATCTGACGCAAATATTGCCTACAGATATTTTATTGAGGAATTCAAACTTTTTTATGATCTTTGTTTTCCCCAAATTAAGCATACAAATATGATACAATGTAAACCAAAATGGATATCACACGGTATTAAGATATGCAGTAAAAGGAAAAAGTATTTATTGTGGAACTCTAGGATCCGTCCGTCAAAAGAAAATAAACAGCAGTATGTAAATTATTCTAAAGTATTGAAAAACATTATAAAACTGACAAAGCGCGCTCAGAATAACTATAAAATAAAAACTTCCCTTAATAAATGTAAAACAGCCTGGCAATTAATAAATAAAAATAGATTAAATCTACCAAGGGAATCCATCACAAACATAAAAATCTGTAAAAATACCTGCACTAATAACCCTTTAAAAATAGCCAACGCGTTTAATGATCACTTCATTAACAGTGTAAGTCCTATCACTGATGCGGGAAAAACCACCACTAAACTTATTAACCCTCAAATTAACTCCATGTATCTAACGCCGAGCACACCTTGCCAGATTAGTAAAATTATAAATAATTTAAAAAATACAAACAGTGTTGGTCATGATGGTATTTCCACAAAAATTGTTAAATCAGTAAATAAAGAAATTTCCCCGCACTTAAGTCACTTATTAAATCTTTGCATAACAACAGGAGTATTTCCAACTGATCTCAAGTTAACTATTGTGAAACCTTTGTTCAAGAAAGAAAATAAACAATTAATAGAGAATTACAGGCCCATTGCGCTAGTATCCATAATATCAAAAATATTCGAGAAATATCTTTATATTCAATTAAATTGTTATTTTGAAAAAAATAGTATTTTGTGCAATGAGCAAAAAGGATTTCGCCAAAATAAAACCATAAACATGGCTATCTTCGAGTTCTTTAAAAATGTTGTAACCAATGTTGACAAGTCAGTTCCTATATGTGCTATTTACTGTGATATGTCTAAAGCTTTCGATCATGTGGATCACAATATACTAGTGAAGAAATTAGATGCTTATGGAATTCGGGGTAATGTTCTAGAACTAATTCGATCGTATCTCACAAATCGTCAACAAGTAACAGAAATTTCACAAGTCAATATTCAAACTAAAAATGAAGAAACATTCACATCATCAAAGCGAACTGTTACCTTTGGGGTCCCTCAGGGCAGCGTGTTGGGGCCATTATTATTCATTATTTATATAAATGATTTACCACTTGCTATTACTCAACCAATGACATTATTCGCTGATGATAGCACAGTAACAATTGCCTGCAAAGATCTAAATACTTATAACTCTGATGTAAATACTTCACTAGAATCAATAATTTCATGGCTTGTTAATAATAATCTAAAAATTAATCTAAAGAAAACAAATATCATGCACTTTAATCAAACTACTCGAAATCCATTAAATATTAATTTAGTACATAATGATTCCTCTATTGATGAAGTAATGTCGGCTCGTTTCCTTGGTCTCACTATTGATAGTAAGCTAAACTGGAAGGACCACGTCGAAGCCCTTTGTAAAAGAGTTAGTAGCCTATCTTTTGCTTTGTATAAACTTGCTCCTACTATAAACAATGATGCTATTCTTTCAGCTTATCACGGACTGGTTGAATCTGTACTCAGATACGGAATCATTTTTTGGGGAAACTCAACATATAAAGATATGGCATTTAAAATACAAAAACGTTGCATTCGAGCAATGTTTGGCATTCAAAGCACTGAAAGCTGTAAACCATTTTTTGTCAACCATAAAATCTTAACTTTACCATCACTCTACATACTCGAAATCGCTATTTTTGTAAAAAGTAACCCACAATTCTTTCCACACTTATCTGACATTGTAAAAAGAAATCGCCGTGATGATAAGCTCTGTATACACCCGGCTAAAACAGCACTATTACACAAAAGTGTAATATGCAGGGCGCCCATTATTTTTAACAAAATACCGCATAATATTAAGAATTTGAATATAGTTTTATTTAAAAAAGCTTTAAAGAAGCTATTAATAAATAAATGTTATTATATTGTTGATGATTTTATAAATGATAAAAATGTGTGTTATAAAAATAGTGTTAAGTTTATTTGATTTTATGCAATTTGTTCACTTATTTTCATAAATTAGATTTATTTTGTTTTTCTTTAATATTTGTACACCTAAATGGTAAAAACATGCTGGTCTACTTTTAACTTTGTCACCTCCAATATGCATATTATGTATTATTGATTTACACGTGTTTTATACAAATAAATTATCTTTATCTTTATCTTTATCTTTAGAAGGGTCGAGAGACGTGACGTTCACTAATTGTTGTGTAGACGGTGCCACACACGTCATCATGAACAACAGCATCGTACTCAAGCACGTTGTGAAGATTCCTTTCTTGGCAGTTACAGGTCTCTTTCGACGTTTCGGCAATGGACCAATGGTGTGGCTGAAGTCGTCTCCATTTGAATTTTGTTAGGCTCTTCAGTGGTTGGACTGCCTCGTTGGCCTAGTGGCGCTAAGCGCGACCGCTACGCTGGAGGTTTTGGGTTCGATTCCCGAGTCGACCAAGGTGTTATTGGGTTTTTCTATGAAATTCTCAGTAGCAGGTCGGAGTTTGGATTTGTGCCCGGTAAGTGGCAATAGGCTCGCCCCCTATTACATGGGACTTAAACATATCGGCGAACTGTGGGTGTACATTGGTACACCTCTGCCTACCCCTTCGGGGATACAGGCGTGATGATATGTCTTCAGTGGTTTTGTCCTCAGTATGGTGTTCTACATGGCAGTTAAATGTCTTAGTGTTTCCTACTAAAACCCATCCGAGTTTTGTTTGTTGCGCAATCGGTGCGTGTAGGTTTCCTCGGAGGATGTTGTTCATGATGATGTCGGCGTATACTCCAGCATCAAGTAAGATGTCGACTGGCCGAGATAAGTTGAAATTGGGATCAGCCAACTGGATATTTTGTATGTGAGGCCAGTCTTGTTTCTCAAAGGAATAGTTAGGCAAATTGTTTAGTAATTTTGCCATAACCAATGCCTGTGTTGTGAACTGGTAGTCCCCATAAAGTGACTCGCATTCCAGCTGAACTGTTCCATTGCTATGACTGGCAGATGTTCCAATTCCGGATACCGTAGAGTTTTGGTTGTATCCCCGAAGGCCAAGTCGTTGGACCGCAGATTCCGTAATAAGATTTAGTTGGGATCCTTGATCAAGAAGGCATCTTAGTGTTGTATAAGTTCCATCTATGGCTCTAACTTTGAGCATGACTGTTGATAGTAGAACTTCATTGAAATCGCCTGACACGTGATTGGCTGTGCCTTGTGAAGTCGACGGTTTGTTGTTGGGTCGTTGACCGTTCGATAAAGTCATTGGCTCAGTGACACGAACTATGTCATGTAATATGGTGTGATGTGTATTGTTGCACACTCTACACCTTTTGTGCGAATTGCATTTATTTTCTTTGTGCGAATACATGCAATTCTTTCAAACATTCAATTGCTCAAGTGTCCTCAATTTCAGATCCGGATTCATTTCTTGAAATGTTGAGCACTTAATTAAGACGTGATTTGTTTTGCAGATAGGACAATTTTTGTCGGAGCTTGTGTGATTCGCCTTGGGTGCCCGTTTGTATTTGTGCATGTCCCTTAGGAATGATGTAGTCTCCTTGTCCTGAGATGAAGATGCTTGTTTGTTGAAGTTAGTTGGATTCCTTTTAAACTTGTTTTCGATAAATTGAATGAGCTCTTCAAACACAGGAAGCTCTCTAGGATGTTTCCTCGCTTCCATGTAGTCGGAGTAGGTTTGAGAGTCGAGTCGTCCCCCAAGGATATGTACCAGGATGGGATCCCACGTAGTCGTGTCTATACCCAAGTTGCGCAGGGCGTGCACTACTTCCAGACTAGTGTCATGTAGACGCTTCAGCTCGTACGCATTTTGATGTTGAATCGCTGGCTGACTCATAAGCGTTTGCATCTGTTTCGTGAAAAGCAGCTGTCGATTGTTGTACCTGTGGTAAAGTAGTTCCCAGCAGGAGTCGTAGTTGGTTTCAGAAACAGGTAAATGTTGCACCAAGCGCTCAGCCTCTCCCTTCAGCTTCCCCTTCAAATGTTGCATCTTCTGGGCTTTAGAGAAGGTAGGGTTGTTGTGGATAGCAGCGGCATATAAGTCGAGGAATGTCGGCCACTGTGAGTAATTTCCTGAGAAAACCGGTATTTCGATTTTCGGGGCACTGTCGCGTTGCTGCACCGCGAGATTTAGTTTGCGATTGAGATCTCGCTTTGTTGACTCGTATGTTGCCTCATACTTTGAAAACTCAAGCTCATAGTTTACGTCACTGCCGACGAGGATGTTGTCGAGTTTCCAATGTACTTCGTCGATCACCTTCCATCGGGATTCGAGAGTCTTGAGTTTGTCCTCGATGTCCCATTTTTCAGTTAACTCATCAGTAATCATGTTGCGGGTGAAGCGTGAGAAAGCTCTAAAATTGGTGGCTTGTTGTGTCTTGAGCTCATCAGATTTCGAAGGGACTCCAACGTTCTTGATTGTTTCAGAATCCTTGTCGCCAGCAGTATAAGAAGGCCAGGCTTGCAACTTCTGTACTATGGTTAGGTATTCACCTTTGACTCTCTCATATACTTGAGTGGCGTAGTATTCGTTTGCCTTGTTTTCAGCGCCTTGCAGAATGCTATGGTTCATCTCAAACTCGTTCCAGTGAGCTTTGAGATTATCCAATCTAACCTTGATGTATGCAGTGTTTTTGCGGTCAGGGCCATCCTTTCCGAAGTTGACACCGATTTTCTTGATGCCTTCAGCAATGATTTCCTGCCGCTTCAGAAGTTCTTGTTGTTTAGCGTCCATTTTAGTTGTGGGACACTAACTCCTGTTGACTTCCATAGCTTCCGGGTAACTCGCTGTCGATGGCGCCTGTTGTGATCGCAGGATCAGAAGGTATCTCTAATACGATATGTGCGCCTTCTCAATCTGACTGGGGAGACCCGCTTGTGGGAGACCAGTCAGACCGATTCGCTATCGTAAATAGATATACTTCGTACCTGAGACGGAGTGCAGGACTGTAGTTCCAGTTGCGAGGATCCGGCTCGAAGGACCAAAATGTACGAGCCGCTAGCCCGTACAGTAGAGTTGTAGCGAAGTGGGTTGTTTCAGCAGACGGGATGTAGACAGGAAATAAAATCACTGTATTGTGTCCGTGCTACCGGAGTGGGTTTATTGTTCACACTAATCATATAAAATATTAACCTAAATAACAACGACTACGCGTGTAAGTAAAGTAGCATAATCAACGAAACAATTTAATGCTAAGTAATGTAAAAAGTTAAACAACTAAAATCATGTGGCGATGCTCGTACACAACTGTTTATTGATAACTTTGTTACCGCAGTAAATTCCCTTAAAAACCTAAAGTTAGAAAACCTTGCACTGCAAACTTTATGTTATTGCAACTCGCATTAAAAAAGTTCGACGCGGAAACCGTTCTTGCATTCGAGATGACCGAACGTCAAAATAAATTACCTACCCTAAATAGTTTTCTTTCATTCATTAAAGATCAGTGTCGAATATATCGGAATACGCAGCCTAGTTCGTCTAGCTCGTCTAGTAATAATAATACAAGTAAACAAAACTTTAATAAATCGCGAAATAGTAATAATAAGTCGGTCCCTAACCCACAATCTTACGTAACATGTTCGGATTCCGCAAATAACTCACACAAGTGTCTGTGCGACAATATTGTTCACGACCACCTTTTTAAATGTCCCGCCTTTAATAATTTAAATCCGACTGCTCGTTTTAAATCCGCTAAAGAAAATAAAGCTTGTGTTAATTGTTTGAGTATTAAGCATAAAACAAGCGATTGTTCTAGTAAAACTAAGTGTCGCTCATGCAATCAACAACATCATACGTTATTGCATTTTGAGAAAAAATCTCCGTTATTTGACCCCGGTAACCTTAACGTAAACGTAAATCCTAGTCCAGCTGTTTCGTCCTCTTTACCGCAGGCACAGGCTGCTCGTACCACGGCGCCTGTCCACCCCGCGTCTCAGCCCGGAGTTTCTTTGTGTACGACGTCCGTTGCGCGCGCACTCAACATACTCAGCGCGAAGCCGAGCGTCAATGTACCGCGTCTACTACGATATTATTAGCGACCGCGCAAGTTATTATTTATGATGTGAACAACACACCGCGCGTGGTTCGTTGTTTACTTGATAGTGCATCACAAAGTAGCTTCATTACTTCGGATTGTTTCAAATGTCTTGGACTTTGGAATAACTTTAAAAATACTAACTTAGTAGTTAAAGGGATCGGTGGTTCAGAAAAATCTTGTAAGGGTTCCGTCGATATTAAAATACATTCGCGTTTCAATAATGATATTAATTTCAACGTTTAATCGCTTATTGTGGAACGTATTACGGACACGTTGCCTAGCGCTCACGTGGACGTGTCGTTACTCGCGCACCTCGAGACATTGCCGCTCGCTGATGCTCACTTTGCGCAGCCGGGTAATATCGATGTTTTGATCGGTGCTTCAGTTTTTCCGCACTTACTACTACCTACTGTTGTACGTAGTGAGCAATATAATTTACCTCCCGCCATTGAGACGGTATTTGGCTATGTAGTTATGGGTGCCGTACCTACGCTGCATAATACACATTATACTACGTCTTGCTGTTCTGTTCTTCAAGAAAATAATATTAATTCTCTTCTTAAGCGATTTTGGGAGCTTGAAGAGGTCTCCGCACCGCCCTCGTTGAGCCGTAAGGATCTCGAGTGTGAAGAACATTTCCGCGCTACCACTGTTCGCGACGATAGTGGTAGATATGTTGTAGCGTTGCCGTTCTGTGGCGACCCGTATTCTTTAGGCGACTCGTACGCTGCTACACTTAGGCGCTTATACTGTTTAGAACGTTAACTCGATGCGTCGCTTAAATTACGCGGTGCTTATAATGACGTGATTACATAAATGAAGGATTTTTAAGCCCAGTTGTAAAAGACGAGGGCAATTCTCTTCCCGCGTATTATATTCCGCATCACGGCGTGGTTCGCGAAGATAAGACCTCCACTAAACTTCGTGTGGTTTTAGATGCTAGTTGCCGAACTACATCGGGTCAGTCGATCAATGACATTTTGCATGCCGGTCCTGATCTACAGGGTGATTTATTTAACATCTTAATTAAATTCCGCCCTTTCAAAATTGCACTTTCAGCTGATTGTAGACAAATGTTTCTCAATATCGGCATTCGCGAATCCGTCCGTAGATTTCAACGAATTTTATATCGTTTTGACAATAGTGAGCCTGCAGCCGCTGTTGCTGCTTCCGCTTTATACATGGACGGCATTGTCTGTAGTGTCGCATCCGCTCCTCAAGCAGTTTCGCTTTGTGAAGAGCTTATTCAGCTTTTCAAACGAGGCCAATTTGAACTTGTCAAATGGACAAGCAATTCCAAAGAGGTTCTCGCGCACATACCTGATTCGCATAAAGCTTCTCCGGACATTGAGTTCGAGAAGTCCGCACATCACAAGGTTCTTGGTTTACGCTGGGACAGACATTGTGATAACTTCCGCTTTGACATCTTATCACCAGGTGATAAGTGTACCAAACGCGCAATGCTATCCACAGTGGCTCGTTTATGGGACATAATGGGTTTTGTGGCTCCTACCATTTTGTATGCCAAGCTCTTGATCAAAGAGCTTTGGATAGCAAAATGTGATTGGGATGACACTCCTCCCGACCATATTGTCGCTGCTTGGAAACAGTTTTGTGCTGAGCTTCCCGCACTCAATAAAATAATTGTGCCGCGCCATCTAGGTTTAGTAGATGGATGTTTTGTTAACTTAATAGGTTTCGCTGACGCCAGTGAACGCGCTTATGGCGGAGTCATATATTTGCAAGTCCGCATTGGATCTAACTACTCTGTGCAGCTAGTTTGTGCCAAGTCTAAGGTCTCGCCTGTCAAAACCATTTCGGTTGCGAGACTGGAGTTGTGCGCGGCTCTGTTGCTGTCTCGGTTGCTTCGCAAAGTTCAAGACACAATTGCGCCCCATCACTCCATCAATAAGATATATGCATTTTCAGACTCCAAAGTAGTGCTCGCTTGGATTAATTCTTCTCCGCACCCACGGAACAGAAAAAACAGGTGGAAGTGCTAAGTAGGCGTGGCACGCGTGTCACAATTAAGCGTTGTTACGCTTAACTTGCGCTAAACCGATCCCAGTTGCGCCTGTCATCGCGTCGAATTGCTCGTCTCGTGACAAATTAATATTTACCTAGCTATGCCGTATTGTTCCGTTTTAGCGTGCAAAAATGATAGTAGGTGAAGAAATCTTACAAATGGAGGTATTTCGTATCATCGGTAAGTACGATTTTTATTGTTTTCTAATAAAAATCTTATTTTCTTCAATTTACAAAAATTTAATAGAACGGTTAGTCAAAATAAACCTTATGCAGTAAAGACAAAGTTTATTTTCGATTGTTTTTTTCCATAGAACATTCTAGAAAGACCTTCGCTACTCAATGTAGTGATGTGGTCAAGTCGAAAATTGATTTTGTCGATTGATGTCGATACGAGGAATAACTATCTTAACCCAAACAGTTATTTTTATTTATTTCGTTTTGCATTACAAAGTTTCACGGCAAAAAGTCCATTTATTTCACGAGAATCATGAGGATTTCAACATATGCGGAATATTAAAGACGAATTTTTACTATAAAACCCGAAGTTTTATTTATCTGATTCCTTCTTTAATTATATGTTGACAATCTATATTAAATTTAAGACATCATATCATAAGTGTGCACTCTGGGCCAAACTCATTATGAAACTTGGGCATGGCCCTTTACCTATCTGTCAGTCAGTCTTGTGTGTCTATTAATTTATGGTTTTAAGGTTCAGCGGTTTGTGTAACAAATAAATAAATGTACTCCCAAAGAGTAGTTTTTATCGTATTTGAACAAAAATCGGGTATCTATCGATATCGATAAAGAATTTAAATGTAATACGTGGTGTGTCCTTGGCCGAGTACCATTAGAGTCACGCCATTGTCAACCGTATGTCTAAAGCAATTATGTTGATAATTGCTTATATTGATTATATATCGCCATCTATGGTCGAGTAGCAAAACTAACTCGTCAATCGAATTTAGTGCGACTGTAGACCGTAAATACGTATTGTTGCTAATGCAAAATAAACCTTATTTTTAGAACGTCAGGGTTTATTTTTTTCTGTGATGTAGGCTAATTTTGTCCAATATTAAAACTACCAATCATACGGATTATTTCGTTGTAGTGCATATGTTATTATCGGATTATTTGTGTGAGTTTGGCGACAGCGGTTCCTATAGTAATTTTGGCGTATTCCACTTGTTTTTTCCACGGAACAGAAAAAACAGGTGGAAGTGCTAAGTAGGCGTGGCACGCGTGTCACAATTAAGCGTTGTTACGCTTAACTTGCGCTTAACCGATCCCAGTTGCGCCTGTCATCGCGTCGAATTGCTCGTCTCGTGACAAATTAATATTTACCTAGCTATGCCGTATTGTTCCGTTTTAGCGTGCAAAAATGACAGTAGGTGAAGAAATCTTACAAATGGAGGTATTTCGTATCATCGGTAAGTACGATTTTTATTGTTTTCTAATAAAAATCTTATTTTCTTCAATTTACAAAAATTTAATAGAACGGTTAGTCAAAATAAACCTTATGCAGTAAAGACAAAGTTTATTTTCGATTGTTTTTTTCCATAGAACATTCTAGAAAGACCTTCGCTACTCAATGTAGTGATGTGGTCAAGTCGAAAATTGATTTTGTCGATTGATGTCGATACGACTAACTATCTTAACCCAAACAGTTATTTTTATTTATTTCGTTTTGCATTATATAGGTACGAGGTCACCTTAATTCATACACGAAGTTTATATTAAGTAAATTTATGGTCGTTTAAGTGGCATAAAGCAAAAATATAATCAATGTTTTAAATAGTAACATAATTATTATAATTTATTAATGACTGAGACGTTACACACAGAGTGTTACAAACAGTAAGTAATAGATTTTTTAACCTTCATTAAAAATTTGTTTCAGGTTTCCCAAAGTCACAAGCATGAAAGAGAAATGGATAGAGAGTGTGTCCTTGCGTTGTGGGAGGCCGGCCGGCAAACTAAATCCTGATTCATCCACCGGTGGATAGATGAAAACTCGTGAACACTGCACTTTCTTTCTTCAAGTTTCACGGCAAAAAGTCCATTTAATTCACGAGAATCATGAGGATTTCAACATATGCGGAATATTAAAGACGAATTTTTACTATAAAACCCGAAGTTTTATTTATCTGATTCCTACTTTAATTATATGTTGACAATCTATATTAAATTTAAGACATCGTATCATAAGTGTGCACTCTGGGCCAAACTCACTATGAAACTTGGGCATGGCCCTTTACCCATCTGTCAGTCAGTCTTGTGTGTCTATTAATTTATGGTTTTAAGGTACAGCGGTTTGTGTAACAAATAAATAAATGTACTCCCAAAGAGTAGTATTTATCGTATTTGAACAAAAATCGGGTATCTATCGATATCGATAAAGAATTTAAATGTAATACGTGGTGTGTCCTTGGCCGAGTACCATTAGAGTCACGCCATTGTCAACCGTATGTCTATAGCAATTATGTTGATAATTGCTTATATTGATTATATATCGCCATCTATGGTCAAGTAGCAAAACTAAGTCGTCAATCGAATTTAGTGCGATTGTAGACCGTAAATACGTATTGTTGCTAATGCAAAATAAACCTTATTTTTAGAACGTCAGGGTTTATTTTTTTTCTGTGATGTAGGCTAATTTTGTCCAATATTAAAACTACCAATCATACGGATTATTTCGTTGTAGTGCATATGTTATTATCGGATTATTTGTGTGAGTTTGGCGACAGCGGTTCCTATAGTAATTTTGGCGTATTGCACTTCCACTTGTTTTTTCTGTTCCGTGGTTTTTTCTGTTCCGTGTCCGCACCGCTGGCAGACCTTTGTCGCCAATCGCATTACTAAAATAATTGAACTTATTCCTGCTACTTGTTTCAATCACGTCGCGGGTACTGAGAATCCTGCGGATTGCCTGTCTCGTGGTGTTACTACGGCTAGTCTTCTGGATCATCCTTTGTGGCATCATGACCCTTCTTGGATTTCTCGTGATCCATCAGAGTGGCCTATACATCCAACTGTCCACGATGCAGAGGACGAGGATATACCTGAGCGGAAGTCTGTCTCTCATCCCGTGACCATTGAGGTTGCGGAATCTCTTATTTACGCACTCGCGCTACGCATGTCATCGTGGTCTAAGTTACTACGTGTCATCTCATCGTTTATGTCTGTAGGTTTATTAAGAAATTACCTAATGGAACTTCTGTTTCAAGCTCTGATCTTGAGGTCGCAGAGTATACATTGTTGCGCGCCCTACAGGCTGTTCATTTTAGTAAGGATGTTCAAAATTTAAAAAATAACATTCCTTGTTCTCCCGCTCTTCTTAAACTCAAGCCGTTTCTCGATGAGCACGGCATCATACGTGTTGGCGGTCGTTTGTCAAATTCGGACGTACCTTACAACTACAAGCATCCTTGCATCCTGCCGCGTCACGACCATGTAGTCAACCTTCTTGTTGATTTCTATCACAAGAAGCATCTCCACGCAGGTCCAGAGTTACTCATGTCCTTACTTAGGCAAAACTACTGGATTCTCGCTGCACGACGAATAATTCGCCACATAATTCATAAATGTAACACCTGTTTTAAATTCCGTCCGCGTCCGATCTTTCCTCCAATGGCAGATCTTCCTAGCCAACGTGTCAACCAGGTAGATAAAGCGTTTACACATACCGGTTGTGATTATGCAGTACACACCAGTTCGTGGTAGAGGCGTCAAAAGCCGTAAAGCTTGGCTATGTATTTTCACATGCCTTACAACGCGCGCTACGCACATCGAAGTTGCGACGGATTTAAGTACGGTTTCATTTCTCGCAGATCTAAAACGTTTTCTTTCGCGACGTGGTCCCGTAAAGTGTTTATACACGGATAACGGCACATGTTTCGTGGGTGCAAGTTCTTATCTACGCGATCTCCATAAATTTCTCAATAAAGAGTATAGTTCACGTCTTCAGGAGGAACTTTCCATTAATCGCATTGATTGGAAGTTTATTCCGCCTGCTTCACCACATTTTGGCGGATGTTGGGAAAGCATGGTCAAAGTAATTAAAACGCATCTCTTCAGTGTCATAGGTCAACAAATCCTTTCTTACGAAGAGCTTTTAACTGTCCTCGTGCAAATCGAGGCACTTGTTAACTCGCGCCCGCTCACAGCACTCAGTAGTGACCCTGCTGAACCATCCGCTTTAACTCCCGCGCATTTTTTAAATACTGTGCCATTGTCGTCACTTCCCGCGCCTGAAGCAGACTCTTCTAGCTTGCTTCAGAGACATACTCTTCTTGACAACCTCGTACAGTCGTTTTGGCGGCGCTGGCGCTCAGAATATCTTCACCAACTTCAGGCTAGATCTAAATGGAATAGTCCTGCATCCCCTATACAGGAGGGTACGTTGGTAATTATTATAAATGATAATTCAGCACCGCTTTCATGGCCACTGGGCATTGTTGAGAAGTTACATACCGCAAAGGACGGCACAACCCGCGTCGTTACTGTAAAACCCGCTAAGGGTAGCTACGTGCGCCCTGTTGTACGTCTCTGTCCGCTACCGACTCAGTAAGATCTAGCTTGAAGTTGGATCTCTTTCTTAGTTTAGGTATTTAGTTTGTAATTCAATTATAATTTGTTCCGCTTTGTTAACGCAATTAATTTAAAATATTTAACGCTCGTTGTCTTAGACTGTGTATAGGTTATGCGGTAGTACACCTTACATATCTAGATTATTATTATTATATTTCTTTAAAGGCAACCCTTTAAGGCCGAGGGGAAATGGTAGCGCCATCTATCTTTTCTAAGACGGACTACTAGTCGTCTCATCCATATTTCGCAATATTAGTTCCGCATTTGGCCACTTTTGAGTGAATGAGCGTGAGAATGAGCGATGTGACCCCCGCCCCTTCCTTACCAATCCTTCCGCACGCCTGGCGCGTAACGCACGTACGCGCTTCCGCAAACCGCTGGAAATAAACGAATCGCCGAGAGGAGGCACACGATACCGCGCCCGTGTCGCTCCTGTGCTGCATCGCCTCCTTACTGCTGCTGCCGGATAGCGAACTTTTGTGATAATCCGCCCGCGGGTGTGAACGTGACAGTTTTGTGATAGCAACGGGAAGAACGCCGCCCGCCATCTTGTACTGCCCAACGCTGGAGAGCCAGGTATGCGTGCTTTTTCCCATAGACCTACATCGCTCGCTCACCTCTTGGCGATAATCAGCCATCCTCCTAAAATACAGTCCACTTAAATCTTATACCTCATTTATTTCCAAACCAAAATGTACGTGGCTTAAGGACAAAAACAAATATTTTCTATCATAACATGTCTTTGCAAGACTATGATATTATAGTGCTTACGGAGACTTGGCTTAATGACGGTGTTTATGACTCGGAATTATTTGATGATAGATACGTTGTATATAGGCGAGATCGCGAATCAAGTAAATACAGAGTACGTAAAGACGGGAGTGGCGTCTTTATTGCTGTCGCTAGGTCCTTGAAATCGTGTCGATAACATCACTTAGAAAGTCCATGCGAAGATCTCTGGATCTGTATCGACACGGACTCTAAGGGTAACAAAAGGAACAAGTTGCATATCTGTGGTGTCTACCTGCCTCCACCCGTTAACGTTGAGACCATCCAATTATTCCAAGAATCTGCTCAATCTGCGCTTGATAAGTGTGAACGCACTCTCGTCATTGGTGACTTCAATCTTAGCTCCATAACTTGGAAAAAGAACGAGGAATATCAGGCAAGCCCAACTATTCCTAACCCCAGTAATTATAATGATGTTACTAACTTTCTTAGAGTTTATCACTCTTAACGATTTAGGCCAATTTAACTTCACAATAAACAGCAAATGTAGAACATTGGATTTAGTACTCTCTAATACGACGATACAAAACCTTAATGGCTGCCAATTACCCATGATTTTAGAAGATCCCTTACATCCGCCATTTGAATTCTCCATTCCAGTAAACTTCCACATGAATTGTTTGCAAGCCAAGTCGACTTCTAAACCTAATTTCTACAAAGCAGATTACGAAAATATCCGAATTGCACTTGAATCTATAGACTGGGAAAATGAACTGGGCGTATCCTCGTCAGTTAATGATATGGTTGATAACTTGTATGATATTCTACACAACGTAATTAAACAATATGTCCCTATGAAAAAGCTATCAAATAATAAATACCAAGTGTGGTACACCCCTAAGCTCGTGCGTCTTTTTAAGGAAAATAACAAATATCGCATTAAAATAAAAAAATATAATAATCCCTTAGACATTATATCCTTTGAGACATTGCGTTCGAGGTGTGGTAAACTTAGAGCAATCTGTTACAAACATTACATAGAGAGATTGGAAACAGTATTACTAAAAGACCCAAAGGTGTTCTGGTCGTTTATTAAAAATAAAAGAAAAGCTAGTAGTGCATACCCTGCCGAAATGTGCTTTCAAAACAAAATTGCATCTACGGGCCATGAAATATGTAACTTGTTTGCTGAAAACTTTGCGAAAGTCTACATCACTTTAGCCGCACCTTTACAACATGTAAGCGATAATACTTCAGTTAATGTACAGACTCTATGTAAATTAGAACTTACCAGTGAGGAGATATTCCAATCCTTGAAGTCCCTAGATGAACAGAAAGGTGCAGGAGATGATAGTATCCCACCCGTACTTATTAGGAGGTGTGCAAATGCACTAGTATTACCACTTAAACTGATGTACAATAAATCACTCAAGGATGGCATATTTCCTGCACGATGGAAAAAAGCGTTAGTAGTACCCATTTTCAAAGCAGGTGAAAAGCAATCAGTATGTAACTATAGACCTATTTCTATATTGGTAGTCTTTGGGAAGGTTTTTGAAAAACTGTTAACTGAACGTCTAACAACACACGTCAAACATCAAATAACAAGCAACCAACACGGCTTCATCAAATCTAGGTCAACCTCCACAAACCTATTATGCTTTGTGTCATCTGTTTCTGAATCCTTAGATAGACGTATTCCAGTGGACGCAATATATACAGATTTCAGTAAGGCGTTCGATAAGGTTGATCACTTTCTCCTAGTTAATAAACTTAGTAAAATCGGCGTGGGGGGATCGCTACTTAAATGGTTTCATTCTTACCTCAGTGATAGGTCCTCAAAGGTTGTTATAAATGGGCACCATTCTAACTCCTTCATGGCAACGTCCGGAGTGCCACGGGGCTCACATCTTGGTCCTATCCTTTTTAACATATTAATAAATGACATAACTAAATGCTTTAAACATTCCAACTATCAACTTTTCGCAGATGACATAAAAATAATGAAACCGATACTGACTGAATCCGAATCAGATCTCCTACAAAATGATTTGAATAGAATGGTGCAATGGTGTTAAGCAAATAAAATGTCTCTTAACGTTTCAAAGTGCCATTACATACAGTTTAGTCGCAATAAAACTAATAAACTCAATAACTACACCATAAACCATCAACCTTTATCAACTGTAGAACAAATACGCGATCTAGGAGTCATATTGGATAAACAGATGAAGTTCGATAAGCATATCCAAAATATGACGTCAAAAGGTTTTAAAATTCTAGGATTTGTTTTACGCAGTAGTAAAGAATTTACAAAAGCTTCCACTAAAATAAACCTATATAAAACACTGGTTCGTCCCATACTTGAGTACTGCAGTACTGTGTGGAATCCTCACTACGACATCTACTCCAAGCTCTTGGAAAGTGTCCAAAGACGTTTTTTGTACCACCTTTGTTACAGAGACCTATTAGCTAAGAAACTTATAAGATATAAAGACAGACTTGATTATTATAAATTAACTTCATTAGCAGACAGAAGAAAATCAACTGATATGATATATTTGCACAAGTTATTCAATGGGATTGTAGACTGCAGCGAACTGCTTGGTAAATTGCAATTTAATGCGCCTTGATGTGATCAGGTGTTTTGCTAGACCCGAGCAGAATTGACCTCCAAAGATGAATAATCGTTTTTGGATAGGTGTAGGGGCAATCTCTATTTTAGCTATATTATTCTCCTCAAGAATTTTTGTTCCACGAGCTGACTTTCGTTATTAGGTTCTTGTTGCGTATTATTACTGAGAGACCTACCCTTATCTTTGTGTTGCTTAGATATGTCAGCACTATTTTGTGGGCATGATGGGTCACTTGCTTGTGTCTGATCTTCGAGAATCGTCTGTGGGTCTAGTGGGTTAAGAGGCATTTTTGATGTGGCTGGAGAGTTTTTGAATGAATTAGTAAGACGACGTTTGGCACCAACTTTTTTTGACGTCGACTTTTATGTTTTGCAATGATGACAGAGGACTTTTACAAATTTGCTTTAGTGTTTCTATTTCTTGGGAAAGTAGGAGTATTTGTTTTCTTAAATCCGTATTTTCAAGAATTACATTTTCTAATTCATGCTGCGTAGTTTGCAAATTCGATTTAAGGCTGTTAATTTCTGTTTTCATTTCTTCTCTGTACAAAGTTGTAATGTGTGTAGATATATCTAAGCTTTTGCCTAATAGTTCCTCTGAGTAGGAAGAGTTTATGGAATTACTCATATCTATTTTCTCTAGTGATTTGCTTTTCGTTAAAGGTTTCCTTAAAGTAATATTATTAAAATCATCCATATTTTTCTTGTTATCTTAAATTTATAAATCGGCAGGATTTAATAATGTTGGTTAAAATGAATATCAACCAGTCAGTGAATATCAGTGGTATCAATGAGAATGTCAGTCAGCTCTCTGTCACAACCAATTTTAGTCTAGTCTATGGTTTATGTCAGTTTTATGAAATTAGTTTTGTCTGTGGTCCGTATCTGTCATAATCAAAATTTTATTTTTATCTGTGTTCAGTCTAGACCACTGAATGTACTAATTGTTGTGAATTTGAAGTGATGAACTGTTAAATTTTTAAATATTGTAAACAAAAATGACAATATCAATTCGATGTCGTAAAGTATGGAATTTTCTCAGTTTGTGTACTAGACTTCGTTTAATGCATTTCATATTGTACAACTTACTAAATTTTTCAAGTAAATTTTTTGGACCTAATGTATTTATTCTTTTAATTTTAATTGTTATTAATATTATGTCCCAATTTATCTGTTATTTTTGTAGTTTTAATTTATAATTGTTTTACTTTTCCAACATAATCGATAATTCTGTTTTTAATTTTTGAATAATACTGAATTTTACTTAGTTACTTGACATTTAAACGTTATTTATTTTTTACTCAAACTTTATTTTATTCTTTTAATTGTAATTAAAGTATAATGTCCTAATTCATTTGTTACTTTTGTAGTTATAATTTATAATTGTTTCTCTATTGCTATTTAATCGTTTGTTTTTTTTTTTTAATTTTGCTGTTATTGTGTATTTCTATTTTATTTTTTTAGTAACGCTTATACAAGTGCTGTGCACACCTATAAGTGACGAATTCATCGCAACGCTGTTTAAATAGAATATATCTAGAATATAATGAGTTAGTGAATAAGTCGTTGGTGTGTCAATAAATAAATAAATAAATAAATAAATAATACAGTTCTTATAAGTAATGCAGCCTGGGCAAGTGATTAATAACAAAACTGCTTATCGTAGCCTTACGGACCACATATAAGAGTAAAGGATCTCTTCCACCTATCTCGTAGGCGATAAGAGTCCAATGATCACGTCAGAGTATCTCGTACACCATACGCGTCAACCGGTAATATTAATCACAAGACAACGTTTTACTACCTGAAATGCTAAAAAGGTGCTGTATTTGACGAATAGTTATCTTTCTGAACAAAAACGCTTACTTTGCGTTCGTTTTATACTCGTAATACTGTAAAATACTAATATTTTTTCAACAAACACAAAGATACGCAGTATCAGTTGCCACACTAACGAAAAGAATGAAGTTGACGGGAAAGGAGCCAGTGTTGCCTTATACATCGTTTGGTTTTGGCTCTGAAAGAGCGTATAGTTGCTAGGTGACGCGAGAGAGCTGCATGGTAAATATAATGTATTGAGAGCGAGGCACCAAGCATAATAAGCTATTTGTAAAGTTCCAGCCTAAAGTATAATTTTATAAAATGAACCATTTAATTAGGTACTTTAATGTCTTATTTTATAAAATTACCTACTCAATTAATCGTACTTTAAGTTTGTCTATTCTTTTTTACTAAATAAAGATCTGATTTTCATAAAAAAGTTTTTAACTTCTCATCTTTTTACCCGCAAGTGCTGATTTAAAAGGCAGTTAATTGCGAGCGAGATGTCTTTAACTGCCTTCTAGTTAAGCAATAAAAGAACCAGTGTAAAAATATGTTTTGCAATACCGAGCTATAAAGCGTTTAAAATCCCATAACTGCTTTCTAAGTAAGCAAAGTTAGTCTTTCATGTGTTAGTTACTAGGCTATAAGTCTGTTAAAATCCTTTAACTGCTTTATAACTAAGTATATTTGGATAACTTTACTATAAGATGTGGCGGCTACAAGAAATTGCTTTGCTATAACGCAGTTAAGGTATGGTTAGCGGCCTTATAGAGCAGTATATTATGTAATAATGAAAAAAAATGCTTAGCTAAAAGTTAGAAGTTCATTTGAATTTAAATAAAATGTTATATAACTTAATGAAATATATCACATATTGTGCACAAAGACTATGCCTACATATATTACTTACAACCTTGTTCCTAGGCAGCATAGTTTTTGAGAGACATCAATTCCCACCAATTTTTTTTTTTCTCGAAAACTACTTTTTGCACTTAGCTGCCTTGTAGTTGGTGGACGGCAGTATTCTGGAGTTATGTAAAAGCAAAGCGCGGCGGAGCCAGTGCTTACCCTGTGACTATGACTAACGGACAAAAAGTTACATCTGACGGCGCTGAAATCTGTGATATGTTCGCCAGTTACTTCTCAACTGCATACACATTGGACGACAGCAACCAAAGTGATTCTAGTTCAGGTGTTTTTAAAAACCTTCAGAGTGGCCAGTGTTTGAATATTCAGTAAATCACCGCGCGAGCGTACAGAGCGGACGTGTCGCTGCTTTGCTTTGTGAATAAAAATAACACACTATTTTTTTTTTTTTTTTTTTGGTAGAGATCTTTGCAGTTAGCCTGAGCGCAGGCTTTGACTGCTTCACCGGACTTTTGGCGAGGACCTTAAGGCCTCCAGCCAGAGCAATAGGAAAAACTAACTACGTTAGCAACGTCTACTAAGGGCACCCCCTGCGGGGTTCGGACCTCGACTTAGTGCGTTGCTAACAATCTTAATAAAGCAAAACAGCAAGGGATGGCTGGATCAAAATTTTTATTATTTAGGGACATATTTTTATTGCTAGTTTGGCCGGCTCGGGCCAGCTTGATCTAGGGACGGGAGGATAACATTTACGTTATTATTATTTATAATACGCGACGGGCCCCGCCGGCGATGACGTAATATACGGCGGTTGTGTTTTGTATTGCTACTGCTAGCTAAATCGAATGCTTCTTGGAGAAGCGTTGTTTTATCATCGGGGTAGGAGAGAGTATGTCTGGGGCGTTTAATCTTAGATATTACGGAAGGTACGTATCGCGCGGCCGCTACGATTAGCGGGTTACGGTGGGTTTCGGAGGAGTCGAAAAATCGAATCGCGGCGCGTTTCATGAACTGCTTGATTGTTGGCAGCTTTAAGTCACAGTGCAACTGCAAGTTACGGACGTAACCTGGAGCGCCTGTGGCTCTACGCATGAAACGGTTTTGGAGAGTTTGCATTCGTTTGAGTCGATAATCGGGTACGTGAGAGAATACGACGCTGCCGTAAGTCATGATAGGTCTCACGCACGCAGTGTAAATTCTCTTCTTACAAGTAAGAGAGAGTTTACTGCGCTTGTTCAACATACAATGAAGTCGGCCGAGAGCGAAGGCGGCTCGCGCGCGTGCCGCTTTAATATGAGCTATGAAAGTAAGCTTCCGATCAAGGATTATACCCAGGTATTTGGCTTGCTGTTCCCAAGGGATAGACTTGCCGAAGAGGGTTATATGTGGAGGGGGAGCGGGAGGCTGCCGTTTCTTGCTAAAGAGCACGGCTGCGCTCTTGGTAGGGTTGACTTCGATTCTCCATTTCGTGAACCACTTCCCGAGGGTCGTGACCGCGGTCTGGAGAGTTCGACCTATCGCTAAGGGGCTGGTGCCTGAATAATAGATGGCCGTATCGTCGGCGTACATAGCTACTTGGGGTTTGCCACCGCGAGGAATGTCGCTAGCGTATAGCGTGAAGAGGAGTGGAGAGAGTACGGAGCATTGAGGGACTCCGGCCCGGATCGGGTGAGGGGAAGAGAGGGTACCCTCAACGCGATAGCGAAAGGACCGATTCGACAAAAAGTTTCGGATGATGAGCACGAGACGATCTGGCACCTCGAGTTGGTATAACTTGAAGATCAAGCCATTGTGCCAGACCTTGTCGAAGGCCTTTGCTATATCGAAGAAGAGCACGCCAGTGAGCCTTCCACGCTGAAAACCAGCGCTTATATGCTCGACTATGCGGTGGACTTGTTGGACGCACGAGTGTTGGGTTCTAAAACCGAACTGCTCGTCTGGTATGAGACTCCTGGACTCGGCATAGTCCATAAGACGGGAGTAAATAATTCGCTCGTATAGCTTCCCAAGAACCTTGAGTAAGCTAATTGGGCGATAGCTAGTGGGCTCAGACTTCGGTTTACCGGGTTTGTGGATGCCGATGACTATCGCTTCTTTCCACTGCTGTGGGAAGAGATTGTTGTCTAATGCTGCATTGAAGATGCCTGTCAAGAGGATTACTAATGCTTGGAATGGAATGAAATGGAAATGGAAAAATGAAATGGAAAAATGGAAGAGTTTGATCACCTTATTGGTGAGTCCGTCTGAGCCAGGGGCTTTACGTGGATGCAGTTCCTTGATCAGAGAGCGTACTTCGTCTACAGTTACCGGCGCGAGTGGGTGTTCCGGATCCTCGGAAGGAGGGAGCGAGGCCTTACGTTCGACTTCAGCGTCAACTCTGGCGAGGTGAGCTTGATCGACCGGAAGGTCGCTAGGCGTACACTGGGCCTCTAAGCTGTCTGCTAGGCATTCCGCTTTCTCGTCGTCTTCGAAGGCAGGGCTCTGATTCGGACGGTTCAGCGGGGGCATAGTAACTTCGGTAAAACTACGTAGTTTACGTTGGAGATTCCAAAACGCGTGATGGTTGGGCTCTAATTGGTCGAGAAACTTATCCCAGCGTTCGTCACGCAGTATCCTTATGCGTTTTCTAAAAGCACGCTGTAGAGAGCGCATGCGGACGCGATTGGAGTCGCAGGGATAAGCGTCGTAGGAAATAACACACTAAGTCATTATAAACTGTTTTGCACCTAATTAAGATAGTTTTTTCTGTACACAATCGGGAGTGAGATACGCCAAGCAAAAATTCTGAGCTCCGAGCATAAGTTACATCAACGAGATAACCGCTCTTCACCCCCTGGAGTAAAAGAGACAGGTGCTATTATTTGCACCTCTCGCACGGACCAGCGCACACGCACGATCCACGTGAGTTATTATTTACATAGATCTACGATGAGTTTACTGCGCTCACCGAATGGAGGTGACAACCGCACGGGACTCGGAGGTTCTCATCCGATCTTGTCTAATGTGCATATCGAGACTACGCCACAGATTACTCACCGTAATAAACGCAAGCTACCGGATGATAATGATGCGCTTAAGGCCGACATTTCTGAAATACGGAACCAAATCAGAGTCACGGCGCGAGCGCTCCGCGTGCGGACGTGTTTATATTATTACGCGAATTCCCGGAAATTGTGTAAAGTTTAAAAATGGTGCAGTGCAAGAAATGTAAACTGTTTCTGTCACTGAACAAGGACGATGTTATTAAATGCAAAGGGACATGTGAATCGATATTTCATAAGAAATGTGTGAAAAGTTTGAAGCAATTTTTGCTAACAGAAACATGTGATGAGTGTCAAAAATCTAACTCGGAAGTGTCGTTCGAACCGATCATTCAGTTAGATCCGGAGAAGATTACGGTAGAAAAACTACTAGTCGATGTGAACAAGAAATTGGAAGTAATCTACAAACTGGAAAAAAAAATTGATGGTCTCACGGACACAGTCGATTTTTATGCAGAACAATATCAACAAATGCTCGAGTTCAAGAAGACTGCAGAAAACAAAATAAAAGCAATAGAACAACGGAATGTTTACCTGGAGAAGTGTAATGCTGCGCTAGAAGAAAGGGTGGTGAGCCTGGAGAAAAAAGAAAAAGAAAAAAACATAGAAATTGCGTGCTTAGAGAAAAACAAAGAACAAGAAAACATATATGAAGTAGTTAAGGAAGTTGCCGTGAAGCTTAGATTAGACCCAGCAGACGTAGAAAGTGCTGAAAGGATGAGCTCAACAACTTCACCAAAAGCGGGGGTAGATCGTCCTCGCCCGGTTGTGGTGAAGCTGCGAACGAAAGAAGCTCGCGAACAGTGGATACTAAAACGAAAAGATCGTATAACAAATGACGATATATACGGTAACGATAACAAGACGCGCATATACATAAATGAAGACCTGACGAAAGCGACCAGATTATTGTTCTGGGAAACCAGGAATCAATTAAAAAATTCCTTTAAATATATATGGACCCAAAACTCTAACATACTGGTCAAAAAGGGTGAGAATGAGAAAATTGTTCGCATAAAAAATGAAAACGACTTAAAACAGTTATGCGAGAATAACAAAAGTACCTAAAAGTCATACAACTCGACAACAACAAACCAGCTCGGAACACACTACGTGATTTCAGAAAGCATCAAAATTCGATGAACCAGGATTGGATGTATCGGAAATTGAATTCACTAGATATCATGATAGTCATAATTGGTCCAAACAATTCTCAAATAATAACATAAATATAATTCATCTAAATATAAGATCAATGAGAAAACAATTCAACCAGTTCCTAGTATTAATAAGTCATTGTATAACAAATAGAACATTAAATATCATAATCCTTACAGAGGTTAACATAAAAAACGAGGAGGTGTCATTATATAAAATCCCTGGATATATAATATTTCCTAACACCAGAGAAACAAGAAGAGGTGGTGGGATACTTGTATACGTAAGAGAAGACCTGCAATTCAATACGGAAAAGCCGCAAATAACATTAAAAGCTACAGAATTAACCTATGGGAAACTTAAAAACGAAGACAGAATTATGCATATAATAGCTATATATAGACCACCAAACAAAAACAAGTTATTATTTATCGACGAAATGAAAACTATACTAAAAAATATTCCACCATCAGAAGAATTACTACTAATTGGAGACATTAACATCGACATATCTCAACCCGAAGACTCAAGCCTAACTGCCTACAAAATCATGTTGTGTGAAAGCGGCCTGCAAAGTGCAATACCTACGACGGAGGCGACGCGCGAAGCGATCGTGGACGGCCGGCCCAATTCCTCGAATATTGACCATGTGTGCGTGCGCGCGAGTCGCGGCTGGCCGCTAGACGCGTGCGCACATTTGCTAACTTGTACCTTATCGGATCATTATATGGTTGGAATTAGCTTGAAAACAACTGGTAAGATACCTAACAATTATTGTAAAATGCAAACAATTTTAAATGAAAAAAAGGTTCGCGATAGTTTAGAAGTAGTTGATTGGTCGAAGCTAATGCAAATTAATTGTCCTAAATTATTATATGAAAAATTATATTGTATTTTTAATGATATATATGATACATGTAAAATGCAAATACAACAAAGAAAAAAGAGAATTACGCAACCTTGGGTAGACAGTGAACTCCGAAAGAAGTTAGATTATAGAGATTTGCTTTTTAGAACTTTGAAATCCTCACCAAATAATATGAACAATAGATTAATATACACAAGATATAGGAATAAAGTAAATAAATTAATTGATATAGCTAAAA
The DNA here is from genome assembly GCA_905146925.1 of Autographa gamma. Taxonomy (NCBI): domain Eukaryota; kingdom Metazoa; phylum Arthropoda; class Insecta; order Lepidoptera; family Noctuidae; genus Autographa; species Autographa gamma. Next base: position 872,303 of record LR989880.1, read on the forward strand.
ATAAATATAGGCAAAGTAAAATAGAGCAATGTAACAAAGATTCGAGAAAAATATGGTCTAATATAAATAATTGGATAGGCAACCCCAAAATAAAATTAGATGAGGTGATTTTAAAATATTTAGGGCCGACTGACGCGATGTGTAATATCGCGTCATCAATAACTTCTCTCAAACCTTCACAGGAGAAATACAGAAAATAAAGCATAATTGCGATAGCAACTTTTTAGATAGGAGCTCATATGTAAAACCAATTAATATGTCTTTTCATTTTAGAAAGGTAGACGCATACACGATGGATAAATATATAAGTAAATTAGATTTTAATAAAGAACCTGGAATAGATAAAATTAGAGTACAAGATATAAAAAATGCAAAATTTATCAATATGTGTGTTGAGAAGGGAGTTTATCCGGATTACTTAAAGAAGTCTATAATACGGCCTATTTATAAGCAAGGGAGTCATCTAGAATATGGTAATTATAGACCAGTGGCAATTCTATCTGTAATTAATAAAATAACTGAAAAGGTTGTCGTGAATCAGATAAGTAGGTACCTAGAGCAAAACAACATAATATCGGATGCACAGCACGGGTTCCGGCGTGGACGCAGCACTGCCACCGCGCTCACGCAGTTCACTGACTACGTCAACAACAGTCTGGACGAGGGTAAGTTTGTCGCTGCTCTATTTATCGATTATAAAAAGGCCTTCGATACTCTGGATCACGAGATGCTACTACAAGCAATGGAGGAGTGTGGTATCAGAGGTCCTTGTAGCAGGTGGCTTAAATGTTACCTGGAGAACAGGACCATCCGCACGTCGATAGACGGAGTCACGGGAGACGAGGTAGGTGTGAGTCTCGGAGTGCCGACCGGATCAGTGTACGGCCCAGTGGGCTATATAATGCACGTTAATAGCGTCACCAACGTGATAAGGCACTGTAAGACGTTTATGTATGCAGATGATATGTGTTTATTGTATTCATCCAACAACCCGACAGATGCACAAAGGTATATGCAGGAAGACTTAGAAAGCATAATAAAGTGGGCTCATGACAATGGCATAATTATTAATTTTTCTAAGACGAAGGCCATGTTTATAAGTTCACCGCACAGTCAATATAGAAAGCAAGGTAAGTTAAGCATACCTATAACTGGACATACTTACGAGTGTCTACATCAAAATAAAATAAGATGTCAATGCACAAATATTGATATAGTAAATAAATACAGGTACCTAGGTTTAACAGTCGATAGTGATTTAAGCTGGAAACTACACGTCAACGATGTATGCAATAAGCTGCAATCGATCCTGGGTAATTTTTTTCATCTCAGCAGCTTTGTAAATAGGAAGGTATTATATATGATATATTACGCGTTGGTCGACTCATTAATTAGTTATGGTTTAAGCAGCTATGGCCTAACATTCAAGACACAATTAGACCGAATTAAACAACTTCAAATTAGAATACTTAAATATCTTGTAAGCAAAAAAGTAAAGTTAAAGTGCAAACCGAACTACGACCAATTGTTTAAAAAATGTAACAGAATACCTCATCGCATTAGAACAGTATAAGATAAGTAAGTACAAACATCCAATAACACACAAATACCGTACTAGGCAGGTGGAACAGGGTAAATATGTAATACCATCAGTAAGGAACTACTATGGTAAAAGAACTAGGAAATATTTAACTCCATTACTATTCAATAAAATAGACCTTATAAGAAAGTCCAAAGATATGTCTAAAGAAACTATAAAGAAGAGACTGAAAGATGTATTACTAGTATAAATTAATTAATATAGAAGTTAGAAGTACCTATCAGATCTCATTACATATGTTGTTAAGAATAAGCATAAATATATATATAAGTTTAGACTTTCATAGTGTTGCTACCAAGGCGGCTCTAATAAAGGGTGCTAGGCAGTTTAATATTAAAAATAAAGGAGATAAGTTGAACACAGCCCATCTTAAACTAGAAGGTCCAGCTAAACCAGTCTATCTGTCTGAGAGATTAACCCCAAAAGCTCAGCGCCTGTACTATCTAGCACGCACTTTCGCTAAAGACAATGGCTTTAAATATTGTTGGACATCTTTTGGGAAAATATTCCTCAGACAGGCAGAAGGGAATAAGCAGATCACGATTAACAGCGAAGCTGATATTAATAATCTTCGACTGAATCAATGACTACCTTTACGCTATGAGTATATTGTGACTGCTCCCTTTGTACTTTTTACATGCTTGTTATATTATTATGGGTCAAATAGTTTAGTTAGATTTATTTTTTTAATATTTTACATGGAACTAACATTACAACAAATACTACACCAAAACTACACACGAACAATCAAATTACACACATACACAATTCATACACATATGCCTTTCGTCATAGTTCTTTTCGTCTATACTGTAGTCGTTATTCATCCAGCCAATCTATCGAATGCTACTATATTTCAAAAATTAACACTATGTATTGCAACAACATTAATAATAACATTTTTCAATGATTAATCCCACTAATATAATTTCTTCAGAACTTGATAATATAAGTATTGCCTCAGCCTATAATTGCGATACCGAGACGTGCAATAAGCTTATAATAAATTACCCTACGTCCCTGAATATATTCACGCAAAATATACGTAGTATATACAAAAACATAGATGGATTAATTGCTCAGTTATCTAGACTATCTTTTGAACCTGACTTAATCATCTTAACTGAATGTTGGCTCAGTGTTGACAAACCTATCCCTAACATCGAAAACTACAATTATCAATTCTCTCATAATTGCCTCAATCAGAATGACGGCATCATTATATACTTTAAGAGAAACATTAAGTGCAAGATAGCTGAACCAGACCCCGTAGGAGCCAACTTCCTCACTATAGAATTAGATCCAAATATTTTTATTTTAGCTATATATAGGTCTCCTTCTATTCGCTGTACAGATAGTTTTTTGGGTTCAATTGATAATATTCTTCGTCCAATAAGCTCAAAGTATAAAAATGTCATACTTGCTGGTGACATAAACATTAATATTACACACGATAATACCGATAGGAATAGTGAATCGTACTTGAATTTAATGTCTGAATTAGGGATGTTGCCAGGTCACCTATATGCGACTAGGCTGAACAACTGTTTGGATCACATTATTTTGAAAACTTGTTTTCCCGCGTCAGTGTATGTAACCGACTCCACAATAACAGACCATTCTGGGGTTATTCTTAATATGATTCTCACACAACCCAAGTCCAAGAAAGTAATAATTTCGAAAAAAATCGATTTCCAGGGTTGTGTAAAATATCTTGAAGCCGCAGATTTTTCTTATATTACTCCTTCATCTGATGCCAATGTGGTCGCATCTAGGTTTGTTGATCAACTGTCAACTGCAATAATGACAAACACCAGTACTTCTCATATCCCTAATAGAAAGAGAATATTTAAACCCTGGCTAACCTCTGGGCTTTTGCGTTGCATTAGAAACAGGGACAAATTACATAAAAATCTTAAAAAGAACCCAGAAAACTGTACCCTTGAAATTACATATAAACGATATAGGAATTTTTGTAACTCGTTGCTGCGACGACTTAAGAGCCAATATGAAAAATCTTTATTACAAAATGCTAAAACTAACAAAGACTCTTGGAATGCCATCAAAACTATTATCCATTACAAGAAACCTAAGACGACGTCCGACGATCTTTTGCCGTCTACGGATAAAGTAGGACAAGAACTAGAACTTGTTAATCAATATTTTGCAAACATAGGCCAACAGCTAGCGGATGCGATCATCGCCTCTAATGACCCCAGTACTAAATCAGACGACTATTCTGTGCCTCGCCATGCTAACTCCATTGTCTTGCTTCCACCCGATGAGGTAGAACTGGAGTCTCTTATATTGGACCTCAAAGATAACTGTTCTTCGGGTTGGGACTCTATACCTGTGCAATTACTTAAATTGTGTAAACACATTATAGTTCCTCCTCTGACGAAGATATTTGAGTTGTGTTTATCGCAAGGAGTATTCCCCAAAGTTTTTAAACGGGCACTTATCACCCCTATTCATAAGGGCGGTACTCGAGACGAAGTTTCAAATTATAGACCGATATCAGTTCTTTCATCACTCTCTAAAATTCTGGAAAAGGTTTTAAATAGTCGTTTAATGAAATATCTTGAAAAATACAAAGTCTTATCAAATTGTCAGTTTGGTTTTAGGTCGGGGAAAAGTACAGAAGATGCTGTCAGCTCATTAACAGATTATGTCACAGCACAGATTGAGTCTAAGCGAAAATGTTTAGGTATTTTCCTCGACCTGGCTAAAGCATTTGATACCGTCTCGATTTCTGCCCTTGTAAACAAGTTAGAACGCATTGGTATTAGAGAAAATGCACTTAAGATTTTTAAAGACTTTCTTAGTGATCGTTTACAGCAGGTCAAAATAGGGAACCATGTTAGTGAAGCTGCTCCGGTGGTGTTTGGGGTCCCACAAGGCAGTATCCTTGGCCCAAGCCTCTTTTTGATTTATATCAATGACCTATGCGAGCAACAACTTCTTAATGGTAAAGTTTTTACTTACGCTGATGACACCGCTCTAGTGTTTCACGGTGATTCTTGGGACGAGGTGAAGCAAATAGCCGAAGCAGGACTTTATCAAATCAATCAATGGCTTAATAAAAACCTACTTACTTTAAATCTAAAAAAAACAACGTATATTCAGTTCTCGTTTGCAAAAAAATCTCAAACTAATGTTGCTCTTTAGGTACAATCGGGGACAACGACGCCTTATCACCTTACCGTCGAGAAACGGTTCGAGTCGCTTGCGCTCTTTCTAACGCTAGCGACACGCGGCGACGCCCCCTTATTTCTGATTGTATTTTATTATGGTGCCATTGCTAGTGTTATTTGAAACGTTGAACACTGTGCACGAGTGAAACATTATAAATATCGTATTAAGCTTCGTCGTCGTCGTCGTCACTAAATACTACGAATATTTTGGCGACTTATGCAATACGTTTCTCTTACACACATAGTTTCATAAAAAAGAATCGTCATTGTATGTAAACTGTAAATCCTCGGTTAATATTTATGTTATAATTTATTTTTTTTCGCAGAACATGTAAAATATAAAAATAATAGTTGAGTAACTAAAAAAAAGGTTGGTTTACTAATAATAATGAATATATTTAATGATGTAATTTATCGTTATTTTTATTCGCCTGCCCATATAATAAGTTTCTAGATTTCTTCTTTTATATAATAATATGTATTTTTTTAACGTCTTATTAGATTTCAGCAGTTAATATTTTGATTGATTTTAAAACTAAATTGATATTTTTTAATAGACCTATCGATCGTTTTGTTGAATTTTTTTTTTACGTAATATGGGTTGAGAAAGTTGATCCCGGTATCTGAACCTTACCACTTTTTCTCGCGTTAGTAGTAGGTATTCTTTCGAATTGAGTATATGCACATGAGCTTATAACTACGTGGTAATAAGTGGGATAAATTTTCTACATTAGTAGTTGCTTCATTAAATTGTAATATCTATATCAAAGTTTGTATCTAGACATAGAACCATTCATTGGTTCTACTCGGAAATTCTTGAACCACAATAACTTCTTGTGGTTTAAGTATTACCGAGTTTATTTTTTATTACCCGAGTTTAGCTGACCAGCTTATGACAACAAGTAAACGTAGAGTTGGTCAATGACTGGTTCCGTGAACTTCAGCAACAGATAGTAAGAAATTCATTAAATAAAACAAATTAGATACTTTATATTATATTTAATTATTACGCTCACCAGTTGATGCCTCTGCCGCGTCAGCTGCAAAAGCCTACCAAGTATCTAAGATGTTTCAAATATCGGACATCACATTAGACTAGCTTTGGCAAAATTACTAAAGGTAGCACGCATGGTGCTGTAGTACTTGTATTATAACATTGAAAACACTTCATATACCTACAGACAAGATGTAGTTAAGAAACTGACAACAATAATAACTCATAATTATTAAAGGTGCACACCGCTTATTACTCGGATATGCGTTTTTAAATTATCGCACTCGGCCAAATAACTCAGTTCAACTGAGTATTTATTATCGGCAGTTAGATATAGGAAGCATAGTGAATAAACATTTAATGGAAGTATTAGTTTTAAATATAGGTATATATATTATACATTTTAACGAAAAGAAATAGGTATGTAATTTTTTTTTGTAGGTATAGTGAGAGATATATAAGTAAGTTTGAATAAGATTTTGGTCACAACATCGTAAAGATAATTGTGTAGCAAATGTTGTTTGTCGAATTAAAAAAATATATTTAAAAGCAACATTAAATGATATTCGGTATTTGGTTAAGAGTAAAAATTTCGGCGAGTCTGTGCTTATAATAAATGAGTATTATTAACATCAAAACTAATTAAGATACACCCTTTTATGACTGTTTATTAACTATTGATTGCTAATTTGCGATGATCATCTGCTGTCGAAATAAATTCATTAAATTGAATCGTCGGTTGAATCTATGATTTTTTATAATACGTGACGGGCCTTCTTGGCGAGGACGTAATATAGAGCCGCCGGCCGTTGTGTTTCGTACTGCTACTGCTAGCTAAATAGAATGCTTCTTCAAGAAGCGTTGTAGGTATTATTGTTGGGATAGGAAAGAGTATGTTTGGCGGCTTGGAGACACAGCCGCGGGCCACTGCATGCCGTGGCGATGGGCATTGCGTCGGCGTTGATCGGAGAAAACAAATCCACTAGACAGGCAAGGCGGTTACGGCGACCGCGACCTGCCAGGATGATTGTGCGCGAAAAAAGCGAAAAAAATGTGTGGACCTGTAATTTATTTCGTATATGTCGTAGTAAAAATGATAACTACTAGGAATAAAAAAAACTAAATACAAAGTGTGATGAATAAAACTCAAAAAAGGAATACAAGGTTATTTATAAAATATTATTTTATTATTAAAGTAATGCAGCTTTAAGATCAAATGCACAAAGATCACAGACAATTATGGATCCAGTAGGCTTTCATGTCTTAAGTATAAATATCTTGTAACGAAAGTAAACTTGAACATTCATAAATAAAAAAATATCACAGTCGATAATACGTAGGTATTTACAGTTATACTGATACTTATGATTAAAGCTAAAATATTTATCTTGTGGTATATGTAATATGTTTTAATATGAATTTATTTAAATTTACAAACAACTGACGAGCTTAAAATAAAAATAAAAGCGTAACGAAAACTATTTTATTTTTATGGCACTATAATTTACAATTTATAGACAACAATTATTTTTAGGTAGCATTAGCAGAACAAAATTAGGAAACATTTTAAAATATAAAGGTTATAGATTTTCCATACGAGCCTTCATCAAACAACAAAAATCTTACAACACAAACTCAATTCCTGCTCAAACAATAAAAGGGTATAAAATATTTTAAGCGAGTTTTTAGAGTGCATGTAATTATTATATAAAATTTACCCTCTTTCTTTCAGCAGTGGCCTTTATTTCGTTTCGAGTAGGTAATTATGAGTCACACATTAGTCGTATACAATGCCTAACATTCATCAACTAACGAATAATTATTATCTATAAATACAATATTATTATTAACAATTTTAAAATAAAATAAGAAAAATACTCAACACACTTTATCAACAAACACTTAAATTATACTAAAATTAAAACTTATATAAATAGATAAAACTAATAGGCGTCAAAAATTCATCGTTATCCTTTTCAAATATCTTATAACAAAAGAAAACTTCAAGATTTGGAGATAAAAAAATATCACAGTCGATAATATGTAGGTATCTACAGTTATACTAATAATTATGATCACAGCTATTTTAACATCTATCCTGATATATATTCAAAATTTAATATTATTAAGATTAGATTAGATTTAAGTATTAAATTGTAAAAAATACTATAAAAGTAAATAAGCTTTCTAAACATAGATACTAGTAAACTATGTAGTTTAAATTTCACTTAGCTATCCTTCGTCGACCTTCTTTTTCTCTGGAGGTTAATAAAAGATAGCTATTGATTAGATGTTGTTATAGTTTTTATTCAACTGCATAAGGTCCAATAGCAATCAAAACAAGTTTAACAGTGCTTTACAAAAAAGTAATTGATACTAAACGGACGTCGGAAATGCACTAAAAATTGTTCAGGTTAGCCGCCCACAAACGAAAATAAAGCGATCACTTTTATTATTTCGTAACTCTCCTTCGTTGGTTTGACAACCAAAATACTATTTATGAGTTTTTCACAGAAGTTTTTTATCCATTAATTGTTCTTCACCCGACGTCCATTTAGTAGGTTAATTTCAAAGTACGATTAAATATTAAAATGGAGCAAAGTAAAAATCTAGAAGTGGCTAGTATATAAACAATCCCAATCAATTTTCATTGGCTATATATTTTTTTTACTCTTTTATTGCGAGTTGCGATAAAGACTTAGGTCTATACCTAAGCCAGCGGGCTCCAAGTATTATAGTTCGAACCGTGGAGAGATGATATACCTCATATCGTTAAACGTAGAATTTGCGTCCGTACAGATCTGACGAACGAGCATTACACGACCGGCTCGCGCACGTCAGGCGGACGCCGTGTTAATAAGACACGGCGCGGCGGCGTTCATGCAATGTTCGAATACGAGCGGCATGCGCGCAACTCGTGAGATGCTCGTTCGTTTGATAAGGACGCACCCAATATTGCAAAGTAAAATTGCAATTATATTTTATTACATTTTGACAATTCATATTTACTGAGGTATGGATGAGTCACGCCAACGTTTATTGTTATTAGCATATCTAAAAAATAGGTCACTCGAGAAAAAAAACATAAACAACAATACAAGTCATCGCGCTAGCGCAAATTAATAGAAAGCCGTGACCGTTTATGAAGCTTTGTTTGGATATGCTGGCCCGAATTTGATGAAACAAAACCGATTTGTATTTGCTGTATTAAATGTAGTAAATTTTATAGTAGTATTTTGGTATATTGGCGTGACTCAATACTATTATCTACTCTTAGAACATAACATATAATATTATCAGAACTTATTACGTGATTGACACAACTATTATAATTGGGCCTTACCAGGGTAAATAACTTTAAGTAACATTGATTGGGATTGATTTTACTGACTTATATACTCAACGAATGATTGGTTTTATTTTAATATTTAGTGGCAGCCCCATTTGCTGCAATTATTGCATCACATCTTTTTTTCATCGACGCGACCAAATTTTGGCACAATTCCGTGCCTCGTAAAGATTCCCAAACTCTATTACAGTGAGTGGTAAGAGCAGCACGGGTCCTTTCATTTTCATTTTCCCATCGCTGGACCATTATTGCCCATAAATTTTCTATGGGATTTAAATCAGGTGAACGGGCGGGCCATCGAACGGTTCTTATCTCATTTTGATTCTGGAGCCAATTTTGTACTATACGCGCAGTGTGAATAGGACAATTGTCTTGTAAAAACAAAAACTCCGGCACTTCCTCAGCCGGATACACCACGCGTACTGTAGGCACCAGAGTATCTGAGAGTAATTCCAGGTATGACTGGGCATTAGCCCGCCCTTCTATATGCACTAATTCTCCGGGTCCAGCGGCGCTCATCCAACCCCACATATTGGCGACTATGCGACCAGACTCTCTATTGGGATTTACGTTACGAGGTTCGTATCGTGTGCAATCAACACGCCATAAATGGCGACGACCGATTTGGCTTGATTTAAAACACTTTTCGTCGACAAATATGGCGTGTGAAAAATCAAAATCGCGAAATTCCCTAGCAAAGGCCACTCTATTGATTTTATTTTGCTCCGACATAATAATTTTTTTTGCCGGCTTTCTATGGTGAATATCCGACCTGTGCAACGCTCTTCTAACTGTCCGCATGGAACAGTCAAATTCCTGCGCAAAGTTCCTCGTCGGTGTGAACGGTTCGGCTTCATAAGTTCTTACCATTCGCTGTCTGTCCTCTTCATTTATTACTCTTGATGATACTTCTCGCGGGCGGGTCAGTAGGCTTCCTTCTTCTTCATAGCGCCTTATCCACAGCCTTACTGTATAGCGCTGCAAACAAAATTTTAATCAATGAAACCATAAATAATAAGAGTTATTGTAACTAAACAGTTTTCGAAATGTTGGACTGGTTTAGAACCCGATCCCTTAGATGTAACGTTATAAAGGTTCTCTACTACTATGGTCATAATGTCACGTTTATAAAACGTATTCCCTGTTTTATTATGATGACACTGACTACTTTTTTATCTATTCCAGCGGAACTATTTTGACTAGCGCGAGTTTGCGAAACATAACAGTTCACATAATTCCTTGCCCTTAACTAAAATTAAGGTAAAAGTATTTGTTTTAAATTCACAATTTATAAAATACTATCTGTGTCCCGCGGTTTCACCCGCGTAAATACCTAAGTTCCGTTCCCGATGTCGTTATAGTTCTTCTGTTCTTCGAGACGAAGCCTTTTTTTTATCTTTCGGGCAATTTTGTCTACAAACAATAAGCAAAATCGGTTCTGCTGCTCTCGAGATTTGTGCTTAGCAACACATTCAGCGATTCATTTTTTAAATTATAGATGACCAACACATTTTTTTTTTTTGTAAAAATTTGTATCAATAATCGCAAGCTAGGGTTTATGACTCTTTCAAAGTGTGCCGACGACTTGCCGGCTTACTTTGAACAAAAGAGTATTGGTTCATTTTTAAATTACAGATGCGCAACATTAATTTGTAAAATTATGGAAAAACCATACGTTTTGCGAAAACAATAATCGCAAGCTAGGGTTTATAACTCTTTTGTTCAAAGTAAGGCGGCAAGTCGTCGGCACACTTTGAACAAAAAAGTATTTTATCTATTGCAGTGGATTTTATTGTTAACACGTGTGTAGAAACGAGTAGATTTATGCACCGATACTTTGTTCAGGCCAAGTCGGCTTTGTTATTTATTGTTTAATCTTTATTTTTTTTTTCAAACTAAATTCTTAGAATACTAATTAGAGCTTCTCTTTTAACGGTAGAGTTAATATAATATAACCAAAAAAGCAATATGATTAAAACAAGATCTTATAAAAATACTTTTAGATATAGATTATTAAAAAAAAAAACAAATGGGTAGCATAATACGACGTAGCATAATAAGGGAAATAAATAACAGAGCCACAAATGTTTTGGTTGGCCACTGGATCAAACTTCTAAATTAATAAGTAAGCCTCTAAAAACCTCATTCGCCTGGGTTTATATGGCCATTCAATGCCTATTATTTATAAAGCGTCAAGTAAAGATCAACGATTATCATAAGTTGCCCGTCTTGAAACTACACTGCCACCTAATTTACGAACGCAGCCACATAATTTATTTAAAACACAGTTTTTCGTTTCACAGCTTCAACACAAGGTCCTCAAAAATATAATTCGAGCTTCCATCATATACCTACAACATCGCTTGATCTCTCGGTGCGCCTTTCAATAGTTTTTACGTTAGTGGCCATAACTTACTATTTAATTTTGATGTAAAGCTAAATATCGTAAAGCTATATGTAGAGTATCAATAATTAATGTGGATAAGTCACATTTTGAAGGCAGTGAGTTAGTAAAATTGAAGTTAAAGAATGTATTTTTTATTTTATATATTGATATTTTAGAAGTTTGTCGTCGTGCATGTTATAAATTTAGATAATCAGGATGCTGAGTTGTATTAATAATGGCTGAGATAAAATAATTCAGACGTTCGCTAGTTGTTGCTTACTTAGTAATTTAGAAGACAGTGTAATTTTTTAGAGACGAAAAATGCTATTACAAAGCTGTAGTTTAATTAACACCCTTTATTCATAACTACTTACGTTTTCTTATTAACAATGAATACATTAGATGGCAATAAAATATATCCCAAAAAAAGTGAATGGACTGAGTCACTTGATACATTACATTGAGTAAAAAACCCTATTGTCCTACTTTATTTTTAGATTATATTATTATTATTATACTTACTATTTTAGATTTATAATTCGGCGCATACCACCATTAAAGGAGATAATAAAAAAAGTGGAAACACATAACTTTGAAATTTGTTACAAAATAGTTTTAGCCACTATAACTATTACTTGTAAATTCCGATCCTTAAACTACAAGAATATACACAGATAATAATTAATTCGAAATTAATTAATAATAAAGAAATTGAAAAATAATTAATTAATTAATTAAAATTAATTCTGGAAACGTCCCTACTTAAAATAGGGGGTTTAAAAACTAATATTCCTAATTAAACACATTAGTAAAATGTTCCTTAATTAACCATGATTATATTATATTTAGTGTAAAAATAAAAAGTATATCAACTATTTTAAACAACTAGAACTAGTTAATTTTAATTCGAATATATTTTGTAGTTCTTGTTAATCAAAATCGGTTCATATATTCTAAATTCTAACACTGGACAATCATTTTTTTTATCTGTTTTTATTCAGACTAATAAAACAATATTATGCTTAAAATACTTACGGATATTCCCAGCTGATTTGTAATTTGACTAATATTTAGTCCTTCTTCATGAAGCGCCATAATGCGACTTCTTTCTTCCATCGTCAAGTTTCGAGATGAAGCCATATCACATAACAAAACAAGTCCGGTAAACACACGCGAGGGGTCGTAAACAGTAGTAAAAAAAACACGGGACGTCAGCAATCAACACACAGTGAGATGCGACTAACATCCCAAAAAACAGTTAACATATATATTGGCATCTCGTTACTGGAAGCTCCTAATTGGTTAAAGTCACACGGGGGCGGAGCTTCGCCTGCGTCGCTCACCAAACAAAAATTTTATAAAAGTGATAAGGCTTGGTTGTCCCCGATTGTACATTCCTGTAACTACCCATCTAAGACTGATTGCTCCTGCCCTCCAATAACGAAATCCACCAATGTTAAATATCTTGGGGTTATAGTGGATGAAAGGTTGAGTTGGCATCCCCATTTAGACATGGTAACAGCTCGTACTAGGAAGCTTATATGGATTTTTAATCATTTAAGACATGTTGCTGATTTTCAATTATTACGGACCGTTTACTATGCTTTGTCTGAATCAGTACTTAGCTACTGTATTGTTGTATGGGGAGGGGCAAGTAAGACCTCAATGATACGCTTGGAAAGAGCACAACGTTCTTTGTTGAAAGTCATGACATACAAGCCATATAGATTTCCGACTAAAACCTTGTATGAATCATGTGAAGTACTAACAGTAAGACAGCTGTATATTCTGCAACTCCTCATTAAGCAGCACAAAAATACTCCATACAATGCTTCTGATTACAAAAAAAAACGGACTATCAGAGATGTCTGCCCATCAGTCAAACGTCACACAACATCTGCTAGACGGCAGCAAAGCTGCATGTCTATATATTTATATAATAAAATTAACAGTCTACATAACTTTCATCCCCTCTCCTGTCGCGAAACTAAAATTCTGCTAAAGAATTGGCTACTAAGTTTAGACTATGTCCAAACTGAAACGCTTCTATTACCTTGACGCACGTTATAACATACTCACACTCATTCATACTCACCACTGAACACTATTCTCATCCCTACATTCACACTTCACATCTACACTCCACACTAACACTCCACACTTAATATACACTTACCATATTATTTTTCTCTTTCTCTTTGTTTCTTTTTTAATTTTTTTTGTAATTATTGTGCAATTAAATAAATATTTTGTGACTTTGAATGGGAGAAGACACTGACTCCCGTAACACAGGTCTTTGAACCTAGATCGGGAGTCAGGGACTTCATAAGTCTTGTGTACTTCTTATGGTGAATAAATTATTATCTTATCTTATCTTATCTAGTTTAAATTGTTATAAGTATAATTAATGTAGTAAATAAGATAATAATATTACAAATAAGTCAGATCTCATTACATAAAATATGATGTTAAGAATAAGCTACTGAACTATTTAAATAAGAGGTACAATAAATGTTTCCAAGTATACATATAAATAAGTTTAAATTGTTATAAATATAGTTGTCTGTTACACAAGAGCGCTATTATCGCCAACAAACTGTTGTGCAGTTTGGCGATATTTTAGTTTATATAGTAAATAATGTCCATTTTGATAAATAAATAAATAAATAATAATAAATATCTGAAATGATGGATTTATTAAGGTCTTCTAAAACTGAACAGACTGAGAATATAACTAAGCTCTGTCAAGATGTTGCTGCGATAAAAGTTGAAGTCAATAATATCAGCAGCACAATGGAAAGTATTATACTAGAAAATAAACAATTAAAACACCAACTATCTAATCTAGCAACCCTAACCGTAAATACAGAAAAGATAGTGAACGTTCTGGAAGAGGACGTTAGAAATCTAAAATCCAAAATGCCACCACCTATGCATCCCCAGGAGTCTATAACACATGATGTTATTATTGACGAAATCAGGGAGCGAAATATGCGAGCCAAAAATATTGTTGTCATTGGAGTCCCTGAATCCCAGTTCAATTCGACAACAGATCATCAAGAGTACGAGAAGATGGAAATTTTGAGAGTAACTAAATTAGCATATGATAACTGCCCTGCTCCTATTAAAATATTCCGCTTAGGAAAATACAAACCAAACAAGACTCGTGCAATCAAGGTTTGTTTTTCATCGGAGGAAACAGCGAAAACTATACTTCGTAACAGAAATAATCTGACTGAAGAAGGCTTGAAAATATTTTCAGACCAAACTCCATACCAACGTCAATATATGCAGAAACTAAAAGAAGAGCTCGAAAAACGCACAGCAAACGGAGAAACTGGACTCAAATATATTAAAGGTACGCCTAAGATTATTTACTCTAATGAAATTCAAACTACATCTGCAAAAGAGCTCAATCCAAAAAACTAACTTTGCCTAAAGAGAAAATAACGTATCAAGTAACAGCTAACTATTCTGATATACTTTGTACAAAAAAGTCATTAAATTGTTTTTATGCCAATGCCCGTAGCATTGTCAAAACAGGAAAACTTGATGAGCTTCGATGCATAATCGCTTCTATTCAAACAACAACACACGTTATAATACTTTCTGAGACCTGGATCAAGAATGAGGAAGAGGCGAAAAGACTCCAAATACCCTGTTATACACACTACTACAATTATAGAGAAAACAAAAGAGGTGGAGGAGTTTCGATCTTTGTGCATAACAATCTAAATCATTATTTACTCGAAGAACAGTGTGTTGAGGATACTCACTACCTTTGGATACACATTTCAAAACTTTCCCTTAATATTGGTGCAATTTATAAAGCAAATATGAACAACTTTCTAGAAATCTACTCCCAATATTTACAATAAATGAAACGAACAATAATATTTGGTGATTACAACATAGACCTGCTTAACCAAACTCCAGCCACACGCAATTATAAAAACATCTTAAAGGAAAATAATTACCAAATTTTAAATAAAATAAATAGCAAACACTGTACCCGTGAAACAACCTCAACCAAGACTATTTTAGATCATGTTTCAACACGTTCAACACGTTCCGCCTTCGGGAAACGCGATAATACTCTTCGTGAGATTACCGTAAAACCAAGGCAAGACTATTTTAGCTACATTCTTTCTTCTTTCTTTCTACATTCTCCTTTATTTTGCATAAAAAAAAATATGCCAATAGGTATTACGAAGCCTACATCCATTTCACTTCAAAACTGAATCAATTACCAAATTACATTGAACAAAGGATTTATGTTGCGCGTTTACTCAGTCTTTAATCTGTATATACATATATACACATACACATTAACAATACTACCGGTTAGCGTAAGTACTCGTGTTCTTATCGTGTTTACATCTTTATAAGCAGGTAGCGCTCATCTGTTGGAACCTTGTATCGCCGACTATTCGTTATCAGTTACCGATCTTGCAAATCGTTCAATAAAATAGTTTTCATCATGTCGTTATTGTTAAATAAACATTCGTCTCGTAAACAAAGTTGCTTTAAGAAATCGAAATCTCACTCTACGGACGATGAATATACAGTTCAAGATTTATCACAGTTACGTAGAAAACGTAATTTAGCTATGAAGCGGTTGGATAAAGCATTGGAAATAGGTTCATTAGCAATAAGTGATGACTCACAACGGAATTTATTTATTTCTTATTATCAGGAACTTAAACATATTTTAGATAGCTTTGAGAGTGCTCACCAGATTATTTTGGAGCTTTTAGATGATCCCGATCATACAGATAATTCGCTCCAGGAGACATTTGACGATAAATATTTTCAAATATTATCTATTCATCGTAGTTGAACTAAAAGTGAACCTCAAGTAAATAATAAACAAAGTTCTTCATCGTCGAATATCCGTTTACCGAAAATTGTTCTTCCCACTTTCAGTGGTGACATCAAGAAATGGCCTGAATATCACGACACTTTTAATCAATGATATTTTAATAAACAGATATGTTATACACATACAAAACAATCGAAAAAAGTGTTCCGCGCAGCGCGGCAGCTAGCGAAAGAGATAGCGCGATAAAACCCATAAGAAAAAAAGAGACAAATAGTGTTGTTGTTAAAGGCAATACGTCCCAATTAGGACGTTTTCGAGTCTTCACGATTGCACGCTTATAACATATCTGTTTATTAGAATATCATTGCTTTTAATGCATTGATTCATAATTCTAGTAATCTTACCGATACTGAAATAAATAACTCATCGTTGACCGGCGATGCATTATCTGTTATCAAGGCATTCCCATTAACTTGTGAGCATTACAACGATGCCTACCAGGCCCTTGTTACTCGCTATCAAATAAACGACCTTTAGCTTTTACATCATGGAAGGACCTTTTAAATATTAATTTTAATAAGACTGACGGTAATGAGTTTAGAAAATCATTGGACCTGTTTGAGGAAAATTTAATAATTTTAAAGAAAATTATTTTACCTGAGGACCGATGGGATTTTGTATTAGTCTACCACCTTCTCTCTAAGATAGACTCAAACTTGCGTTGAGATTTCGAGGAAAAATATCCTGATATTGAGTTTCCTCCTTACGCTAAGTTGAAGTCTTTCTTACACTTGAAATGTGAAGCGCTTTTACGTGATTCTCATTTTTGTGAAGCTAATGATAAACCTTCGAGTAAGCCACAACAACGATCTGTAAAATCCTTTCAAACAAATAAACGGGCAAACGTGTCTCATGCGCTGATAAACCTCAAGTTGCCACAGCAAGTACTACAAGCCGTGAACCTCCTACGTCACAACCAGCGCGTGCGCGTTTTGTGGTGACACTCACTCAATATCTTCATGTCAAAATTTCATTAATAAACCAGTAGATGAGCGGATATCTATCGCAAGCAAAAGTAATTGGTGTTTCAATTGTCTTCGAGCCTCACATCAATTAAAATGTTGTACTTCTATTTTTAAATGTCGTAAGTGAAACCGTAAACATCACACTTTACTTCATAAAGATAAACCGGTCGAGTCGAACCCAACCTCTTCATTATTTTCTAATAACACAACTGTTTTATTAGCAACTGCCATTGTGCAGGTGCTAATACGGGATGCGGATGGCAAGTTCGTATCTTTTCGCGCTCTTTTCGATTCGGGGAGTCAGATTAATCTGATTACTGACTCAGCTGTTAAAAAAATAAATTTAAAACTATCCAGTCCTTTTTTTTTTTTTTTTTTCGGGGGGAAATCCTCATGGACTTCCTCCGCCTGGGGAGAGGTGGAGGGGCATGCCGAACTCTTACCGGCTAAAACCCCCCGGTGTCTCCTCCTCGCACGTGCACGTGGGGCCGCGGGAATCCAAATTCTTCCGCAGCCCCACGCTGGTGCTGGCCCGGTTGTCCGGGCCTCCTCTCGTGCACGAGGTAGTGAGGTGTAAGACTACCCCGTGCTCCGCCTCGGAGGCGCGCGCCGACACCCGCGCGCGCCTACGCCTCGGGTCCAGCGGTTAGGGGGCGGGGACTTCCCCAAGTCCCTCGCCCCTGGACCCATTCATGGGGGGCGGAAAAGGGCGTTGTCCGCCCTTCTCCTGCGCCCGGTGCGCCTTCTGCGGCCGGGGAAGAGAGACGAGATCTCCCTCTCCCGTTCCGCAGTCTCCTTCTGCGACATCACGTCCTCGCAGAAGGACACCACCGCATCCCACGACTCTGCGCTACCGACCATACTCTGCACTACGGCCGGCAGCGACAGATCGCCTCCTACTTCATTTGCGAGGACACGGCGCTGCTCCTCCCAAGCTAAGTCCTATCCAGTCCTACCTCAACTAAAAGTGGAATCGGTGAAGCCCCGGCTTCAATCTTAGGAGACATTGATTGCTCCATTGGGACTGGTGATCAAGTTTTATTTAATTTAAACATGCACGTAATGTCAAAAATTTGCGGGGACCAACCAATAGCTCAATTAAATAATCGGGTTGGTCTCACATCAATTCACTATCGTTAGCCGATCCTGGTTTTGACATTCCTGGCCGGATTGACCTACTGTTCGGTGCGGATGTATTTGCGGAATCGCTTCGTAATCGCACTATTAAAGGAAAATCGCATCAACCTACCGCCTTCGACTCAGTCTTTGGATGGCTATTGCTCGGTAAAACTCGTTTAGCTACTCATTCGCTTGGCTCCCTACTGAACAGTTCTATACAAAGTGATAGGGAACTAAACTCACTAGTTTAACGTTTTTGGGAATTAGATGCATTACCACCCGCAGCATCCCTTACCCCAGATGAGATAGCATGCGAACAACACTTTATCACAACTCATTCTCGTGACTCATCTGGGCGTTACATCGTGCAGTTGCCATTCAGGGACGAGTCCGAGCCTATGTTCACTGGTTCACGTGACATTGCTTTGCGTCGCTTCTATGCGATTGAACGTCGACTGTCACGTGACCCCGAATGTCATCGTCAATATTGCGATTTTATGTCCGACTATCTAACTGCGGGCCATATGTCATTAGTCTCTCCAGATGACGTGGGGAATGGGAAATACTATATTCCCCATCACTGCGTCATACGTCCTGATAGCACCACGACTCGCCTTCGTGTCGTATTTGACGCCTCTGCAAAAGATGCACGTTCTCGATCGTTAAACGAAAGTCAACACATCGGTCCAAAATTACAATCAAACATTTTGGAAATTCTCTTACGCTTTCGTGAACACGACGTCGTTTTCATGGCAGATGTGCGTCAGATGTACCGACAGATTACACTCTTCGATGGCCATCGTGACTATCAGCGAATTCTCTGGAGAGCTTCGCCTAGCGAGCCTCTTTCAGAGTTTCGTCTGAATACGGTCACGTATGGCATCTCTTCATCCCCCTATCTCGCCAGGAGTGTGATCTTGTCGGACACCTACATCGATGATGTCGTCACCGGTAGTCAGGACTTCGCCACTGCACAAAGAACAAAACCACAGGTTATCGCTCTTTTTAAAAAGGGAGGTTTTCATCTTCGGAAGTGGGTGTCAAATAACAATCGTCTTTTATCGGATCTTCAACCTGAAGATTGCCTCACTGATTCTGTATCGTTAGATAAAGCTGAACCGTCTCCTTTCAAAGTGTTGGGACTCAAATGGGATCCCTCAACTGATTCGTTTCTTTTTGAAGTTCAATCTTCACATCGGCCATGTACCAAACGGTCTATGCTTAGTGAACTAACTAGAATCTTCGACCCGTTAGGATTCTTATCCCCCCTGACAATACACGTTAAAAGCTTAATCCAAAAGCTTTGGATTATCGGTGCCGGGTGGGATGACGTTCCCCCTGACGAGTTCATCAGTACATGGAACAAATATCAGGAACAACTATCTCAGTTGCAACATCTAAAAATGTCGCGTAGGTCACTCGTACTGATCCACAATCTTACGAGTTACACGGGTTCTGCGACAGTTCGGAAACTGCATATGGCGCGGTCATTTATTTACGAGTAACAGACGTTGATAACAATTCTTACGTTCATTTCGTTTGTTCGAAAGCTCGCATGGTGCCATTAAAACGTACGTCATTGCCACGTCTCGAACTCTGCGCCGCAGTTTTGCTTTCAGATCTGTACAAATTCGTTTCAGAAACTTATCTGTCTCGTATTCCTATTTCAGCTGTCTTTTTGTGGTCCGATTCCACCGTTACACTCTCTTGGTTGCGTTCACCCTCATGTCGTTGCTCTACCTTCGTTGCCAATCGCGTGAGTCATATTCAAGAAATAACAGCTATTGAATATTGGCATCGCGTGTCGTCTGCAGACAATCCTGCAGATGTTTGTTCGCGAGGCCAATTTCCAAGTGAACTTCTTCACAACTCGTTATGGTGGGCGGGGCTACGATGGTTATCCGAGCCGCAAGAGACATGGCCATGTTATCTTGACAGCGTTACTAATGACGAGCAGAAGGTTGTTGAGGCCGAGACTCGTAAATCTCCTGTGTTAGTATCGACTGTGCATCCTCGGGAAACACATGTTTCAAGTATCGACAATTTATTAAATCGTTTTTCATCGTTCGAAAAAATCGTTCGTACCCTTGCGTACATCTATCGTTTTCTTCAAAATTCTCGAAACCCGACTATTGCTAATCGTAGTGCGTTTCTTAACAATTCAGAACGTCCTCATTTGTATCGCATAGTCGGTGATCAGGTTTTAACATTTGAAGAACTTACTACATTATTCGTACAAATCGAGGCGGTTTTAAATTCACGGCCCTTGTGCCCTGTCAGTTCGGACCCTAATGACTTGTCAGCGTTAACACCGGGTTAACATTTCGTTACATTGGAGCCTTTGACCGCTGTCACCGACGATGATTACTCCAACGTCAATATTCATCGTCTTCATCGGTGGCAGTTGTTGCAGGCCTTCCAACAAAGATTTTGGTCGAGATGGAAACACGAGTACTTAAATTCACTCACTCAACGCGCCAAATGGACCAAGAACTCAAAACTATTAGAGGTGGGCTCGCTTGTGATCATCAAGGATGACAATCGACCTCCTCTTGCATGGTCACTCGGTAGGGTTACTGATCTTCTTCCTAGCGCTGACGGAGTAGTTAGATTTGCAATTCTTAAGACCGCTACCAGCAATTCTGTTAAGCGACCGCTGGTTAAACTCTGTCCTCTACCTGTAGAGGATTAACGTATTATTTAACTTAAGATTATTAAGCACCGTAGGTTAGGTTGATTAGATTCGTAGTTCAGTAGCTATTAAGGTTTAACGTTTTCTTCCTAACTTTTTTATTTATATTTCGTATCTTCGAAAATACCATAGGTATTTTGGTGGGCGGAATGTTTCGTCATATATCATACAGATTCCTAAAATCAGATCGTTTAGAATTTACCACGGACACACACGATTTTCTTATCGATTTTCAGCAGTGGCAATCACAACTGTTTTGATGGTTGTCATACGTGCCGTACTCGTTACCCGATTGGTGCTACTGCTGCAACTGTCATGACGTCACAACCGCTAACGGACGAACGGCCGCCCCACTAACTAAACTTCGTTTTCTCACCATCTTGCACGCGCGCGCGCTCCGCGATCTATCCCAAGAAAAACCCTTTAAACGCGTCAACTCGATCGATATTCTGCTAGGAATCCCTATTCCGAGCAGTTCGTGACCTTCAGCAACAACTGTGGTGAAATCAGAACGCAGGCGGGTCATCGGCAGCAGATATAGCAGACCAAGGTACGTGCACGTGTTCTAGTTTGTTACTGCTGCATTTCCCTGAACATCGTTTGTGTCATCGTTCAGCCTCTCGGGCTGTCCCAAATGTGTGGCTACTCAACGTTTTTATCGCGACTGCACACATGTTATTTATTATTATTATTTTTTGTGTTTGTGTTATTTGTATGGTCTAATGTTACTTATTATTGTTTGCATTGTAAGTTTCATATAAACATAACCGTTCATTGTACACGCGGTGTTAGCCTGTAAGTAATTGTTACACCTGAAATGTATATTTAGATAGATAAAATAAATGTAATGTGTAAACAATTGTAGGTTAACCTTAAATAAATAAATTATTATTATATGTATCCAACTGCGCAGAATCCTAATCGTATAAAATCATATCCACACTATACGAAGCTTCTAATAGGTATAAATAATTTATCATTTCCTCTTCCCCTCGGACCTCCGCAAGGTGTAGACGTGTATTGAGTGTATTTTAAGTATTTTTCTTGAATTTAAAACACATTTATTAAATTAAATTCAAAAATAAAAATAGGAGTGCAAAAACACGAAGAGTTCTCAAAAGTAATTATAGTAAACTCAATGCTTCACTATAACTCCTGTCAATAATAGTATCCTGGTACTTCAGTCTGTGCGCATTGGTCAAGGATACTTAGGCCCGCCTGCGCAGATGCAACAACCCCGCCCTTGGAGACACCCGGACACGCCCCATTGCTTTAGACAAGCACGCGACGCCCCGCACTGCACTCTGGACATTGGTCAACACGTAACTCCTTGTGACTTCTGCTACCCCGACACTATTTAAGTATTCTATCAAAAATAATTGACCTCATAAGTGAATAAATACTTCAATAAGATAATGATAAATTATCCTGCTAAAAAGCTCTGATTGCTTTTACTTCCCTGGTACCTACATAGTAAAATGGATAAATCAATCTCTGAATCTAATCTTGCAAATCAATGTATATCAGAAGAAATCTACGACTCGCATTTGAGCTACGTTTCCCAAAGAATTAAAAGGAAAAGAGAAGAGGACTTAGCTGTTTTTACAGAAGACATAATTATTATGCTTTGTGCCTCGCTCTCGATACATTCTATTAACCATGCAGCTCTCTCGCGTCACCTGGCAACTATACGCTCTTCAGAGCCAAAACCAAACAATGTATATGGCAACACTGGCTCCTTTCCCGTCAAATTCATTCTTTTCGTTAGCGTGGCAACTGATACTGCGTATCTTTGTGTTTGTTGAAAAAATATTATTATTTTACAGTATTACGAGTATAAAACGAACGCAAAGTAAGCGTTTTTGTTCAGAAGGATGACTATTCGTCAAATACAGCACCTTTTTAGCATTTCAGGTAGTAAAACGTTGTCTTGTGATAATGTTACCGGTTGACGCGTATGGTGTACGAGATACTCTGACGTGATCATTGGATCGCCTACGAGATAGGTGGAAGAGATCCACTCCGAACCGGTCGACACGTATGGAGTACGAGATGCTCTGACGTGATCATTGGATTGTCTTGTGATTAATGTTACCGGTTGACGCGTATGGTGTACGAGATACTCTGACGTGATCATTGGACTCTTATCGCCTACGAGATAGGTAGAAGAGATCCACTCCGAACCGGTCGACACGTATGGAGTACGAGATGCTCTGACGTGATCGTTGGACTCTTATCGCCTACGAGATAGGTGGAAGAGATCCTTTACTCTTATATGTGGTCCGTGAGGCTAGAAAGAAAGAAAGAAAAAAAATATTTGACACAGACACAAAGATAAAACAAACAAAAAAAATAGATTAGGAAAAAAAACATACAGTAAAAAAAAAGAAAGAAAGACAAAACACTTTGCTGAAAGTGTGCCTAGCGGCTGTGCCAAAAAGGTCCAGTTCAGCATATGTCAAGCAGCCAATGCTTGACGCTGGTTTTCAACTGAACCTATGATGGTGTGGCGTACGGATGTAAACCAGTTACAAATATACATACTTACTTACAAAATATACTCATAAATAAATACAAAATAATAAGAAATAAAACAATGTTATATAAAGGATACTAGTACAAAGGAGATAAACATTATAATATAGATAAACATAAACATAGATAATTGTGTATAGCACACGGTGACCGGGCGCACGCGCCACATTTCGCTATGGTCCGTGCCGGCATTACACCGCTACCCGCACGGAACAGAAAAAACAGGTGGAAGTGCTAAGTAGGCGTGGCACGCGTGTCACAATTAAGCGTTGTTACGCTTAACTTGCGCTTAACCGATCCCAGTTGCGCCTGTCATCGCGTCGAGTTGCTCGTCTCGTGACAAATTAATATTTACCTAGCTATGCCGTATTGTTCCGTTTTAGCGTGCAAAAATGATAGTAGGTCAATGATATTATAATAAACAGATATGTTACACCCATACAAAACAACCGAAAAAAGTGTTCCGCGCAGCAGCGGCAGCTCACATGTCAAAATGATACAAAAGAGATAGCGCGATAAAACCCATAAGAAAAAAAGAGACAATTAGTGTTGTCAATTACGCTTCAATCTAAACAAACGTCATAGACTAACAAATTTAACGAGACAGAAGGTACAAACCGCGTCTACTAAATTTGTATCCACGGTTTGTGCCTATAACAACTAAGCAACACTACTAAAGGTAGGTAGGTGAGAAATATCTCACGATGTTAAAGCGACAAAGTGGAAATAGAAATAGTTTTATTTTAACATTTTCTGCGATATATTAAGGTAATAAGGGTAAGCTATTCATATTTTCTTTACCCACACATGACATGTTTAATTTATAATTAAGTATATCGACTATTTCAAAAAAACATATGATTAAATAATCCAACATTAGAAAAAAGGAAAACAGAACTCTGGGGTAATGATGACTTTAATGCCTAATAGTCGCATCTGTACTTTTATTCTATATGTGTGCGATCACGCGTCCTTGTCGTCCTCACGACAAAAAATGTATTTACCGTCTCTTTCTTTTTTCTAACCTCCAATTATCAGAATATTAGGAAAATAAATAAAAAATATTATTAAATCGAAGTATATTGCGTATTTACATGTGGTATGAGATTCCTTGTATTTTATTTACTTCGTTATCATAAATGATACAGTTTCTGGATACACACAATGACATTTAAAAGCTTTTATGTAAATTTCGTTCGAGTGTGTCACTCGTCGAGATGCGTGACGCAGACTAAGGCAATACGTCTCCATTAGGACGTTTTCGAGTCTTCACGATTGCGCGCTAACAACATATCTGTTTATTATAATATCATTGTAGTAGGTGAAGAAATCTTACAAATGGAGGTATTTCGTATCATCGGTAAGTACGATTTTTATTGTTTTCTAATAAAAATCTTATTTTCTTTCAATTTACAAAAAAATTATAGAACAGTTAGTCAAAATAAACCTTATGCTGTAAAGACAAAGTTTATTTTCCCTTCGCCCGAAATATTTGTTGAGAGTGGACGTGTTTTGTGCTTTACTTAAAATCTATTAAAAGTTATTCAAGCTACTGTAAACCTTAAACTGGCAGTCAGAGGGACTTAATTTAGTTAAACTTTTTGTGACAAGCCGTGTGCCGCTGCTTATCGCTAATTAGCCCCGCCCTCGTGAGTGACAAAGACAGTAATCATAATTGCGCGCTCGCTCCGATTGCGTCGCTTGCGCTGCCGTTAGACTCCCGGTTTACCGTACCTGCTCGTCCGAGTGACTCAGGGACCGTGTGTATAGCTAGCTAACTCAATAAAGAGTGACGACTCTGTGCTACCGCTGTCGGCCGCCGCGCAACCGCTTCAACAATATGTCCAGCATGCAGAGAACGCCACCGCGACCGGTCACACTTGCACAAAGCGCAAAAATACATCAAACAGCGTCGGACTCGGATATACCTTTAACTGTAGCTGATGAGACACTGGGGTATGTTAACGTAACATCACGCTATAAACGCTGTAGGTCGGATACCGGATGCTCCCCTACGAAAAATGAATTCGAAGATTTTAAGCATGAAATCTCGCAAATGCTAATTTCGTGGAAAAACGAGCAAGAAACTCTGTTGGCAAAAATGATTAATGAGCAAAGCGTAACCTTATCAAAAGTGATGTCGGAATTAGCGGATTTGAAACAGCAAAATATTGAAATACAAAAGTCGAATAAAGAAATCGAAAAAAACATTATTTTTTTGAACGGGAAGTATGACGATATTATTAAACAAGTAGAAGATATACAGAAAGATAAACAGGCTCATAGAGAAAGAGTGCTTTTATTGGAGGCAAAAACCCTTGACCTACAGCAGTTCTCGCGGTCCTCCACTATTGAAGTTCGCAATGTCCCACAGCTTTCCGAAAATGAGTCGCCGTCTAGCTTGACAGAAGTTATATCTAAAGTTGGATCTGTATTTAACATGGATGTAAATAAAAGCCACATAAGGGATATACGCCGAATGCCGGGCAAGCCTGGGATAAGCAGGCCAATTATTACTGAATTTTACAACGTGCCAACGAAAGACCAATTTCTTACTCTAGCGAAAGAGTATAACAAAACATGCACTAAAGATGAACGGTTAAATTCGCAGAAGATTGGTTTGCCTGGTGATAGTCGCCCACTCTATGTGGCCGAATACTTGCCAACGACTATAAGAAAGCTATTTTTTACGTCAAAAGAGTTTGCTAAAATTAATAACTACAAGTTTTGTTGGACGAAAAATGGCCAGGTGTTCCTACGGAAAAATGAAGGCGCCAAGCACATCTTAGTGAAATCAGAACAAACTCTGCGCGACGTGTCAACGCAACAATGACTACATATCGCAATTGTGATTCGTTTTACCTACTCCACAGTATTCTTAGGATCTCTTATATATATCTTAACACTAAACACATACATTTACACACGTAAGTTTAACTTTTATCTTTTAAAGCTATATTTTCGACTGTATCTAGGGAGCTTGTTGTGCTTGGCTCAGACTGTAATTGGTATCATTATAAGTGGTCGCATTCCTGCTGGTAAACATATTAAAATTCGATTCGATAAATAACTTATTAAATGATATTGATAACTTCCAGTTATCTGTCCCAGTGCATTGCTATCCTGAAGAATGTATTTCTTATATCCCTAATTTTGACAATTACCTTAAAGTCTTGCAGCAGAATATACGTAGTATTAACCGTAATTTTGATGAGCTACACTTGATGATAACTAGATTAGATTTCCAATGTAATCTTATTGTTTTGTCTGAGTGCTGGTTGTCACAAGTGGTTGATTTGCCGGTCCTAAAGGGCCGGTCCTAAAATAACTCATTCAAGACGAACAATAATTGTAATCAGAATGATGGAGTGGTTGTTATGGTAAATGACAAACATTATAATTGTAAAATAGAGGAGCCTACCTTATTGGAAGCAAACTGTCTACTTGTAAAATTCGATAAACGTACAGTGATTCTAGCGATATACAGACCACCTTCTTTTAGGAATCTTGATAAATTTTTACAATCATTGAACAATCTGCTTGAATCACTGTCGCATTTTGCAAACATTGTCATAGTTGGCGATTTTAATATAAATATATTAAACATAGATCCCAACAGCTCAGCTTATTTAGATATTACTGCATTCCATGGACTTCTTCCAGCTATTTACAGTCCTACCAGAGGTAGCAGCTGCCTGGACCATGTCATAACAAACACAAAATTACCTGCTTTCACGTTTAATCTTCAAACTTCAATTACGGACCACTCTGCTGTTCTATTTTGCTTGAACTATTGGGGGACTAGGCGACCTAAAACTTATAAAATACAAAAAAAGATTAACTGGGCGGGTATTGCAGCTGATGTTGTCGAAATAGACTTTACCTCAATTTACTCAGAAAACGACCTAAACTTAGCAACTGAAACTTTTTTAAATAAGTTATCCGACCTTGTTTTTGGGAATACTTTAAGTCTAAAGGTCCCTCGCAGCAAAACTATTCTAAAACCGTGGATAACGACCGGGTTACTACGCTGTATTAAAAATAGGGATGGCATGCACACCAGAGCTAAGAAAGAGCCAAATAATTATATACTTTTAGTAACCTATAAACGCTACAGAAACTACTGCAATAATCATTATTTTAGAATAATTTCTTACATAATTCAAAATTATGTAAGAAATTATTCTAAAATATTTAAAAAAGTTTGTTTAGTGGCCAAGTCTAAACTTATTAGTAGGCGTATAGATAAATCAGATAACAAAATAAAAACAGTATGGAAGATTATCAATTCTGAAACTGGTAATAGTAAACAGAGAGATACTAACCTGTCTTTGAAAATAAATAATAAAATAATTTCAAATAAGACAGAAGTTGCTAAAGCGTTTGAAGATTTCTTTTCGAATATACCTGTGGAAGTAACAAAAGCTCTTCCTTCTTCTTCCATAAAAGCAGAATCTTTACTTAAAGAATTCGTTGATAGGAGTATTCCAAATTTTAATTTTAATCATGTATCTCCTACGATTGTTAAGAAATCATTTAACTGTATTAAAGTAAAGACCACAGAAGATTTATGGGGCATATCTGTCAAATTAATTGAATCAATAATTGACACTATTGCCCCTATTCTTGCAAAGATATTTAATGACTGTGTTGACTGTGGCACCTTTCCTGATTTAATGAAGCACAGTAAAATTATTCCTATTTTTAAATCTGGTTGCAAGAATGAACCATCTAATTATAGACCAGTTTCAGTACTTCCTGCTTTGAGCAAAATATTTGAAAGAATGGTACTAGACCAGATGATGTCACATTTTAGTAAATATAAGATTTTTCACCATCGTCAATATGGTTTTACTAGAGGCAGGTCCACCACCGACGCCGAGGCCAAGTTAGTGTCTCACATTTTAGAAGCTTGGGAGAGCTCACAGGACGCCATCGGCATTTTTTGTGATCTCTCCAAGGCTTTTGATTGCGTTGATCATGATACTCTAATTCTTAAATTAAAACATTACGGATTACGAGGACAATCCTCAAAACTTGTATTGTCATATCTTTCAACTAGACAGCAAACAGTAGGCGTAAACGGAGTAACTTCGTCGGGTTCCTTAATAAGAATGGGCGTGCCTCAGGGTTCAATTCTAGGCCCCTTTCTATTTTTAGCATATATTAATGATCTCCCCTACATGATGGACGATTTAACTGACATTATTTTATTTGCTGATGATACCTCACTCATTTTCAAAATAGATAGGAAAATGAAAGATCTTAATTATCTAAATGGCGACCTTGAAAAATTATCGGATTGGTTCTCAACGAATAATTTGCTTTTAAACACGTCCAAAACAAAATGTCTCAAATTCTCTCTTCCAAATGTGCGGTCTCAGTCAGATTTAAATCTCATGCTTGACGGCGAAAAACTCGATTTTATTAACGATACTGTATTTCTTGGTATTACAATAGACTCTAAGTTACAGTGGGGTGCTCACATAACAACTTTATCTAAAAGGCTTAGTTCGGCTGCATTCGCAGTTCGGAAAATTAGGCAATTAACAGACGTTCCCACTGCTAAATTAGTTTATTACGCGTATTTTCACAGCATAATGTCATACGGCATTCTGCTGTGGGGCTCTGCAGCGGATGTGGAGTCTATATTTATTTTGCAAAAACGAGCAATTCGTGCAATCTACTGCATGAGCCCTCGCGAGTCTCTAAGGAATACATTTAAGGAGATCAATATTCTAACTTTGCCAGCTCTCTATATATTAGAAAATATAATGTACATTCGGAAAAATTTACAGAGCTTTAGTATTAGTAGTGATCACCACAATATAAATACCAGAAATAAAGATAAACTAGTAGTCCCAAGATATAGATTAACCAAAACTAATACTAAATCTTTCCTAGGAAATTCTATTCGATTTTATAATAAGTTACCGAAAGAGATAACAAGTTTGCCTAATAAAAAGTTCAAAACGTGCATTAAGTCAAAACTAATAAAGAAGGCGTATTATACGGTTAGGGACTACGTAGAGGATAAGCACGCGTGGAATTAGTATCATCTGCATATGTGGCCTCCCTGGCGGTCTGCTAATAGTGTTTTACCTTATTTACTACAGTTAGCTGCCCCATAGCCTCTATTCTCAGAAGGCACTTGACATGCCTTGACATTCCTGCTAGGGATTCGATTAGGACTACATATTGATTGTATGTAAAGCATGTTTTTATTTTTTCTTTAATTTCGTGAGATTTTTCTTTTATTATATTATTTTCGTCCTTTGTAAATGTGACGGCAATGTAAATTGAGTTGAATGTTCGATTTTATTTTTTCTTCCATTCTGGAGGTCTTAGTTTACATTAATCTAAACATTCTGCTGTTTACGTTGTTTTCGCATATTTTAAAATTAATGTAAT
Organism: Autographa gamma; assembly: GCA_905146925.1. Taxonomy (NCBI): domain Eukaryota; kingdom Metazoa; phylum Arthropoda; class Insecta; order Lepidoptera; family Noctuidae; genus Autographa; species Autographa gamma. The sequence goes on from LR989880.1 coordinate 902,430, forward strand.
CATAACATCGTTGTTAACCTTTTTTTTAAAAGAGTAACCTATGGAGTTTCTTGCCGGCTCTTCTCTATAGGAATGACACTTTGGAACCGAGCAACTAGAGTCAGTAGTTTTTAACGTAACGTTTCTTAAGCGCCTTTTTTTTGGTTTATGAGAAATAAAAATATTTTGATTTTGATTTTGATTTTGAATCTTTTAAAGAAATTAAAACGCCAGTATGAACGAGACCAACTGCAAATGGCCAAAAATAACACAAAAAATCTATGGCACACTATAAGATCTGTAACCAACTCTGCAACTAAAAGCGAAAATAAATCCAGAGAGCTCTTATCGGCGTATAACTCTTCTCTAACAGCTGTTAATATGGTGAACAGCTTCTTTGCAAACATTGGTTCACGGCTGGCTGAACAGATTCCGTCGGTTCCTCCATTTCCAAATAAAACAAGTAACCAAATAGCAAACTCTTTTGTTCTACTCAAGACAGATTGTGAAGAGGTCACAAATAATATCTTACATCTAAAAAGTGACTGCTCGCCAGGCTGGGATGGACTCACCTCTAAGTTGCTCAAAGTGGTTGCAAATGTGATAGCGCCAGTACTAACGGAACTCCTGAATCGCTGTATTGAACTCGGTGTGTTCCCGAGAGCGTTTAAACGATCAATTCTGCACCCTATATACAAGGCCGGGGATACAGACTGTGTCAATAATTATAGACCTATCTCTATTCTCAGTTCGGCCTCTAAAGTGTTTGAACGTATTATTAACCGCCAATTAACAAATTATCTTGAAACTTATAATATGCTTGCACCATCACAGTACGGCTTTCGAGCTGGTAGATCTACTGATTATGCTGTCCATGATTTCACCGACTTCATAGTAAAAAATTTAGATGCAAATAAGAAATGCTTGAGTATTTTTATTGATTTAGCAAAGGCGTTTGACACAGTCTCTATTCCCAACCTGATTGACAAACTTTTTTCAATGGGAATTCGTGGAAATCAATTAGAACTAATTGCCAATTATCTCTCTGAGCGCAAACAGTGTGTAAAAATTGATGGGAACGTTAGTGACGAACTTCCCATTACGTATGGAGTGCCTCAAGGCAGTATATTGGGGCCTACGCTGTTCTTATGCTACATAAATCAGCTGTGTCAACTTGAAATCCAGGGCTGTAAAATTGTTTCTTATGCAGATGATACCACATTAACCTTTGTGGGAGATTCGTGGGACGAAGTTTTCTCTTTGGCTCAAGCTGGATTTAATGTGGTCTCCCACTGGCTCGCAGCTAACTCACTAACTTTGAACGCTGACAAAACGAAGTACATTGTATTTTCAATTAGGCAGTCTACCCTTGACCTGCATGACAGATTCCACATCTGGGCACATAAGTGCTCTTTTCCTCCAATGTTGCAATGTAGTTGTCCGCAGATAGAGGTAGCGCAGAGTATGCGATACCTAGGTGTCATGATTGATAATAAGTTGTCATTTAATTTACATATACATGCTGTTTCACAAAGAGTCAGGAAAATGGTCTATATATTTAAACAACTAAGATACTTAACTGATATTAAGACAGTAAAAATGGTGTATTTTGCATTAGTTCAATCAATTATTACGTATTGCATAATAACATGGGGTGGGACGGATAAAACCAAATTGATAGAGCTAGAAAGAGCACAAAGATTAATTTTAAAGGTTGCCTTTTTTAAACCCAAACTATTTCCTACAGTTGAGCTCTACAAGCTTACAGAAGTTTTGACCGTCAGGCAATTGTATATACTGCTTACTATAATGAGGCAACACAGCGATATGGAATCATTTGACACGGAACAATGCACAGCTAGAAGATTCCATGCTATTTGCAAAAGAAATAAAGTAAAAACAGGTTTTGGAGGAAAATTTTACATGTTTCGAGGACCATTGCTATATAATAAAGCAAACAAAGAGCTAGGTATCTTTAATTACGATAAAATTGAATGTAAAGAAAAACTTACGGCATGGCTACTTACATTAGATTACCTTAAGACTGAACAATTATTTTATATACAATCATGATTTGAGATAGATACTTTACATGCACACACATACTCACTCACTCATATAAACACACACACCAACACACACACACCAACACACACACACCTTCACACCCTCACATAAACACACATACACACACTTTCACACCCTTACATATACACACACACACACACGCGGTGGTGCAAATGTCACTTTCTATTATGTATTTTTTCCTTCCTGTCTGTATTGTTTAATGGGTTAAACTCTCTCAACATATATTGTTTACTTAATCTGTAAGTGGTGGTGGCCTGATGTCCTAAGATACAAGCCTCGGCTTAGTTTAGGCATCAGTCTTCCACAAATTATTGTGTTTCATTACTAAACTTTGTGTTGTAAACTGCTGTACTGTAATTTGTGGAAGAGAAATAAATATACCTTTATTATTATTATTATTATTTTCGATTGTATTTTTCCATAGAACATTCTAGAAAGGCCTCCGCTACTCAATGTAGTGATGTGGTCAAGTCGAAAATTAATTTTGTCGATTGATGTCGATACGAGGAATAACTATCTTAACCCAAACAGTTATTTTTATTTTAGTCGTTTTGCATTACAATATAGGTACGAGGTCGCCATAATTCATACACGAAATTTATATTTAGTAAATTTAGGGTCGTTTAAGTGGTATAAAGCAAAAATATAATCAATGTTTTAAATAGTAACATAATTATTATACTTTATTAATGACTTGTTTTAATTTATTAATGATTAATGACTGACTGAGAGTAGGTAATAGATTTTTTAAACTTCATTTAAAAATTGTTTCAGGTTTCCCAAAGTCACAAGCATGAAAGAGAAATGGATAGAGAGTGCGTCCTTGCGTTGTGGGAGGCCGGCCGGCAAGCTAAATCCTGATTCATCCACCGGTGGATAGATGAAAACTCGTGAAATCGACACTGCACTTCCTTTCTTCAAGTTTCACGGCAAAAAGTCCATTTAATTCACGAGAATCATGAGAATTTCAACATATGCGGAATATTAAAGACGAATTTTTACTATAAAACCCGAAGTTTTATTTATCTGATTCCTTCTTTAATTACATGTTGACAATCTATATTAAATTTAAGACATCATATCATAAGTGTGCACTCTGGGCCAAACTCACTATGAAACTTGGGAATTACCCTTTACCTATCTGTCAGTCAGTCTTGTGTGTCTATTAATTTATGGTTTAAAAGGAACAGCGGTTTGTGTAACAAATAAATAAATGTACTCCCAACGAGTCGTATTTATCGTATTTAAACAAAAATCGGGTATCTATCGATATCGATAAAGAATTTAAATGTAATACTTGGTGTGTCCTTGGCCGAGTAGCATTAGAGTCACGCCATTGTCAACCGTATGTCTAAAGCCATTATGTTGATAATTGCTTATATTGATTATATATCGCCATCTAGGTTAAGTAGCAAAACTAACACGTCAATCGAATTTAGTGCGACTGTAGACCGTAAATACGTATTGTTGCTAATGCAAAATCAACCTTATTTTTAGAAAGTCAGGGTTTATTTTTTTTCTGTGATGTAGGCTAATTTTGTGAAAATTTAAAACTACCAATCATACGGATTATTTCGTTGTAGTGCATATGTTATTATCGGATTATTTGTGTGAGTTTGGCGACAGCGGTTCCTATAGTAATTTTGGCGTATTGCACTTCCACTTGTTTTTTCTGTTCCGTGGCTACCCGCGTAATATTCATTTAATTGACTACGATCACCGACCATGGTCGTACCCCGCGAATAATATTATATAAGAATACATATTATAATTGCTACTGTGGTGATATCCATTTGCTCCTGTCACTGTTGGCGCTCATGAGCACAAAGTCTGAAGGACAGAAAACCGTGGTGAGTAAAGCACGATGAGATTTTTTTTAAGTTGCTATGACATGTATTAATATATATATTATTGTCTACATTATTACACTCCTTCCACAGGCTCTCCAGTTTTGTGTGAGAAGCACCAACGACGGGTAGCAGGCACGGTAGTTAAGCAAACAAATAGTGATCATATCATTTAGAAAACATAATATTTTATATGAACGTGTTATTAATTATCTGATGAAATGAAATACACGGCTCCACTGCTCGCCCCACCGACAGCGACATCAACGCAAGACAGCCAGTGACAACAAGGTAAGGTCATAAGATGTCTGTATAGATATAAATGTAAATACAGAAAATTATTTAGATTGGGTAAACTAATATTATTTATCTATTCCTCCAGGCTGCCCACGGCGGATAAAGCCAGTCTCAGCGACGCGCAGCAGAATTACTTCTAAGGCGATTACGCGTGAGCACTACACACACAAGCACGCACACAAACACACAAACATCCTCAACGTAACCGCTAATTCAAATAATAGACATATTGTGCACGGCTGCTATATCCAACCTCCGCTGTGCATCAATAAGATACTGCCGTAGGCGCTTTCTAAACGTATCGATCGTATTTATTGTCCTAATCGAAGGGGGTATATTATTCCACACCTTGGATGCAGCATAACGGAAGCTTCCTCTAAATGCTGCTGTGCGGTGTGACTGGACAGAGAGTTGTTGTGCACATTGTCTGCGCGTGCTTTCCTGTCGACCGGCCAACCAACTAAGTTTACGGTATAAGTACTCCGGCTTGCGAAATTTAATGATCCCAAAGAGAAGACATGCCAAATGAAGTTTTCGTCTCGACTTCATTTTAAGAATAAAATTGTTGTTGAGGAATGGTGTGACATGACTTCTAGCAGGTATTGCGTAGCAGAAGCGTGCACAGGCGTTCTGAACTCTTTGTATGTGCCGATTCGTACGAGACAGCAGACGAGGGCCATAAACTGTGTCGGCATAATTTAGTTTGGATAGGACGAGTGACTCAACCAACTGCTCACGAATACTCTCAGAAAGAAACGGTCTAATTTTGTACAAAATCTTTAGGCGGTAAAAACAATTTTGTACCGAATCAGATACATGCTTTTCAAATCTAAGATGACTGTCCATTTTTAAACCTAGATTTCGCGCCTCGCTCACTCGGTCAATAGATTCACCCATCAAAGTTAAGTTTAAGTTCGCAGGCAGCTTCTTCAACTGGTTTTTAGTGCCTAGTAGCATATATTTTGTCTTAGTAGGGTTCAGTGCCAAACAACTACTTATAGACCATGAGGCTATTTCACTAAGATCATGATTAAGATCGCTTACAGCCGTTTCGTAGTCCTCAGGTTTGAATGATATGTATAACTGAACATCATCGGCGTATATATGATATTGGCATTTCGTGAGGCATTTTACGATGTCAGCACAGTAGAGTGAAAAAAGAACTGGACCCAAAATAGAGCCCTGGGGTACTCCTCGTACTACAGATGCAAGAGCGGAAATCAAAGTGGTACCGTTGCTTACCTGAACCTCAACGAGCTGCTTCCGGCTGCTTAAGTAACTGTGGAACCAATTTATGGCGCCGCAGTCGAATCCGTAGTACTTCAATTTAGACAACAGCAATGAAACATTTATGGAATCGAATGCACGAGAAAAATCAAGCAACACAAGTAGCGTGCACATGCCCCTATCCTGTGCAGATAATATATTATCTGTGACATCTAATAAGGCAGTAGACGTACTGCGTTGCTTTCTAAAGCCGGACTGTAATACAGGTAGGACATCGTTGGTCTCAAGAAAATGGGTTACCTGATTACAGACTACTTTTTCTAAGACCTTAGAAAGACAGGGTAGTATGCTTATAGGCCGCAAGTCCTTTAGTTCAGTCGGGTTTGAAATTTTTGGCAGAGGCCTGACGATCGCAACCTTCCAATGTTCAGGGAAGACGGAGGAAGTTATTGAGTGATTGATAATATTGGTTATACATGGCAACGTGTGCGGAAGTGTTAATTTTAACATATTTAATGAAATATCATCGTAACCCGACGCATTACTTTTCAATTCACTAATAATTCGAGAGATATCGTCCTGTCCAACTGGCTTGATTATGAAAGTTGCATCACTATATTTATGGAATTCATAGTACGTCATAAGTGAAATCCTAACAGAATGATTTCCAGGAATGTTTAAAAAATGATTATTAATTTGATCGGGGTTGTTAAAGTGTGAGGGAAGCTCAACACGTGGTTTAGTTGTTGTGATGGAAGATTTGATATTTTTCCACAATAATGATGGATCTTTAATATTGTTATTGATGTTGTATCTAAAATATGCTACTTTTTCATTAAATAGAGAATTTTCCACTAAATATTTCATTTGTTTGAAGTAATTTTTTTTTGATTCAGTCTTATATTTCATGTAATTTTTTAGGGCTTTATCCCTTAACCGCATCATCAGTTTAATAGTGTCAGTAATCCAAGGATAAGACGTTTCTCTGATAGTGCAGGTACAATGGGGCGCGTGTGAGTCCAACAATGCAATCAAAGATTTGTTAAAACTATCCGTCATGTCGTTAACACTATCAAGCATAGAAATATTATTAAATGGAAATAGTGATAAGTCTATGTCAAAATTCTCCCTACATATATTTTTCAGTGGCCTATATTTGATGCAATATGGCTTGAGCTTTTCTCGCTTGATGTGAAATTCACTGACTATGATAGAATGACCATGAATTGCTACGATAAGCAGTTTTGTCATTAATCACTTGCCCAGGCTGCATTACCTATAAGAACTGTATTATAATACAGATTACAATGGATAATCCTGTTTAAACCTTAGGGACACTATGAGTGCAGTGTTCATGTACTTGACAAGCCTCTGTCTGATCAGCCTATGAATATGGTATAAGACAATAAATGTTAACCTTATTGGTTAAACTGAGCTATAGAAAGCATTGGTGTCAAAGAACGACAATAGATAAACTTGGTGGAACATGCAATTACTGGAAACTGTTCATTATAATAAACTCAAGCTTGTACAGGATATATCAGCCTCAGTTCAAGACAACATAGTAAACGGAGACAAAATAAAACTGAATGGGCATCATATTATTACAAGTAATGTGTAATCATTATCACTATAAAATGTATCTGTGGAAATACAACATTAAAGTGTTGAAGACATGCCAATAAAGTGGCCAATCCATGAAGAAACTTACAATCAAATGGAAAGTCACAAGGTCACCTTCGCCAGAAGATGATCTGGTCCTTAAGGCTTAAGTCCAGTGCTAAGAAAACCAAGGCCTTGCAGGAGATATCTGGAGTTCCCACATAGGGGTAAGTCACGCCGGAAGGCTAGCAAAATACTAGATTGGCCATCACACACGTATGGGGTACGAGATACTCTGACGTGATCATTTTACTTCTATCACCTACGAGATAGGTGGAAGACCTTTCTACCCGCAATTTGATTTTTATCTTTTAATTTAGTTTTTGTTGTGATTGTTGACATCTTGCGTGTGTGTAGCTAACTATTGAACTTTTGTGCTAAAACATGCCTAAGCATCGCGAACTCAGTCGCTCACGAGATCGACGTCAACGTGTTTCACGAGACGAGCCCGGAAACAGTGAAACTGTTAATAGCTTTAAAGCTAGCGTTAAAAGCCGTCGTCGGGAACGTTGCGGCTCTAAGGATAGTTCTTATTATCGTCGCTCTGGGGCGCGCGATCACCGCCGTTCTAGATCTCGATAACAACTCACACCCCCGCGTGCTAGGTGCTCGTCGGTGACGTCTCATACTAACAACTCGTTACAAGATACGCTCAGCAATATTATGACAAGGCTTAGTGCAATCGAGAATACCGGAATGAAGGTGATATCCACACCTAGTAATTTAGAAAATTCACACACACCAGCAAACTTTCAGGGCCCGGTCCGTGAGGTCACTTCGCGTCCTCATAGCCTGGCAAACCTGAGTGACATTCCTCAGCAAGTCCGCACACACAATTCCGAGGGCTTTTCAACAACTATTCGTACAAACGATCCAATCGCCGACGAGTCCGAAGCTACGACCACCGCGACCATGCTTGCGGAAGCCCTAAGACCTTTACAACCAGCTAGGTCACACAGCTACTATGTTTCTAACTTCGACCCAAACATACACGATATTGACCTGTGGTGCGATGAAGTGGACCGCGCAGTGGTCGCGAACGGTTGGAACGACTACGAGTGCTTGTCCCGAGTAGCCTCTTGCCTAAAAGGGGACGCTAAAGTGTGGCTAAGCGAGTGGGTCACCAACGACCGTACCTGGTCAAACTTTAAGCTTGAGTTTAAACCCCTTTGCCCTCGGAAACTGGACTATGCAAATATTTTATTCGAAACGATGAACACAACATCCGACAAATTCGTGACGTATGCCGAATATGCCCGGCGTACTCTGCTGCGTCTAAAGATAGTTGAGGGTCTCACCGACGAATTGCGAACGCTGATAGTCATACGTGGTATCGATAATCCACAAATAAGAGCAGCCGCGGCAAACGCAAACTTAGCAACCGAAGATTTAGTCTCGTTTCTTTCAATTTACGTTAAACCGAATCGCACAAAACCCGATTTTCAGAGTAGTTCGACCAGTAAACATGTGTCCTCGAACTCATCTTCCAATCGTGGACCCAAGTGTTATGTTTGCAATCAGCGTGGACATTTAGGCCGATATTGCACCAAACGGCCTCGTAGGGAACCCATTGATAAATCTACGGCAAAACCCGTAGCGCAGGGTTCAGTCAATGATATCCCTGCGTCGACGAGATCCAAATTGCAGTGCTCATTCTGTAAGAAAAAGGGTCACACAGAAGAAAGGTGTTTTGCCAAGAACCGATCACAATCCAGGAATCAGCGAAACGTTAATTTGTGCACAAATCACGCAAATAATAAAACGGACGTCGTAACGGTTGTCGTTCAAGGCATCCCCATGGACGCACTCATCGATAGTGGAGCCCAAAACGTCTCACTGATTTCCTCTGACGTTTTGAAGCACCTTTCTTGCCAAATTAAACCAACACACTGTACTCTTAAAGGGATAAGTGAGCGGGAAATCATAGCTTCAGGTTACATAACGACAACCATCGAGCTTAGCGACATCTCTTTAGAAGCCGATCTAGTTATTGTGCCTAAGTCATGCATGAATACCTCGATCATTATTGGAACGAACATTTTAAACCGCGATGGTGTCACTTATGTACGCACTAAAGACAGACAATACCTCACCCGAGCTAAAGGTACTCATGTCCTCATTAACGAAGTTCAATGCCTTGACCAAACATTAGTAAATACCCCACTAAAGGACGCTTTGCGTGACTCTTTGATGTCCGTAATTAATAAGTTTTCTGACTTTTTTATCTCTGGAACCGCTACAAGTACAGTCACAACCGGTGAAATGGAAATCAAACTAAATAACACATCCCCCATCGTGTATCGACCATACAAACTGTCCTATAAAGAAAAACTCATTGTACGCGAGATAATCAAAGATTTACTAGACAAAGGTATTATCAGAGAATCACGATCAGAGTACGCTAGTCCCATAATCTTGGTAAAGAAAAAGGATGGGACCGATCGAATGTGCGTCGACTACAGGGCACTTAACCGCATTACCGAAAAAGAAAGATACCCTCTGCCCCTTATAGATGATCACATCGATCGGTTGGGTCGCTACACATTCTTTACAAGTTTGGACATGGCTACCGGTTTCCACCAAATACGAATAAAAGAGGACTCAGTTCATGTGACGGTGTTCGTCACACCGGAAGGGCACTATGAATACTTAAAGATGCCGTATGGTTTGACGAATTCCCCGATCGTTTACCAGCGAATCATTAATCAAACTCTTCGCGAATTTATTGACGCCGGAAACGTTCTGGTTTATATCGACGACGTACTTCTGCTAAGTAACACCATAGAGGACGGTATTGTTTTACTCCGGAAGGTCCTACAAACGCTCACAAAATCAGGCTTTTCAATAAATCTTAAGAAATGTTCTTTCTTGACTAACGAGGTAGAATATTTAGGTGGGATAATAAGCTTTGGTCAGGTACGACCGAGCTCACGTAAAATAGCAGCCTTAAAGAACTCTCCAGTTCCCAAAAATGTTAGGCAGGTTCGACAACTATTAGGACTCGCGGGATACTTCCGCAAATACATTAAAAACTATGCGACTAGGACCGCATGCATTGCTCATTTAACTCGAAAGGGGGTAGAGTTTCGTTGGGGTCAGGAACAAGAACAGGTCCGCCAAGGCTTAATACAGTGTCTGACCAGCGAACCTGTTCTCTCCATTTTCAATCCCGAACTTCACACCGAGGTTCACACGGATGCAAGCTCCGCCGGTTACGGTGCAGTTCTCCTACAAACAGACACTGATGGTGGAAAGCATGTAGTGGCATACTTCAGCAAGGTTACCCAGGGAGCAGAGAGCAAATACCATAGCTATGAGCTGGAAACGTTAGCGGTCGTAAAGGCCTTGCAACACTTCCGCCACTACTTGGTAGGCTTGCAGTTCAGGGTCGTTACAGACTGCAACGCCCTCAAATCCACAGAACGCAAAAAGGATTTGCTCCCTCGCGTCGCTCGATGGTGGATCTACCTACAAGATTTCCACTTTTCTATCGAGTATAGAAAAGGAGTTATGCTTCCGCACGCCGACTATCTCAGTCGCAACCCAGTCGCCTTCATTAATCAAGTAACGAAACCACGCAACTGGGCACAAATAGCACAAAACGCGGACCTTGAAACGAGAGAACTCGTTCAAAAACTGTCAGAAGGACAGCTTGACGCCAGCCGCTATGTTCTGAAAAATGACCTCCTCTATTACAAATACACGCCAGTTGGTGAGGAAGCGCGCCTCCTTTGTTTTATACCAAAAGGTCATCGACTCAGTCTACTACGAATCTTTCACGATGAGCATGAGCATATTGGTACCGATAAAACTCTGGACCTCATCCTAAAACATTTTTGGTTCCCTGGTCTCCGCCAGTTTGTATCCAAATATGTTTCGCATTGTCTAACATGCATTTCTAAAAAGCGAGTGCCTCGGGCCCCTCTGTAAAACATTTCATCCTGGCCAAAACCCAATACACCTTTCGACACCGTTCATGTTGATGCCCTGGGACCACTACCCGAGTCAGAAGGTTACAAATTTATCCTGGTGTTGGTCGACGCCTTTACTAAATTTTGTCTTTTGTACCCTATTTACCGGCAAGATACCAGTGAGTTAAAACGTGTAATGTCTCAAGCTGTTTCCTTATTCGGCGTTCCCAAACTGCTAGTAACCGACAGAGGCAGGATGTTTGAGTCCGCAGATTTCGTTCAGTGGATAACCGAACTCGGCTCCGACCTGCATTACATTACTCCCGAAATGCACGGTTCAAATGGCCAAGTAGAGCGCTACATAAGAACCGTGCTAAACATGCTTCGCATCGAAGTAGGGCACAGGAACGCATCCTGGTCGTCTACGCTCTGGAAATTACAACTGGTATTGAATATCAGCAAACAGAAAACCACTCAAACCTCAGCCATAAATTTAATGATTGGCACCGATGCCTCTACTCCAGCCATACGGTCACTAGTACGTGATCTGGCTTCAAGCACTCCAGACGCCAACAGGGAAGCTCTACGGGAGGTCTGCCGAAGTCGCGCTAGTGAACTGCTGAGGAAAAACCAAGATCAGCAGGACGCCTCAGTCAACCGATCCAGACGCGAGCCACGAGAATACGGGGTGGACGAACTTGCATTTGTTATAAAATACTCGCAATCAACGGGCAAATTAGACCCCGGAATGCGAGGACCGTATAAGGTTACCAAGGTATTACCAAACGGTCGATACGAGCTAAAACTGCTTGGCGGAAGCTGTGGAAAGACCACTCAAGCCGCTTCCCAATACATGGTACCGTGGAAGGGAGAATGGTGCCCGGACAGTTGTGCCATTTTCTTTGAAAACGACGACACTGAGGTGGTTGAGAGCGACTTAGACCATTCCGAAGGCAGCAAGCCCGTACACGCGTCACCAGGACTATCCATGCCGAGCCTCGACGCTGACATAGGAGCAGTGCAGGCTCACCAGCATCGCCGCACCGCAGGCGCACCCCAAGAAGTACAAGTCGAGGACGACTTGGCGTCAGGAGAGGCCGTGTTAGGAAAGAAGGATTGACGTTTTTCGAAAGACTATAAAAGCAGCGCGCACGCCATTATTGCTCTCTTTTGACGGCCGACGTTCGAAGCGGAAACATCTCTCTAAGGACAGTGAGACTGATATTTTTCTTTTTACTGTACCCACTCGTTATTTTATTGATCATTTGTTTTGTAATTGTTTAATTTGTGATTGGTAGTAATTAGGATAAACATCCAGTTATTGTTATTTTGTTCCTTTATTAAAAAATAAATCTCTATATAATTTAGGTTGTGTAACATTCTTTTTTTTTAAACTTCCCTGCTTCTGATTCCTAAAAGTATATTTATTAATAAGGTTGTAGATACAGCTTTTTCAAGATGATGGACTATTGGTTTCTTAGGTTTACGCGAATGTTAGACATTGAAATAAAACTACTTTTTACGGATTTTTTCGCGGTTTGTATTTAGATTTTAGGTCCCGACGTTTCGACACCTTTGCAGGTATCATGGGACAGTGGATGTTGCTCGTTCTACCTTCATATTTTAACTAATTATTTGAGTTCCGACCTGCGCAATATGAGCTCACTGTGTCTTGATGTCTTGCAGCGCTGCTCTTGGGTTTGGCCTTGAGTTTATGTATTATTGGGTCCCAAGTAGGTGATATCTTCCAGCCATCTCGAATAAATCTCTTGCCTTCTTAGACATATTAGTCAAACGTAATCCTGATCAGACCATAAGTAAAAAAAAAAAAAAAAAAAAAAAAAAAAAAAAAAAAAAAAAAAAAAAAAAAAAAAAAAAAATGTGTTTATTCTTTCAAGTCTATACAATTCAGTTGCCGGGGCTTCCCAGAAAGTAATCCGAAGATACTTGTGATGGGATAAACCTCGCTCTTCCTCGATTACATAACAATTATTTCGTAGTGCTAAGTAGACAGAAGTTACAAAAAGAAATGAAGAATGAAAATCTTGTTAATGGCAGTGTGTGAAAACTATAGTGTGTTTTGTTTAAATGTGTGCATATTTGCATATTTTGTATGTATGAGTGAGCGTGAGTGGGTGTGTATGTGTGAATGAGTTTGGAGGTGTGCTAGATTGAGTGTATACTATGGAATGCTAGGGTGTGTGTGTGAGTGTGTGTGTGTGTGTGTGAGAGTGTTTGCTTGTGTGTGTTTGTGCGCGCGTGTGTGTGTATGTGTGTGTGTGTGTGTGTGTGTGTGTGTGTGTGTGTGTGTGTGTGTGTGTGTGTGTGTGTGTGTGTGTGTGTGTGTGTGTGTGTGTGTGTGTGTGTGTGTGTGTGTGTGTGTGTGTGTGTGTGTGTGTGTGTGTGTGTGTGTGTGTGGGTGTGGGTGTGTGTTTGTGTGTGTTTGTGTGGTGTATGTGTGTATGAATGGGCGTTCTGTAGGTGTGTGTGGGTGTCTGAATGCATGGCGTTCAACTCGGAGTCACCAAAATGCCTTCCACGGCATCATAATTAAGTGTGAAGAGCCATTCCGTCAAAGTCTTTTTACATTCATACAGTTGCATAGGGTAAATGTTAAGTATGCGATTTATTTTATTATAAACGCGTGGAGCTTGATCTACATTTTGGCGACTAGCAAAAGTTGAACGTGCTGAGTATGTAGGGGCCACTATATCACATCGTCTTTTATTAAGTTTGGTATGGCTGAAGGGTAGAGTTTTGTGATATCTTAGTACCATGTGTAGTATGTGGAGTTTTCTAACGGAGAGCAGCTTAGAGCTTGCGTATAGAGTTTCAGTAGGGAATCTGTAGGGCTTACAATACATGACCTTAATCAAAGACCTTTGTGCCCTCTCCAGATCTATAAAATAAGACTTAGCTGCTCCACCCCATACCGAGATACAATATATGATTACTGATTGGGCCAGTGCGATATAGATCCTATTCTGTAGTTCTGTGGTCATAACGTGTCTCAAAGATTTGAAAACCCAAATGAGTTTTCTTACCCTCCCTATAGTTAGTTCGAGGTGTGGGTACCAGCTTAACCTTTGATCTACAACAATGCCCAGGTACTTAGCGGATATTACCTTTTGAATTACAGGGCAACTGCAGGTGGATTGTGTTAGGGTATGACAAGAATGTATTCTAATCTTAAAGTCAGGGACAGGCTGAGAGTTTGCGTATTTAGTGAAGCAGACGTAGTTGGTTTTTAGGGTGTTTAGAGTAAGTAGATTATCACGTAACCAATCACTAACTCTAGCCAGTCCCCTCTCAGCCTCCAGCCTTACTTTATCCCAGGTCTTTGCAGAGAAGATAATAGCGGTGTCATCCGCGTAGGACAGTATCCTCGCACCGTAGATATTAAGGTTACAGAGTTCATTAATATAAATCAAAAAGAGCGTCGGGCCGAGGACACTGCCCTGCGGGACGCCATACGTCACGTTCTCTTCATCACTGACATGGTTATCAATTTTTACCCCCTGTTTTCTGTTTTGAAGGTAACTGCTGAGAAGGGAGAGAGCAGAACCTCGAAATCCCCAGTTATCCAGCCTGTGTATAAGTTTAGGGATAGAAACGGTATCAAATGCCTTCTTAAGGTCAAGAAAAACCACTAGGCATTTGTAACCCTTGTCTACTTCCTTGGTTATCGTCTTAGCAAGTTCCTCCGTAGCATCCTGGGCCGAGATTCCCCTTCTAAACCCATATTGGGATGAAGATAAGAAGTTATACTTAGTTAGGTAGTTAGCTATTCTAGAGTTCAAGAGCTTCTCAATAATTTTAGAAATGGAGGTCAACACTGAAATTGGCCGATAGTTATTAATGTCGTCTTTATCTCCACTTTTATACACTGGAGTAACAACGGAGCGCTTAAGAAGATAGGGGAAGATGCCTGTGTTAAAGCATAGGTTGGTCAGCTCACTGATCAGTGGGACTAAGATCGCCTTGGCCATTTTTAGGAAAAGGGTAGAAATTCCATCCCAGCCTGGTGCACTCCCAGAGTCAAGGGACATTAATACATTTTCAACTTCCTCCTCAGAGGTGTCTAGGAGAACGAAGGAGGACAGCTTAGGGCTGTCTGAATTAAAGGATGTAGGGGGTACGTTACTATTTAGGATTTTCTGAGCTAGAACTTGTCCAATGTTAATAAAATAATTATTAACATAGTTAACTGAGTCTTGGGGACATGATTTTATATTAAGTAGGTTGCTATTTGAGCTCCTGGATGGCTTATAATTAGTAATGGAATTAATGGTTGACCACAAAGCCCGAGGGTTTTTAGCTGATGCTTTGATTTTATCTTGGTTAAATTTATTTTTTAGTTTTTTTATAAGGTTACCACAGAAAGTTCTATACCGTCTATATGTAATCACTAGAATTTGATTATGTGGGTTTGATTTGAGTTTAAGGTAGATTGAGTTTCTTAGTCTTATACACCTTAGGGCACCTGTTGTGATCCAGGGTTTAATTGTTCTTTTGCTATTGGTGATAATAACAGTTTTAGAGTTCGATAGTAATGCTGTCTTGACCATTTGTATAAGCGCAAAGGCGTAAGTATCAGGGTCTTTGAAGATGTTAAAAAAGGAGGTGTCAGTATTTTTTAAATTATTAAGAGCATTTTCGTAGTTAACTATTGTTTTGTGCTTTTTAGGTATATTATAGCAATATTTATTCTCGATAGATACTAAAATCAGGCAGTGGTCTGTCACGGTTGTATTTAAAACTGCTGTAAAAGCTATATTTTTTTGTTGATCAAGACTAAGGAAGACGTGATCTAGGCAACCATCCCCCCTCGTGGGTAAGTTGTGAGAAGGTAAAAGTCCATGTGTAGATAGCATATTTAAGTAGGTTAGTCTATTATTTCTTTCATAATTAGTTTCAGTAGGGGAAATAATTAAGTCAATATTAATGTCCCCTAAGATCAGAAAGTTTTTACTATGAGAAATGTTCTCAAGATGATTGTTAAGCGATGTAATGAAGTTACCTGCATGTAGAAATGATGGGGAACGGTAGATACCCAGTATGGTGTAATTTGATATATTTAACTCGAGACCGGTGGCATTTACAAGGTTTAGTTCTTTAAATTTTACTGACAATTTATTTGTGATGTATACAACTACCCCGTCACTTTGGTTAATTTGGTGTTTTGTTTGGATAGATGTGTAATTCATTAATTGTGGTATGTTTTTTTTGGAGTTTAACCAACATTCTGTGAGAATCAAAATATCTACTTCAAATTTTAGTTGTGATAGGGTGACTTGCATGTTATCAAAGTTTTTGTATATACTTCTAATGTTTTGTGTTAAAATAGTTAAATTATGTGGAGAATTACCCGATTTTAATTTTAGTTCCTGTATGTTACACTTTATTGAATTCGTTGGTGCAATTTGATCAATTTCCATTAGTGTATCGAAATTATCCATTTAAATATGTCAAGTTAGTACTCACGGGGTTGCAACAAATTGTATATTTAGTATCTAAGTAGTGGAGGTTTTCTAATAATAGAGGTTTAGAACTATAGTGACTAGGGTTGTATACAGGGTGTAAGTATGTTGATCTGTTTGTATTATGAGCGTGTTTTTGATTTTTGTCAGACATGAGATGAAGTATGTGTGGGATATATCGTTGGTAGTTATAATTGTGGTATAAAGTTGTGTATGTATGTAAGGGTTTGCAAATAGATTTCTGTGAACAGTCCAATTTATAATAAACGTTTGATATTACCTTTATCAAGCTAGGCAATCCGTACCCAGCTTGACAAAGGCAACATGGTGTGTAGACGTGTAAAAGTGTGTAGACATGTATATGTGTGTAAAAGTGAATAAATGAGTAATGTTTAAATTTGTGAAGAGGTTTTTGCGCGTGTTTTGTTGTGTTGTTGCCATTTAACATATTGTTTAATAAATTAGATTTTGGGCTTAGGTAAGTTGTTATAAGTTGAAGAAGCAGTTTTGAAGTATATATACCCATAGTTAGTCATTGTTCTTGCATTAGTTGTTGCACCTGTGCTTCGTGTTGTATATGGATAATTTTAGTCGTGTCATCTTTCCGTATCAAAACCTTTCCCAAAGAGGTCCAGCAGTATTTATATTTTCCAGCCCTTTTCAGGTCTCGAGCCAAGAAGAACAGACGAGCCGCCTTAGGAGTTAGTTGTTCAGCTATAAAAACTGGAGTGTCTTCGTTGCTTGTGAGGCCTAGATGTTTAGCCTGTAATCGGGTCCTGTTCATAAGGTTGAAGTCTTTCACTTTCTTAAGGAGGTCAGATCTCAGTATTGCTGACTTTAATTCCACTACGATTATAGGTTTCTTCTCCCCTTCTCCTCGGGGTTTCAGGCGGAAAATGTCGCTTATATCACATCCATTTAAACCAAGATGAATGGTTTTTGAAAGATTTACAACCATCTGTGTCAAATCATCCCTGGTTTCCTGGGGAATTTTAGGGACGTTTTTAATTTCTACGCAGGTCTTGCGCGACTGCCTGTGGAGGTCCTCTACTTTCTCCTCCAATAAACTTATGTATTCCCGGTCTTTTTGAGATTGGTTTTCCAGGACTGCTATTTTGGCGCAGTACTCCTCGTTTTGTGCAGTCAAGAGTCCTATAGCCGCGTCAATTTTAGCATTCGACTCAGTTATCTCCTGTAATTTGCTTGTTATTGATGCGATTCCCTGCCTTTGAGTGTTAACTAACGAGTTAATTAAGTCCTTTATCTCGTCCTTAAAAACGGAGAAATGATTTGGTGCGGAATCTTCATCTCTAGGCCGTTTATTGCGTTGAGTGATATTTTCATTGAGCGATGGGAATACATCGCTATTGCTTGTTGTTCTATAGAGGGAGGGATCAGAAGAGAACTGTGACATTAAAGTTAAATTTAAGTCCGGTTTCGGCGATTGGGAAGGAGGCGATCTTTGCAGTGGCATGATAATGTAAACCTCCTAGTTGCTGTAAATCTATAAATACTGATCTTCGTGATTTAGTTCAGCCCAGTGTAATATAATAAAATATTCTGTTAATTAACCAACGTAGCTCTTTGTAAAATGGCAGGCGCTTAGCGGTGTCACTGCTCTAACTTTATCGTCAGGCGCTCTCCGTGTCCGAGCGGTAGATGTAGGACGCTAATTCGCTGCGATGACGTCAGTGTTGCTTGGCGTAGCGGTCGGCCAAGCTGATCCGTGCGTTCGCTGTTGATGGTTCGAGCCCCGGTATGTGTGGCGTGACTTCCAAGATCAAAGATATCCTGATTCACAAATTCTCACTTACCCTCTTCCCAGGCCAGCGATTGAGTGAGCGAGATCTCCGACACAATTCAATATGTCCGCCACTTCTTATAGGCACTGTCTCAAGAGGAACAAGGAGGGTCCGAATATTAACAGAACCAAAAGACACAAATTAAACTCAAAATATAAAAATAAATTAAAACAACTTTACGCCTAGCACACGACCGTTCTTGCCGGACGCCCGAAGGAAGAGATAAGTCACACTGTGTATCGCAAAAAGACCCATACAGATAGGTACCTAAACGATGAATCTCACCACCACCCTAAACAGTTAGCTACCGTGGGAAAATCTTTGTTTCAGAGAGCACACGGACTCTGTGATGACAGACACCTTGCCGCTGAGCTTCAACATGTCAAGCAAGTACTGCGAGACAACAAGCTCCAAATTCCACGGCCCCGTCACAGAAACCGAGTGAAGCCAGCCACAGTTGATCGTTTACCTGCTGTACTACCATACGTCAGAGGTGTCACAGACAAGATTGGCTACATCCTAAAACGAGCTTCAATTAAAATATACTTCAAGCCGCCCAAGAAGATTAGTCAGTCCTTACCACCCGTTAAGTGTCACATACCTCTACAAGATGCAGGAGTTTATAAACTAGATTGTGACTGCGGTCTCTCTTATATCGGTCAAACAAAACGAAGCATAGGGACCCGCGTTAAAGAACACATAGCTGACGTGAAACACCGCCGCTCAACGAAGTCTGCAGTCGCCGAACATGCTGAAGGCTCCAGCCATTATATTAGATTTGACCAACCACAGATACTCGCTAAAGAACCCAAATTCCTACCTAGGATGTTTCGCGAGGCTATTGAGATTAAAAAACACCCTAATTTCAATAGAGAAGATGGCTGGAAGATATCACCTACTTGGGACCCAATAATACATAAACTCAAGGCCAAACCCAAGAGCAGCGCTGCAAGCCATCAAGACACAGTGAGCTCATATTGCGTAGGTCGGAACTCAAATAATTAGTTAAAATATGAAGGTAGAACGAGCAACATCCACTGTCAAGACGAACGCCATCTCAGTCTGCCCGTGACCATGATACCTGCAAAGGTGTCGAAACGTCGGGACCTAAAATCTAAATACAAACCGCGAAAAAATCCGTAAAAAGTAGTTTTATTTCAATGATGGACTATATCAATCAATGGTTGATGACAGCGGTAGTACATTAATTAATTTGTATGATTGGTTAATAAGAATCATATGCATTGTAGTAAAAGTTAATCCTCACCATAGAAAGTACCTATTTTATCAATATGATAAATTAATACCCTATGGTATAGGGTTTGTAATATGTACACCAAATAATTGGGTAAAATTATGCAAATGCCACATTAGCTAATGTCTAAGATAAGAAAAGTTACTAGTCGGTTCAGTATCTAAACTTCCTAATTTGATATAGGCCTTAGTTCTTATTCATATTACATGAAATAATATGCATGAAACAACTTATCATTATATTTGATTTCTAAATAGTGGCTTTATAATCTGGAAAAGTTAATTGGGAAATTAATTACAACAGACAGGCTAACACATGTTATTGTATATACCTATGGCTTATTAAAAAATTAAGCATACAATAAATATCAATAATCTTTAAATAAAAAAAATAGTTTATAAACATGATGTAGTTAAAGTATATACTAACATTCAGATAGAAAGCTGGATCTATAATGATGGGCTAAGTAACTTATTTATTTATTATCAAGTAACATGTATAGCATGTAGTACAACAATGTCAATGTAATGTGTATGTTAAAATAATTCTCCTTAACATTACATAATAATTGTCTTAAAATTAATGGATGGTTTGCGAAGCCTCCAGAAGTACTGGATTAATGTTTACAAGAACAACTGAGTTCAAGGACATAGTATGTATTTAATATTCAAATACACTAGATACAGATAACTTCTAATATTACAAAGTTAAAATAGCTTATAATATCCCTAGCAATAAAAGGTTTTCAAGGGATAAACAATACCTTGACAATATTTTACAAGAAGTTCAAGAGGATCAAATGTAAAACAAAAAACAAGATCCTGTTTTTTTAGGGAATGTGTGGCACTCAGCACCCATATTTAATCTATCATCATCCATAAATGACTGTAAATTAACAGAATGGATAATAGGTTGGAAATTAATAATAAAATAGTCTTGTACTTCAGCAAATTATATTTGAACTTAGAGAACCTTATAAAGGGTAATTTATACTGCATACATATGATATCCATAACATATGAAATGTGTATATAATTCCTGGCCCAGGGGCTCTTAATACTTTTACTTTGATGTGGCAAGAATATTTATAATATGGGTTTTATCTATCCAAGTTAAAATAATAAAGTCAAACTGATTCAACAGCAAGTAATACCATTGGCCTTCACAACCTTGGAGCATCTCCGTTGCTGAATATGCTCCCATCAAAGCTAATATATGTTTATTGAATTGTATAAACTAGAACTATTTAAGTTCTCCTTCCAGAGATTAAATTACTCTTTGTATAAAGGGTAATCAGAGTATGTGGGTTGTATAGTCCACATACTCTGATTGCTGCGATCCTTATCAGGCAAGCGTGGATGATAGAGCCTAATCACCAACATCAAATTTTCAAGTGTTATAAATTTTGCTGGACCATCTATCAAAAACATAGTATGGACCTATGGTCTATGCGCTCCACCTCTCCCATGATTTATGCAGTTTTATCAAAGTATTTATAATAGGCTCTGCTTATAGTGCTTTACTCATAAGTCAGCCCCTTTGCTAATAAGCTCTAAAATGAGGGGAGGGAGATCATATAAGAATGGCTATTTTAGGGATAAGATTAAATAAAATAAATGGTGAATTTCAAACCACTATTTTCTAATTGTGGAATTATATAACATAGTTATATATTAGTTATTATATAGTTATATATATATTATATTATTAGATAGTATCCAAATAAAATTTCAAGTGAATCACAAAATGAAATTCTTAATATAATATTAACAACTTAACTGTCCCGCCAGTAGACAAAAAAGTTAAACAATGGAAATGTTCATATGTGACTCACGGGACAGGGAAAAAGTTAAGTCTTGGTAGCCTCACCAAGAATCTGATGGTTTTTTGCTTGCACTAGGTACGGTGTAGCGGGCACAAAATTCTTTCTTTAAAATATAATTTACTGATGTTTAATAAAATTAAAAGATGACTGAATATGGGTTAAGTGAAGTTTGGTTTAAGATTGTGCCGATATTATCATTACTGATAAGTTTGAAAAATCCGGCAATGGGCTGTAAGCAGCCAAATTTTTACTAAGCATTTTTGGATAAATTGAGATTTTCTCAGTCGAATATTTACTAAAGATTCTAGAGATAGAATACTTAATTAAATAGTTTATACAGGGTGACTGGTAATTAGAAGCCGGTAGCTAAACACTTGATTGTACTCATGATTACAAACAACTTTCCCAAAGAGACTTTTTTTGTTTACTAGTTTTCTTTTTATCGTTATAACAAAATTACTGGCGCGCGAGCAAAGTTCAAACTTCGCGCGTGCGCTGTCGCCCGATCAGCTGTTAGCGGCGAGGCCCTGCGCCCGCACACGTTAATAATATTATCAAATTGTGACTGTGCCCTATCCCTCTTTTCTAATGTTGCTGTGTCCGACAGGACTGTTATTGAACTTTTACCTTGTTATGTATTAGATAATAAGAAATGCAATAAATACTTAGTGTTGAGTATGTATCGATAAAATCATACCCGAGACTAGTATTTCGGTAGTTACGCGCGCGCTACTACACTAAATACATAATCTTTCTAACTTACACTCCACTTACAAACTAACTACGTCTCATAAACCGATTTCAGGCGTTGGATTCTATTACTTTTACGATGGATGTTAAAAGATACCACTTTATTATTATTTGACTTGATACAAACTCGACACTGGGCATGATTTAATTTATTCCAAATTTCCAATCACACTTATCTAGGCTTTGGACTAGCAGTCTAAAGCAAAACATAGGTACTTTATAATATTTTATAGTCTCGTTGATATAACTTCGCATTAGACTGGCGTGTTTAAAAAATTGGAATCAACTTAGCTATTTACAACGATAAATTAATACTAAATCAGATACCTATTATGATTTTAATCAACAAAATTTTACCTTACATTCATTGTTGGATGTGTCCATCTTGCACCTCAACACACTCATTTGCACGTTTTATAATGTGAGCTTGCACTCGCCGCAGAGTGTTAGTGTCAATTTGCACTATTTCGAAACAGTTTTCAATCCTAGTTTTTAGTTTTCGGAAATATTGACTGGCCGATCATGATACACTAGGTTTTATACGTGCTGCTTCACCATTACCCCTTTCGGAATAGTAGCACATCACCATATCACTGTACTCACTCGCGGTGTACTTTTAAGGCAATTTGGGCGCGGTCGGGGCGGCGTTTCACCAAAAAAATAAACTAATAATGCGCACGCGACACGCTTCCCGGAGCAACTGTTTTTATACCTACGTCACTTCTGCATGCAGTGTTGCCACCTTGCAGAAAACTTTGTCACTAGAATTGAACTGAAATTTCACCAAATTTAGGGAACTTTTTACCAAAAAAAAAAACACCAGAATTCACTAAAAAAATTAAAATGAAATCACAAAGTAGGTCAAAAATGGGGGCAAATTGACACTAACACTCTGCGGCGAGTGCAAGCTCACATTATAAAACGTGCAAATGAGTGTGTTGAGGTGCAAGATGGACACATCCAACAATGAATGTAAGGTAAAATTTTGTTGATTAAAATCATAATAGGTATCTGATTTAGTATTAATTTATCGTTGTAAATAGCTAAGTTGATTCCAAGTTTTTAAACACGCCAGTCTAATGCGAAGTTATATCAACGAGACTATAAAATATTATAAAGTACCTATGTTTTGCTTTAGACTGCTAGTCCAAAGCCTAGATAAGTGTGATTGGAAATTTGGAATAAATTAAATCATGCCCAGTGTCGAGTTTGTATCAAGTCAAATAATAATAAAGTGGTATCTTTTAACATCCATCGTAAAAGTAATAGAATCCAACGCCTGAAGACGGTTTATAAGATGTAGTTAGTTTGTAAGTGGAGTGTAAGTTAGAAAGATTATGTATTTAGTGTAGTAGCGCGCGCGTAACTACCGAAATACTAGTCTCGGATATGATTTTATCGATACATACTCAACACTAAGTATTTATTGCATTCCTTATCTAATACATAACAAGGTAAATGTTCAATACCAGTCCTGTCGGACACAGCAACATTAGAAAAGAGGGATAGGGCACAGTCACAATTTGATAATATTATTAACGTGTGCGGGCGCGGGGCCTCGCCGCTAACAGCTGATCGGGCGACAGCGCACGCGCGATGTTTGAACTTTGCTCGCGCGCCAGTAATTTTGTTATAACGATAAAAAGAAAACTAATGAGTAAACAAAAAAAGTATCTTTAGGAAAGTTGTTTGTAATCATGAGTACAATCAAGTGTTTAGCTATCGGCTACTAATTACCAGTCACCCTATATACCTATGCGGTGCAACAACTAAAAAAAAAAAAGAGAAAAACAACTTATAACACATTTCTGAATGAAGAACATTCACACATAGTTAAATTGGTTTCCTGTCTGGAGACAGGAATCAGAAGAAGGAAGGAAGACAGGAAGAAGTCATTAGTAGAAAATGGATTGCAAAGTACTGTTTCAGTAGGCGGTATTGATGCTAATGTTTTTTCAGGGCATATAGTACACGCCATACCGTTGCACCCACGGATAGGACAAAAAGATTTTGTTCTAGATGTAATTACACGGGTTGCTGGATAAATAATTAAATAACATAAGCAAGATTTGCATTTTCTATTAAGGAGTTTGGCCAGCTTTTGTTGTGCTTGAAGCATAAAAAATTAAACTTAATACTGGCTACTTATGTTCACAGGATTGATATGAAGAGTCTTAAGACATAGTATATTTTTCTGTGAATAATATTGGCTATCTTGTAACATTGTTTGTTTGTATTTTTACTAGGATTGTTGATTAAGGAACTTGTACCTACAGGATAATTCAAAGCAGAATAACTCAAGTTTAGTTTGTTTTAATGATAGTATGTAACTATTAAGAGTTGACTGCACATGTGCATAGCATGTACTTATGAGTATAAAATACCTACTTAATTGTTTTAAGTTTTATCTCAACTTTACCATCTCTCTGAACATCTGCATGGTTAATAGAATGTATCGAGAGCGAGGCACAAAGCATAATAGATGATCAAACGAACTTACCTGATGTTCGATCATTATTATGCGAAGTGCCTCGCTCTCGATACATGTTCCCTACCCATCCCACCCTTGGTAAAGTTGAGATGGCCTGCGGGACTCTAAAGGAATGAAGTTGACGGGAAAGGAGCCAGTGTTGCCATATACATTGTTTGGTTTTGGCTCTGAAGAGCGTATAGTTGCCAGGTGACGCGAGAGAGCTGCATGGTTAATAGAATGTATCGAGCGCGAGGCACTTCGCATAATAATGATCGAACATCAGGTAAGTTCGTTTGATCATCTAATATGATGAAGTCTATGCTGCTTAATCAAGAAAAAGAACTTAAGAAAATTACACCCACTTTAATGGAAATAAAACAAACAAACACCAACATTGAAAACTCTATAGCTGCCATTACTGTACAAAATGTAGAGTTTCAAAAAAAAATAGAGCAAATGGAGATACAATCAATGAAGGATAAGGAATACATAACCATTCTAGAAGATGAAATTGAGGAATTTCAGCGCGGCAGTCGAAAGTCAAATATCGAAATTAAAAATGTCCCTAAACAACCGAAGGAAACAAAAGAAGACCTCGTGAATATGGTGGTATGTCTAACTAAAAATGTCAACAGTGAAGTGGTGAAGTTGTATATTTGCGTTATATATAGAATTAAAGGAAAAAAACAGAACAGTCGGGATAAAAATACAAACACACCCATAATAGTTGAATTTCGTTGAACCATGCTGAAAACCGACCTTAAAATGTGTAAGAACTACAATATAAGGAATAAACAGAAACTGTGCGCTAAACATCTTGGCTTTAAAACCAATGAAGACGCACCCGTATTCGTGTCAGAACAGCTCACCGCAAAAGGATCCCGGCTGCACTTCCTAGCACGTGACCTGGCTAAATCTTAGGGATACAAATACTGCTGGACCGCTTATGGTAAAGTTTATGTCAGGAAAAATGACGAATCGCCTACCTATATCATAAGAAGCGAGGCCCAAGTACAAAGTTTAATGCAGGAAGCGGGACTACTTTTAAGCTACATTCACTGTATGTTATTTACTATTACTATTTTATTTAGTTTTTTCAAATTTTGCATAATAATAATTATCTGCCTAACTACTTTTCTCAATGTTCACTCACGAATACTCTACACACACACAAAATCACAATACATTCCACACTACTATTACACGATAACACATGACTCTCTACACTCACTCTCACAAACAAAATACTTATTTACAAAATCACAAAGCGCTCGATTACCAATATACATTCTTCTTTTTACGAATGAATATTTATACAGAACAACTATTGTTAACGCCGTTTCACGCTACTGGATAAAGTGCCATCTAGTTGCGCATCCGCGAACCAATATGTCGTTTCGATCGCCCGATCGAGTTGCTCGGCGCTGGCATCGTTTTGCTCACTAGCGCTACGACGGGACGCGCGAGCGATAATAGTTTGAATTGGTCTGTGCCCGCGAGTGGAAGAAGAACGTTAGGTTGCTCTGACCGTTCTCGAGTGTGTGCTGCGCTGGTGCTCCTCGTGTCGCTTCCGCTTGGTCTTGGTTGATGCGCTATCACCAGATCGAAGAACCAATAATAACCTGTCGAACATTTATATTAACTATAAGTGCTATTGCAACTAAAGACTGCTTTGGGTAACGCGCTGTTCCCACGCTTGTGTGTGTTCACTTAGTGCACCCGTACGCTGCATTTCCTTCACCTGGGGCTGGCTGTTATGCATGTGAGATTGTGGACGAGTCGGACGGCTTACGGGTAAGTGGATGTGCTTTCTTGGCTTGCCTTTATTCCAGTCGGGTGTTGAACACGTCGTACTTTAACCGCATCTTTTCCCGCATCTTTTGTTCTGTAAAAAACCTCAACCGCATCCCCATAAAATTTGGTCCATTCGAACCGGATTAAACCAGTGTTATTATAATAAGTATTGTATATAATATTTGCGTATATAACAATTATAACTGTGCCGTTAGTCAAATTACGAACTTAGTGACCCACTCGCCCGTCGCGTGGTTGGCGTAGGTATTCATAACATACTTATTATTCTATATCGATCGATTTACTTACGCTTATTTGACAGTATTAATATTATATTAATACATACATCGCAGTTTATTGAATAAACTTGCTTAATAATATTTTATTTTCGCATTACATTGTAACTACGCAGTAGGATATAGGTAGCATTTCAAAATGGGGTACGAAGCCACGTTGAAAATTATTATCGCTAAAAAAGAATCGGTATTCGAGCGTATTAATAATTTATATAATTCCTCAAAGAAAATAGTTATTTCTAATATTGATTCTAGAAGTAAACCAGAAACTTTTTTTCCTTTGAGGGTAGGCATAGTGGACACAAGATAAACAGAGTGCTGCTATTTGAAATTTATTTAATAATATTTATACAATTAATTTAAATGAAATAATTTAATACTCTTTTCAAGTAATAAGCCACCCCTTACTCACCATCAAGTGTTTTCTCCGAGTTACAAGCAAAGTTAAAATTATCAATACAAAACCCTGAGAACACTGAACTTTGACCCATAATAACAAGATGGCCACTATTTCATCGCTTGAAGATTTGGAGCAACTTTTCGCAAGCCGGATGCATCAGTATGAGGAGAAGCTGCAGCGCGCAACCTTGACTTCCAGTCCAGCTAACCTCGATATCACTTCGCTTGCCAATGAATTCTCCGAGTTCAAAACTTTTGTTTGGCAGGCTCTTAGCAAAATGAAGGCACAAATCTCATCACTGGTGGCTACGGTTGACCGGCATGAGACATCAATGCGCCGAAAGGTTCTTCTCATACATGGAGTCCCCGAAAAGAGTGATGAGAAGGTACGGGACACCGTCTACAATGTGCTTTCAAGTCGCATGAAACTGTCGGAGGTTGAGATTAACAACAGCATCCATGTCTGTCATAGACTGGGTAGCTCGAGACTTAGAGCCCGACCCATCCTTGTTCGGTTTTTCACCATGGAGCACAGGCAACTTGTATGGGGTAGTAAAAAGTCGCTCAAGGGCACAGGGATCACAGTGTCGGAATTCCTGACCCAGACTCGTCACCTTGCATTTACTGCAGCCCGCAAGCATTTTGGCGTGAACAACTGCTGGACCGTCGAGGGCAAGATTGTTGTTATCACGCCGGACAAGTCTCGCCACAAACTTGAAGTCATGGATGATCTACGTCGGTTGATTGCCCGTTTTCCCATGCCTATTGCCGGCGATGCAGAGGACTCAGCACCATCGGACGAGCCTGGATCGCCGAAAGAGTTGCCTGCTGTCCCTGCCAAGGGTACGAGGAAAGCTCGGCGGCGCAACTAGCTAAGTACTTTCAGGCTGATTCTTACATGCTTTTCAACTGCCTTATCGTTTGTATCTATTAATATTAATTTACGTATATCTGTTTTCAAAGCTTCTATATTCTTCTAACACCGTCATAAAAATAATATTTTTAAACTTTAGTGCGGGTGACAATTTTCATGACTCACAATGATATTTATTTGTCATCCTTCACTGTTAAAATTGTCTTTTTATTTTCCCGACGAAACGGTTCGTTTCACTTTAAGTAAGACGAAACAAAGATTTTCACTTTTTGTTGTATTTTATTTTAGTATTTTCTTTTGTGTTTAAAATGTACGATTTTTTTCTTCCTCTTTGTCCAACTCTCCAGAATTAATTTTGATGACGGTCTTTATTTGTTGCTTTTATCTCACACGCCTCATAATAATTTAAAACACTGTGTGAGTTAGTGGGTGGCTGACAGTTCTTTGTATTTCAATACTTTTAACTGTCAACTACGCGTTTTATATTAATTTGTTTTTTTTTTTTTTTTATATTGTTTTCCATTTACTTTTAAATACGAATTAATAAAGTAAATCCACTTAACCAGTAGTGCATA
This sequence comes from Autographa gamma, assembly GCA_905146925.1. Taxonomy (NCBI): domain Eukaryota; kingdom Metazoa; phylum Arthropoda; class Insecta; order Lepidoptera; family Noctuidae; genus Autographa; species Autographa gamma. The sequence goes on from LR989880.1 coordinate 930,964, forward strand.
CACGTTGGTAATGTTATGACAGTGAACAATTACGTCTTAAGTACATACTAACAGTGTTTGTGAAGTACAATGGAACTTTGAGTATACTCAGAACTAAGGATAATTACGGTAAATACTATATAATAAATAAAAATATTATAACATAAATAGTGTTTGCAGTGACATTCTAATAATCAAAAGTCTTAAAAAGTGAAAATAACTTAATAAAGTCAGTTATAAATTCGAACAATGCAAAATTATATGTAAACACTAACCAGCTGACTCATCAATCAAGCAATCACCCAATCACAACACAACATTAAAATTTTGACGCTAAAATATTCGTTCGGAAACTGTCAATAGTTTTTTTTTTGTTGTTTGAACACTGGTCTTTTGGGCGACGTTTCATTTCACTCAGTAAATAATTTAAGTAAAAGGATAACAAACAAAATCGAATAAACATGTCGTTTGTAACACAGAGGAGTAAGCTAAGGTCGCAATCAAATATCGACGTCTCTATATTATCAGAAGATGAGTACTCTGATCCTAGTAATATATTATTGGAAGATACCCAAAGGAGTTTACCAAATATTGATGTAAATTCAACAGAAAAAGAGGAATTAAAACTTAAGTTAGACCAAATGAAATTGCAACTTGAAGGTGCACATGCAAAAATAGACCATTTATGCATTGAAAATGAAAGACTAAAGCAAGAAATAGAGAAGTGTAGAAACACTATAGAAATATTTAAAAATGAAAGAAAAACTGAAATTAATACTTTGCCGTCTACACAGAAAAACAAAAGAGATAACTTGATTAAACAAAAAGAAATCATAAACAATACAAACAAAGAAAAAAACATTGCAGTAATCTTTCAAGAAACATTAATTGAGCCAAGTGCTATCAGAGAAACAAAAGCACACGAAGAACAAACAAAAGAAATACCAAAAATTAATAAAGAAAATAATATTACCGCAATGAATGAAGAAACATTAAATACGCAACTACTTTTCACGGAACGAAATACACCGAAAAAATGTGAAGAACTAATTAAACCAAAATACAAAGTCTTGATTCTTGCGGATGATCAAGGAAGAGGACTACAACAAGTTATATCAAAACTTCTAGGAGCACAGTATGAGGTCTTTACTTTCTTCAAACCAGGAGCAAAATTACAAGATGTTCTAGAACCAACGCAGAAACTATCCACAGGTTTTTCAAAAAATGATTTTATTATTGTATTAGCTGGATGTAATGATAAAAACCCTAAAGAAGCCATATCAATGTCATACTATATGATAAGTAAAACTAAACACACAAACGTAATAATAAGTGAGGTACCACATAATAAATATATAAATGAATACACATTTAATAACGAAATTAGCTGCATATGTAAACAATTCCAGCACTCGACATACTTAGATATTATTATGGGGCACTACAAGGGTATATCTATCCGTAAACAGCGTTTCATAAGTATGACGCGAACAATAGTAAGAGAAATTTTACGATTAGGCTATAAAAACAATTATGAACATTATATTAAAAACCTACAATTTAAAAATGTAGCAAATAAAACTAAAATGTTTCTAAACGTTTCAACCCAAACTGAGAACGCTGTGTACACTGAAGTAGGGAATGAAACTATTGCAAATAACGAAATTTAATTTTTTCGAAAATAAACTGATAGTCTTTCATCAAAATATTCATAACTTACTGTCAAAATTGTACGAACTTCATTTATTGTTAGACGAACTAGATGCAAAACCTCAAGTATTATGTTTTACCGAAACATTTATAGCAGATGGATGTGAATCACTTATAAAGTTATCTAATTATGTAAATGCAGCAAATTATTCTAGAAAAAATAAAAAAAAGAGGTGGCTCAGCAATCTTTATACAAAAAAACATTGAATTCCAAAAACTAAACTGGCTAGATGAACATGCTGTTGAAATAAATTTTGAATGTTGTGGGATATATGTACAATCGGTAAAATGTATCATCGTCTGTATATATAGAACTCCAAATAGTCAAATAAATATATTTCTCGAGAAATTAGACACTATGTTATATAAACTTATAAAAACAGACAAGAAAATATGTAAAAATATAATAATAGCAGGTGACTTCAACATTGATATATTGCAGGACACAGTTAATACTAAAGAATTTAAAGACCTTTTAGATATCTATAACTTGAAGTTTGAAATCAATGAACCAACTCGCATAACTCCAACATCGAAAACTTGCATAGATAATATAATTAGCAACATAAAACAAACCAAATCCGAAGTCATTCAAACTGGGCTGTCGGATCACACTGCCCAATTATTACATACTTGTAAAAACGTCAAATCAGAGCAAAAAGTAAAATTTATTCTAAGAAGAGATTATCATCCAGAAAATATTGTCAAGTTTAGGTCCTGTATCTCTTGTTTAAGTTTCTGTAATGTATACACATCAGATGATCCGAATACTGCATATAACACATTTATCCAAGACTTTAAGCTATTTTATGATTTATGCTTTCCTGTTAATAAAATCAAATTAAAAAATAAAGCCAATATACTTTGGACGACAAAAGGAATAGTTACTTCATGCAAAATAAAACGAAAGTTATTTATAAAAACACAAAAACAATCTGATAATAGAACATTAAATAAATATAAACAATACAAAAAGCTTCTGAAAAAAATAATAAATTATAGACAGAGACAAGCTAATATAAACATGATACAAAAATTTGAGAATAAAACGAAAGGAATCTGGAACTACATTAAGAAAATAACAGACATCGGACAAACGGAAAAAGGACAATGGCGAAATAATTGTTGATGTAATTCTTATGCGTCTACAGACGTCTTCATTACAGATTTACTTGAAATAATTAGTTACGTTTTTTCAAGCTTTATTTAAATAGCGTCTAAGTGTATGAAAAATATATTTTAAATTGGAAATACAATTGATTAAATTGTACTTTGAGTGTTGCCATGTAAAAGTTAAATCTAAACTGAGTCATCTGAATATATTTCGCTAGTAAACTAAAAAAGCTGCTTTTTTAGAATATATTGAAGTTTTATGAACAAGAATAATCTAAGGACATATTATTTCATCCCAACATTACCGAAATAAGTAAATGAAATTAAAATAATATTAGGTAAACTTCATTCCAGCATGGCAACAACAACGGATACAATCAAAATGACATTTTGAGTTATGTCAATTGACATTGTTTGTGATCTGTCACTTCAAATGTTCGTTACTTTTATTATTGTTGTATCTATTAATGTTTTTATTTATATTGTTTGTATTCTTTTGATCTGGACTGCTTATGGACTTTCGACTCTTCTCCTGTGACGTGTGCTTGCTAAAGGATTCCGATTACCTACCACTTACGACGACATTTTGCTGTGAACTTTTGACCACGATTCTACTTCTTACTTTGTATTTTATTGCGTGTAAAAGACTGATGAGATTTGTTTTTCACAATAAGAAGTCGCCTCAAGCCTCTCAGCACCGGCTAATTTCCTGGATGATATCGTGATAAGGGAGGATGAAAATAGAAAATCAAAAAATATACATAATTATGTTGTTTAATTTATTTTAGGATCCCCTGTTAGAATTAATGCTGTTTTTTATTTCATTCATGCAGTTGGTTAGCTATTTTATAAACGATTTGGAGCATTTAACAATAAAACAAGAAAACCTATTATCATATTCTGTTAAGATTATGGATTTTAAAAGATACCTCTGATTATTACTCTGCATAATTATTATCAAAGCGATACCAGGGAAAACCTAGATAAATCATATCTATATTAATAACTATGAAATAACCGTATTCAATCTTTTAAAAAGTGTAAGTTAGTGACCATTTCACGAGGTTTATTTTTCAAATAATTTCCCATGAATTTCTGTTATCAAAATGCAAGGTCGAGCAAAAGTATTAATGCTTACATGAGCCCATTTATTTCACTAATAAATAACGGATTTTCTTTTAGTTTGAACCATAGAGTATAGATAAAAAACTAAAGAGTGAGTCTATCAGAGTTTGAACCGTAAGCACTAGTATGAACTAGTTTTGTCGTGAATTATGTATGAACATGGAGCTGCCGTTTTAATAACTCTATCTTAAACACAAAATATTATCCTTACAATGTCAAAACCATCGATATTTTCGTATATAAGTTTCTCGTTGCGCGAAAAATAACTAAAATCAGTAAACGAATGTACTAAATACAGACTAAAAAGTGCCCTCGCTTGGCACAAGGGAAAACTAGCGATAGTATCGGTCTATGTATATGTAAAGTCTATGGTTTGAACATGACAAGAAAACTAACCTAAAATTCTTTAAAACTTAAATATATTTTATTCGTGACTTCGTTCATCAGTGAACCTTAAGGCAATATTATTCAGAAATCTAAACTCTATATTTTAAGCTTTTTTTATTAGTAGACGCAACGAAATAATGTCAACAAAAAATTGTATGGGAGTTCGCCATTGTCCTTTATTAGGTGTATAGAAGAGGAAAACAAACAAGTAACGGAACCGCAACAAATAGCTAGTATTTTTAATATGAAGTATGTAAGTCAAAACTACGATAAAAATTTTAATGAACAAAAATATAAACCTTTGGGCCATAGTCATTCGAAATCGTTATTTATGGAACCAGTAGACGAAATGGAAGTATTAAGGCACATACTATTATTAAAAAACAAAAAAAGTACCGGATATGACGATATAACCGTCGAAATAATTAAAAGTTGTGCATTAGTAATACTCAAACCTTTAGCTCACATCGCAAATATTATGATAGAAGTAGGTATTTTCCCTGAGAAACTTAAACAAGCTATTATTAAACCACTTTTTAAAAACGGAAAGCAAAATCAAATACAGAATTATAGACCTGTCGCATTACTACCAATCTTTTCTAAATTGTTTGAAAAAGTAATTTATACACGATTAGTAAATTACCTAGAAAAAAATAGTCTATTAAACGACGCTCAGTGTGGCTTCCGTAAAGAAAGATCGACAACTTTAGCAGTCTTTAAAATTCTAAAAGAAATATTAGATGCAATCAATACAAAAATGCCCGCTACAGCTATACTTTTAGATATGTCTAAAGCCTTCGATTGTGTTATTCATACCATACTACTTAAACAGCTGGCACATATCGGAGTAAGGGGTATTCCTTTAAAACTAATGGAAAGCTATTTAACCAAACGCAAACAAGCCACAGAAATAACATTTTCAGACCTTAAAACAAAAACTTTGTCTTGCACTCGCTCAACTTACACACATATAAAAGTCGGAGTTCCACAGGGAAGTATTCTGGGGCCCTTACTGTTCTTGGTCTATATAAATGAATTCCCACAAATAATACAGGATCAAACTGTCTTATTTGCCGATGACGCATCAATATTTTTTACGGGTAAAAATATGAATAAAATGGAATATGAACAAAAACTAAATAATTCTCTTGCTAAAATAATTGAATGGTTAAAAACATTAAATCTTAAAATCAATATAAATAAAACGAAATATATACAATTCCAAACATACAAAGCCGCCCACAATAATCTAAAGATAAGTTACAACAATAATAAAGTAGAAGAAGTGAATGCATCAAAGTTTTTGGGTCTAAATATAGATAAACACTTGAATTGGAAGTTACATATAGAACATTTGAATAAAAAAATTAGAACATATTGCTATACACTACAGATAATTAAAAATACAACTAATATTAAAACCGCACAATCAGCATACTACGCAAAAGTTTATTCCATCTTAAATTATGGAGTAATATCTTGGGGAAATTCCGTAGACTCTAAAACTACTTTTCTACTTCAAAAAAGGTGTATACGAATAATCCATAACCTTGATAATGAAACCTCTTGCAGACCGACATTTAAAAAATATGGATATTTAACTTTAACAGGAATATATATTCTCCAAGCAGCTATTTTCATTAAGTGTAACAGTAACTACTTTCCTGACAAAAACTCTCTAGAATATAATAGAAGATTGCGAAACAGAGATAAATTAATAATACCACAACCTCATAATGAAATGTACAAAAGGAACATGTATTTTACCAGTATCAAAATTTATAATCACTTGCCCTGTAAAATAAGATCACTCAAGCTAAACAGTTTTAAAAATGTTGTGAAAAGACTTCTAATTGAACACGGTTTCTATGATTTAAAAGAATACTTTGAAGCTAAATTATGAAAACTGAGGAAGTGAAAGTTTATTGTAAGAAGACAATGCATTTTTTTTTTACTGTTTACTGCTTTAATGTAGTTTTACTAAAGTATGTAAGTAATAACTTAAGTAAGCTAAAATTATATGTATATACACTAAGTGTTCTATTGCATGCCTATGTAGGTAAATTGTGCAGAGCTTCAAAACCTATATTAAGACCATACACTGTAACCACAATTAGTGCAATAAAGATTTATTATTATTATTGTTTTTTTTTTTTTTATATTGTTTTCCATTTACTTTTTTTTTATTTTTATTTATTCGTATTATATATTTACTTATATTATTTGATGCTCAACGATAGCTTCCTCTCATGCTCTTCCTCGGATAGTTTTGTTAGTGCCGGCAGTGAAACTTCTCCACCGATCACACTACGTGAAAAAAATGCCTCTGCGTTTTCTACCACTCCAAATGACCTTCATTTAGTCCACATTAATGCCCAGAGTGTTCCCGGCCACTACAATGACCTTCTGGCGTCTATAAGCAGTGAACACATAGACGCTCTACTGATATCAGAGTCGTTTCTTAAACCTTCTCTTCTTTCTACTCATTATGCTCTCCCTGGCTTTGTCTTGATCCGCAATGACCGGACTGGCAAAGGTGGTGGCGGTGTGGCTATTTACCTGCGTGCTGACTTATCTTTTAAAATAATTTACACCTCTCCCAATCTTTACTCCGAATCAGCTGAATATCTCCTCATAGAAGTTATCATTCACCACACCAAAATATTACTAGTGGTAATATACTGCCCGAACCTTCATATTAACTACATTGACTCCCTCGAATTAATATTGCAGGAATTTCGCCCCCTTTACAACCACATCATAGCAATGGGGGACTTAAACACTTGCTTGTTAAAGCGTGACACCCGTTCTCTCAAGCTATCATCTCTTTTGTCTTCTTTCAACCTTCACATTCTACCATCTTCTGCTACCCATTTTGCTCCTAATTGCACTCCTTCTCTTCTTGACCTCATGTTTGTTTCGTCTCCTAATAATGTTTCTGCTCATGGCCAATTTACTGCTCCCTTCTCCTATCACGATCTTTTATATATGTCTTATCGAATCCGCCGTCCCAAAATTAAACCTCAATACCTCTTACTAAGAAATTATCGCTGCATAGATCTTCAGGCGTTAAGAAACGATGTCGAGGCTGTTGATTGGTCGCCGGTGCTTGCAGCACAGAACATTGATGTTGCTTTATCTTTGTTCAATGATAAGGTTATGGAATTTTTTGATAAGCATGCTCCTAACCGTCGAGTAAAAATAAAGCATGAGCCTGCACCCTGGATAACATCTACCATTAAGGAGCTCATGGATAGAAGGGATAGAGCTAAAAGTAGGTATAAGCGGAGACCATCTGAGGCGAACTTGTTGCATTACAAAGATCTGAGAAACCGTTGCAATCGTCTGTGTCAGGATGCTAGGAGGCGCTACTTTCACGATTCTCTCGATAAACTCAATCCTTCTGATACATGGAAATTTCTGAAATCAGTCAGTATCGGTATATCTCCTAAAGTTGACATTGGCAAAGATGTAAATCTTAATGACTTGAATTTTCACTTCTCCCTCTCATCGGCTTCTTTAGGATCATCTGCCAAAAATCGCACTGTGTTGGAACTGTCGAGTATACCGGTACCGAACTGCCCTCCCTTTAAATTTAACGCTGTGTCTCACTCAGATGTAGAAAAATCCATGCTAGCTATATCTTCCTCGGCAGTTGGCAAAGATAACCTCAGCTCGAGGATGATTATCCCTATCTTACCGCAACTACTTCCCATCCTAACCTACATATTCAATTTATCCTTTTCCTGTTGTACTTTCCCATCACTATGGAAACAAGCTTACATTATCCCTTTGCCCAAATCACCGAATCCCTCTATTGCATCTCAATTTAGGCCTATTTCTATTCTCCCTTTCCTTTCTAAAGTCCTCGAGCACATCGTACACCGTCAAGTTTTCTCTTTTGTAGCTTCCAATTCTCTTCTTTCCCCTTTTCAATCTGGGTTTCGCCCGGGCCACAGTACTGTCACAGCCCTGATTAATGTAACTGATGACATCCGTTTGGCCTTGGAGAACAAGCGGCTCACGGTACTTGTTATACTTGACTTCAGTAGTGCATTTAATTCAGTGGACTTTGACGTACTGCTGGGAATACTGAAATCCATCAATTTTTCTTCATCTTCGTTAGCCTGGTTCTCTTCCTACCTTCGGGGCCGCTCGCAGTGTGTTCGTCATGAAGATTCTACTTCTGAATGGTGTGAGCTCTCTGCGGGGGTGCCTCAGGGTGGCGTCCTCTCTCCTCTATTATTCTCCATTTTCATTAACTCAGTCACTACTGTTATTTCTTCAAACTTCCATCTTTACGCAGACGATTTGCAGGTGTATAGGCATTTCCCACTAGCCGACGCTGATGCTGCCATTTCCGCTATGAACGTTGACTTAGGTCGCATTAGTATGTGGGCTAAGTCCTATGGCCTTAAACTGAATCCAGCTAAATCTCAGGCTATAATTATCGGCAGTCGATACTACCGCAACTCACTTGACCTTAACTGCTGGGATAAACTATATCTAGATGGTGTTTACATCCCTTACTCCGATTCTGTTAAAAACCTGGGTGTCATATTTGACTCCAACCTTTCTTGGCGAGCACACATCAATGAGGTCAGCCGTAAAGTGCATTATTCCTTCCACTCTCTCAAAAGCCTACAATATTTCCTTCCCCATAAAACCAAAATTTCCTTAGCACAAACTTTGATCCAGCCCATAATTGATTACGCTGACGCCTGCTTTTTAGACGCTACTGAGGAGCTATTAAATAAGCTTGAGCGGTTGCAAAACTTGTGTATTCGGTTCGTCTTTGGTCTACGAAAGTAGGATCACATCTCAGACTTCCGCAAGGATCTCAAGTGGCTCCCTATCCGCCTTCGCCGGAACACTCGGACATTATGTCTCCTCTTCAACATCCTGCACAATCCTCAATATCCATCCTATCTGCGAGAGCGTTTCTCCTTTGTAAAGCCTCCTAACGCTCCATGCAGATCCCACCTCAAACCTCTCCTAAAGTTCCAACCTCATAGCACGGACTTCTACTCCTATTCCTTTTCCGTGCACGCAGTCAGACTGTGGAATTCACTGCCGCCTAACATACGAAACTTACCAACTATCTCTCTTTTTAAGAAAAGAGTGAAAGAGCACTACCTTTCCTTATGATTTAAGTGTATATTTATTTATATAAGTATTTATAAATATATTCTAATTTATGTTTAAATTATTTTGATAACTTTTTTTTCTTTTTTTCCTTTTAACTATTGTACACATTGTCTACAAATTTCATGTTCTTCTCCTCTCGCAGGTCTGCTGGAAGAGATTTCTTTTAGAAATAAGCAGTACCTTTGTACATCTTTTATTCTATGTCCTTTTCCATTGTCGTTTCCTGTTTGTGTACATAAACTGTTAAATAAATAAATAAATAAATAAAGATGATAAACTTCCCATCACACTTGAAACAGGCTTTGGACTGACAAGTTAGTGTAATAGTAGTACGCGTAACAGTTTTGTAGATACTTGTAGGTAGGGAGTGTGTAAATAACTGTAAATACGGTGCAGTTGTTGTAAATAAAATGATTAACTTTTAAACACGCCAAGTTACTGTAACTTATCGTTATTCGATATTAATCTAACTAAAGTCCGCGCCAAATAAACCTGCAACAAAGTTTGTTCACCTCCTTCTACTAATGTATCCCAATATTTAAAAACGATACGAAAAAAATGTATAGGCATATTCCTTGATGCATGTACTGTCTTGCGATAAAGACGCCTCTTACCACGAAACACTTGTTACGATCGTGTTAACGACACGTATCGTTTTTAAATATTGGGATACATTAGTAGAAGGAGGTGAACAAACTTTGTTGCAGGTTTATTTGGCGCGTACTTTAGGTAGATTAATATCGAATAACGGTAAGTTACAGTAACTTGGCGTGTTTAAAAGTTAATCATTTTATTTACAACAACTGCACCGTATTTACAGTTATTTACACACTTCCTACCTACTTATCTACAAAACTGTTACACAAGTCCGCCTTCGCGTTGCACACATGTCTCTTCACTTTAGTTAATGTGTCCGATTCACTTTTCACTTGCCTAAATGCGCGTTTGATCTCGTCAGTCCACATAATGTTACGGCGTTCTTGCACTCTTGTGAAGTGGTAAGGATGGAGCCCTTCACGATTTAAAAGTCGCCACACGTAATAAAACACTTTCTCTTCGAGTTCGGCCGAGTATGAAGGCCTGCCTGCGTCAACTGGAGGCGGGTCAAAGCGGCCGTGTTCTCTAAACCTGTACACGGCATCCAGAATGGTATGATGTTATGATTTTACTCGCACAGCAAACCTCTGCTTGTATAAGTTTACCGCGTGCGCAGTTATGGAGTTACACTCGCGGTAGCACGATACCATTTCAAGATAGCCTTGATTGGAATACCGTCGTCTGGGAGGGATTTTAATCAAATGATTTTAATCAAAGCGCGCGCGAAATCCTTGTCGCTAACCACTAAACTAACTTCCGGAACGCGCGGGAGGCGACTGGCGACCGGCGGTCGCTAGGCGCGTGCGACGAGCGGGGTAGCGGGTGAGGGTGGGGGCGCGCGGGGCAGGGCTTTGTAGACTGAGCGGCGCCGGCCGGCGCGTACGGCGGCATGCTTTGATAGGAATGGCAACAGCGCATGAATTCGGTGCGGAGCGGCAACAGCTTATGACACGGGATGGTTTAAACTAATAAGTCAATTCAAATTTATACGATATTTATTTTTGTATGAAATAAAAAATGATAAATTACCAATAATTTATCTTTACTATTGTAATCTATAAACACAATACTACCTCTTATTAAAGCCGAGGCAGATATTTCGGAAACACCTTATATGTAAAGAGGCCTATACCCAGCTGTGGGCTTCTTACAGGCTGGTTTATAAAAAAGTAAAAACTTTAATAAATTAAAATATAGAATTTTTAATTAACACAAAACACATTAATTTAATTTGAAAACAAATAAAGACTGAATTTAATCGAACTAAAACAACATAATAATCTTAACTATGAGCACTGCAAGCTTCAAAACATTATTGTAGAACAGCTATAACAATAATAAAGAAGATTCAACTTCAATATTCATTGGAAATAACTTTCTGTTGAAGCCGTCAATAAGTTTAGTTGCGAATACATCATTACGTAGAACGCACGTCGTTTCATTGCAAGTAACCCAATCACACCATAAAGAACTCTAAAACATCTACATAACGATCATATTGGCCTGCAGCGAGCCGGATAGCCAGCGTAGATCGAAGCGATAAGAGAACAAAAGGATTCCTCGAAGCGGTCGCCCGGCCGGCAAAAAACGTGTGTTATAAGTTATAAAGTTAATGAATATTAGTGAAATAATTACTAACTAAGACGAAGATATTTCAAGTTTTTGGACTATTTAAAGTGAAATTCAGGATTTTCAAACAGTGCACGTTATTGGTGAACATTAGAACTATAAAGTGGTGTTAATTTTACGCGTATAAACTATTAAATTAACATGGAAAAGGCTCAGGAAATATTATGTGAATTAGAAGACATCTTTGATCATATAGTGAAGGTTAATAACAACGTTAAGAAATGTCCTAAGCCCAGATTAACGAAAGGTTTTTTAGAAACAAAACTAAAGAGTCTTGAAGATTATTGGAGTCGTTATGAAACGGGATATATGAGTTTACTTAAAATAGTGACACGTGAACAACGAAAACAACTGGACTATTTTAAAGATGATGTTTTTGGAACTTGTGAAGATAAATACACATATACGAAAGCTGATATTATCGACTTATTGGCATCGGGAAAGTCACAGGTACCCGTAATAAACGAAAATTTAGAAGGTTCAGGCGAGGGCGTCATACCGCAGGTGAAATTGCCTAGAATACAACTACCTACGTTCTCGGGTAATTATGAAGACTGGTCTACGTTTAAGGATTTATTTACGTCACTTGTACATGAGAATATATCACTTAGAGTTCAAAAACTACATTATTTGAAATTGAGTTTTAATGGTGAAGCGGGAACATTGCTAAAACATATATAAGTGACTCAAGCTAACTATGAGCAGGAGTGGAAGGTTCTCATGAGCAGGTACGACAACAAGAGAATGATAGTAACTTCTATATTAAAACGCATTTTTAACCAAAGGAAGATGCAAAATCAAACAGCTAATCATATCAAATCCTTATTAGACACCACAACAGAATGTTTGAACAGTCTGAAAAACCTAAATATTAATGTGGACTCCTGGGATCCCATGATTATATATTTATTAGTACATAAATTAGATGCAGACTCTCATAAGGAATGAGAGGAATACGCGAGTAAAACCCACGACAGTGATTTGCCAACTTTGTCCACGTTACAGAAGTTTCTAGAAACAAGATTTCGTACCTTAGAATTATTAACACCGTCTTCATCTAAAGAAAAATCTGCCATACGCTCATACCATGTCACCACTGAAAGAGTATGTCCAATGTGTAAAGAAAATCATGGATTATACAATTGCAAGGAATTTGGGAAAATGGAACCATCACAGCGCAGTAAATTCGTGAAGGACAATTCAATCTGCTTTAACTGTTTGGTTCCTGGACATGCAGTCAAAGCATGTCGACTGTCAACGACGTGTAAAATCTGTAAAAGACGACATCACTCTCTTCTTCATGAACCACGTTGGAGTAAGGCCAGTGGCTCATCCACAGAAACCACTCAGCCACAAGTATCACATTACAATGTAGAAGAGACCAAAGATATTCAAGTAAATACAGTGATGACGTCACGCAGCTGTACTTCCACAAACAGCACAGCCTTGTTAGCTACTGCAGTAGTCATTGTTAAGAATGAAGAAGGTTACACTACTGTACTCAGAGCCTTGATTGATCCTGGTTCACAAGGTTGTTTGATTACTAAGAGAGCTGTTCAGTTACTAAAATGTACGATGCATCCTATAAAGGGAACAATTCTAGGTGTGGGTTCTACGTCATCAAAGGTCAGTCATGTAGTTCAGGTCGAGATTCTATCAAGATGGCAAGCTAAATTCAACCTCAAGATTAAGGCATATGTTGTTTCAAAATACTTGACAACACAGATACCCACAGAAACAATACATTCACATAATTGATCTCATCTTCAAGGACTCACCCTGGCTGACTCAGCGTACCATACACCAGGGTCGATCGACTTGCTTCTCGGAGTCGATAAATACGCCCAGATCATCCAGAACGAGGTCATCAAAGGTCCGCCTGGCTCTCCTTGTGCCCAGAAGACTACGCTAGGCTGGATTTTATTTGGTAAAATATTCAATGACACTACACCAGATCAATCAATTATGGTAATGCATCAACAAATAGAGATAGAAGATATGCTGAAAGTGCTATGGGAACAAGATACAAATACTAAAAGAAAATATACAAAAGAAGAAGAAACCTGTGAAAAAATATACAAAGAAACATACACAAGAAGTAAAGAAGGAAAATATATAGTTCACTTACCTCTTAAAGTTGAGCCTCCAAGAGTTACACAAGAAAACACTAGAAACATCGCTCTGAAAAGATTAATGCTATTAAAACAAAAATTAGAGAAAAACGAAAAATTAAAAAGGTCGTACACCGATGTGATAACAGAATATGTCACGCTCGGACACTTGGAAGAAGTACCAGATAATGAACGTGAAGCCTGCGCAGCTTACTTACCTCATCATGCAGTCGTACGCGAAGACAAAGAGACGACTAAAGTTCGTGTCGTTTTTGATGCTTCAAGCAAAGGGCAAAATAATATATGCTTGAATGATGATTTGATGATAGGCCCTGTAATCCAAGAAGATTTAAGAAGCATAATTATGAGATGGCGTATGCATAAGATTTGTTTCACTAGTGACATTGAAAAAATGTACCGGATGATCTTTGTACATAAAAGACATGCTGATTATCAACGAATTTTGTGGTATCAAGGTGATGAGATCAAGGAATACAGATTAGTTACTGTGACATTTGGGACAGCAGCAGCGCCCTATTTAGCCATTAAAACACTCACACAAATTGCAGAAGATGAAGGTAAAGATTACCCTGATGCTTCCAAGATTGTAAAGGAAGATTTTTACGTTGACGACGTGATGTCCGGATGTGATACCATTCAACAGGCCATTGATGTCAGTAAGCAGCTTCAAACAATACTGCAGAAAGGAGGCATGAAACTGCAAAAATGGTCATCTAATGATGTAGAATTTTTAAGATCTGTAGATCCTGGTTTAGTATCTACAAATGCAAAAATTGATGGAACTGTTAAAGGTTTAGGCTTGGCATGGAATCTGAAAGAAGATAATTTTCACTACTCATTAAACTTTCCTCCTATTGTAACAAGTATCACAAAAAGAACGATCTTGGCTGATCTACAACGCCTTTTTGATCCGTTGGGTTGGATAGCGCCTGCCATTGTTGTGGCCAAGATACTAGTCCAGCGATTGTGGTTAGAAGGAGTTCATTGGGACGATAATATTGCTGACCACTTACAACAAAAATGGATAGCTATCAGAAATGATTTGAAGAACGTTGAAACAATCAAAGTAAATCGCTGGCTTAACACCTTTAAAACTGAAAAGGATAAAATTTCACTGCATGGATTTAGTGACGCGTCGATGCATGCTATTGCAGCAGTTGTATATTGCCGAGTCGAGAAAGCAGATGGCTCCATTGCTATAAGCATAATAGCTGCCCGCACTAAAGTAGCACCTGTGAAGACAGTTTCTTTGCCACGCCTAGAACTTTGTGGCGCTGTCTTACTTGCGAAACTTCTACACCATGTAGCTCAAGCGTTGAGAATCTCACCCACACAAACATATGCTTGGACGGATTCATCAGTCGTACTGTCTTGGCTGTTTGGAGAACCTGGACGATGGAAACCATTCATTGCGAACCGTGTGGTTGAGATCCTGGAACACATAAGTAATAGTCAGTGGCATCATGTAAGATCTGAGAACAATCCAGCTGATGTTGCATCAAGAGGATCTACAGTCAAGGAGTTACAAAAGAATACATTGTGGTGGAAAGGACCACCTTGGCTTTCAAAAAAGAAGATTGAATTTACCAGACCAGACATCATTATGACAGAGCTAGAAAAAAGAAGTACAACAAAAATTTGTGTTAATATATCAGAATACCAAGGAAGAGATAATTCAGGAATTGATATTGAAAGGTTTGAATCACTTACCGAACTGAAGAATGTTATTGCATATTGCAGAAGATTTCTTTACTATAAAAATGGACAAATACAGATAACGCATTAACAGTAGAAGAATTAGATAAAGCGCTTAAAATTTGCAAAAGATCACAAGCAGAAGATTTTGAAGAAGACATAGAAAGCATAAAGAAACACAAAGCAGTTAAACAAAGAAGTAATTTAAAATCATTAAATCCTTACCTGGATGATGATGAGCTTCTCAGGGTGGGTGGCCGGCTACGCCATGCAAACCTAAATAGTGAAAATAAAAACCCTATAATACTAAGTAATAAAAATCCACTTACCTTGCTTATTATCGCGGACGCTCATCAGAAAACGCTGCACGGAGGACTCCAGATGATGCTCTGTTACTTACGGTCTCGATACTGGATCATAAAAGCGAAGAGTGCTGTGAAATCTTACATTCACAAATGTTTAGTATGTGCGAAGATTAGAGCCAAGTCTGTCACTCAAATAATGGGAGATTTACCCAAGGTTCGAGTAAATCCTGCTCGGCCCTTTCTACATAGTGGCGTGGATTTCGCGGGTCCATATAATGTACTCATGTCACGAGCGAGAGGAGTACGGACCACCAAGTCATATATTGCTATATTTATATGTATGAGTACCAAAGCCATACACATTGAGTTAGTTGGAGATCTCACATCTCAATCCTTTATTGGAGCGTTTAAAAGATTTGTGGCACGGAGAGGCAGGTGTATGCATATCTGGAGTGATCAAGGTCGAAACTTTGTGGGGGCCAATAAGGAATTGGTAGATGCTTGGTCTGAGGCTCTTCTCAACTTTAAAGATGAAGTAGCAAATTCCTTAGCCCAAGACGGTATCCAGTGGCATTTCATTCCAGCCTACAGTCCTAATTTTGGCGGCTTGTGGGAAGCGGGCGTCAAATCTATAAAATTTCACCTGAAGAGAATCGTGACTAAGAACTTGACATACGAGGAGCTAGCAACCCTTTTGTGCCAAATCGAATCATGCCTTAATTCAAGGCCTTTGAGTCCCATCGATGATACAGATGTGGATACAATCCCGCTAACGCCTGGCCATTTTTAATTGGTGAATCCCCAGTCATCGTGCCAGCACCTGATCTACGAGAAGTAAACGTTAGCCATTTGTCTAGATGGCAGTACATCCAGAAGTTATTGAATGATTTCTGGCACCGATGGAGCAGTGAATACCTCACAAGGTTACAACAGCGGCCGAAATGGTTGGCAAAGAAGCCTGAATTCGATGTTGGTGACATTGTGTTAGTAAAACAGGACAATCTTCCCCCCGGGAAATGGTTAATGGGACGTATTACAGCAAAACATCCCGGACCAGATAACTGTACTCGGGTATATAGTGTAAAAAGCGGTGATAATATAACTAAAAGGAGTGTTAGCAAACTTTGTTATTTACCGATTGATACAAAATCTTAAATTGTACTTGTATTGTATGTTTGTATGTATTCAGTTTAAGCCTTGCATTTTATTAACCACCTATGGTTGACAAAATTGTTAAAGTTAGGTAATCAAGTTAGTTCGAAACTTGTTTACTAATAAGGTACAATATACGATGGAGTTCAAACAAATATGTTTACTTAATAAGTTGTAAAGAAAAGGTTTTTAAATGTTAGTACTACCAACATTATTTTTTTTGTACATTAGCCATATTTTTGTTTTGTTACTGTTAATTTGTCAATTTCAAGATGATACTTTTGTGTTATTTACTACCTACCTATCGAAGGACTATGTGTTAGATATATTAAGTTTTATGTTACATAAAGATAGTAATAGTGTAAAAGGGCTGTACCCTTTTTGGTGGGCGGTATGTTGAAGCCGTCAATAAGTTTAGTTGCGAATACATCATTACGTAGAACGCATGTCGTTTCATTGCAAGTAACCCAATCACACCATAAAGAACTCTAAAACATCTACATAACGATCACTTTCTATTATAGAATTCCTGACAGTAAACCCAGTACTTGTGCTAGGCATCAAACTTTCGGTTTCATCATCCTCATGGTTAGAATGGGAATCTAAACCCAATGCCATGTCATCATTTAAAATCAATGATAAATTATGTAACACTGCACAGGCTACTATGATGTTAGACACTGTTTGTAATTTATTACCAAGACCTCTTGATAAACATGGAAATCTACGTTTCCAAATACCAAATGTTCTTTCAACTATATTTCTAGTTTTAATTTGTGCTCGGTTATACCGTAGTTGAGGGGGATCTTCAGGAGTTGGTCTAATTGGTGTAAGCATAAATGGTAATGTTGGATAACAACTATCACCTACTAGTTTACCATTTAGCACACCTTGTGTATACTTCATGTATACCCTGGACATTTGGAAAATTCTTGAATCATGCATACTGCCAGCCCATCTAGCTACTATATCCAAAATTTCTGTTTGTGGGCCAACAACAACCTGAAAAAGAAAGTTATAATATGGATATGTTCAATACTTAGATATATGTATATAGTTGTAGCTGCACTAAACTTATTATTATATATTTATATAGTTTATTATATAGCTTATTATATAGTTATATCAATGTAAAAATACATGTTGAGCATGTTTGGTAGACTTACCTGAACATTAATGGAGAAATAAGATTTTCTGTTGCGATAAACTTCATGGTGCTGGCAACCTGGTGTGTTGACAATTTTAATGTGGGTGCAATCAATGGCTCCATCTATACCTGGTAGCCCAGGCCAGCGTCCATGACTTCCCAAGTCCTTAAATAATTGCCTATTTATGCTAGCTTGATGTAGCTTGTTGGTATTTTAATATAGCTATTGTGTAGTAGTGCTAGTAGTCGCGATACTTTTGTAATTATGTTGGACACTGTAGGCTGAGATAAATTAATAAGATCCCCGCAGACAAGCTGAAAAGGTTTTTGTGATTATTAATAAATCGTTTTACCAATGTTTCACTCAGATATACTCATATTTTCATGTTTACAATTAAAGTGATGAAAGTGGTTTAAATAGGTAGGTACCTACCTGAAAGGATGCTGTAGCGTAATACCTCAAAGTTAACAAGACGGCTATTTCTGCCGCAACTGGTAGCCCTCTGTTATCACTTTTCACCAAATTATTTCTTATCAACGATACAATATATAGAACTGATTCTTGGTTAAAACGAAATCGTTTTTTAAAGTTTTGCGGAGGCAATTCAAAAATCAAAAATCAAAATGTTTTTATTTCTTATAAACCAAAAAAAAGGCGCTCAAGAAACGTTACGTTAACTATACTGATTCTAGTTGCTCGGTTCCAAAGTGTCATTCCTATGAAGAAGAGCCGGCAAGAAACTCCATAGGTTACTCTTTTAAAAATAAACTTATTACAATTATTTTACATTATTGGTTAAATATATGCGTCAACACCGAGGTAAAACTATGTTAATAAAAAAAACGAAAAAAATAAATTAAAATAATAATAATTTATGGCAATCAAACCGTTATAATCCAAATCCAAACTAATATTATAAATGCGAAAGTAACTCTGTCTGTCTGTCTGTCTGTCTGTCTGTCTTTGCTTCACGCCTAAACTACTGAACCGATTTGTGTGAAATTTGGTACAGACATAGTTTGGAACTTGAGAAAGGACATAGGATAGTTTTTATAACAAAACAATAAAATAAAAAATTAAATTTATTCCGGACATACAGCGCCATCTATTGGTCAAGCGTCGGCATCAATTCAGTACTGAAAATTCATCGGATAAAAGTAAATGATAGCAAAAAGGTATGAAAAAAGTAATATCAATATAATCAAACTTTTAGTACGAAGAAAATGCCCGAACGGAGTATATCCAAACTAATATTATAAATGCGAAAGTAACTCTGTCTGTCTGTCTGTCTTTGCTTCACGCCTAAACTACTGAACCGATTTGTGTGAAATTTGGTATAGACATAGTTTGGAACTTGAGAAAACCATAGGATAGTTTTTATAACAAAAAAATTAAATAAAAAATTAAATTTATTCCGGACATACAGCGCCATCTATTGGTCAAGCGTCGGCATCAATTCAGTACTGAAAATTCATCGGATAAAAGTAAATGATAGTAAAAAGGTATGAAAAAAGTACTATCAATATAATAAAACTTTTAGTACAAAGAAAATGCCCGAACGGAGTATATCCAAACTATCCAAACTAATATTATAAATGCGACAGTAACTCTTTCTGTCTGTCTGTCTGTCTTTGCTTCACGCCTAAACTACTGAACCGATTTGTGTGAAATTTGGTACAGACATAGTTTGGAACTTGAGAAAGGACATAGGATAGTTTTTATAACAAAAAAATAAAATAAAAAATAAAATTTATTCCGGACATACAGCGCCATCTATTGGTCAAGCGTCGGCATCAATTCAGTACTGAAAATTCATCGGATAAAAGTAAATGATAGTAAAAAGGTATGAAAAAAGTACTATCAATATAATAAAACTTTTAGGACAAAGAAAATGCCCGAACGGAGTATATCCAAACTAATATTATAAATGCGAAAGTAACTCTGTCTGTCTATCTGTCTGTCTGTCTGTCTTTGCTTCACGCCTAAACTACTAAACCGATTTGTGTGAAATTTGGTATAGACATAGTTTGGAACTTGAGAAAGGACATAGGATAGTTTTTATAACAAAAAATTAAATAAAAAATAAAATTTATTCCGGGCATACATCGCCATCTATTGTTCATGCAGCGGCATCAATTCAGTACTGAAAATTCATCGGATAAAAGTAAATGATAGTAAAAAGGTATGAAAGAAATAATATCAATATAGTTAAACTTTTAGTACAAAGTAAATGCCCGAACGGAGTGTAAATATATAATCCGAGTTGTCACTGTGCTCGATAGATGTCGTTGGGATCGAAATAGATCGCGCTATGGTTTCGTTACACGCATTTGGTTGGGCATCGGCCGAGCGCTTCGGTACTGTCGTGGAAATTATGTTGATTTTTGAAGAGTTCCCTAGAATATCTTCCACATTTCATTTTTGAAAAGATCCCGCGAGATTGGGAACTACGTGGGTAAAACCAAAAATCTGCCGGAAGTCACTATTCCACGCGAACGAAGTCGCGGGCAAAAGCTAGTGAATAATAAAAACCGCGTTGTTGACGCATTCACAACAAAAAAGTACCAAAATTTAAAAATGAAATTGTATATAAAATAAAATAAAAAGAAAACAGTTTTACATACAATACATATGTAGTCACAGAAAAAAACGAAATACCCTAACAGGAATGTCAAGGCATGTCAAGTGCCTTCAGGAAATACAGGCGGCTTATGAACTCATTTAAAGTAAACAAGCAAATCTTAAGGACCGCCAGGGAGGCCACATGTGCAGATATTAAACACTCCACGCCCTTTTGTCTTCCACGTAGTCTTTAACTTTATAATACGCTTTCTTTATAAGTTCGAAGGGATTTGTCGCGTCCCTTATATAAACTTTAGGTAATCGAATTAGAAAAGGCCATAGAATATCATCATAATATTCTAATTCATCGTAATAATTAATTTCGGAAAAAATATTTTCGACGTCCATAGTTCCCGCCACTACAAGTTCACGATCTTAAGTCACGGATCGACTGAACTCAACTATTATGATCTTGAGAGGCATCTTAATACCGCTCTTGAAACTCTAGTATTGTTTATTAAACAACACGATCTCAAGTGATGACAGAGTATTAAACCGCATCTTAAGTTTTGTTTATTTATATGCCTGGATCTCAAACCGGGTCTTAAGATCTTACTCTTACGCTGATATCGGTTTATTAATACGGGCCCTATTCCTTTTCCGTGCACGCAGTCAGACTGTGGAACTCACTGCCGCCTAACATACGTGACTCATCCACTATATCTCTATTTAAGAAAAGAGTAAAAGAGCATTATCTTTCATCGTAAGTTAAATATATTATATTTGTTTTATGTAAGTATTTATATTTGTAATTTATATGTTTATTTTAAAATTTATGTTACATTTCTCCTTTTGTATCATATGGTACTCTACATTTTTCTTTCTAATTCTAAATATTGTACACATTTGTCTACAAATTTTATGTCTTTCTCCTTTCGCATACATACATACATACATATAATCACGCCTTTTTCCCTTATAGGGGTAGGCAGAGACCACTTCTTTCCACTTGCTACGATCCTTACACACTTGTTTCGCTTTATCCACTTTCATTATTCCCTTCATACATGCTGTTCGGTTTATGGTACTCTTGACCTGGCATGTTTTCATTCACACTCGCCTTATACACTTTATTCGTCAATCGTTCTTCATTCGTTCTCTTGACATAGCCAAACCTCATCAGCATACCTTTCTTAATTTTTGTCTCAACATCCATCATCTGACATACTTCATCCACCTTTCCATGCATTCCTCCTCTTACGCTAGATGGCGCTCATCTAGTAATCATAGTGTAAACAGTGCTCCTCGAAACTTTTTCCTAAATAATCTAAAAGTGTAAAATATAACAACAAAACAAACATAAATAAAGTGATAACTAATCAAATCGACAGCACAAGTGTTATCTCGTCGCGACGCTGTGTGAAAGTGAAATAAATCGCAATCATAACACAGTGACTTTACCAACGTACTTTGACATTTTACATGAACCTAAACTGAACAGAACACGCAGGATTCATTGCACGAACATGAAACAGAGCACCAGTGAGTAGACTCAGTTATTGTTGTTGGAATGGAGTGAATGTATTATGAACTTGTCAGAAAAAGACACTTTCAGAACCGTTGTAATTCAAAAACTCCAAGAAAAGTGCTGCCATCTAATTTAATTAGGTAAAAACATCTGCGCCTGCGCAAACATATCAGACTTGAGTGCTCGCGTCGACTGACACCAACCGATAAGTAACGTTGGAAATTCAATACGATAGAGGGCGCTTTCATAAGTCTTAGGTTCAAACATGGAAAATGACAACATAACTTTAAGAAAACCAATGCGGAGAACTAAGTCTGATTTGGATATGTCTGAATTTTATTTGGATGAAACTATTCTTAGTTCTACTTTTCATGATGGTTTAGACAGATCGACGAAGAGCGTTCCTGAGACTTCGATGATGGATTCGATTGAGACACAGTTACAGCAACAACTCGTTAGTCTTAAAAATGAAAATGCCAGCGCTCATGAGGAGATAGCACAGCTCAATCTTGAATGCTCTAACCTTCGAAAGGAATTATTGGAAAAAGCTAATCAAATAAAATTTCTTAAAACTGTTGCCGGTAGTTTAAATTCCAGCAGTCCAGCCAATATAATTTCCAGCAGGCGTTCTGTCTCGCCTCACTTAAAAAATCTCACGAATATAAGAATGCAAATATCCCGATTTTCACCACTAATCAATCACAAAGCAGTGGGACTGAATGATACACCCAAGCGACACCCACAATTATCACCTAGTCGTCTAATACTCGATCCAGAGCCGCCAGTATTATGCAACTCAAACCGCGAGATTCCTATAGAGAAATTCCAACGGACAGATGGAGCCACGGGCCATGAATTAAAGAAACTATACATTATAGGCGATGACCAGCTTCGTAGTTTAGCTTCACAATTAACCTACGACTATGACCGTAATCATCAAAAATTTAAGAATAAATACGATATTTATGGTGTCGTCAAGCCGGGTGCAAGAAGCAGCGAGGTGTTAAAGACTTGTGAAACCGTCAGTAAATCATTAAAAAATAACGACATATTTATCTTGTCGATGGGTTCAAATGATAAAAATCCCTTTGAAGTGTTATCGGCTTTGAGTAACACACTACATATGTTGAGGTACCATAAAGTATTTGTATTAAATGTTCAGTATAATAAATTCTTAAATGAAAAATTGTTAAATAAAAATATAAAATTAATATTGAAAAATTACTCTAATTGCCAATTTATAGAAATAAAATGTAAAAAAATATTTAAAACAAATCCGATAATGTTTATTAAAAAGATTAGCTTTAAGTTACAAGTAGAAATTGCATTTTTAGAATGTAATGTACAAATAAATCCGCGCCCCATTTATAACGATAGTCATAATTCATATAAATTGTATGATTGTAATACATGTAAACCAGCTGAGAGGAATCATATGTCTAATACTGTAAAACACGGTACCACTCCATGCGATGTTCAAAATCAACCGGGGTTAAACGAGACGTATAATTTGACGGTATCATCGGACAAAGCGGATGTAAAAGATCATGACACAGCAGTATTAGACCAAAAAGTAAACCGTAATTCAAATAATAATGAGTTTTTTCTTGTCTAAAGGTCAAACGGAAATAACTATATTTCATCAGAACATAGCAGGTGCCATAAATAAAACTGAGGACATTGTTTTTGCTTTGTCTGACTTATCACAAAAGTCTGTAGATATCGACATATTATGCTTTACCGAGACATTTATAAAAAAGGATACGGAGCATTTATTTAAGATACCTGGATATAAGTTAGTAGCATCGTACTCCCGAAACTCGAAAAGAGGAGGTTCCTGTATCTTGATTAAAAAGGACTTTGAGTACAAAAAGCTACCGTGTTCACCTGACTTGGAGTGTAATTTTCATTTCGAATACTGTGGCATTGAGCTACTTAAACAAAAAATGATTATAGTATGCGTATACAGAACTCCCACAAGCAATCCTTATGCTTTTGTTGAAAAAATGGAAAAATTACTATTAAAACTTTCCTATAGAACAAAGAAAATAATTTTATGTGGTGATTGGAATATGGATATGCTCAAGCCAAGCAAGAGTTGCTTAGAACTCGTAAATCTATTCAAAAACTTTAATATAGAAGTACACATTAAGTCACCTACTAGAAATCAGGCGTGTATTGACCTGTTTGCGAGTAACGTGAAACAAACCCGAGCTGATATCCACCACTTGGGGCTTTCAGATCATGAGACAGGTCAAACGTTAACAATAAAGACAAATGTTAGACGTCAGAATAACACTTGGTATGAGGAGGTTAGAGACTTTAGTAAAGAAAATGTTGATAAATTCTGCCATTATATTTCATCACTATCTTTCTCAAATGTCTATGAAAAATCAAATCTAAATGAAGCTTTCCAAGAATTTCACAGTTTGTTTTCCCTATTTTTTGATTTGTGTTTCCCCATATTTAAAGTAAAAAAATGCAATAAAGTGAATAAAAGTACATGGCTAACAAAAGGTTTGAGAAAGAGTTGTATAAAAAAAAGGATCCTCTATTTAAAAGGTAAACAACTGGGATCTAATAAAAAGATAAATATAAATTTA
Organism: Autographa gamma; assembly: GCA_905146925.1. NCBI lineage: Eukaryota > Metazoa > Arthropoda > Insecta > Lepidoptera > Noctuidae > Autographa > Autographa gamma. The sequence goes on from LR989880.1 coordinate 955,777, forward strand.
TACAATAAATATTCTAAAATACTTAAGCAGTCTATATACAAGTCAAAACAATTGGAAAATCATAAATATATTAATAAGAAAAAGAATAAATGTAAAGCAGTGTGGGAAATCATAAATCAGAATATTGGGGACATACATGGTAATACGGAAATAGACAAAATATTATACAATAATCAACTACACACAACTTCAGACGACATAAGCGATTTATTTAATTCATTTTATATTAATTTGACTAATAGCAATGATTTTATTTATAACAGTCGTGATATTAATGCAACTATGGACATGGATAACTCTAATTCAATTTTTTTAAGCCCCACAGACCCAATGGAGACATTTAAATTAATAAACAGCCTTAATAACACAAATTCTGTAGGTATCGATGGAATTAATACAAAAATTATAAAACTATGCGCAAAATTCATATGTGAACCCTTAAGTTTTATCATTAATTTATCATTTCAACAAGGCATCTTCCCTAAGAGTCTTAAAAAATCTATTGTTAAGCCTTTGTATAAAAAAGGTGACGCGTCAGATATGAATAACTACCGTCCAGTTACCCTTGTACCAGTAATTTCAAAAATTTTCGAAAAATCTATTCTTAAACGTCTCAATGACTTCGTTCTGAGTCACAAAATTCTAAAACAAGAACAATTCGGTTTTCGCAAAAACAGTAGCACTTCACTAGCCTGCTTTAATCTGATTAAAACAATCACTGAATCTATTAATGATAGGATACCCGTTACGGCTTTATTCTTAGACATGAGCAAAGCGTTCGATTTTGTTGACCATAAATTGCTTCTTTATAAGCTAGAAAAGTATGGAATTCGAGGAGTAGCAAACGACTGGATAAAGAGTTACTTGAAAGACAGATATCAGTGTGTAGAAATAACCAAAATTATAAATAGTGAAAAAGTTACAAGCACATCCAACTTCAAACTAAATCGATTTGGAGTTCCACAAGGAAGCGTACTGGGGCCATTTTTATTTCTGTTATATATTAACGACTTACCTAATATTACTCACCATAAAACAATCTTATTTGCAGATGATACGACACTCATTATCAAGTGTGAAAATAAAGAGACATATGAGAATGAAATTAATTTGACGCTTAATAAAACAATAGAATGGCTAAGCTATAATAACTTGAAAATCAATGTAAATAAAACGCAATTGATACAGTTTCAAAATTATAGAAGACAACATGTTGATATAAATATAAACTACAGAAATAATAAAATAGAAGAGGTAAGCACTGCAAAATTTTTAGGTCTGATGCTCGATAAGCACTGCAACTGGAAGGGACATGTAGAACATATTTGCAATAAACTTGATCGATTCGTGTTTGCTATTAAACGTTTACGACAGACCGTGTCGACGGAAGCGGCGCTTAGTGCGTACCACGGATACGTGTCATCGGTGCTCTCGTATGGCCTCTTGTTGTGGGGTAGTTCGGTTGAGATTGGAAAAGCATTTCGAGTTCAAAAGAAATGTGTGAGAGCGATATGCGGAGCATGGTCTACAGATAGTTGTAAGCCACTATTTACAAAATTCCATATCCTACCACTGGTTTGCATGTATATTAGAGAACTATGTGTTTTTGTCAAACTGCATCCACAACATTTTCACAAATTTTCTGAAAAGCTGGGTAGAAATTCTAAATATAAATTTAAACTTCTTCGGCCTAGGTGCCGTTTGGATATCTACGAGAGGAATGTCTATGTGAAGGCGATTGATGTGTATAATAAACTACCAGATAAATTTAAAGAATTAAATATTAATATGTTTAAGAAAAAACTTACAACGTGGCTAGCAGAAAAATGTTTTTATACTTTAAAAGAATTTATGGAATTTAAAGAAATTATGTAACTATTTAATATTGAAATTATTTAATCTAACTATTGACATTGCAAACCACTGATTATATTATTTATCTTGCCGATTATATCTTAAAAATTACCCATTGATTCTATCCATAATTGATGACTTAAATAAAATTACAAATCGACTATATCAAATTAATAACTAATATATAAGTAAAGCTGACATATTTCACGCACCATTGTCATGGTAGAATGTGCTTGTACAACAATATTAACATACCACCACTATGTAACCACATTTCTTGTGAATAAATGATTATTATTATTATTATTATTACATTCAAAGTAGCGAAGCGGCTCTCCGTGGGCCACTTTTCGCCCCCGCGAGAAACGAGACGTGATGGGTGGCGAACCACATCGCCGCCATTTTGGATAATTAAATTATTTTTATGAATATCCATTGCGTTCCTGCGGGATAAGGAATTGGGAAAGGATAACAAGGTAGGACGGGTTATAGGATGCTACCATCACGGAGGTACAATGAATGTGACGGCAACAGCTAGGGCAGTCCGGGGTCGCGTACCCGTAGTGGATCTAGCCAGCATTCGGATAGATAACTGGTAGATCCACCCCCTGAACAACCTCCTTTCGCAGGTCTGCTAAAAGAGATTTTTTGAAATAAGCAGTACCTTTGAAAATGTATTATCTATCTATATGTCTTGTTATAATTCTTTTATTTCCTGGTCGTGTACATGAATTGTTAATAAATAAATAAATAAATAAACAAAATTTCTAGCCGCTTCTTCGAATATCGATAAATTATATACGAGTTTTAACGAGCTTTGTGATCAATATGACACTTTGTTATTAGAAGATGACCCTGATTGTAAACTCAATTACGGTGACTGGAGCTCATTTGAAACATTATTTTCTACGGTGCAATATACACGTACAGTTTTATTAGAATCTCGTCGCGCGAGTTCCGAGAAAACTGATAAGGCTGATAATAAAAATTATATCATACACATATTGTCGTTTGCCGCCGCTTGAGTTAGTAGGTTTTTCTGGTCAACCAGAAACCTGGCCACTATTCTATCAAAGTTTTAAGACTAATGTTCAGGATAACAAAAAGTTAACAGATGGTCAACGAGTTCAATATTTAGTAGGTAAATTAAGTGGAAACGCTCTCAATGTTTTCGCGGGAATTATACCTAACGAGTCTAACTATTCTACTATTTGGAACGCTTTAGTTACAAAGTACCAAGATAAAAGGTGGCTTGGGTCTATGTACATAAGTAACATACTCGATTCAAAACTTTCTAATAATTCACATACTCAATTAAATAACTATATTGAACGAGTGCATTCACCTTGGTCAGCACTAAAGCAATTAGAAATTAACGATTTATCAGATTTTATATTTACTCATCTCGCTATGAAAAAATTAGACTCTCAATTAATTAAAGAATTTGAATTATCCGTGCGCGATAAAGACATACTTACTAGTGATCAATTAGTGGATTTCATACGACATCATATAAAAGTTCTCGAAAGCACAAATGTTGTTCGTCAGAATACCTCACATAATAATAATAATCAGGGCTCCAATTCATCCAATATGCCTACTCGGTCGCGTTTTACCGCACCGAGAGTGTCTCATAGTTTTGCTATTACAGAAAATAAAGTTGATAGCAGACCCGCGTGTATATTCTGTAAAAAACCGAAACATATTCATTTATATGAATGTGTGGAATTTAATGAATTATCAGTCAAAGATCGCTTTATTTTTATAAAAAATAATAATTTATGTATAAACTGTTTTAGTAGTAGACATACTACCGTTAATTGTGGTTCTCGGAGCACTTGTAAACAGTGTCACAAGAAACATCATTCTCTATTACATTTTGATAACAATCTAAATCAATCGCAACAGAAGTTAGGTGTTGACATTAGTCGCCCTGCACCCGCTTATTCGAGCGCGGCCGCTCCGGCTGACGCGAATCATGCGCTCCCGGCATCTTCACAGTCTGTGTGTATGCAGACAGCTGCGTCGGCCGAGACCGCACCGCGTATTGATAATAATAATAAGTTGAAGGAATGTACTAATTCCACGAATTCGTTCGATTTACGTTCATGTAATAAAAAAGTTGTTTCTTGTGGTCAATTACAGAGGTCAATTGTATTACCTACTACGCAAGTATATGTTCCTAATAATGGAAATTTACGTTTTGTTATAAGATGTTTAATAGATAGTGCTTCTCAAAACAATCTTATTACTCTCGCTTGTTGTAAAAAATATAAATTAAATATTTTACCGCTTGTTAACTCATCTTTGAAATCTGTAGGGTCGTTGTCGACATCTATTAGAGGTTACCTATCACTTGCCATTCAATCTCGAGTTTCTGACGCTGAATATAATTTGTCATTGTTAGTGATTGATCATATCACTGATCAGTTGCCTATTCACGAAATTCATTCATCTGTCGTAAATCATTTTAAAGATTTACCGCTCGCAGATGATTGTAGGAATGCACCCGGGGATATAGATTCGATTCTTGGCGCTCAAGTATTCGCGTTTATTATTCTAGGAGGTAAAGTGATACCACCACCGCTAGAGCAATCAGCTGATTTTTCGGACACCGCTCGTCACGTACCTCACGCTCTCGAGACTACGCTTGGCTATATTGTCATGGGTGAGATTCCGACTCTCAACCGTGAAGGTATAGTCTGGTCCTTCGGCCCTTTAGTGGATACTTTAAACAACAATATTTTAAAATTTTGGGAACTCGAGTAGGTGCCTTCTGTAAATACTTCAACTCCGGAAAATCAGGAGTGTGAACAATTTTATAAATCTTCAGTTAAAAGAAGTCCGTGTGGGCGATATATTGTTTCGCTGCCTTTTAAAGGCGATCCTCAATCTTTAGGTAACTCTTTCACGCACGCTCAGCGTAGATTGACTGCGCTAGAACGTAAGTTTATTGCTGTCCCCGCACTACGTCAAGCTTATAATGACGTCATCATAGATTATATTAATAATGGTTACCTATCCGAAATACCTTATTCTTCAGCTGCTTTAACTGAAGGTTATTTTATACCGCATCACGCTGTTGTTCGACCTGATAAGTCAACAACAAAAACACGCATCGTTTAAGACGCAAGTGCTAAAACTGATAGCGGTACATCGCTTAACGACTTATTACATAGTGGACCTAATTTACAGGCAGATTTATTTTCGCTTCTTTTAAATGTTAGATATTTTAAAATAGCTGTAACTGCAGATGTACGTCAAATGTACCTTAGAATTTTACTTTCAGAGAATGATCGTAAATATGAAAAATATTGTATCGTTTTAATGATACGGAAACTATACACATTTTCCAATTTAATTCAGTAGCGTTCGGCTTGCGTTCCAGTCCTTTCTTGGCTATGCGTACTGTCCGCCAGTTAGCTGAGGATTATCGCGATAGCTTTCCGCTCGCGGCAGAAGTAGCCATTAAAGAACTTTATATGGACAATTTAACAACGTCAGTCCAGTCCGTCGATGATGCAACTCAGTTGTCAGACGAATTACTCGCTTTATTTAAAGCAGGTGGATTTGACCTCGTTAAATTGTCTAGCAACTCTGCTGATTTTCTCGCTCACTTACCCGAGTCATATCGTACCGCTATCGAATTTACTGACGATAGTGATTCACTTAAAGTCTTAGGCCTGAAGTGGCTACCTACCGCTGATGTATTCTCTTTTACGACCTCCACTCCCTCTGTCGATATCACTAAACGTGCTATACTTTCAACAATTGCTCGATTATTTGACGTTCTGGGGTTTGTTGCTCCTGTTATCCTTTACGCTAAGTTGCTAATACAGGATCTCTGGCTTTCAAAAGTAGGGTGGGACGAAGAGCCCCCTAAACATATCGCTGAATGTTTCAGTAAATTCAAAAATGAGTTGTCGCTTTTATCTGTTTTAAAAATACCTCGTCACTTAGGTGTTGCTGCAGGTTGTGTGGTAAATCTGATTGGTTTCGGAGACGCTAGCCTAAAAGCTTACGGCTGCGTTCTCTATCTGCATGTGACTCACCCTAACGGTAATATAGATATTTATTTGGTAGGAGCTAAGTCTAAGGTGGCTCCACTCAAAACTGTCTCGCTAGCACGGCTTGAATTGTGCGCCGCGCTGCTTCTTGCTAAACAAGTACATACTATTTTTCATAATCGATATCCGATAAAGGAAATATTCGCATTTAGTGATTCCACTATCGCTTTGACGTGGATTCACTCGTCACCACACCGTTGGCAAATATTCGTTGCTAATCGCGTGACAAACATACAGGAAAATTTAGCTCCAGACCGCTTCTTTCACATTAAAGGAAACGAAAATCCCAGTGATTGTTTATCGCGAGGATTATTACCCTCACAAATTATTAATCACCCGCTTTGGTGGCACGGGCCGGCCTGGATCCGTTGTCCCGTTTTTGAATGGCCTATCGTGCCAATTGATTCATCCCGCGTTGAAGGTACTATACCTGAAATAAAAAATACAGTTACTCTTACTACAATCCTTGATATGAAGTCATCGCCTCTTCTTGACCTCGCTCTCCGGGTATCTACCTGGAAAAAATTATTACGTATAGTTGTTTACGTTTTACGCTTCACTAGGAAATTGCCTCGCTCGCCGATAGTTCAGGTTTCGGATATTGAAGTCGCTGAAATAGTAATTCTTCGCGAATTACAGCGCACTTTTTTCGCTGTTGAAATAAAAAATATAACTAAAGGTAACTTACCATCGCCTTCATTGAGAAAACTCGATCCGTTTGTCGATGAAAACGGATTGCTCCGTGTTGGTGGTCGATTGACAAACGCTAATTTACCTTATGATAATCGCCATCCAATATTGCTTCCCTGTCGCCATCATATAGTCGATCTTCTAATAGATGACTGTCATCGCTCCAACTGTCACACTGGTTCGCATCTTCTCATGTCTTTATTAAGGCAGCGCTATTGGATTATATCTGCTCGAAACGTTATTCGACAACGCATTCGCCAGTGTAATTTTTGTTTTAAAATTGCGCCATCTCATCCTACTCCTCTGATGGCTAGTCTACCCTCTGCGCGCGTGCAAGAGGCTAAAGCTTTCACCCACACCGGAGTCGATTACGCTGGACCTTTAAAACTCTCGCACGTAAGAGGGGAATAAAAAGTCAAAAGGCTTACATATGTCTTTTCGTGTGTTTAACGACCAAAGCCATACATCTTAAATTGCATCAGACGAGAGATTGAGTTCTGACACATTTCTAGACGCCCTCAAGCGTTTCCTGGCTAGGCGAGGACCTGTTTCTGTTATTTATTCAGATAATGGCACTAATTTTATCGGTGCAAAGCGACAGTTGGATGAGTTATACACTTTTTTATCCTCTAAATCAACATCTTCTGCTTTTCAGAATGAATTTAATAATCATAAAATAACGTGGCGTAATATACCAGCTCGCGCTCCCCATTGGGGAGGACTTTGGGAAAGCAATATTAAAAGCGTAAAACCGCATTTATATCGTTGCATTGGGCAACAATTACTGTGCTATGAAGAATTACTAACGGTACTTACCCAGATTGAATGTCTCTTAAATTCGCGTCCACTGTGCTTGCTGTCCGATCAGCCGCACACTACTTTATCTCCCGCGCATTTTCTTAATACCTTACCTTTGCAGTCGTTCCCTACGTATGAAATTAATGAAACTATGAGCCTCCATAACCGTAAGAAATTATTAGATAGTTTAGTTCAAAGTTATTGGAAGAAGTGGCATGTAGATTATTTACACACACTTCAATTGAGACAAAAATGGAATACTCCGGATGTACCTGTTGAACCAGGTAAACTTGTACTCATTCATCAGGATTCTTCTCCGCCTCTCCGCTAGCCTACAGGCATTATTGAACAAGTATTCCCTGGTAAGGATGGAGTTGCTCGCGTCGCGTTAGTGAGAACTACAACTGGCACTTTCAAACGTCCAGTTGTAAAGTTATGTCCGCTGCCGTCACAATAATTTAAATTCTAGCACAGTTATTTACGCTTTTATATACATATTATATATATATATATATATATATATATATGTTATATTTATCATATCTCTTTTTAATTCAACCTACTCTTAGGTTTATAGCATTTAATTTTATTGCACTGGTAATTTCCAATAATTATAACTTTAACATTAACCTTCCGTCCTTCCCATATGATTTCCCTTTGTTCCTTTTGAAAATCCTACGATTTTCCAAGCCGGGGAGGATGTTTACGCCGTTTCACGCGACTGGATAAAGTGCCATCTAGTTGCGCATCCGCGAACCAATATGTCGTTTCGATCGCCCGAACGAGTTGCTTGGCGCTGGCATCGTTTTGCTCACTAGCGCAACGACGGGACGCGCGAGCGATAATAGTTTGAATTGGTCTGTGCCCGCGAGTGAAAGAAGAACGTTGAGTTGCTCTGACCGTTCTCGAGTGTGTGCTGCGCTTGTGCTCCTCGTGTCGCTTTCGCTTGGTCTTGGTTGATGCGCTATCACCAGATCGAAGAACCAATAATAACCTGTCGAACATTTATATTAACTATAAGTGCTATTGCAACTAAAGACTGCTTTGGGTAACGCGCTGTTCCCACGCTTGTGTGTGCTCACTTAGTGCCGGGTGCACTGCGGGTGCTGCATTTCCTTCACCTGGGGCTGGCTGTTATGCATGTGAGATTGTGGACGAGTCGGACGGCTTACGGGTAAGTGGAAGTGCTTTCTTGGCTTGCCTTTATTCCAGTCGGGTGTTGAACACGTCGTACTTTAACCGCATCTTTCCCCGCATCTTTTGTTCTGTAAAAAACCTCAACCGCATCCCCAACTATTATCCAGAAAACACGCACAATCGTAAAAAATCAAAATGAAAATAACAAAATCAGCTCTTTACCAGCCTTACTCTCCCCATTCCATACAAAGAAAATCATCATTAATCATATAAAATTCTTTCTTTTGGTCACTTTAGTATTAGGCAAATATTTCACGACATTATTTGGGAAAAAGCGTATAATATCAGGCTTAGTAGGCAGCTTTCAACCCTCCATCGCCTCCTGCATGAGCGAAATTTTAAGCATTTTACCATCGAAATGTGTTATAATGATGTAATGTATAGTAATTTTTCACCTACTTTTTGTTGTAATGTAAGTTTACCTTAAAAAATAGACAACACTTCAATTATTTAAGTTTCCCCAGTACTTTAGTGGAGTTAGTTCAAACTGTCAGTGTAACTTTGACCCGAGTCAAAGTTACCCGGATTTGATAGTTCTAAAGGACCTCATTCACAATTTTGCTAATATTAACAATATTCATAAAAATATTGCGATCATTTTAATTGCATTTAAGTTTTTAAACTTTAATTTATTGTCTGAACTGAAACTCACCTGTCTAAGAATCGCAAAGCAACAAAGTTTTTTGAGCACTTTTAGGAAGACGTTGCGCACAGCCCGCCGTTTTTATTTTATATCTATGGATTTTTAACATTTATCAAATAATGACATTAGATGGATTTTAACGAAGTCCTTTATGTATCTAATAAAAAATATTTCTTTGCGTAAAGTTTTGTACAGAGCCAGAAAAAAAATATAAATCTGAATTGGCAGTTGTGAGTCAAAGTTGTACAGAAAGCTTAAGTTACCCAGATTGACCGTATCGATCATGGATAGCGCCCTCAAGATAACGCAAGAGATAGACGATATATTATAGTTATAGCACAATCGAAAGAATATCAAATCGACGAGTTTTCTAAACAATTTCACGTACATAAATCAGATTTTACTATAGTTTCACAAAATATTGGAAGTATATACAGCAACCTAGATGATTTACTCGTCACTTTAACTCAATTTCGGTTTAGTGTAGACGTTATAACATTGATCGAATGTAGAATAGACGTTAATAAACCTATCCCGGAAAGAGAAAACTATTGTATGTATTCGACTAGAAATCATCTTAATCACTGCGATGGAGTAGTAGTTTATGTCAAACGGGAACATAAATTAAGTGTTAAAGAAATACTACTAACTCACGCATCCTGTTTACAGATAATTATGCCTAAGACTGCTGTCTTAGCTATTTATAGATCACCCTCAAATAGTAATGCTGAAAATTTTATAAATTCATTAAACAATCACCTACTTTCCCTAAAATCATATAAAAATATTGTTATAACAGGAGATTTAAACATTAATATTATATATAAACCAAATGAATCAACTAATGAACGTACAAACAGGCTAAACTATTTAAACATGTTGGCTATGCAAGGTTTAATGCCCGGACATTATCTGCCAACTAGAGGCGAATATTGCCTAGACCATTTTATATTAAAACTAGAAAAACCTAAAAAAAGTGGTTCTGTCGCTGTATTGAACACTACAGTAACAGATCATTTCATGATTCTCCTTAAACTAACTAATGTAGTGAATACTTACAAATGCTTGAAAAGTAAGACTAGTATTGACTTTAGTAAAGCAACTGCTGCATTAAATGAAAGTAATATTTCTGAGGTCTATCTAATCGACGATCCTATTTTATTATCTACACTCATAATTGAAAAACTACAAAACTGCCTTCAGCAACACACCATAACTTCTTTAATCCCTAGAAATAGTCGCATCATCAAACCCTGGATAACGTTAGGTGTTTTACGATGTACTCAAAATAGAAACAATATGCAAAAGAAATTACGATTTGACGCCCAAAACGAAATATTAAAAAATACTTATAGAAGATATCCTAACTATTGCAATAATTTAATTAAAAAACTTAGAAGGCAATATGATAAGCAACAACTTATTAATTCAAACAAGAACACTAAACAAATTTGGAACACTATAAATAATATTACTAATCGTAAACCTAAGAAAACGCCTAATTTAGAACTATTAGAGTTAAAGTCAAACTATGCGGAATCAGTAAATTATGTTAATAATTATTTTTCCAATATCGGTAAAACCTTGGCTGAAGAAATCTCTACTTCTGACCATTTAGAATCGCATGATGATAATCCAGAAAATACACAGGGCACTTCTTTTGTTCTTCTTGAAACAACTGCCAGGGAAGTTTATGATACTGTGATGAGTCTTAAATCTGAAAGCTCTCCGGGTTGGCATAACATACCGACAACTTTTTTAAAACTTGCCCACGAAGTAGTCGTACCTTTAATATCGCATCTGACTAATTTATGTTTTAGGAAAGGCGTATTTCCACCAGCTTTAAAACTAGCTGTTATTACTCCCGTGCACAAGGGTGGAGATAAAGATGATGTAAACAATTACAGGCCTATCTCTGTTCTACCTGGCATATCAAAAATTATAGAAAAACTAATCAACTCCAGACTTATTAATTTCAATAACAAATATAGCATAATTTCTCCATCCCAATATGGTTTTAGGCAAATCTATGTACAGAAGATGCAGTATTAACGCTGATAAACCATATTGTAGATATAGTAGATAAGGTAAATAAATGTTTAACAGTTTTCCTAGATTTAAAAAAGGCTTTTGATACCGTTTCTGTCCCCATTCTTGTGCACAGTCTAGAGAAGATAGGTGTAAGAGGTGTTTCCTTAGATTTGTTATCAGATTACCTTCATAACCGCAGACAGAGAGTTAAAGTGGGTAATATTAGTGATACTGCAAACGTAACTTATGTAGCTTACGCAGAGACGAAGTTATGCGTGGCACAGCGCCATCTGACTGAGTCTTTTGAATATCTGCCTCGAAAACCGGAATCTGATTGTAAGCTTTCATCAAGTCAATCGTGGAAAATACTGTACAATCGGGGACATCTTCGCCTTATCACCTTACCGTCGAGAAACGGTTTTCGTCGCTTGCGCTCTTTCTAACGCTAGCGGCACGCGGCGACGCCCCCTTATTTCTGATTTGTGTTTTAATATAGTACCTATAATTGCCAGTGTCATTGTAAAAGTTCACACTGTGCACGAGTAAAACAATATATCGTATGTAATGTTCGTTGTTGTCGTCACTAAATACTACGAATGTTTTGACGACTTACGCATTATGTTTCTCTTATGCACATATTTTCATAAAAATTATGTAAACTATAAATGCTAGAATATTAAGATGATTTTTTTTATTCAATTTTCAGTATATTTGCAAAAATAATAATAATAGAGTAACGAAAAAAGCTAGCTTTACCGACAGTTATGTGTTTACACATAAGTATGTAATTTATCGTTATTCTTACTCGGGAATCAAGGAACTGTTAGGTTTATTGCTCATGTCTCATAATAAGTTTCTAGATTTATTTTTTTAAACGTCTTGACAGATTTCGACATTTTTATATTATTTCGATGGGTGATTAAAACGAAATTGACGATTTTTTACTTCATCTGTTGAGTGTGTTTTCTAAATCTGTTTTTATAAATGGCTGGTCTGCGACCGTAGGTTGTGGGTTTGATTCCCACCTAGGACAATTCTTTTTTTGATGAGCACAATCACTTGTTCTGTGCTTGGGTGTATTTTATCAGTAAAATGTATTAGAAATATAATAATATGAGGATATTTATCAGTTTTCTGGTAACCATAAAACAAGCTCTGCTTACTTTGGTATTAGATTGCAGTGTGTAAGTTGTCACAGGATATTATTTTTATCATTATGTTATAGTATTATTATAGATACTGTGTCTTTTTTTTATTTATGTAATTTGTTGCATAATGTTATGTTTAAATGTAATTTGGGTTGAGAAAATATGAATTATTATTAAAAGCTAGTCGGGATTTTTATGTTATTTATATATTTTTTACTTTATAGTAAAATTGCATCAATACCTACCTTTAAATGTTATTATTAGTTGCTTTGTTTAAGTTAATTTATGTAGGATGCATAATGCATTTTACTACTACTAAAATACTAATTAGATGTAAACTTAAAATGTCTAAATAGTATTTTAATACTATTTACTTACTAAAATCACCGTTTATACTCCAGTTTAGAGTTTTTAAGCTCAATAAACCCAGTATCTGAACCTTACCACCTTTCCCTGTGTGTAGCAGGAATTCTTTTCAATGGAGTCTGGAGTGTAAATTTAGTTGTGCCTTTAATTGTGACAGCAATATTTTATAAGTATGCGTCTTTACCTAGGACACTTGTAACAAGGAGTAAATGCGCAACAAGGAGACGATGCTGGTCGGTCAACGACTGGCTCCATGAACTTCAGCATGTTTTTTTAGAAGTAAGGAATAAACAAAATAAAACAAATTAGATACTTCAAAATATATTTTTATTTATAAGATTATTAAAAATATAAACATAATGAGAGCTACCGTTATTACGCTCACGTGTTGATGCCTCTAGCATAGTTCAGAAAATGACAAAAATAACTTAAAATTAAAGATTCACCGCGCTTGTCGCGTTGTGTTGTTTTTTACAGTCGGTTCTGAGTTTCGAAGTTCTCTTACTAGACAAATAACTCGGTTTACTGATAAGTTGTATTTACTATGATGTTATGTTAGTAAGATGAAGGATATATTGTGGAAATAATATTAAAATAAATAATTTAATAATTATTTGGTAGAGAAAGTAAAACTGAATAATAACCGGTATTTAATTAATTGGTAAATCTCGATCTTTCATCTTTCATAAAAAAAAACCTTGAATGAGTAGTTCTAACAATATAATGGTTCAATCTTGTTACCATTTGCCATCAAAATTATGACCCAAATCGACCATCGATGTTGGCGGTGCAATTAGCAACCACTTAGCATCTAATGAAGCTTACAGTCAATTACAAGTAGGGATATTATATCTATCTTATTAAAATTAAGTTTATAAGAATAATAAAAAACTTGTGAGGTGTCAAGGGACACCCGGATGGAACGAAGTTCCTTTCGATTAATTAGTGAAGTAATTATAATATGTATATTTTTTTAAGTTATAATAAATAAAACAAAAAATAACAAATATGATGTAATATAAACTTAATCAGTAGGCTCAATTTTAGTAATGGTATTATAACTGATATTATAACTGAAGTAGGAAACATAATGTTTGGGATTCTATTTTATTTAAATGTCTTGAAAAATCTGGATCAATGGTAGTATTATATTTTGTTGTTGATTCTGCTGGATTTAATTAATAATAAATTTTATTTAGTAAATAATAAATTTAATTAAATTGATATTAATAATTTTATTAGGGTTTTTTTTTATTTAAAATTATTAATTAAATTTAATTATAATTAATTAAATTAAAATAATAATTTTATTATTAATTAAATTAGATGAATAATTTTATAATTAATTAAATTTAATTAATAAAAAATATATATATCACATATATATACAATATATAAAACACCGTTGGTTGTGATCGACAAGCGAGCCACGAGCTCGTTGTAAAGACTACGGTGGTTTTTTCGGTGCTTGTCATACCAGATTATAATGCGAGGCGAGACAAAACTGTTATTTCTCGGTGTATTGCTATAGTAACACATTTAGTACTAAAAGTCCGATGAAGCAGTCAAAGACTGCGCTCAGGCTAACTACAAAGATCTCTACCAAAAAAAAAAAAAATTGCAATAAAACTGAAGTGCCTAAAAACGGAAGCTACATTAAGTGATATAATATTATTTATTAACATCCATGATTATACTTAGAAAAAAATAATCTACTAAGAAACGAAAAAAAAGCTGTCTAGAACTATAAAGATTATAATTATAAGAATGACTGAAAAAACGTACTCGTGTTTAACGTATTGCTTGTAATTATAACACAAAAAAAAAACGCCGTTATCTGGCGGCTCCTTTCGCCCCTCGGTGATCGACGCATAGTTTTTGACAACGCGCCGTGTGCGTGATGTGCGCGCCAAATGCCAAACCGCGGTATAGCTTGTTCGTAAATCACAGGTTTCAAGAAAAATACAATTACATAATTAATGACGGTCCTATATCCAGTCAATAAATATTATTTATTAGGCTTACGTCAAATAAACAAATTCTTATAACAATAAAAAAATTGCACTTCGTATTAGTAATAGTAGGTAGCTATTTTACTGAATCCATAATATTTATTTAAATTATTTTTAATTCATGTTTAACAGAGTTTTACAAAAAGCTAAAGGGAAGTCGGGCATGCATTTTCTAACTGCCGGGCCAAAAGACGGTTATAATCGAATAAAAAAACATACCTTGTATCAACTAGATATTCTACTTCAATGGTTTGACAACCAAAATAATACTTATGATTTTAGTGTCGGTCTAACTATCCGAAAAAGACAAACAAAAGGTATATTTCTATTCTTTTCTAACGCATGGCTTGCGCGCAGGATAGAGAGAGTTGCATTTTGTGCATTACATTACAGTTCTTGAGTACACTTTAACGATACCAATAAGCTGTCGCAAGCAAAACTGAACTGTTTGACGATGAGTTTAAGGTTCATAATAAGATGTTACTGTTTTTTTATTGTTTCTCATAGAGTTTTTGTAGCTTTTATTCTACACCCGGCGTCCGTTTAGTGTGTTAATGTTAAAATACTATAGTAGGTATATGTATAGTAATAGTATATATTATATTAACAATGCCAACCAATTTTCCAATGGCTCGCATTATACTCATATTTATATCTTTAGAGGTTAATAAGAAGATTATCGGTGGAACTTATAACACTACTTTAAACCGTCAGGGGGCTGAAAATATACCACGAATGACTTTTTTAAACATAATAAAACTGCTAAGAATTATGCTACTATAATATTAAATATCCTCATCAGAATCAACGTCCCAATTTAATGATAGAAAGTTAAAATAATTGTAACAAGAAAGTTTTAAAAACATCTAGCAAACAAGTAAAAGGGTCGGAGTCGAGGGAGGTCGGAGTAAAAGGGTCGCCTTCTTAGGTTCTCAGCCTCCGCTGTCAGTCTTCTTCGTTGATGACAAAGTAACCATGTCGTCGCTTCCCGCGGGCAGTTATTTAGTCTTCCATCCTCTTACTATCGTCTTATTCACAGCCTTACTGTAAGAGCGCTGCAAACAAAATGTTTAAACAATTAATCCATATGTAATAAAATTCTAGTAAGTTTACAAAAACAACCGAAGACTAATCACAAATAGATTTCGAAGAATCAGACAAGTTGGGTTCGAACTCGAGACTGAAGTTATAACGGGTAATACCAACCTACTAGACTATCACTACTCTCTGCTAATTTGGTCATCTATGTATTACCTACATTGCTCTTACGTGGTCTAAATCACCTACACGATTATAAAAAATTATCTCTTAAAAATTAAAACGATTATTTTTTTAATCTGCTCCAATAAAAAAATGTTTATTAGCGCGAGCTTGTTTATTAATACATTTTGCGGTGGCTACCAGTGGCTAACTTTGATGAAAATACTTGACCTAACCAAAAACAAACAAATTTTTTTTTTTCAATCCAGTATTTATGATTTTATTTGAAATCATTTGGTCATAATAACTAACATGCGCTTTGCGAAAACAAGTACCCGAAAGCTCTGGTTTATGACTCTTTTGTTAAAAGTGAGCCGACTAGTTTTTTATCTATAGCAGTGGAATTCTATTGTTATAGCTCCGGCCAAACTGGCCGACTTTGCTACATATTGTTTCATTTTTTAAATTAAACTTTACTTAATTACTATTAACACGTTTATTTAATTACTCTTTAAAAGGTAGATCTGTTATTATAATAACCGTAAAAATGAAATGTTATTGAAAAAAAAAACACCTAACAAAACACTATTATAAAAAGATTATTATTTGAAATAATGTGTATACCCTAAACAAGAATATAGCCGAACTATCTATTTAACTATAACTTTTTCTATTTAACATATCACTCGTTTGGTATGGTTACACAAATCCCAACAAAAGTATGAATGAAAATGCACTGATTTACTTCATACAGAGCGTAAATGAAGCTTTAGTTCCTTTTAAAAGTATGTGTGACGTGTAATATAATGAAGTTTGAATAAAAAAAAACTAGAATTGGCCACAAAGATCACTTTATAATAATACACGCTTAATAGTTAAGATGTTAAAACATGAGACTAGTGTCAGATGACTCACGCAATCAATTATAATTATCAATTCTAAAAACATCCCTACTTAGCAGCACAACAGGCATTTTTACACATTTGTGTTAAACACATTATTAAAATGTCACCGTGAACAACACTGACTAAATCTGTTTTCATGTTTAGTGCAATAATAATTAGTATCTAAAACAATTTTGACCGACTAGAATTAAGTGTTATGTAGTTCACGTTAATCTCTTTTCTTTCTATCCCACTACTTTGCAGACTCTTTATCTATCTGGTTTTAGGCTGACTTATAAACACATAATGCTTAAAATGTTATTAAAATGTTAATACTTACAAATATTCTCAGGTCATCCGCAATTTGACTAATAAATTTGTTCGCTCTTCGATCGTCAATTTTAGATATCACACAAACAAAATAAAAGTCCGGTATACACGCGCGAGTATTCGTAAACAGTAGTCAAAGTCACGGAGAAAACAGCGAACGTCAACAATGAACAAACAGTGAGATGCGACTGACGTCCACAAAAATAGTCAAAGCATATATTTCCATCTCGTTACTGCAATGTCCTAATTGGTCAACGTCTCAGGAGGGCGGAGCTTCCGTGCCAGTCGCCTGCGTCGAACGTCAAACGAAATCTTCTAAAAAGTGATAAGGCTTCGTTGTCCCCGATTGTACAACCAGCAATGGCCACTCCATTGCAAAGTAATGGATATGCCTAATAGGATAACGGTCTGGTATAGTCCGTGCATTAAGCATACGATAATCACCACAAGGGCGCCAGCCGTTATCCTTCTTAGGCGCGAGGTGCAAGGGTGAAGACCAGGGACTTTCAGAAGGACACGCTGTGCCGTTACTAAGCATGAGCTCGAACTCACGCCTAGCTATTTTGAGTTTATCAGGTGCCAGTCTACGAGGGGTACATGAGATAGGAGGTCCTGGTGTAGTCCTGATATAATGTACCGTGTTGTGTTTCGGGACGGTTGGTGTGCCTGAAGGGCGTGTAATTTCCGGAAACTTGCTCAGGATGTTGTGAAAGCGCGTGTCGCCTGTCGAAACCTTAACAGAAAAAACATTAGCATTTACTAAAGAAGCACTGGCTGATAATGTGCTAGTGTTATCAATAAGGCGTTGATTGCGGCAATCTACAATTAAATTATAACAGCTAAGGAAATCAACGCCTATTATAGGTCTAGTTACGTTTGCTACTACAAAAAGGCAAGCAAAATTACGCCTTAAGCCTAGATTTAAATTAAGCTCAATAAAGCCGTAAGTTTCGATGACGCTTCCGTTGGCTGCGCTAAGCTGCAACTCTGTCTTGGCACGACGCTCCCGAAGCGCAGAACGAGGGTAGACGCAGAAGTCGCTGCCGGTGTCTACTAGGAACTGGGTGTTCGTGCTGCGGTCGGTGACGAAAAGGCGACCTGTAGAAGACGGGCAATCGTCTGTCGCCATTAGCGACCGCCCGTGGCATTTCCCGCTTTTCTGTAGTCGCAGGGCTTGTTACAATTGTTAGCCCTTTCCCCAAACTTCGCATGGTACCAGCATATCGGGTACTTTTTAAAGCTGGAGCTGGATCGGCTTCTCTGAGGTGAAGATGAACGCTGTCGTTCACGCGGTCTTGAGCGGCTGGAGGTCGCGCAGCAGGAAGCGCGAGTGTGCTCTTTCAACTTGAGGGTCAGTTGCTGGACCATCCTCTTCAGCTCCGCGATCTCATCCGATGGGTATGTAGCGGTTGCACCACGTGATGACGTCGCGGTGACTCTGCATGGTGACGTCAACTCCTGAATGCGGTCAGCCAAATCCGCAAGCTGCTCCAGGGAGTGGCTGCGACGCTAGCACTGTCTGGATGTTATTTGGCAGACGGTTGCACCATATGGACCTGACGAAGTCCTCAGGAACAGATGGACCGGCCAAGTCTTGCAGGTGCCGTAGAAACTGAGATGGCTTTCTGTCCCCAAGCTCCTCGTGCGTCAGCAACTGCTTGACCTTTTTCTCATGCGAAGCTGAGAGGCGCTTGATAAGCTCTACTTTAATTTTGCCATACCTATTCTGGGCTGGAGGGTTGACAATTATATCCTTCACAGCTTTGGCGTACTGGATGTCCAGGTTGTTGGTGACGTGCGTGAATTTTGCGCCGTCGTCAGTGACGTCATGGCTGTCAAACTGACCTTCAATCAGAGCGAACCACAGTTCCGGGTCCTCAGGCGAGAATGGCACTTTTATTTTCAAGCGGCAAATTTCACGTCCGTCATTGGACACGCGCACTGCCTTCTTTCGCCGCGTCACATGGCCGTCATTTCTCGAACCGACTGTTTTTACAGAATCACTGCTGTCGCTCATTTTGTACCAACCTTCAGTCTTTGTCAAGGGGGCCCGGATAAATAAAAGTTCCAACACCTTCACGACACGTAATATATTGTTCAATCACACACACAGTCTTATAACACAAGCAGGGCTATAGAAATAGAAGGAGTGTTTGAAGGAGAAAAGTAGATAGGCAAGCGATAGCAACGATATTTCACTAACAATAACGCGCTGGTATGCGCGGTAACTGTAAGCATTCGGTTAGCGGGCGACACGGGCTTCGCGAGCGAGAGTAGTGGCCGACTGGCGCGGCGCGGTGAGTAGCGGCGCGCGCGCCCAACGTAAGACCGGTCTGCTTCGAAACGGAGATGCAACGCGTTTCCAATGCGCCGCGTCGCAATGTGGATGTCGTGGTATTCGATAATAAGTAGGTTTATGTGTAGTGTAATTTTGTTATTATTGTAAATATGTATATATGTTACGGTAAATGTGATTAATTGAAAATTATTAATAATTTTACAAAATTATTAATAATAATCACATGTTTTGGTAAATGTTAATAAACAATCGAAATTTATTACTTTTAGTAGTAATTATTAATAATTCTCGACACATATTGGTAAAAGTGATAAAATAAATAAAAACCCAATGTTTTTTGACCAGCAGGTATTTATTTATATTATTCACTCTTACCCTGACATATACACTGACTTATACATATAAACTTGGTTAATGTTTCTTTAATTTATAAAAATATATCGCTTGCCCGCAAGAATACTGTATTAACTCTAAAAACGTACTTTTTCAGGAGAAGCGATTAAAGTTTTAAACTAAAAATATTGTGGTATATCCATAAGATAAACAGATTATTTTTTATTATTAATATGTATTAGTATATACTCTATAATTATCTTTAAAGACATTACTCTATTTACCATTATTTATTAAATTATGTACACTTTTTACCACTTGTGACTGTATTCTTTTGAATTTTACTTTGTTCAAGATGTTTAATTTAAAAAGAAAACAGTATTTATATATTTTAAAATGCGATTAAAGTGATGAAAAAAACAAAATAAATAAATCAATTCTCACTTATTTATTACAATAAGACCTTAGCAACAATCTTGACTTATAAAAATCTAATTAATAACAATCTTAAGGTATTATTCTAGTCTATATCTAAATTCTAGTCTTTGTATCAAAACAAAAATCACAAGGTACTTATTGAACTAGTCAGTATCATTATTTAACAAAGTAAAAACAAAAATAAAAATCTCAAAAATGTGTAAAGTTAGTATTACTTACATTAACTTAATAAGAACTTTGTAACGCTTTGCAAGCAAAGTGTAACAAAATATTTGAATAACAACGACTTTCTGAAAAAACATACTACTTAATTATGAAATTTTTGTCGAGAAAAAATACACAATTTAGTACTAATTAAACAAAAAAAAACCTCAATGAAATCATAAAAAAGTCCTCATAGTACATACTGATGAATATTATTAAAAATAAATAAGTGATACCTTATTGAAAAAGTGAAACCGTGAGTACTATGAGGATTTGTATTAAATATAATAAAAGTTACTTATAAATTTTGATAAAAATCTTCATAGTATTTAGGAATTATGTTTTTTTCAACTAATTTCAACAGCCCCTGTTTCTTTTTACTTGTAATTTTAATCCTCTCAGAATAAGCTGCAGGAAAATTCAGTGACATCAAGTCGTTTTGAGTGCTGCGAGTGGACCCTGCTACTTTTATTTGCTTATAGGAGGTGTCAGAGTAAGACGTTTTGTAAAAAAAAGATCCAGGGTCTGATTTAGACACATAAATAATGCTGAAATCATTCATTTTTACAGATTCATTCAGAATATTTTTGGAAAAGTTTTTTCCAATCTTTGGTGACACTTCTTTAAAATCGTAAAAGCTGTCGTAGGTTAATTCATTAACTGCGAATGGTTTACCGTTAGATTTAGCAGTTCTAATTAAAGTAAAATACTGATCAGGGGTATATATCGCAGTGGAACGAAGGGACTTTTTAATTTTTCTTTCAATTAGAGAATGGCAATTATCACCCTCATTTTGGGTGTGTCCCTTAATTAGGAATTTGTGAGTAATAGAACGAATATTTTGAAATCTATTTACTGCTAAGATGTACATTGAAATCATGAAACGGTTTTTCTGCTGCCCGCAGCAATTATCACTGTAGAATATTACATCAACTAATTGCTCAGCCTTTGTGTCAATTTGGTTAAGATAATTGAACACGCAAGTTGCAATCTCATTCACACCACGATTGCCATGCCCTTCGTGCCATACATTACAATAAACATCTTTCGTTTTCAAATCAGTTATTGTAAAATTTAAAACATTTACTTTAGAGATGTAATAAAAGTTACTTACGTCCCCCCTTGGACAAGGCATTGTTGCTTGTAAATCATAGACGGCAACTACCACACTGCTCCCTTTCAATTTGTCTTGTTCCTTCTCGGCTCTCGATAGATCTTTTTCAACTAAATGTGTATCATACTCAACTTTAAGACGTTGTTTTTCTTCCCCGGTAGCATTCATGAAAGCCTCACAAGTATCACACCTATCTTTTTTAGGTGAATAAAAGGCAATATTAAACTCATTATTAAATATATGACTATACAAAACATAGTTACCATAAGGCTTATATTCAGTCTGACATAACTTAACGTAATCTCTGTGGAGATCAATCAATGTTTTACTGCCATCAATATAAAGCTTATTAGTATTACTGCGACAGTAATGGCTGTCCATAGTCGGAATAGATTGTATGTGCTCCCTTATTTCGGATTTAATAATATTCGGTATTTTGGCATGATTTCCATGCTTTCCTCTACCATCTACAGCTACAACGTTACTCATTGTAGGTATACGCTTTTCAAAGGCAGTCCTTATTACGCGATCATTTAAGGCAAGTGTGGATTTAAAGAACGTTTTACAAACACGTACTTTATTATTTTGAACCGAAAAATAAAATGCATTGTTGCTCTGCCTAGGATTTGCCGCATTTGTGTATTTATATTTCGGATTAATTATAGTAGTGCTATTTATAATGAATTGTCTCTGCATCGTTATGTTCCCCAAATTGTAATATTCATGAAAGATGTTCTGTCTTTCTTCTTCTGACACATTTGCAGAACATTTTAGACGACACTTCTCACCACATGGTGGCCCTACTTTTCTGGCTGGAATGACTTTATTTAGTTTTTTTGATTTGTAGCTTTGACCTGTGTTTCTTAAACGTTTCGCGACTTCCGATTTCCAGTTGTTAATATTTCGTTGTCGTTTACGTGTGAGTTTTTTGTTCAAATCTAAGTTTTCAACCTGAGAGTCTGCAAGCGGAATGATTTCGCTGCAAGAGACGTGTAATGCAGGTGGAATGTTTTCGCGGTGGGCGGAATGTGAGCGTGTACTAGAAGCTGATGATGATGAACTGGAATTGGAGGAGCTGGAAGATGAACTTGAATCCGTTGATGATATTGACGCTGATCTATGTCTAAAGTTCGGATCTTTAACGCTGTCATCTGAATCGAAATCGGGTCCATCACTTTTATCGGCTTCACTTAGATCTTCAGTGTTAGATATGCCTAAAATATAAATAAAAATTTAAATATAAATGAATAAAGAAATAGTAACCTCCCTTCAGATTAAAAAATCATTCAAATATATTCTCACCATTAATATCAGTAATATTTGCATCGTTTTTCAAACAATTTTGAATAGCACTGGATGCTGGAATACTATGATCTGGAGCATTTATATTTTCAATAAAATTGGTTTGTACATTTTCTGTAATAAGGAAAATAAATAAAAAAATGAACTAGATAAATGCGGCATAGCGGAACAACTAGAAAAACGTGTCATTGCAATACTTAAAATACTAATATTTTGGGTTCCTCATGTTACTCGTACTTTGATAAAAAGAAAAATAATGATTATTATTTTAATAATAATATAAAAAAGTGAAAGTTAGGATGTTTAGGTATTTATGGTTACTCAATAACGTCAGAATGGCTGAAAAGATCCGGATAAAATACAACGCCTTCTTGTGTTCGATATTGAGCAAAACCACTAGTAAAAGTTATTAATACCTATTATAAAAAAATACTATTCTTACCATTTGAATCAGATTCGCATGCGAAATCAACATTCTCTAAACATTCGATGTAACCAGGGCCTTGTTCATCTAAGCTAGTATCAAGATTTTCGGATGAGTTCAAATTATATTGACGGTTATTCGATGTCTCGCCCTGTGCTACTATACATTTTCGAATATAATCTAGTCTTTTCTGTGGTATCATTCTGAAATAAAGAATATGAAACTGAAGATCATAGACAGAATTAGACAAACTGCTATCTAAATTAAATAGTTGTAAACAGAACATCGTAGTTTTTACCTTTGATACATTAACATCAACTAAAATTCAAATGAACACAGACACAGTTTGTAATAATACTTGAATAAGATACAACTTATGGTGAATAAAGTAGCAAACAAAAAAAAACACAAAACTTTCAATAGATCATAGGCACAACTCAAAATAATACTTTGTTCATTTAAATGCGGGGTACACCAAGCGTTACGTTATGTTGAAGAATACAGGTTAATTTTCGTGTTATAACTCTGTTCTAAATAGGATTTGGTAAATAAAATACTTACTTAAAGAAAAATACAGCAAGAAATCACAATAATACACTTTTCTTCTTATGGTAAAACCGAATCTATGTATCATTAATAGATAATACTCTGTTTCAAATAACAACACGGGTCAAACTAGTTCAAGGACAGGAGCAACACTGAACGTGTCGTTCTTCCTTTTTCTAGCGAAACCGAAAGAGCGAGAAGGATATAGATGCAACTTTCGTAATTGGTTCATTCAAGGTGAAAGCGATTTTCGACCTTATTTAAAAGGTAGAACGTTCTTTTTTTAGTCGAACTGTATTATTAAGTCAGTTTGTGCCAAATTTTGACATGATACTGTATTCTTCCGGACAAGCGTCGCTTGCCCGCAAGAATACTGTATTAACTCTAAAAACGTACTTTTTCAGGAGAAGCGATTAAAGTTTTAAACTAAAAATATTGTGGTATATCCATAAGATAAACAGATTATTTTTTATTATTAATATGTATTAGTATATACTCTATAATTATCTTTAAAGACATTACTCTATTTACCATTATTTATTAAATTATGTACACTTTTTACCACTTGTGACTGTATTCTTTTGAATTTTACTTTGTTCAAGATGTTTAATTTAAAAAGAAAACAGTATTTATATATTTTAAAATGCGATTAAAGTGATGAAAAAAACAAAATAAATAAATCAATTCTCACTTATTTATTACAATAAGACCTTAGCAACAATCTTGACTTATAAAAATCTAATTAATAACAATCTTAAGGTATTATTCTAGTCTATATCTAAATTCTAGTCTTTGTATCAAAACAAAAATCACAAGGTACTTATTGAACTAGTCAGTATCATTATTTAACAAAGTAAAAACAAAAATAAAAATCTCAAAAATGTGTATTTATTTATTTATTTATTGGATCGCCAACAGAGGCTACACAATTACATACATATTAACATAAGAACACGTACAATACTAGTGTGCGCTTCCAATTATAGGCGGCCACATCATTTACTAATAACTAGGTTGGTACAACCAGTCTGATAGACCGTAATTTAATCTAATATGACTTTAAGTACAATAAAAAATAAAAAAAAAAAAAAAAAAAAAAAAAAATAACAACAAAAAATTAAAATAAGAAAATAAAACAAAATAAAATAAAATAAAAAATGAAACCATACAACAAAAAACACAGCAATCAAAGTGACAAAAATATTATAACTTAGGTAACTTAGACAATATAAGTTTTATGTCTCCCTGGAATTTTGGTAATTTGCTTGTTATATCAAGATCATTGTGCTTCGATAACGTGTTGTATTGCCTACAGAGCCTTGGCAAAATGGCGAAGTGTCCAATGTTTGTTTTGGATCCCTTCACATGGAAAAGGTTATAGCTACATTTTCGCGGTAAACGAGATGGTGCGTTTATTTGTAGCTTCCCAAGAAGCTCGCCACAGTCAACTGCCCCGTTGAACAGTTTGTGGAGAAATGTGAGGTCTACAACTTGCCTTCTATCTGCCAATGAGGACATTTTGTAATGTTGTAGTCTCAGGTCGTAGCTTCTAATTTTTTTTGCCATCCGTTCCTTATAGCAAAGATGGTATAGAAAACGTCTCTGTATGCTTTCCAGTCGTTTAATGTATACATCATAGTGTGGATTCCAAACAGTGCTATTATATTCTAATATAGGACGGACCAATGTGTTATATAACTGAATCCTAGTTGAGGTTTCAGAAAACTCTTTACTATTACGCAGTACAAATCCGAGGACCTTAAACGCTTTAGAGGTGATATTCATTATATGCCTGTCGAATTTCAGCTTGCTATCAAATACAATTCCCAGGTCACGAACTTCCACTACTTCTTGTAGTGTTTGCTGATTCAATGTGTATTTGTTGCTTTGCGCTGTTTTATTTCGGGAGAATTTCATACAGTGACATTTAGCAACGTTCAGCGACATTTTATTTATTCTACACCACTCCACCATTCTGTCAAGATCGGCCTGTAAGAGTGCAGAATCTAAGTTGGTCACTATTGGTTTCATAATTTTTACGTCATCAGCAAATAAATAGAAATTAGAATGCTTAAAACATGACGTAATGTCGTTAATGAAGATGTTAAAGAGAATAGGACTTAAGTGCGATCCTTGCGGCACTCCGGATGTAGCTGGAAAAGCGTCAGAGTGGTGACCATTAATTACCACTTTTGAATTCCTACCGACAAGGTAAGAATGAAACCACTTTAATAATGACCCCCCTATTCCTAGCTGATTCAGTTTTTTTAGTAGGATATTATGATCAACCTTATCAAATGCCTTACTGAAGTCTGTGTATATAGTGTCTACCGGTACCCTTTTATCAAGAGATTCTGATATAGCTGTGATGTAATTCATGAGGTTTGTGGAAGTTGACCTTGAGCTCATAAAACCATGTTGATGTGGAGTGATATATTGTTTAACGTGTGCATTAAGACGTTTAGTTACTAACTTTTCAAGTATTTTACCAAATATGTTTAAGATAGAGATGGGCCGGTAGTTAGACACTTGCTGCTTTTCACCGGATTTGAAAATAGGGACCACTAATGCTTCCTTCCACCTCCCAGGAAATTCACCGGTTAACGCTGACTTGTTGAAGATGATAATAAGAGGTCTAGTTAGTGGCTTTGCACATCGTTTTATAAATACTGGTGGTATACCGTCACTACCAGCACCTTTACGCTCATCCAAGGCTTTTAGGGATAGGAATATTTCGTCAGCACCAAATTCTAGATTACTGAATCCGGACGGGGCTAAATCGCTATCCTCTTGGTTTGACGCCTTAATATTCGACGAGGTACCGTAGACTTGTGCAAAGTTCTCGGCAAACAAGTTACAGATTTCAGGTCCATTCGACGCTGTCTTGTCCATAAGGCACATTTCTGCAGGGTAGGTACTCTTAGCCTTCTTTTTATTTTTAATATATGACCAGAACATTTTTGGATCCTTTTTAAGAGCTTCTTCCATTCTGATTATATAACTTTTGTAACAGACTTCCATAAGCTTACCACATCTAGCACGTAGTATCTCAAATGATACAGTATCTAAAGGATTTTTGTACTTTTTAACTTTATTGCGGTATTTATTTTTTTCTTTAAGGAGTCGCATCAATTCTCTAGAATACCACTGTGGATATTTATTGCCTAATATTTTTTTCATAGGAACGTTTTGTTTGATGACGTCATGCAGTATGTTGTAGAATATATCCATCATTTCGTCTGTTGTGGGGACACCTTCGAGTTCTTTTTCCCAGTCTATCAAATTAAGTGTTGCCGTGATGTTATTATAGTCAGCCTTAAAGAAGTCTGGTTTTATTGTAGGTTTGGCCTGAAGGTTAATTGATTTAAAGTTAAGAGTTATAGAGAACTCTAATGTTGGGTGTAGGGGATCTTCTGAAACCAAGTGGCTGGTGCAGCGACCAAAGTCGTGCAACGCAACATTACAAAGGGCTAGATCCAATATTTTATATTTAGTGTTGAGCAAGTAATTATACTGTTCCAATTCATTTATAGATACAAAATCTAGGAAACATTTATTCACCTCACTATTATTGTTAGGGTATGGTTGTGCTTGGCCTGTGTTTTGCTCATTTTTCCATGTTATGTTACTGAGATTAAAGTCTCCCAATAAAAGCGTGTGGTCGCCTTGGTCGAGAGCATTCTGGGCGGAATTGAAAAATACTTGTATAGTCTCAGGGGTCACAGGCGGGGGTAAGTAGACGCCACAGATACGGAATTTATGTGATTTTGTGCCATGCGGGGCAGTTTCAATGTTGATCCATAAATCTTCACATGAACTTTCCAGGTGTGGCAGTCGACACGACTTTAATCTTCTGGAAACCGCTATCAAGACACCCCCACCGTCCTGGCGCGCACTATAACGACTGGATTCACGGTCTCGTCTATAAATATCGTACCTGTCGTCAAATAATTCAGCATCGTAAACACTGCCATTCAGCCAAGTCTCCGTAAGCACTATTATATCATAATCTTGTAAGGACATGTTTTGATAAAAAATATTAAGTTTCGTTTTAAGGCCGCGTACATTTTGATAATAAACCCGAAGTGAAATATTGAATGAAGCTAATTATAACTCAAAAAACGTTCAAAATTTGCTAATATTTGACCTAGTAACTATAATTTTACATTAATGACTTTAGTTGCTCCTGGTTTGTGATAACAATACGTTCAGATTGTTCATCTTTCTTCATGAATATTCTTCCGTTGCGCACCCAGACGAATTTATACCCGAGTGATTTGCCACGAATTCGAGTTGCTGCGTGTAATGCCTTATTTTCTGCCGATAAATGTTCTGACACGTAAATGGGGGCTGGGATCTCCGAGGCAATACCAAGGTGGCTTGTATTCAGCTTGTTATTAGCATTGTTCTTGTTGTACTTGATAGTGGCAGCGAAGAATGTGTCTCGAATACGTGGGGTGTTGAATTTTACTAGAATAGATCTAGGTCGGGTAGTTTGAGTATCCTTTTTTGCGATCCTGGTACAGTGAGCTATGTCGGCTTCCACAACTCCACTATTGGTGGTATTGCCTGGTTGCAGGACCGTGGTAAGCAGGTTTTCTGAGCGGTTTTCGGGCACATTCTGAATTTCGAGGTTTGTAGCTCTAGAGTTCTGTTCTAGAAGGTTAAGGCGTCGACTTACATCCTGGATCGATGTTTGTAACTGTAATTTATCCTTCTCAAGTGCCTGAATTCTGGACAACTTTTCATCTGATAATAATTTCATTTCATCATACTTTTCATTAAAGAAATCAAGGGAATTCCTAAAGCCTGCTATTAACTCGTTAATTTGCTTAAACTGGTCGGCTACAACATCTTTTAGCGCACTGGCAATTTCTTGCTTTATAATGTCTCTGAGAGAACCTTTTGAAATTTGTAAGATGGTGTCGTCATTAATTGGACTCTCAGGGGGGCTGCGCTGTTTATTTTGCTTATTGCGAATAGTTACGTTGGATTCAGTAGGTGAGCTATGTAGTAGCTGAGCTGTAGTATTGTTGGAGCAATCGCCACGTGCTGCTGGTCGGACTGGCGTATCGGTATTATTCGTTTTTGGTAGTTTGCTCTGGCAGTCTGGACATTTCCAAGACGCTTTCTTTGCTATACCCATAGTTTTGAATTGGTTCTCTGGCACGTTAGAACATAGCAAGTCGTACCGTTGTTTACAAGTACAACATTGTAAATAGTCTTTACTTTGGATTGTATTCATGCAACCCGCACATATTTTGTTAGCCATTATCGTAGGAATTCGTTCCTTAGAATTCAACAAATTACAAAAATTGTAGCCGACCGCTGGGCTCGAACTTGCGATCTATCATTACCGACCAGTTATTTCCACTACGCAAACCAACGCGCTACTTGATCATTAGAAAATACGTTGAAATTTGCGATCGTATTGGTCTAGTTGTAGAATTCTAATATTAAAGATCGTTACAATGGAGATTCATTTGTCACATACCCCCCAATTTTTTCCACTGTTGACGTTTAATTTAACTTGCTATTATGACACTGTTTTTAAGATTTACTTGCAGCTAGTCGTTTTTATTATTGTACTTTTAAAATTTTGTTGATGTTTTAGTTCTTTTAAGCTTTAAATACCTTGTAACTTCACTTAAGTAACGTGGTTTAACTTCACTTGGTCTGGTGATTTTATGATCGATTTTTGCTTAGATGTCCGTTGATGATAGCCTGGATAACACTTTCACCTGGTATTTGTATCAGCACCTTCACTTTAGTCACAAATTTAGGCGAGAATTCACAGTATTTATATTTTAATAGAAATATTTAACACGGAGCTTATCAAACTTAGGTGTTCACCTAGTGGCGCCATCTAGTAGTGTAAAGTTAGTATTACTTACATTAACTTAATAAGAACTTTGTAACGCTTTGCAAGCAAAGTGTAACAAAATATTTGAATAACAACGACTTTCTGAAAAAACATACTACTTAATTATGAAATTTTTGTCGAGAAAAAATACACAATTTAGTACTAATTAAACAAAAAAAAACCTCAATGAAATCATAAAAAAGTCCTCATAGTACATACTGATGAATATTATTAAAAATAAATAAGTGATACCTTATTGAAAAAGTGAAACCGTGAGTACTATGAGGATTTGTATTAAATATAATAAAAGTTACTTATAAATTTTGATAAAAATCTTCATAGTATTTAGGAATTATGTTTTTTTCAACTAATTTCAACAGCCCCTGTTTCTTTTTACTTGTAATTTTAATCCTCTCAGAATAAGCTGCAGGAAAATTCAGTGACATCAAGTCGTTTTGAGTGCTGCGAGTGGACCCTGCTACTTTTATTTGCTTATAGGAGGTGTCAGAGTAAGACGTTTTGTAAAAAAAAGATCCAGGGTCTGATTTAGACACATAAATAATGCTGAAATCATTCATTTTTACAGATTCATTCAGAATATTTTTGGAAAAGTTTTTTCCAATCTTTGGTGACACTTCTTTAAAATCGTAAAAGCTGTCGTAGGTTAATTCATTAACTGCGAATGGTTTACCGTTAGATTTAGCAGTTCTAATTAAAGTAAAATACTGATCAGGGGTATATATCGCAGTGGAACGAAGGGACTTTTTAATTTTTCTTTCAATTAGAGAATGGCAATTATCACCCTCATTTTGGGTGTGTCCCTTAATTAGGAATTTGTGAGTAATAGAACGAATATTTTGAAATCTATTTACTGCTAAGATGTACATTGAAATCATGAAACGGTTTTTCTGCTGCCCGCAGCAATTATCACTGTAGAATATTACATCAACTAATTGCTCAGCCTTTGTGTCAATTTGGTTAAGATAATTGAACACGCAAGTTGCAATCTCATTCACACCACGATTGCCATGCCCTTCGTGCCATACATTACAATAAACATCTTTCGTTTTCAAATCAGTTATTGTAAAATTTAAAACATTTACTTTAGAGATGTAATAAAAGTTACTTACGTCCCCCCTTGGACAAGGCATTGTTGCTTGTAAATCATAGACGGCAACCGTCACACTGCTCCCTTTCAATTTGTCTTGTTCCTTCTCGGCTCTCGATAGATCTTTTTCAACTAAATGTGTATCATACTCAACTTTAAGACGTTGTTTTTCTTCCCCGGTAGCATTCATGAAAGCCTCACAAGTATCACACCTATCTTTTTTAGGTGAATAAAAGGCAATATTAAACTCATTATTAAATATATGACTATACAAAACATAGTTACCATAAGGCTTATATTCAGTCTGACATAACTTAACGTAATCTCTGTGGAGATCAATCAATGTTTTACTGCCATCAATATAAAGCTTATTAGTATTACTGCGACAGTAATGGCTGTCCATAGTCGGAATAGATTGTATGTGCTCCCTTATTTCGGATTTAATAATATTCGGTATTTTGGCATGATTTCCATGCTTTCCTCTACCATCTACAGCTACAACGTTACTCATTGTAGGTATACGCTTTTCAAAGGCAGTCCTTATTACGCGATCATTTAAGGCAAGTGTGGATTTAAAGAACGTTTTACAAACACGTACTTTATTATTTTGAACCGAAAAATAAAATGCATTGTTGCTCTGCCTAGGATTTGCCGCATTTGTGTATTTATATTTCGGATTAATTATAGTAGTGCTATTTATAATGAATTGTCTCTGCATCGTTATGTTCCCCAAATTGTAATATTCATGAAAGATGTTCTGTCTTTCTTCTTCTGACACATTTGCAGAACATTTTAGACGACACTTCTCACCACATGGTGGCCCTACTTTTCT
Organism: Autographa gamma; assembly: GCA_905146925.1. Taxonomy (NCBI): domain Eukaryota; kingdom Metazoa; phylum Arthropoda; class Insecta; order Lepidoptera; family Noctuidae; genus Autographa; species Autographa gamma. The sequence continues at coordinate 987,460 of LR989880.1, forward strand.
GGCTGGAATGACTTTATTTAGTTTTTTTGATTTGTAGCTTTGACCTGTGTTTCTTAAACGTTTCGCGACTTCCGATTTCCAGTTGTTAATATTTCGTTGTCGTTTACGTGTGAGTTTTTTGTTCAAATCTAAGTTTTCAACCTGAGAGTCTGCAAGCGGAATGATTTCGCTGCAAGAGACGTGTAATGCAGGTGGAATGTTTTCGCGGTGGGCGGAATGTGAGCGTGTACTAGAAGCTGATGATGATGAACTGGAATTGGAGGAGCTGGAAGATGAACTTGAATCCGTTGATGATATTGACGCTGATCTATGTCTAAAGTTCGGATCTTTAACGCTGTCATCTGAATCGAAATCGGGTCCATCACTTTTATCGGCTTCACTTAGATCTTCAGTGTTAGATATGCCTAAAATATAAATAAAAATTTAAATATAAATGAATAAAGAAATAGTAACCTCCCTTCAGATTAAAAAATCATTCAAATATATTCTCACCATTAATATCAGTAATATTTGCATCGTTTTTCAAACAATTTTGAATAGCACTGGATGCTGGAATACTATGATCTGGAGCATTTATATTTTCAATAAAATTGGTTTGTACATTTTCTGTAATAAGGAAAATAAATAAAAAAATGAACTAGATAAATGCGGCATAGCGGAACAACTAGAAAAACGTGTCATTGCAATACTTAAAATACTAATATTTTGGGTTCCTCATGTTACTCGTACTTTGATAAAAAGAAAAATAATGATTATTATTTTAATAATAATATAAAAAAGTGAAAGTTAGGATGTTTAGGTATTTATGGTTACTCAATAACGTCAGAATGGCTGAAAAGATCCGGATAAAATACAACGCCTTCTTGTGTTCGATATTGAGCAAAACCACTAGTAAAAGTTATTAATACCTATTATAAAAAAATACTATTCTTACCATTTGAATCAGATTCGCATGCGAAATCAACATTCTCTAAACATTCGATGTAACCAGGGCCTTGTTCATCTAAGCTAGTATCAAGATTTTCGGATGAGTTCAAATTATATTGACGGTTATTCGATGTCTCGCCCTGTGCTACTATACATTTTCGAATATAATCTAGTCTTTTCTGTGGTATCATTCTGAAATAAAGAATATGAAACTGAAGATCATAGACAGAATTAGACAAACTGCTATCTAAATTAAATAGTTGTAAACAGAACATCGTAGTTTTTACCTTTGATACATTAACATCAACTAAAATTCAAATGAACACAGACACAGTTTGTAATAATACTTGAATAAGATACAACTTATGGTGAATAAAGTAGCAAACAAAAAAAAACACAAAACTTTCAATAGATCATAGGCACAACTCAAAATAATACTTTGTTCATTTAAATGCGGGGTACACCAAGCGTTACGTTATGTTGAAGAATACAGGTTAATTTTCGTGTTATAACTCTGTTCTAAATAGGATTTGGTAAATAAAATACTTACTTAAAGAAAAATACAGCAAGAAATCACAATAATACACTTTTCTTCTTATGGTAAAACCGAATCTATGTATCATTAATAGATAATACTCTGTTTCAAATAACAACACGGGTCAAACTAGTTCAAGGACAGGAGCAACACTGAACGTGTCGTTCTTCCTTTTTCTAGCGAAACCGAAAGAGCGAGAAGGATATAGATGCAACTTTCGTAATTGGTTCATTCAAGGTGAAAGCGATTTTCGACCTTATTTAAAAGGTAGAACGTTCTTTTTTTAGTCGAACTGTATTATTAAGTCAGTTTGTGCCAAATTTTGACATGATACTGTATTCTTCCGGACAAGCGATATGTGATGGGTACATACGTCGTCGCTCGCTTCGCTCGCTCTGTTGCAAGGTCACAATATCTAACCTAACCTAACCTATTGATCTCAACTCTCTCACAAAGTCGATCCTAACCAAGCATACTAAATAAACAGCCCCGCAACCCTTGGCCACTTATTACATTTATCACTACAAAGGTTAAATTATTAATAAAAACCGACAAATGTGATTAATTTATCACTTTTACCTCTACTTTCGGTAATTATTAATAATACTAGATAATTATTAATAATCTTCAATTAATCACTCTTACCGTGACATATATATAGGTAATAAGGTTTTTTATGTATAATATATTGTAAATAAATATATATTAATAACGATTTTGGGACATGTAAATATAAATATAGTACATTATATACACAGGTATTGTTTATGTGTAACTGAGTAGGCTACAAACTTTTGAAAATGTAAAATAAATAAAACCACTGTCTAATACCGTTATTTATCAACACGTACGCAGTAAACACTATTCGTACAACAGTTTTCATCAAAAAACACTAGCGTTTATCTTTCCTGAGCACATTTTCTGTGGTGGCTCCGCGAGGGAGTATGCTCTTCCGCGGTGCCACTTTCAATGTCTATTTTCAAATTACCTAATGCACGTACAGCGACAACGATTTACGTACATTGTGTACGTTTTACGTACATAATTTTAGGATATAATTGATTGGTTTCTGAGATGGTGGCTCCGCTGCAGAGCATGACACAATTTACCGTCTCATTTGTAAATTTATTCAATTTTCATTTCTCATGTGTAAAATTGCTGTAAGAAAATACATGTTAATTCAATTAGACAAATTAAAACTAAATGTATAGTTATAATGATAATTCATACAAATCGCTGGAGAAAACGAAACTGCGTTTTTTCTGTAAATATGAAATTTATGTTTATTAACAAAAATATAACAAAAAATCATTTTTTTTTTTTTTTTAAATAATCCGGGACATCTCACACACGGTTATCTGATCCCAAGCTAAGCAGAGCTTGTGTTATGGTAACCAGACAACTGATAAACATACTTATATATTTCTAAAAACATACATATTATAGATAAATTACACCCAGACACCGAACAAATGATCGTGCTCATCACACAAACATTTGTCCCGGGTGGGAATCGAACCCACGACCTCCGGTATAGCAGTCAGGGTCTCTAAACACTACACCAACAGGCCTGTCAAAAAAAAAAAAAAAAGTTTATTCAAACTTCTTAACAATTCGTAGCTTACCTGTAAATACGAAAAAACTATATTTAAAGCTCTTTCCAGGATTTGCTACTTTCTTACACAAATTACAAATTCAATATTTTCACAATGACAGTCATGCTTTTTTACCAGATTAAATAAGCGGCCAATTTGCCACAGATAATTAAGAAAAGAGTTATTTTCTTTACATCTCCCATCCTTCGAGAGAACAATTGCACGCAATTGTTCGATCAGGCGCTCTACACTGCTGGAGATAGCTTGGTAATATGGTAAAGATTAGATTCTGCCTTCCTATGTCCTGCATCAACTTCATAGATTGAGCTAGAAATCTTCTTTAAAATTTTGTACGGTCCTATCTTCAATTCGTCCATTTTATTTCTATTTAATCGATTCCCATTTTCGACATATACTCTGTCTCCCACTTCAAATTTATAATCTTCCCTACCAAAATCATAGATTTTTTTATTGTAGTTGTGAGATTTTATTGAATTTTGTAGGGCTAGTTCTCTATCTCTTTTCAGATCTTCTTCTGTACGACTTGATTTAAATTCAAGTGGCAGAATATCCACATTTTTTCCTTCTAAAAGGTATTTTGGGGTAAATTTTGTGACCGTATGTTCTGTTTCATTATATTTTGCTACACATTGTTGTGCTACAGTTGTCCAGGCAGTTTTCTTATCACTATCGTTTATTTTACATCTTATCCTGTTGACTAAAGTTTGATTTAGCCTTTCATTAAGCCCATTTGAAAATGGTGTATCCACAGCTGTAAATATTATTGTTATGTTTTTCTTTTTCAGGAAGTCTTTGAATTCTTTCGATTTTAAACCAGGGTATTGGTCTGTTAATACCATATCAATATTGTAGCTTTGTGTTACATTTTCCATAAGCTTAATAAAGTCACTGGAGCTCTGATTTCTGGACGTCAGTATATATGCATATCTTGTAAAATGATCAACCAGAAGATGTAAGTATTTCTTTGTAGACCGTGATCCTCCAAAACCTATGGTATCAATTGATATAATTTGAAATGGGCGTGTTGCCGGACCTAAATGTGACATCAACCCAAACTTCGATTTCCTTCTGGATTTGTTCTTTATACAAATGTCACATTCACCGCAAGTTTTTTTAATATTTGCTATGATATTCTTTGCTGTGTAAAGAGGTGTTATTTTATTCATCATCTGGGTTCTTCCAATGTGACAGTAAGTTTCGTGGACATCTCTAATGAGTGCTTTGCTAAATGCTTCTGACAATATGATTTTATTTCTTTTTTTATTCTTTTTGTAGTAAATTTCATTGTCTATTATAAACTTAGCTTTTCCATTCTGTAGATCTAGATTTGTGTGTTGATCCTTTTTTATATCTTCCAAAGTAATTAAATTTACAACTTTTAAAAAGTCATTACCATTATCACAGGTATTCAGGACTGGATTCCTGCTTAAGCAATCTGCTTCTTGGTTTGTTTCTCCCGGGTTATATTTTATTTTAAAATTATATTGGGATAAATAATAGGTCAAATCGCCCAGTTCTTCATCAGTTCTCGACTTGATGTTCAGATTTTCTAACGGTTTATGATCTGAATATACAACAAATTCTTTACCCATAAGCCAGTGCTGCCAATATTTTATCGCTTCTTTAATTGCCAGACATTCTAAATATATTACTTTCTTTTTCTTTTGACTTTCTGTCAATTTTTTCGAGAAATAAGCTACAGGTTTGCTAACCCCGTTTTTATCTTCTTGTTTTAACACGGCTTCCATGCCTTTAATACTAGCATCTGTATAAATTTTTATCGGTTGATCTGGGTCAAATATTTTTAGAATTGGTTTCGAACATAGTAATTCCTTAATTTTATCAAATGATTCTTGGCACTCCGTGGACCATATGAATTTTACGTCTTTCCGTAGTAAATTGTGTAATGGATTCAGAATAATTGCATTATGTGGTACAAATTTATGATAAAAATTTACTTTCCCAAGAAACTGGCGTATATTCTTCCTTGTTTCCGGAACTGGAAAGTCTTTAACAGCTGTTAAATTATCTTTGAGAGGTCTAACTGCATTATTTTCTATTATGTGTCCTAAGTATTTGGCCTTTTGGACTATTGGCAAAAGAACATTTCGAAAATTTCAATCTGAATCCTTCCGTTAGTATCCGCAGTCCGCCTCAAGTAGTTTTGATATATGTGGTATGTGTTCCTTAAAAGACTTAGAATAGATTAAGATATCATCAATAAAATTTACTGCAAAATCCGACAGTTTGTGTTTCCTTATTATATTACTCAATATTCTTTGAAAAATTGCCGGAGATGTTTTTAAACCAAATGGGAGGCATGTCCATTGGAAATGGCCATCTTGTGTGACAAATGCAGTTTTGTATCTATCTTGAATTCTCAAAGGAATTGACCAAAATGCCGAATTTATGTCAAAAGTGGAAAAAAAATTACAGTTCACAGTCTTTCCTTAAATCCTCAATCAAGGGGAATGGTTGTGACTGAGGAACAACGATTTTGTTCAATTCTCTAAAATCTATACATAGTCTTGTTTTCTTATGGTCTTTCTTTTTATATGCCAGGGTAACTGGAGCAGCAAATGGGCTATAAGATTCCTCAATCATATTCTTCTCCAGTAGTTTTGATATTTGATATTCAATTTCTTTTCTATCATCAGCTGTGCATCTGTACGGACGTTTATAACAATATTTATCCACTATCAAATCTATATGCGCTTCATAATCACATACGGTGCCGACGTCATATTTATCCTTAGCAAAGACTGCTTTCTATTTCTTTATTAGGTTATCAATTTCTATTTGTTGATGTACTTCTAAATGGTTCACAAAAAAAATAAATTTATCGATGTGTATATGTTCGTTAAAGTTCATTTCCCAACTGTTCGTATAATCATTTTCTTGTTCCAGTACTTTAGTGTATAAAGAGACCTGTTTTTTGTTTGTGTCACCTAATGCATCAGGAATGTTGACATCTGTTAACTTTAAATTGTTACTATTCACATTATCTTCATTTAGAAACTTCTTTTCTTCTGAATTTTTACATTGTATAATACTTAAGTCTTCATTTTGCACCAATTTGCACCAATTAAAATTTTCATTTTCTATGACAAAAATATCCATAATTCTCTCCATATTAAATATTTTAATTTTTATAGTTACCATACCTTTTGTTTTCTTCTCACCATTAATAGTTTTCAAGTTTGCTGTTTGTGTAACACTTTTATCTTCTCTTTCCTGTATCTTCAATAATTTTGCATTAATTAATGACACATTTGAACCGGAATCATAAATTCCAGAAACTTGTAAAGTGTTATTTAATAGTAATGATACTCTTATTAATGGTGGTACTTCTAGTTTTTTGGATTCTCATTATTAACTTCAACTTCCAATTCAGAGTTGTTTACACTTTTCACAACACCTTTTTGATTTTTCCCCTTAAACCAACAGTTTTCCTCCAGGTGGAAACGTTTCCCTTTTTTCTCGGAGACACAGATCTGGCACGGCTTTTTTCCTTCAATATCTTTTGTTTTTGTTTCAGAGTATGAGAAGGTTTTTTTTTTCATATTTATTCTTTCCAACAAGGTGTTCTAGTCTACCTAACTCATTGTACAGATCCTCGGTTTCTTGTAAAGTCTCTCGCTCAATTTTATCAGTCACATAATTAGGCAAACTTGCTGCTATAAGGTCTATAAGGGTTCCAGTATCAATAGATTTCCTCACTTCCAGCAATAATTTTTCTTTTTTTAATGCATGATCAAGCTATGAACCTGTTTGGTATTTAAAAGTAAGAGCATATCTGATAAGCGACCATCCTTTGTTTCCGAATGTATCGTTGAAATTTTTCTCCCATTTGTTCCACTCTGATTCGACTGTAAATTTTATTAACATACATGTATACCAATCCATACTGGAGTACTCCAAAAAGTTTTTTAATATCTCAATTTTCTTTTTGTCTTCATTAATATGGAAACGTTCACATTCTTTGTTGAAGTTTTTTATCCATTGGTGAGCATTTGCATTTCTGCCATTGAATTTCTCAATTATAAAATGTTTTGCGATTATTCCTAAATTTTGAGTTTCAGATTTGGTTTGTTTTTCTTCAAGTAGTTTTTCTAATATTTTTTTTAATGTTGGGTTAGACCTACTAGGTAATGATTTATAATCATTTATACTTTCCGTAATTTCCTCTAGGTAAAAATCATTGAATTGTATGTTTTGACCTTCATCTAAATATGTCTTAGATATCTCATCTGTTAAGGTTATCCATATCTTTCTCGTCTGGTGCCTTTTATTCAATGTTTTTCTCACCTTAGCATAGTTTGAAGTATTTATAATTACATGATGTAAGCTCGCTGGCTGGTATTCGTTCGGTATATTGAAAACTTGCCCCGTAGGTGTACCTATTGAGGTTATACAGATAATGTTTAACTTTCCATCTGCTGAACTTTTGACAGTAAAATCAAATCTCAACTTCTCCATAATTATTCAATTATTTGCAGAAAATGTAGTTTTATAATGATAATTCATACAAATCGCTGGAGAAAACGAAACTGCGTTTTTTCTGTAAATAAGAAATTTATGTTTATTAACAAAAATATAACAAAAAACAATTTAATCAAACTTCTAAACAATTCGTAGCTTACCTGTAAATACGAAAAAAACTACATTTAAAGCTCTTTCCAGGATTTGCTACTTTCTTACACAAATTACAAATTCAATATTTTCACAATGACAGTCATGCTTTTTTACCAGATTAAATAAGCGGCCAATTTGCCACAGATAATTAAGAAAAGATTTATGTTCTTAACATAGTTATAGTATTAATGCTTAAAATTATCATAAAAATTTAATGTGCTTTTCTCATGTATTTTATTCAGTTTATTATCTCATTTTTAAATTTATTCAATTTTTATTATCATGTGTAAAAATTGCTGTAAGAGATGACACGTTAAAACATGGGCACTAACAAGATACCTATAATAAAATAATTGCTATAAAGTTACAATTTAACATCTAGTGTGTAATAGTGAAAGTCTAAGAATCTAAGTTCAATTCAGGGTATTTATCACTACATATCAAAAGAAAGGAAAAACACGTTCCTGCTTAATTGTCTGTATCCAAGAATAAGATAGAATTATTAGGTTCATCAATAGATTAAAGTTAACTGTAGTAAAATAAAAATTAACATTTAAACTGAGAAAAAAAAAACACCTCAGAGTCAGGCAACACAGCAATTCTTTTCCGTTTGACAACTGGCGGGGCAGTAGGCTTAAACACATCGCTGTCGGAATCAGATTTCTCAGCAAATGGAATTTTCACAGGCAGAACTTTTTCGCTCTTCGACGCTCGATACGAACGCACGTTCGTATCGAGCGTCGAAGCCGGTTTATATTTAATTTGTGATTTTAAATTCAAAGTTGGATGAGATGTACAATGCCTGTTTTTTAATCTCAAATCAACCAATTTCTCCGACATAGATAAATTCCATTATTTACTTTCTGGCGTAAAGGGTTCAGCTCTACAGAACTAGGAAAAACAAAACACACGCTGTACCAAAATAATAGTGTATAGTTAATATTTACATGGATTTGTTATAAGACCCTGTGTATATTCAGTCGCTATTATGATCATCACTATGCTCACCGGAGCTGCTATTTTCTGAATTGTGTACCTCTAAAGCCTTTATATGGGTCTCATCCTGTCTGCTGCTAGGACATCGGCTATCCTATACCTATCATTCCCTAGAACCACCACAATTTTATAGGGACCTATGAACTTTGACAAAAGCTTTGTGCTCTTGCCATCATTGGCAAAATTGTTTCGCGAAATTTTACCAGGTTACCGACTTCATATTTAGCAGCAGGAATTCTATTTTTATCATGTCTTAGTTTCGTCTTTTCTTGCTCTCTCTGTATGTTACAGCTAATGTCTTGTCTAAGTTCCTGTAAATTAGAAGCCAAGGGTTGATCTATAATATCGAGTTTATTCGCCAAATCATCCCGCATTTTGAGCCCAAACAAAGCTTCGGTCGCCGTTTTTTGTATTGAGGCATTCACAGTGTTGTTAATGCCCCATTGGATTTTCCCCAGACACTTGTCCTTGTCACGCTCGTGGCCAAAAGAATTTTGTGCCGCCAAGGAATTAAGTAATAAATAGTCTGGTTAAATTTTTCGGCTTGACCATTGGCTCTGGGACAAGCGACTGCATTCAATTCATGTTTTAGTTCCATGTCCCTCACAAAAGGTCTTAAAGGCTGTCGACGTGAAATAAGTACCGCGGTCAGATATTATCCTAGCTGGAATACCGAAATCATAAAATATTTTCTCGAGGACTTTGATAGTGGTTTTTGTTTTAAGGTCTTTACTGGTCTCACGAACACATATTTTGTGAAAGCGTCGACTATGGTCAAGATGTGCGTATTACCATCTTTGCTGAGAACAAATGGCCCGAGATGATGCATGTGGACAGTATGAAAAGGTATATTTATCTTTTCAATTGGGTACAAATGTCCAGACTTTTGTTTTGCCGCAGTATCTTTATTGTATGCACACTCTAAGCAAGCCGTTACATATTTTTTTACAAATTTTCTCAATTTCGGGAACCAGAATTTACTTTTTATCCTTTCTAGCGTTTTAGAAAAGCCGTGATGCCCTATCTCATCATGATTAGCGCGACATACTTGCCACCTCGCACTACGTGGCACAACAAGGCGTAATTGGTCGTCTATTTTTCTATAAACGACGTGGTTTTTAACAACATAATTTTTGCGAATATCCCGACACTCTAGGTCGTCTTCGGGTTTTAGAATTTGCAAAATACGCGAGATATCAGGGTCTGCTTTTTGTAAACTTAGAAACCTATTGTCCTGCTCTATGGAATAAATGTTAACGGATAAATGGTCATCCGAGTTCGCGGGTAGGATGGTATTTCGACTGAGAGCATCCACATGCTGCATTTGTACCCCTGGCCGATACTCTACATATACTAAAATCAAATTCGCTTATTTGCAGCCACCACCTTGCTATCCGCGGAATTACATCTCTCTTTGTTAAGGTTGTTCTAAGTGCAGCACAATCAGTGAAAATCCTAAAAGGTATGCCCAAAAGGTAAACCCTGAACTTTTTACTGGTTTCAAAACACGCGACTCTTTCTGCCATTGCATCAATATGCCACCCACGCCCAAAGAACTGGCGTCGGTATGCAATTCGGTCTCTAATTTTGGGTCGTAAAGGGCCAAAACGGGGCGACTAACAAGACTTTCCTTCAAAAGGGAAAATGCCTGGTTCTCGATTTCAGACCACTGCTATTTTGCCTCTTTCTTTAGTAAAGAAGTCAACGGTCGAACGATTTCCCCATAACCCTTTATAAACTTTCGAAAATAACCAGTTAAGCCGAGAAATTGGCGAACTTCGTGAATATTGGGAGGTGTAGGAAATCCCTTGACCGCTGTTACCTTAGCCTCGCCGGGTTGCATGCCATGTGAGGAAATGTCATATCCCAGGTAACTGACTGTGGCATCGAAAAAACGGCACTTAGAAAGCTTCAAAGTTAATCCGTATTCTCTAAAAATTTTAAGCACCTCCTCTAGTCACCGAAACATCTCTCTCACATCCTTTGATGGTATCAGTACGTCATCCAAATAAGCTAACGCATATTCGAATCGCCTATTTCCGAGAATTTTGTTGATCATCCTCTGGAAGACGGCTGGCGCGTTAGCTAGTCCGATGGGCATTATTAAAAACTCATAATGCCCATCAGGCATGACAAAGGCGGTGAGATGTCGGCTACTTGGAGCCATTGGGATCTGATAATAGCCAGATGCGACATCGAGGGTGGTAAAGAAAGTATTGCCACTAAGATTAGATAATTGATCATCAACGAGAGGAAGAGGAAACCGGTCCTTGATTGTTTTATTATTTAAGGCCCTAAAATCTACACATAGTCTCTGCTCACCGGTTTTCTTTTTTACTATTAAAATTGGACTAGCATAATCAGATGTTGACTCTCGGACGATATTGTTTTTCGATAGTTCATCAACGGTTTCTCTGACCTTTTCACGTTCGGAATGAGATAGGCGGTAGGGTCGGTAGACAATCGGTTTGTTATTGTGGAGTAGCCGAGTGGACTGTATGATAATTCACTAGAATTGGAGTGTTACGCGCTGACCCGAGTTGGACAAACCCCGCAAAGAAAACCGAAGTACGACTCACCGTTCCTCTGCGTCGGCCGGCTTCCCGATGAATATCAGGGCTGCTGAAGACTGCTTGGCTGTCACACACAATTTACAACACACGGTGTCGTCGAAAGTTCCAGTTTTTCAATTTTAAAACATACGCACGGCGCACGCGATATTAACCGGACGGGGACGCGAAAACGAGTCCTTTCGTTCGTCCGTGCATACTAGATGGCGCTAGCTCCATTCCGTCATATGTGCTATTAGCGCTCAGTGCGGTAAAACACGGTACCACCTAACCGAGCTTTGGTAAAAAGGCCGCACTCAGCTACCTTGAAGGATGTATCCAACCACGGGTCAGATACTCAACACACCCCCTACCGAAACCATGGTGATGGTTTACAATTAAATTAAAAAAGAAAAAGAAAACTAACTCTAAATAAATCTTGACTTAAAACAATAATAATTAAAAATTATTATAATAAACCTAAAATATCCCTAATTTCCTGTACTAAACAAAAGCTTAACTTTTTTTACAGGAATGAAGTTAATTAGTATAATATAACCCACGGTGTTGTGTCGCTTTGTTTGCTCGAACTTGGCGGACACACTACCGTGTGTCTAGATAGGGTAACGGACTGAGCTTATTGACTGGTCTTTGTAAGACACTCTTTTCAGTTCATAAAGTCACACATCTGACTACGCCGTCAGGATCTGGGTGAACTTTTTCAATTTTACCTAAAGGCCAGTTACAAGGAGGAACATTATTAGTTCTAATAAGAACAAGATCTCCAACCTTTAGGTTAATGGAAGATATAAACCACTTTGCTCTTTGTTGAAGAGTATTCAAATATTCGCGGCTCCAACGTTTCCAAAACAATTGAGAACACTTTTGCACATATTGCCAACGTGACAGTCTATTGATAGGTATATCTTGAACGTTATATTCCGGTATAGATACTAAACTACGACCAATGAGAAAGTGTCCGGCGGTTAGAACGTTAAATGCGTTAGGATTGTCACTAGCTGGTAATGGACACAACGGGCGTGAATTCAAGACAGCTTCGGCTTTACAAAAAACGGTAGAAAGTTCCTCAAACGTTAAGGCTTTTTCTCCGACACTACGTAATAAATGATATTTAGCGGCCTTTATGCCAGCTTCCCAGAGTCCACCCATGTTTGGGGCACTCGGGACGTTAAATTTCCATATTAACTGCCTTTTGGCGCAACCATCAGAGATGTCAGATTCACTCTCATGCAAGAACTTTTGTACATCAGAAAGATGTTTACTAGCCGCAATGAAATTTGTACCACAGTCAGAATATATAACTGAACAGAGACCTCTGCGAGCTACAAAACGGTCTAAACATGCTAGAAAACTATCAGCTGAGAGGGAAGACAACACCTCCAAATGCACTGTTTTTGTTGAAAAACAAACAAACAATGCTAAATAAGCTTTGAATGTCTTAGCAATTCGACGTAAGCTTTCTTTAACTAAAAATGGACCACCGAGGTCTACTCCGACGTGAGTAAATATTTTATTTGGTAGCAATCGAGTTGGTGACAACGGTGCCATCTCAGGTTGCAACAATGATGGTTTACATTTAAAACAAATTTTGCATTTGGATAAAACGGATCTTATGACACTACGAGCTGCCGGTATCCAAAAAATTTCATTAATAATACTTCTATATATAAATAAGTTCGCGGACCTACATGCAAGTATTTTTTATGTAAGTATTCTATTAATAGCCTAGTCATTACACTATCTTTAGGAAGAAGACGTGGTTGTTTAGCATTATAAGGGAGTTCGGAGTGACCAATGCGACCCCCTACCCTGAGAAAACCGGATGAATCGAGAAATGGAGATAATTTACGGAGTGTAGATACGTATTGCTTATCTTTAATCAATTTTATCTCTGATTCATAATAGGCACTCTGAATGAACTTTACTAGAGCATCTAATGCTGCGTTTAATTCAATATTTGACAGTATTGACGACGTACGAACAGCCAGGTTTACATTATTACGTTTTAATCTTAAAATCCAAGCAATTGACCTTTGTAATCTAGAAAATGATGAAAATCTTTTAAATATTCTTTCACAAAACTCCCGTTTAGTTTCATTAGACAACTCCTTATTTTGTACTAATAAATTCACAGATTTTAACTCTGGTAATTTATCATTACTTTCATTAATAAAAATAAAAATAGGCCAATCGATATAATTTTGATACATCCAGTCAGCACCTACCAACCATTGTTTATTTTCGCTAGAAAGTTGTGCAGGAGACGCTCCATGCGAACAAACGTCAGCTAAATTAAATTCACTACCGACATGCCGCCAATAGTGAGAACGTAAGACTTCCAGAATTTGTGTCACACGGTGACAAACAAAAGTTTTAAGTTTATAAGCTTCAGTTTGAAGCCATGACAATACGATTGTCGAATCTGACAACGCCGTTATTTTAGTAACTTTAAGACGAGTCAAGGTATCACAAACCGATTTTATTAATTTATTGAATAAAACTACTTTTTTACGGATTTTTTCGCGGTTTTAATTTTAGATTTAGGTCCCGACGTTTCGACACCTTTGCAGGTATCATGGTCACGGGCAGACTGAGATGGCGTTCGTCTTGACGGAAGATGTTGCTCGTTCTACCTTCATATTTTAATTTATTGTTGAGTTCCGACCTACGCAATATGAGCTCACTATGTCTTGATGTCTTGCAGCGCTGCTCTTGGGTTTGGCCTTGAGTTTGTGTATTGTTGGGTCCCAAGTAGGTGATATTGGAAGATATCACCTACTTGGGACCAGCCATCTTCTCTATTGAAATTAGGGTGTTTTTTAATCTCAATAGCCTCGCGGAACATCCTAGGTAGGAATCTGGATTCTTTAGCGAGGATCTGTGGTTGATCAAATCTAATATAATGGCTGGAGCCTTCAGCATGTTCGGCGACTGCAGACTTCGTTGAGCGGCGGTGTTTTACGTCAGCGATGTGTTCTTTAACGCGGGTCCCTATGCTTCGTTTAGTTTGACCGATATAAGAGAGGCCGCAGTCACAATCTAGTTCATAAACTCCTGCATCTTGTAGAGGTATGTGACACTTGACGGATGGTAATGACTGACTAATCTTCTTGGGCGGCTTGAAGTATGTTTTGATTGAAGCTCGTTTTAGGATGTAGCCAATCTTGTCGGTGACACCTCTGACGTATGGTAATACAGCAGGTAAACGATCAACTGTGGCTGGCTTCACTCGTTCTCTGTGACGGGGCCGTGGAATTTGGAGCTTCTTGTCTCGCAGTACTTGCTTGACGTGTTGAAGTTCAGCGGCAAGGTGTCTGTCATCACAGAGTCCGCGTGCTCTCTGAAACAAAGATTTTCCCACGGTAGCTAACTGTTTAGGGTGGTGGTGAGATTCACCGTTTAAGTACCTATCTGTATGGGTCTTGCGATACACTGTTAGTTTAGTTTGTTTAATTTGATTTTTAGTCTGGCAATGCTTGGTTGGTCATTTTTAAAGTAAGTAATAAAAAGGCGGTAGACTTGTGCAGTTGACACATTTGAAGCTTGATCGTGGCGACCAACGGTTGACTTAGCTAACCTCACTACATTCCATTTTCAATCCGAGAATACATTTTTAGTCCTTTATTTTTTTTTATTGTAAAGTGTTGCGAACAGTAAAGTTAAGTGTACCGAACAGTGCCTGTGTATTATTTCACGTCGAACTCCGCGTGCCATCATGATTGACCAACAAAATAATGAAAACACCCCAAATCTGTCGTCATCAGAAGTGGGATGCCCACGTGCTTCCCGATCTGAACCTGATGGAGATGAAAAATGGCGGATCATGTTCGAGCAACAGAACCAGAACTTTCTTGCAATGTTGCAAGCAATGTCACCTGCTTCAAGCAAGAAAGTACAGCTACCCGAGTTTGATCCCGATAAACCAAGCGTCGATGCACGCGCGTGGGTCACCACCGCTGATATGTGCATGGCGGATTGTGAGCTTCAAGGTGCGCCACTTATGATTACTTTGAGCCGAGCGCTGAAGGGCTTAGCGTCGTCGTGGTTGTCACAGATTTCGTTTCCTGGCATGACATGGAACGATTTCAAGGACGTATTTGTGGCAAGATATGATTGCCCCGAAACACCAGCTGCTTCGCTTAATAACAGTGCACCGAAAGAAGGTGAGTGTTTTGCTGCTTATTCTTCACGTGTGCTTACGTCATTAATGTCACGCTGGAAGAACCTGACGGTGGAGCAGATAGCTATTCCTACCGTGGTAGCACACATGTCACACCTCGATCATCGTGTCCAGCGACTGGCATTCACTACCGACATCGACACAAGATCTAAACTACAACAAGAACTTCGTGCGATGTCGTTCCTGAAACGCAAAAACCCGTTTAACCAGGGTGCTTCAGGTGTGGATAGCAAGCATTTCAAGCCTAACCCTACAACTAGTTCACCCAAGTGCTACGTATGTGGTAAGGCAGGCCACAAGGCTTCTACGTGTTACCAGAGAAGAGACAGCAAGACTGAAAGAAGACCGCTCTCCTCAAGCTCTTCTTCTGGAAGTACATCGTCTGTTCCGGCGAAACCCAAGGACACCAGCTCCGTTACCTGCTTCCGGTGCAAGAGCCGAGGCCACTACGCAAACCGTTGTCCTGCAGCAGCCCAGGGTTCAGGCAGCGGCGGCACTGGTGGCGCTGGTGCAGCTCCTGAACAACGTCGTGTGGACTTGTGCGTGGTTAACGCGCCTACTGGTACTCTCCGTCACTCTGGTGAGTCATTTAATTTTTGTAATGATTCTGGAGCAGAGTGTTCATTAATGAGAGATTCTATTTCATGTAAATTTATTGGTGAGCGCAATTATACTGTCGTTACTATGACGGGTATTGGTCAAACTTCCGTGAATAGTAACCTGAACATTTTAGTTAATGTCGATATTGGTAACATTGCTTTAGATATAGTTTTCATGTTTTACCTGATGAATATCTTCAACATGACATAGTGATTGGACGTGAAATTTTGATTAATGACTTGGTGATTAACATGACTTCTAAAACTTTAACCTTTTCGAAAAATTTATCTTATGTGAACATTTTAAATGTAGAGTCGAATGTAGAGTCGAATGTAGAGACGAATATCGAGTCGAATGTGAATCAAATGTTGACTCAAGTATCAATTTACGTACCATTTTAAATGTAGAGTCAGATGCAGTTAAATTTAATGGTATTTTTACCGACGTTTCTCCGGATATCAAAGCCAGACTTATTTTAATTTTTAATCAATTTTCTAATAACTATATTTTTGGAACACCTAGCTCTCCCGCAAATACTGACCCTATGGAAATTAGACTCAAAGATCCCAATAAGACAGTTTATCGTCGTCCTTACCGGTTAAGTCCCCAGGAAAGACAGGTAGTGCGTAATAAAATTGAAGAACTTCTCTCCGCTAATGTGATCCGCAGAAGCTCCTCACCTTTCGCCAGTCCTATTCTTCTGGTGAAGAAGAAGGATGGCAGCGACCGCATGTGCGTTGATTATCGCGAATTGAACGATAACACAGTGCCTGACAGATTTCCATTGCCAATGATTTCCGACCAAATTAATAGGCTTCACGGTACTCATTACTTCACAACTCTAGATATGACTAGTGGATTCCACCAAATACCAGTTCATCCGGATTGCATTGAGCGCACTGCATTTGTTACGCCCGACGGGCAATACGAGTATTTAGCCATGCCATTCGGTTTGCGCAATGCCCCTTCGGTTTTTCAACGTGCAGTGACTAAAGCCTTAGGAGAGCTTGCAAATACGTTTGTCGTGGTCTACATGGATGATTTAATGGTCGTAGCGTCAAATGTCGATCAAGCTCTACATAGGTTGCAATTAGTTTAAGATGTTTTGACGAAGGCTGGATTCTCATTTAATCTCAAAAAATGTTCGTACCTTGAAAAACTTTCTACTAAAACTTTGTACCAAAAAGTTGAGTACCTGGGTTTTGAGGTTAGCTCTGGTGAAATTAGACCGAACCCTAAAAAGATAGAAGCCCTTGTTTCTCTCCCTCCCCCAAAGACTGTAACTCAGTTACGACAATTTATTGGTCTGGCATCGTACTTTCGCCAATTCATCCCAAAATTCTCGCAAATCATGGCTCCTCTTTATGCTCTGACAAGTGTCTCTAAAGATAATATCAAATGGGAACCTTTTCACGAGACTGTTAGACAAACAGTTATCTCTGCCTTTACCAACCACCCTGTTCTGACTATATTTGACCCAAACTGTCCCATTGAATTGCACACAGATGCCAGTTCGTTAGGTTATGGTGCAATTTTGATTCAGAAAAAGGATGCCAAACGTTGCGTGGTCGCCTACTATAACAAACGCACTACAACTATAGAGTCTAAATACCACTCATATGAGTTGGAGACTTTTGCAGTTGTGAATGCGGTTCGGCATTTTAGGCATTACTTGTACGGCAACCACTTTACAGTCATGACCGATTGTCACGCTCTTGAGTCCACTCGTAAAAAGCTAGATCCCATCAAAAACATAAATGTAAAAGGCTGCCAAGTTCGATACTATGGCAATGCTTTGCCTATAAAAGAAGTGAGATCTAAATAAGTACCAAGTTCTATAAAAATACCTCAAATCATAAATAGTTATAGGAATGCACACTTGATTTCCAGCAGTTTTTAAGGTACATTTTGAATAAGTATCATGTTACAAAGAATTACCTAAAATTCCAATGGTCAGAGAAACGCACATCGGTTTTTTTAACAGTTTCCTGATACAATTTATTATTTTCAGTACATTTTAATGATGTTACTTGGCAAGTTTTCACACACTACACACCTTTTCAATGCAATTAATCGACACCTTTGGACTGCAATGTGTCAAGTATATAATTTTCTATTAAAAGTTGCCAAGTTACATCATTAAAATGTACTGAAAATTAATTGTATCAGGAAACTGCTAAAAAAACCGATGTGCGTTTTTCTGACTATTAGAATTTTAGGTAAACTGGAAATCAAGTGTGCATTCCTATAACTATTTATGATTTGAGGTATTTTTATAGAACTTGGTACTTATTTAGATCTCACTTCTTTTATGGGAAAAGCATTGCCATAGTATCGAACTTGGCAGCCTTTTACATTTATGTTTTTGATGGGATTTCATTTATTTTTGTTAGGTGTAGGTTCTTTATTATTTTTTTATCAATTTTGCTTTATGTACCTACTTACATATAATTACATACATCAATAACGTACTTTATACTGTTTGTAAGTACGCTACCTACATAGATAATTAAAAACTTGGTAATACCTACCTACCAGTAGGTATTATGTAGCCCTAGAAGTGCCCCATCCTGTCTCATCCCGTGGCGTATCAGAGGGTGAGATGCGCAGTAGTATATATAATTCCATCTTAGAGTATATATAATTTCCATGTTCTTGAATATGCGATTTTATTAGTTGTAAAATTAGAAATTATTTAGACTGTGCGAGAAAAAAATAGTCTTTTCATTTTTGTTTGACTGATTTATCGAACCTAGTGTGCGATCTGCTTTGCACTTCGTAAATCGTGGGTTCGGTTCCCGCAACAGACACACACAGAGTGGTGAACAATTTTATTGTTTTTGTCATTAAGACAAACATGTATTGTTTTAAATTGGTATGTATCTAACAGTGGCGTGCATAGCATATAGGCAAATAAGCAGAGCTTACCTCCAAAAATCCTAACTATCTTCTTTTAATACAACAACACTCATCATACATAATCATAACATAAAACGGCAGTAAAACTTCTAACCAAACATTTCAATAATAAACAAATCATGACGTCACATATGTCAAATTCAAATTCATTCAATAACTCATAATAATCTGTTACGAGGTAGGCTCGCGACAGTTGTGCCTAGTTAACACTCACACATTCAAACGAAATCTCCTTGTCCATATACGCACACACACTTCAAAAACGGAAAATAATACCCCGCCATCTTGACTTTTTATTATACGACAAAAACAAAAAACCCTATTTTTGCTAAGAGTGGTGCTTTGACATTTGACATACGTAATTTTTTACACTTACAGTAAGCTAGCCTACCTGCCAATAGACTTATAGAGTCCTCGCAGTCCTCAGTCCTTTTACTTTCTTTTCACTCTCATATTCGTTTTGGAGCAAAAGTCTTTTGGGTAATTATTGTATTTTAAATGAAACTTGCGTTTTAAAATACTAATAACTTATATAATTAATTATCACAATATTATTTACTTATTTATTAATGTTTATTATATTTATTTTTAATAAATATTTTTATTGTTTTACTTCTGTGTTGCAACTTGATCGTTTTTCGATATTTATTATCTGTGGCAGATTGTTTATTAAGTTTTTGATAGTTCGCGCGCCTGTTTTCGTCTTGTCTTTCGTAACAAGTTTCTATTAATTGTGATTTTGTGAAGTGGCTGTAGTTTAATAAACAGGAGCACTAATAAACAGCTATGTGTATGAATGTTAAGGTTGTGGCGAAATTGAAATATGTTTGATAGCATACGTGCGTAATTACAAATTTACAATACAAACCCATCAGATGGGGTTTGTTGACAAAACTTAAAAGGTAAGGCTCTCAGTAATTATTAACTCAAAATAATAGAAAATATTGCCTGACTAGCGGTGTGCTGCTGGACGAACTGTTATTTTTATGTTATTCGTCGTTTCTTGATTGTTATACGAAATTGTTGCGTGAATTGATACCTACGAGAATAACTACGACGAAAACATTTTGTTGTAGTAGATGATTATCTTAAGTGATTGTTTTTAGTTACAATCTTATTAAAAATGGGAGTAAATTAAACATACAAGACAATAGTATATGTTGACACGTAAAACACGTCTGATTATTTTTTTGGCTATGTAATACCTACATAACGTAGGTAAGAAAAATGTTGATCTCGAATGGTCATATTGACTATGGCTTAATATATAAAATTTACTATTATGTTCAGTTTCGTTTTCTTATTCAGAATAATACACAAATATGAGTCCTCAACCATAAGCTCTCCGCACCGCGACCCTTTGCTCGTCGCGAGTCCTGAATCGCAGATTCGGCTGCTGTTCGCAGTTAGCTTTACAAAGATTGTTTTATATAAACTTATACCTACAAGTTGAAATAGTGATTCAATCAGAAATTGGTTTGTAGATTAAGCTAGCGAATAGTTCGCGAGCTGCGCGCGTGCATTTTAAGTAGACTTATGATCTTGATCGCGCCACGCGAGCAACGCGCGTACTGCTCGCGAACAGTTCGGAGACGGCATTACTAAAATTTGCACTACCGACCTTTGCGTGAGTTGCGTCGAGTAGGCGCACTAACATATTGCAGTACCTAACTGCAAGCGCGAACAGCGCATTCGGTGTGCGTTCGCTAGATCTGAATGTACCCTGCGGTCCACAAAAATAATCCTTGTTCCAATTTTTTGGGAGTTCATTTGCGTATTTACGGTAACGTTGGCCATACGAGTACATACGTACGTAGTACGTACGAGTCTGTGCCTACCATGGCCGAAAACCAATGCACGCCACTGGTATCTAAAGGAGAACGACCATTTCCAGTATCGCTTCAATCTAAATTGTGCCATAATTTGGTAATAACGATAATTCCTTTTTTATTTTTAAAGCCTATTTATAATAGTAGATAATCATAACTTCCCCGGAATCACAAATGATAAAAATAAATGTTTAACAACGTAAATATATTCAATGACATACTATCTGACAAGAGATGGCACCACAAGTAAAATTAAAAGGCGCTATGGTTCCGTTACATGGCTATGCATATAAGGTAAACAGTTTTTGAAAAACTGCTTTCAAAACAACACTGAGTTTGTTTTTTTTTGTATGTGGGTACTTATCAACTTCGTACATTACTACTTACACTCTACACTCAGTCAAAACGATACCAAAATTTAGACTCGCGAAGCGAGTGTTTGTGTATTTCATTACTAATTACTTTTAAGAAGTAATAGTTATATTATTTGTATTAAATAATGTCATATCATGGGCTACGAGGAATGCGTTTGTCACCGAGAGAGAATCATCACAGAGTACTTTATAAAGGGTTAACAATCATTACGTTATTAAGATTGGGGCACGCTTGTACCACCGAACGAGATTAACGGTAGTAGTACCTACAAGCAGTTTTTCATAATAATACGGCATAATAGAATTTCAAGTCCCAGCTCTATCTTTAGATGATATTTTTGACGAATAGGATAATATGAAAATGTAGAACTTGATGGGTGTACCCATCAAGTTCACTTTTATTTAATAAACTTATGTTTGAGTATTTGCAGTATTCATTTAAAAATGCCTGTGTGATTCGTATTTCTAGTTATATTTTTTTATATCATTAGACTGACCAACAGAATAATCTAGCAAAGAAAGAAGTACCTAAGTGGTCACCGTCGTCTATCGACATTTCGGTGGAATTACTAACATGTTGATGACGAGGTTCTAAAAAGTAGTCACTGTTTTGCAGCATAAAGTAGGTGGAACCGTCCCCTACTGCTAGCACAACATACAGATTATCTTTAGATTGATGATGAAATCTGTTGATAAATTTCATAAAAAAATCGCTTTTTGCAACCATTTCACTTCAAAACTACGGCAAAAAGCGGAGAAGTATTTAAAAAATAATTACTGTAATTAAAAGTATATGAATCATACTTTATAATAAGATATATAACACTGTGGCACAACATATTTGATAGTGATACTAAGTGCCTAGTCACTTGGTCATTCTCCTTTTAATAAGTCTTATTTCATTTCCACTCCATTATTTATTTATTTATTTATTTATTAAACGCTTTAAATTACAAAACAAACATATACATAAAACCCCACAAAACCGTTTGCACAGTTTGTCTGTGGGCATGATGAGTACACACCTACTTATAGTAGAACAAAATAACACATTCGTTGTTTTCGAAACTGACTCACATTTGGCCGTGTTCAGATTTTTACTTTATTTCAACCTAAAGACAAACCTAAGAGCCAAATTTCAGGTCGATACGACCATTGGAAGATAGACCCATTGAGTTCATTATGACTTCATAGTAGAACAAATTTACACCTTCGCTATTTTTAAAACCGACTCACACTTGGCCGTTTTCAGATTTTTCTCTTTACTTTGACCTTAAGACCTATCTCCATGCCAAATTTCAAGTCAGTACGACCATTGGAAGTGGTTTAGGTTTTTGATGAGTCAGTGAGTGTATAGTAAAAATAGCGATTTTCTGACGTCAATATCTCAAGAACTACTATAGATAGAATAATGAAATTTTGTATTCTAGACAGTTAAGGGGATGTCAACAGACACTCGAATCGAATTTCATATGCGTAGATAAAATATGTTTTGAGTTATAGGGTGTCGAAATTAGCCCGAAATGGTTCGTGTAATATAACCCACGGTGTTGTGTCGCTTTGTTTGCTCGAACTTGGCGGACACACTACCGTGTGTCTAGACCTAGGGCAGGTCATAACAACAGGTAGAAACAACTTCGAGCGGGAAATCGATCGGAGAATTCAGTTGGGCTGGGCAGCGTTTAGCAAACTTCGTCGAGTCTTTTCTTCACCTATACCGCAATGCCTGAAGACGAAAGCATACAACCAGTGCGTCCTACCTGTTATGACTTACGGTGCCGAAACGTAGACATTAACGGTTGGACTAGTCCACAAATTTAAAGTCGCACAGCGGGCTATGGAGCGAGCTATGCTCGGAGTCTCTTTGAAGGATAAAATTTGTAATGAGGTCATCCGACAAAGAACCAAGGTAACCGACATAGCTCGTAGAATTAGCTCGCTGAAGTGGCAATGGGCTGGCCATGTCTGTCGAAGGACCGATAGCCGTTGGAGCAAACGAGTCCTAGAATGGAGACCGCGGCTCGGCAACCGTAAGGTAGGACGCCCGCCCGTCAGGTGGACTGATGACCTGAAAGAGTTCGCTGGAGGGGACTGGATGCGGAAGGCAGAGGACCGGGTGTTGTGGCGCAAATTAGGAGAGGCCTATGTCCAGCAGTGGACTATGATTGGCTGAGTGATATATTCTGTTAATTGTTGCGTAGTGTAAATCAGTGCCAAGTGATTGCGGATAAATTCCATGTGTGTGAGTTAGAAGGTATTTTTCAAGTTTCGATTACCCAATTTGTGAGACTATCTTAATTAGTAAATAAGTTACCTAGCTCTTGTGAAATTAAAAAGGCTCAATACAAGTATTTCATAAAATAAATCATAATGATTGGATTTTCGTTCTGTCTCAGCCAGGCAAGTGTCATATCTCTTGTGAGAATGATGGAAATAGTTTTGATGCAACTTTGTTCGGCACAGGCATACTTTCTATATCTAAAACCAGTAAAGACTTCTTTAAAACCTTAAAATTTGTGCCACAGTCGAATGCTGTTCTCAATGTAAGTTCACAGATTGTTTCTAACTTTAATCTTGTAAACGATGATTGTTGTGATAAAAGTAGAGTCAACAAAATACTTAACAGATTGCCTTGTTTAAAATTAAATGATGCAAATAATCTAGATTCTCTATTACAAGCTAGTTTACATCTAGATTCATTCGAAAAGGACTTAGATAGCCTTGAAAGTCCTAATCATTTTAAAAAACATGGCATTCATTATATGTCTCTTTCTTATGTGCTTTTCATTGTATTCTTTGTATATTTACTGTATAGAGTCAGAAGATATTTTTGCCCAAGATCAAAAGATCATTATTGCATACAGATATTTAACCAATGTAATACTAAGAAAATTACCGAAACTCGTCAACCTACTGTTGAATTATCTGTCTCGAATGAAAATGGTGTGGGCGATGAAACTTACACATCAATGTCAAGGCCAACGCCAATTAAGCGTAATGTTTTAGTATCTAAGATGAGTTAGAATTTAAACCTAATGTTCTTAATTTCTCTTTGATTTTTAATAATATACCTTATGTTTACCAGGGGTAATTAAATTGTGTTAGGATTATATATGCATTATTAATTAGCATTTAATTTTTACTATGTCCTATCGTTATAATTACTATTGTTTGTAAGTCTGAAACGACGTTCAAATCATCTCGTAAATTTTAATGTCAATTTCGCATCTTTCACTCCTAGATGCTCCATTTTATCCGGGGGGCTGTTATATATTAAATAACATTAACGTCAATATAATAATAAACCGCCGACACTGCAACAAGTGTATCCCACGTTTTTTCCATTGACTCAGCATATTGCAATAACGTGGAAATTAACTTAGAATATCCTCAGTGTGGTATTGAACGTCGTCGCGGACATAGGCTTTCTTTGTAAACCTTTTTTTTGTGAATTAAAACTTTCCAGTTCTATTAAAAGTTTTTTTTTAAAAGCCTACTTAGACCCACCCCGCAACAGTTCACTGATGAACGAAGTCACGAATAAAAGATATTTAAGTTTTAAAGAATTTGAGGTTAGGCGTCTTGTCATTTAAGATTTGTTAAAGAAATACCTACTGTTATTGATAAGTGAAATTAATGGGCTCCTGTAAGCAATGAATTACTTTTGCTCAACCTTGCATTTTATAACAGAAATCCATAGGAAATAATATGTTGAAAAAGTAAACCTCGTAAATGGTCACTAATTTTTTAAAAGATTTAACGCGGTTATTTTATAGTTATTTCTATAGATTTAATTAAACTAGGTTTTCCCTGGTATCGCTTTGATAAGATAGAGTAATAACCAGAGGTTTCTTTTACTATCTATAATCCTGACAGAATATGTTAATGTTTCTTATTATATTGTTAAATGCACAAAATCGTCTATAAAATAGCTGACCGACTGCATGAATTAAATAAAAAACAGCATTAATTCTAATAGGGGATTGTTAAAGAAATCAAACAACATATATATATTTTTTGACTATCTATTTTCATCCTCCCTAATCACGATATCTTCCAGGAAACCAGCCGGTGCTGAAAGGCTTTACACGACTTCCCATCGTGAAAAACAAATCTTTTACACGTAATAAAATCCAAAGTAAGAAGTAGAATCGGAGTCAAAAGTTCACAGCAAAATGTCGTCGTAAGTGATAGGTAATCGGAATCCTTTGGCAAGCACAAGTCACAGGAGATATGTCGAAAGTCCATACGCATTCCAAATCAAAATCAAAAAGAAAATAAGAGTAAGATCAACATTAATAGATACAACAATAATAGGAGTAACGAACGTGTGCATTGACAGATCACAAACAATGTCAATTGTCACAACTCAAAATGTCACATTGATTGTATCCGTTGTTTTTGCCATGCTGGAATGAAGTTTACCCGTGAGTTTACGTAATATTATTTTGATTTCATTTATTTATTTCGGTAATGTTGGGAAGAAATAATATGACTTTAGATTATTCTTGTTCATAAAATTTCAATATATTCTACAAAACAGCTTTTTTAGTTTACAAGCGAAATATATTCGTATGACTTAGTTCAGATTTAACTTTCAGTCATGGCAACACTCAAAGTACAATTTAATCAATTGTATTTCCAATTTAAAATATTTTTTCATAGACTTTAGACGCTGTTTAAATAAAGCTAGATAAAACGTAACTTATTATTTAATGTAAATCTGTAATGACGACGTTTGTAGACGCTTAAGAATTACATCAACAATTATTTCGCCATTGTCCTTGATGATTTAGAAATATCTACAACAATCATCTGAGACTACACTATTAAAAAGGTAGGTAATGGTTATTATCATTCGGTTTTAGAGATTTAAATATTCTCCACTAATAGTATTATATTCAGATATTTTTTATGATAATGATCGTAAAGTTTTATTTATTTATTTATTTAATTATTGATGGCTTGTTTTAGTTTTGTTTAGTTTATAATTCTTCTTATTTCTTGTTAGGCTTAGTTTTGATATTACTGTAAATATTTAAAGTTTGATTTCTGACATACACAATTATAAGTTTATAAAGTAACGAGATAAAAAGGTTCTTGAAACCGCGAGCGTAAGTCAGAATTATATTTTTTGTACGTAGACTATTCTAATCAAAGTTTCATGTTTTTTTCAGGAGCAGAACAGAACTGTTACTGTGGCAAATGTGATGAAAATATAACAAAGTCTAATCGCAGCAGTCAACAGATCCAGTAGTTAAGTTTGAGCTTTTAAAAGTAGTACCTATATACCTTGTAAGTGGCGATTACTTTGCATTTTTCTAAGTTTCAATTAGTTTTTTGGCAAAAAATGTTAGACCATTTTGAATCATTCGCACAATAGCCAGATCATCTATGAGCTCTATTCGGACACCAGTTTTTAAAAGCATTGCATATATAAAAACTTTTAACAAAAAAATTAAACCGCCGAAAACACTGAAAAGCAAAAAATAAGAAACCTTTTTTTATTTAATCTTAATAACTAAGTTCTTAAACGAATGTGAGTATACCTAAGTAATTTCGAGTCGGCGCCAAACAGGCAAATTAATTATTTATGATATATAAGGTGTTTCCGAAATATCTGCATCGGCTCTAATAGGAGGTAGTATTGTGTTTATAGATTACAATAGTAAAGATAAATTATTGATAATTTATCATTTTTTATTTCATACAAAAATAAATATCGTATAAATTTGAATTTACTTATTAGTATAAAACCATCCCGTGTCATAAGCTGTTGCCGCACCGCACCTTCGTTCATGCGCTGTTGCCATTCCTATCAAAGCATGCCGCCGTACGCGCCGGCCGGCGCCGCTCAGTCTACAAAGTAGAGTTGTGTAACTCATACAAGAGTCACCTCAAATGTACCATACACAATGACAGAATGTCCCATCACCTCAAAAATACATTTTGTCCCACTTCAAAAAATGAAGCATGAATATGCTTGATAACGTGATCTCGGTATTTGAAATGCGCGAGCGTTTGCGTCGTCTCGCTTACTTGTACCGTGTGTGAGTGAGCGGGACACAGTGCGTGACAAACGCCTCAAATAAGGGTTTTTACGTGAACATGCGTTCTTTCGGGTGTTTTAATTTGAATTGATGCGCCGCTACGATTAGTGAAATTGAATATTAAAAGACTTGTCTTCGAATCTTTATTGTAATAAGTATTGCATACTTGGATTAATGTTACACGTACAGCTCAACTCGTGTGTCTGTAAAATGTCACAAATAACAGCTCAACTCATGTTTGAAGTAATGTCACAAAAAACAGCTCAACTCATGTTTGAAGTAATGTCACAAATAACAGCTCAACTCATGTTTGAAGTAATGTCACAAATAACAGCTCAACTCATGTTTGAAGTAATGTCACAAATAACAGCTCAACTCATGTTTGAAGTAATGTCACAGTATATCTCAACTCTTACTAATGTCTCAGTGGTATGACAGTGTCCCACCTCATTTGAAGTGGTACATTGTCCCACCTCACAATTCGAAATGAGTTACTCATACAAACTCATTCATATCGCGTGTCCTACCCAACTCTACTACAAAGCCCTGCCCCGCGCGCCCCCACCCTCACCCGCTACCCCGCTCGTCGCACGCGCCTAGCGACCGCCGCCCGCCGGTCGCCAGTCTCGCCTCGCCTCCCGCGCGTTCCGGAAGTTAGTTTAGTGGTTAGCGACAAGGATTTCGCGCGCGCTTTGATTAAAAATCCCTTGACGCAGGCAGGCCTTCATACTCGGCCGAACTCGAAGAGAAAGTGTTAGACTTCTTCCGGCGTCATCCTCTTGCGAGCACCAGGGATGCTGCTCGAGTCTTCGACGTGAGCGACAATTACGTGTGGCGACTTTTAAATCGTGAAAGGCTCCATCCTTACCACTTCACAAGAGTGCACGAACGCCGTAACATTATGTGGACTGACGAGATCAAACGCGCATTTAGGCAAGTGAAAAGTGAATCGGACACATTAAGTAAAGTGAAGAGACATGTGTGCAACGCGAAGGCGGACTTGTGTAACAGTTTTGTAGATAAGTAGGTAGGAAGTGTGTAAATAACTGTAAATACGGTGCAGTTGTTGTAAATAAAATGATTAACTTTTAAACACGCCAAGTTACTGTAACTTATCGTTATTCGATATTAATCTAACTAAAGTACGCGACAAATAAACCTGCAACAAAGTTTGTTCACCTCCTTCTACTAATGTATCCCAATATTAAAAAAACGATACGTGTCGTTAACACGATCGAAACAAGTGTTTCGTGGTAAGAGGCGTCTTTATCGCAAGACAGGTACATGCATCAAGGAATATGCCTATACATTTTTTTCGTATCATTTTTAAATATTGGGATACATTAGTAGAAGGAGGTGAACAAACTTTGTTGCAGGTTTATTTGGCGCGTACTTTAGTAAGATTAATATCGAATAATGATAAGTTACAGTTACTAGGCGTGTTTAAAAGTTAATAATTTTATTTACAACAACTGCACCGTATTTACAGTTATTTATGCACTCCCTACCTACTTATCA
Organism: Autographa gamma; assembly: GCA_905146925.1. Lineage (NCBI taxonomy): Eukaryota > Metazoa > Arthropoda > Insecta > Lepidoptera > Noctuidae > Autographa > Autographa gamma. The sequence continues at coordinate 1,016,209 of LR989880.1, forward strand.
ACAAAACTGTTACGCGTGCTATACCTATTACACTAACTTGTCAGTCCAAAGCCTGTTTCAAGTGTGATGGGAAGTTTATCATCTTATTTACCTACGTCAGTGTTTTTGAAGAATGCGGTTACTGGTAAGTACTTTTAAAACACTTGAATGCCTGCGTATTATTGTGTACCTAGTAGATTTTGTAGTGACGAACTAGTCAGCTGATTACAGTTCTTATTCACAGAAATGATTGAAAGAGATAGCAGTTGTTTTCATTGACGAACCGTCACATTGCGCGTAATTTGTGAAACACGTTATGCAGAATAGAGTTAATGTTCATTTAACTATTTTAATCTCTAAAATTTTATTGACTGTTCGGGGTACGAAATTTCTTCACTATTGTAATCTATAAACACAATACTACCTCCTATTAAAGCCGATGCAGATATTTCGGAAACACCTTATATAGGTACTTAATTTTTTTATAAACTTTAATGTTTATCGCTGGACATTTCATTGCATTGTTAAGTTGATTCAAACTCAAACTCAAAACTTTTATTTGCTTTCCACAATGGAATTAGTAGGTGGTAAGTAAAGAATATAATTATAGTATATAGCGTTTTTGATTTGGTTGTTTCTTTATTTTTAAGGAAATTTTGTGATCTTTGTTAATTGATAGTTTGGCGCCGCCTCAAAATTATTTAGGTATACTCACATTCGTTTAAGAACTTATTATACGGAATGAAAAAATATAAGTTTGATGAACCATTTTTAAACTATGTTAAACGATACTCTAAAACATTTAAGCAAGTATGCAACATAGCTAAGGCTAAATTTATTAGTGACAAAATAAAACACTCAAATAATAAAATTAAAACTACATGGACAATTATCAATAGCGAAACAGGTAAATCTGTAAAACGTGATAATCATTTAGACATTATCAGTAACAATAAAGTAATTAGTAAAGCAGTAGATGTAGCTCAGATTTTTAACGATTTTTTTGCCAATATTCCCATAGTTACAACTTGCTCTTTAAACTCGTCCTTGATTGCTGCTAAAAACCTTTTACTAACTAGTGTCCCGAATTGTAATTCTATATTCACTTTCACACACATTGACCCCATAGACGTAATAACGGCGTTTAAATCTCTTAACCAGAAGAATACGGCCGATTTCTGGGGTATTTCTGTCAAGTTAGTGAATAATATTATAGGTGTTGTTGCTCCATATCTATCAGTGATTTTTAATAAGTGTATAGATTCCGGTGTTTTCCCAGACCTCATGAAGTACAGTAAAGTAATTCCGTTGTTTAAATCTGGTAGCAAAAGTGAACTAAGTAATTTTAGACCCATTTCAATATTGCCCGCATTTAGCAAAATTTTTGAGAAGCTTATTCTTCAGCAGCTGTTGAAATATTTTAATGATAATAAAATACTTCACAATGATCAATATGGTTTTACCAAGGGTCGCTCAACGACTGATGCAGGTGTAGCATTACTTAAACACATATACAGTGCCTGGGAGAATTCACAGAACGCTATAGGGGTTTTCTGTGACCTTTCCAAGGCATTTGACTGCGTTCATCATGGCACACTACTTTCCAAACTTAGTCATTATGGTATTCAAAATTTAGGACTAAATTTAATGGATTCCTATTTAAAACAACGCTTGCAATGTGTAGATGTCAACGGCGCTAAATCTGGACCGCTTCCAGTTACAATAGGTGTACCCCAGGGATCAATACTAGGTCCGTTCTTATTCCTAGTCTACATAAATGATTTGCCATTCTATTTAAAAGGCATCTGTGAAACTGTTCTTTTTGCAGATGATACCTCACTCATATTTAAAGTGGACAGAAATAGGACAAATTTTGATGATATTAATAATGCGCTTGTTAAAGCTACTAATTGGTTTACGGTTAATAATTTAGTCCTAAACGCCAAAAAAACCAAGTGTATTAAATTCGCGCTATCAAATGTAAGAAATCTTGGCCCCAACATTATTGTCAGTAATGAAGTGCTGGAGACTGTTGAATCTACCGTTTTCCTTGGAATTGCAATTGACAGCAAACTTAAATGGGCAGCTCACATTTCATATCTTGCTAGTAAGCTTAGCTCAGCCGCCTATGCTGTTAGGAAGGTTAGGCAGTTGACTGACGTGGATACAGCTCGCCTTGTTTACTTTAGTTACTTTCACAGCGTAATGTCGTATGGTGTATTGTTGTGGGGAAAAGCTGCAGATATCGAAACCATATTTGTGCTGCAAAAACGGGCTATTCGGTCTATATACCAGTTAGGCTCAAGGGTTTCTCTTAGAGAGCGTTTTAAGGAAATTGGCATTTTGACTGTTGCTTCACAATTTATTCTGGCCAACATATTATACATCCGACAAAACATTCACTCGTATGCTAAAAATAGTGATATGCACAGTATAAACACTAGAAATAAGCATAAACTATGCAATTCATCATACCGGCTACACAAGGTTCACAACTCGTTTGTAGGGCTTGGTACAAGGATTTATAATAAGATACCCCCTAGCCTGTTAGATTTACCTTTTAATTCATTTAAATCTGTCCTTAAAACTAGGCTATGTAAGAAAGCCTATTACACATTAAATGATTATTTAAACGATAAAAACAGTTGGTCGCCTTGATAGACACAAGACGGTTCTGTATGGAATTATTATTCTCCTATTTATTTATTTGTATAAATATGTACATATATATATATAATTTTAATTTTTTTTTTTTTTTTGGTTGCCATACAGATAGTATGTTACAATATTTTTGACTCAATTATACTATTGTATAATTACTTTTTTTTTTATTTGCTGACATGATATTTTAAAATTAGATAATCGTTATGTAGATTTTAATTATTGTACAACATAATTTATATAATGTGATAGGCATACACTCAGTATGTAACAATATGTTGCCTTTTTTTTTTTTATTATTATCATTTCAATTATGCGTATGTAGGTATATTAGTGTATTATTGTAATGCCGTTTTGTTAAGGGACTGTGCAGTGAATAAGTGCTTGGTTTTTTTTTTATTTCTTCTTATTTTTTTATTTTTTCTTTTATGCCGGCAGCAGTTTCGTCATGCTCCCTTAGTTTGTCATTGCTTGCGGTGGCGTCTTGGGTCGGGTCTCCTCCTTCCCTCTAATATGGCGAGGGAGGGGATGGCTGATCCTTGCGTCATGCTCGTGAACGGGTGCTGCTTGCGGTGACTGGTCGTTCTGCTGACCTTGGTCTCTGTAGATATATAGTATACCTTTCATTCGATAATAGTATGATACCATTTTACTTTAAACACTTGTTCATTTTGCACGATCCCTTATTGATTTGATATTATTGTTAAGACAGCGTGCTACTGGGGAGTTTGTTGCGCCGTTTCTTCTCCTCAGCCAGAGCACTTAGGAAGCGGTGAAGGGTGGGCGATTTGGGGTCGGTTCATGTCTGGCGGGGGTGGCGGCGCGTGTTGTCGGTCGCGCGGCGCTGGGGCGGGCTTGCGCGTGGTGGAGCGTTCGGCCTTTCACACTGAACTGATGCGTGGGTGCGTCTTGTGTGAGAGGTCGGATGTTTTATCGTGTGCTCGTTCGTTCTGGCGTTGCGCGGCCGGTGTTGCGCGCTGCCTCTTCCGCCGGATATGAACCGACCCCTGGGGTGCTGTCCTTTTTGTATTTTTTTGACGTTTAATAAGTGCTACTTTGTAGCCTAAGTTAAATAAATGATTTTGAATTTTTTTTTTTTTTTTTTTGACTTAGTTATTAAGATTACATAAAAAAAGGTTTCTTATTTTTTGCTTTTCAGTGTTTTCGGCGGTTTATTTTTTTTGTTAAAAAGTTTTTATTTTATACTTTTTTGTGGCTATTATATACTAATTGCTACATGCTGAATTATTTATTATTTTTAAAATAGCTAACTACCTTACTTTAGTATTCAAATCTGTGAGTGAACAATAAATCACCCCTATTTTCCCAACCTTAGAATAAAATTATATGGGACCAGCTTCAAGGTATAACCCCCTATCTAATAAAAAAATATATCAAATTCAGACTGTGCTGTAATAAGTTACGCGTGGTCATATATTAAAATCAGTTAGTGAACAATCAATATATCCCTGTTTTTTTACCCTTAGGATTGGAATATTTTTTCCAAATTTATATGGGACCAACTTCTAGGTATAGCCTACTCAATAAAAAAAGAATTATCAAAATAGAACTACTCTGTAAAAAGTTACGCGTGGTAATACATTACGATCAGTGCGTGAACAATCAATTAACCCCTGTTTTTCCACCCTTAGGGTGGGAATTCTTTTTTCAAATTTATATGGGACCAACTTTGGAGTATATACTTTCCAATAAAAAAGAATTATCAAAATCGGACTACTCAGTAAAAAGATATGCGTGATCATACATAAAAAAAAAGATATACGCGTCGAATTGAGAACCTCCTCTGTTTTCGTCGGTTAAAAATGCGGGATCGTGCTTATAATGTAACTTGCAAGTTTTCCGGGACTTTTGAAATATATCGGTAAGTAGAAGTCTTCCTCCACCCTGGGGAGTGGTATGCCGGACTCTTACCGGCTAAAACCACCAGAGTGCTTCACTCTTCCCTTATGCTGGAGACCAGGCGGGAAAACAGTGCAAACTACCGCGATCTCCAGCAGGGAGGCTCATTTCCGGATATGACCTTCCCTTTTTCACTGATAAGGAAGCGCGTGGAAGCACCGCGCGAACTATCTTTGGCCTTTAATATAGAGAGCAACAGACGTCCCCACATCTGCCGCCAGAGGCCATTTATGGTGGCTGAAGGAGGGCTATGTCAGCCCTCTTCCTAGCCCTTATGCGCTGAGCGTGAATTGGGAGGTCAGATATGAACTCTCGCTCCATTTCCGCGCCTTCTTTGAGCGCCATTAACTCGTCAAAGACGGAGGTAACGGCGCTTTAAGCTTCCTCGCTCCCAAGCATCGAGGCTACTACGGCCGGAAGCGAGAGATGATCGCCTATTACCGAGAGAACAGCGGCCTCCCTCAACCCCAGCCACAGTGGTAGAGGCCCACGACGGCGGACGTCGCCAGACGATCTCCGGCCACCGTAGGCGCGGGCATGGGGGCGGCGAGTTATGGGCGACTCTCTGTCGGTCCATGGACTATGCCCGGGTCGATGGCGCGTTTTGTTTCAAACGCGCCTCAAGGAGTGTCAGCATAATGCCGGGGTAGCGGGACTCACGAATTACCGTGACCCCGGAACGTAAAGGGCTATTTAACGATATCAGTACTAGTCTGACGGTCCCTCCCACTCTGGCCTGGGTGGGAGGACTCATTTGATGATTTTACCACACTAAAAAGCAAAGTTCTGATTAGCCTCATAGGCCGAATTTGGGTCTAATGAGCAATAGAGAATTAAGAAATTGATACATTTTATTATAGATTCTCCGTTGCCAGTTTTAATGAAACGTCCTAGGCAGACATTTAGGAAACGAACGATAAAGAACCTAAATTCCTGCCCAATATGTTTCGCGACCCTTGAGATTAAAAAACAACCTTATTAATAGAGAAGATGGCTGGAAAATGTCACTTACTTGGGATCCGATAATTAACTAACTCGAAATCAAAGACAAGAGCAGCGCTGCAAAACCTCAAGACCCTGTGAGCTCATATTGCGAAGGCCGGAACATAAACAATTAATAAAAATATGAAGATAGAACGACAATAACAACGGAACCGTCATGACGAACCCCACTTGAGTCTGCCCGTGACCATGATACCTGCAAAGGTGTTGAAACGTCGGAAGCTAAAATCTAAACACAAACCGCGATAAAATCAGTAAAAGTAGTTTTATTTTAATGTCTTACATATTTTTTATTTCTATTATAATAAAAAATAACGTCATATGTAAACATGGTATTTTACTAAGCTCTGATAATTATACCTAATTATACATACTGCCACAAAATATTAAATTGATATCAACGTACATTATAGTATTTAGCACATACAGTTAAATGCAACTATTGTTTTCTAAGGTAAGTATCCTATACAACATTTATGTAAGGCGGAACTACAGTCTAGACTGTTGTATGAACAAAATCTCAAAAACTAAAGGTATTTAAAAAAAACAACGTAGGCTACAATTGAAAGTACTTTAAAATATATATGTATGCAAAATTTCAAAAGAATATATTGAAGTATGACTATTTCCCGCGAGTTTTTCTCTTTAAAAAACTTAAAAACGCTCTCCTGTAAAATTACAATTTTGAAGATACGACAACTTACGTGAGAGGTATCGATATTTTTATAGATTAGTGGCTGAGGTTCTACATGAAAAGGTCCGGGTGAGGGTGAAATATTAAATTGTGCTGTATTGAGTTTTGGCTATACATCGTCCTCCGAATCAGGAGATTCATCGTTGTTAGGTTGAAAAATGGGATCCTTAACACTGTCATCTGAAGAAAAATCGGCATTTGATGAACTATTTGACGTTGAAGAATCGCTAGAGTCTTCATTTTCAGAGTCACTTGAATTATCACTTGAGTCGCTCGGTTCAACGACTTTTCCTGGCATTTTTATATGAGCTGCTACAGATTCTATATCAGGATCTTCATCCTCAAGTAATGATAGGTCAGGCTGGTTATCTGGTATGGAGTTTGTACCTAAAGAATCATTGGATAGTGGGTCTGGATGAAGCAGTGCTGGAGTATTAGGTTCTGGTGCATCTTGATTATTCTAGGTTGATAAAGTTTGATCATTATCTGATTCTTGAGTGAAGGTCGCCATTTTCAAAATTAATCGTGCTGGGCTATTCATTCTGCAAGTAATAATTAATCATCATCATCATTTAATCATCAATCATTTAAAAGCCAAACCAAAGCCAAGATCAAAACACAATTCACGGTTATTTTAATCATCATCATCACCGTATCACAGACCACTGCTGGGCTTATAAGTGTAGCATATTATTAGTATTAGATATTGTTAGTAATAATTTTGTATGATTCTAAGTTTAATGATAAAAGCGTTTACTTTAATGCCCATAAAACAGCTGTAGACAACACAATATTATATAAAGCTTATTATATAAAGATTTATAATAAAAAAATATAACATAATCATAAATCGTCTAAATGTACAGCAAATGTTAAAAAGAAACGTAAAAAAGGGCATATAACCGGGTGGAATAAGTACGTCAGGGAAGCTCACGTGAGGGCCAGGCTTTGTTTTCAGTTGTGGGTGCTAAATGGAAAACCTTCTACCGGATATGTATATAACGACATGTGTGAATCCAGGAACCTTTTTAAGTCCCAATTAAAGAGGTGTCAGAATAACGAGCAAAAAATTAAAATAGACATCATTGCAGATCACCATTATAAGAAGGATTTTAAAGGTTTCTGGAAAAAGACGAACCAATTAAATTCGAGGCCTGGTCATCCTGTGAGTGTAGCTGGCGTGCATGAACCACGGGAGATTGCCAATCTATTCAAACAACATTTTAAAGTTGAGTCGCCTTCGGAAACGGTATCGCGGATGCGCGATGTGGGCTGTAGTGACGGAGATATTAATGTCAGCTTTTTAGCCAAAGATGTGGCAAACATTATTAAGAATATGGTGAGAGGCAAATCACCTGGTCACGACAGCCTTAGCATCGAGCATCTGCAACATGCGGGCTGTCACTTGCCGAGGGTACTGGCCATGTTTTTTAATCTTTGTGTAAGCCATTCATACTTACCTGATAAATTGATGTACACTGTTGTTGTGCCAATAATTAAGAATAGAACTGGAGATACTTCTGATGTGTTGAATTACAGACCAATTTCACTAGCCACTATTGTAGCTAAAATATTGGATAGTCTGCTTGACCAACATCTGGGCACGCATATCAAGCACCATGACGCACAATTTGGATTCAGGTCTGGTTTATCCACAGAGAGCGCTATCATGTGTCTCAAGCAGACTGTTCAATATTACAGTGAACGGAAAACACCTGTCTTTGCATGTTTTATGGATCTGTCAAAAGCTTTTGACCTCGTGTCTTATAGCAAACTATGGCAGAAGCTACAAAATGAAACAGATTGTAGCCAGGAAATTACATCTATTTTCAGATATTGGTACAACAATCAGAAGAACAGTGTCAGATGGGCAGGCTCTTTCTCGGATGTATACAGGTTGCAGTGCGGGGTAAGGCAAGGTGAACTGACATCACCTAAGCAATTCAACCTGTATATAAACCAGCTTGTCGGTGAACTCAGCAGTGCCAACGTCGGGTGCTACATAGACGGAGTCTGTGTCAATAATATTAGCTACGCAGATGACATGGTACTGCTGAGTTCCTCGATCGGAGCTTTGCGTAAATTGGTACGGACGTGTGAGTCTTATGCGGAGACCCATGGGCTCAGATACAATGCTAAGAAAAGCGAGTTGTTGGTATTTAAGGGGCGTGGCAAAAGCTATGTATCAGTGCCTACAGTCACCTTAGCCGGTACTGCCTTAAACAGAGTTGCACATTTTAAGTATCTGGGCCACTGGGTTTCCGAAGACCTTAAAGACGATAAGGACATAGAAAGGGCACGTAGGGCGTTGGCTGTCCGGTGTAATATGTTGGACCGCAGGTTCGCATATTGCAGCAAACAAGTCAAAGTTACACTTTTTAAATCTTACTGCCAATCATTATATACATGCAGCCTGTGGGTGAACTACACACTGGGGGCATTCAACGCCTTGCGTGTTCAATACAATAACGCGTTTAGGGTGCTGCTGGGGCTGCCGCGCTTTTGCAGTGCTTCGAATATGTTCGCGGAAGCGCGTACAGATGGGTTTCATGCCCTTATAAGAAAGCAATGTGCGTCACTGTTGAATCGTTTTAGGTCCAGCTGCAACAGCATGCTAAGCTTGTTCGCGGATAGGTGGGACTCTCCACTGCTGTACCACTGGATACGAGTACACACTGCACGGTGATCAGTGGACGGTTCCTCCTTAACCGTATTCTATAATTATTATTGTTGTTATGTATAAGGTGTTGTTTGTGTCTAGTCTTTTATTGTGTGTGTATGTAACATTGTACCTATGGGCAATAGTCTGAAATAAAAATTATTATTATTATAAATCAGTGTCATACAAAACGGACACATTTCTGAACTTCCCACTCTAGCTTTCAAAAAATAACATTCAATTCATTCATGATTCCATGCAAAACGAACGCATTTCAAATATGGCACTGTTGTAATAAAAAATAAATTAAAATTGCGCGATGTTTGAATGCAATACAGACGTATTTCAAATAATGGCCCTGTTGTATTACAAAATATTATTATACTAGCTTTTGCCCGCAACTTCGTTCGCGTGGAATAGTGACTTCCGACAGATTTTTGGTTTTACCCACGTAGTTCCCGATCTCGCGGGATCTTTTCAGGAATGAAATGCGGAAGATATTCTAGGGAACTCTTCAAAAATCAACATAATTTCCACGACAGTACCGAAGCGCTCGGCCGATGCCCAACCAAATGCGTGTAACGAAACCATAGCGCGATCTATTTCGATCCCAACGCCATCTATCGAGCATAGTGACAACTCGGATTATTTATTTATACTCCGTTCGGGCATTTACTTTGTACTAAAAGTTTTACTATATTGATATTATTTTTTTCATACCTTTTTACCAAATTTCACACAAATCGGTTCAGTAGTTTAGGCGTGAAGCAAAGATAGACAGACAGACAAACAGAGTTACTTTCGCATTTATAATATTAGTTTGGATATACTCCGTTTGGGCATTTTCTTTGTACTAAAAGTTTTATTATATTGATATTACTTTTTTCATACCTTTTTACTATCATTTACTTTTATCCGATGAATGTTCAGTACTGAATTGATGCCGACGCTTGACCAATAGATGGCGCTGTATGTCCGGAATATTTTTTTTTTTTCATTTTTTTTTTTTTTTAAACTATCCTATGTCCTTTCTCGAGTTCCAAACTATGTCTGTACCAAATTTCACACAAATCGGTTCAGTAGTTTAGGCGTGAAGCAAAGACAGACAGACAGACAGACAGAGTTACTTTCGCATTTATAATATTAGTTTGGACTTACTTGATGTTTGAATGCAAAACGGACGTTTTCCAAAATATGGCACTTTTGCAGAGAAGTATGAACACGATCTGCTGTATTATTTCGCTTTGTGGCCTTTTTGCACGCCACTGACGTGCGTTCGCGTCGAGTTTCGGGTTGTAACTGACAAAATGGCGGCTTTGCTCTGAAGTTAGCTAACAAATTGCTCCGATGCAAAAATGGCTGTCAGTTGGTTTGAGAATAGTGATGAGAAAATGACGGGTGTTTTTTTTACTAAAATTATTAAGTCGATTTAGACCTCTTTTTAAAGGAGTAGGAGTAGAAGTCAGTGGAGTGAGGTTGGAAATGCAACAAGAATTTTATTTGCGTTCTGCAAGGGATATTAGGAGGTCGGGTAAAAGTGAAGCGTTCACGCAGATAAGGGGGGTAAGTAGGGTTGTGCAGGACATTGTACAGGAGACATAAAATACGAGTGTTCCGGTGAAGACGAATTGGGAGCCACTTGAGCTGCTTGCGAAGGTGAGATACGTGGTCATATTTGCGCAGGCCGAATATGAAACGAATGCATAAGTTTTGCAAGCGCTCGAGTTTATTAAGGAGCACCTCGGTGGCATCCAAATAGCATGCATCAGCGTAGACTATGATAGGTTGGATTACAGATAGGGCTAGAGAGATCTTAATTTGTAAAGGTAGGAAGTGTTGAAGTGATTTAAGTACTACATGCTACTATTACATGTGTGCGTGCGCGTGACATGTCTTCACAAATAACATAAAATGTTTTTAATATAATCATGATTGAATGTAATATGTGTTTTAAAGGGTATTAGAAGTATTTGTAGTGTGTAATAGTTTCTCTGTTTCGAAGTAGTCTAGACCATTTAGGTAAGATTTGATATGAAATTTGCATTTCCCTTTTGTCATAGGTATTAATTTAATTTTGTCGTTTAATTTATTATAAAGGAATGGCCCCATGTAGTGAAAACACCATTTACCAAAGTCAAGCCTACACTTTGGTTTGCGCCATCTAGGCTTTCCCCGGAAGTGCACCTTGGATTCCAACTTGATTAAAGCCGCTTTGTGGAGCCTAAGAACTACGGTCATGATATCGCACACCTAGTTAAAGACTAGCTCAACTCTAAATATCACTTTTTACAGGAATAAAAAAAAAGCGTTTTGTTTCATTTATACTTAGTATATTAAAAACATTCTTAAAGGTTCTTGTGTATAATTTTACGAAGTTAATTATTGTGCTACTGGTTTTCCATCAAATACAACTAATACTTTATAATTTCGGTTTTTTGAGTTATGTTGATATTCAAGACAAAATCATTGTTTAATATTTTTACTAAGTTGAATTGAGCTCATATTACTGCCTTTTTTTGAATTAGTGTGTTATTAATCTGTATTTATATATCTAGTATTAACCAAAAATAGTAGTATAGACATAACTTATTTTCAATGCGATTATCAATTAAATATCATAATAAAACAAATATATTATCAAAAAAGAAATTACCTTTATTTAGGCCAAAAAGAAACAAAAAAGCAACACTTTTAAAAATTCTATAAAGCTACGAATAGGTATGTGAAAACATAAACATAGTTATATTTAACATTAAATTGTATCAAAAAAGACATTTAGGAAAATACAGAATTCCTTTAAACAACATATTTCAGGAATGTCTGTGATTAAAGAAAATTATATTCAACTAGTATTATTGCTCAAGTAGCATTATCTTTTAAATTAGAACAAAATCAGTTTTTTTTTCTTCATCAAAAACATTAAACAATTACTAGTATTACGGTTAATGTCTTTGTTCTTCATTAATAAAAATAATAAAACAACTTAGGTCATTTCTTCTAAATTAAATAATGTAACATCTTTAAATAAAATTGGCAAGTCTATCAAATATATTTTTAACAATTAAATAATATAATCAGACTTTGTCTTTGGTACTTACTTAATCTATAAAATAGTTATCAAAATCTATGACCTAATAATCAGACTAAAATGTTAAAAATTATAAAATATCCCAAATTTCTAATCGTAACACCTATTAAATCACAGAATACGATTAATAATAACACTTTTACCTACTACTAGTACAACTTTATAAAATAATCAGACTTTGTTCCTATCATACCTAATAATCAGTACTTAGTAAATTACAGTTGTAACGTTGTACCTTGCTAGCTCTAAGAATAGACTAGAAAACATATAACTACAAATAATTACAATAGATTTATTCTAAAACTATTAATAAAATACCTTAACTAAACTAAAACACTACACACTAGCTATCAAATTAAACAACATTATAAAATAATTAATCTTTACATAAAACATATTACGGAACCCAATATTAATTGTTACACTAAGGTCCTCGTATCTATTGCGCCTACGCACCTCTAAACGAGTTCAAAACTGGTCGTGCCGACCGTTCGGCTCACTTCGGGTGCATTCGTAAAAATCAACGACCTCCGTGGTCGAGTGGCGTACGCACCGGTTTCAAGGTGTCGCTAGCTCTGAGGTCCCGGGTTCGATCCCCGGTCGGGTCAATGTAGAAATCAACTTTTCTACATTGCCTCGGGTCTGGGTGTTTGTGGTACCTTCGTTGTTTCTGAATTCCATAACACAAGTGCTTCATAGCTACTTACTTTGGGTTCAGAGCAATGTATGTGATGTTGTCCACATTTATTATTAACGGGCAGTGCACTTTAAGGTATCAGACGCGACGGCTGTGTCACGCGGTCTCAGATGACCCACACTCGTAACGTGCCTACCTAATTAATAATTATTTATTTAAAAAATAAATTCTACTCGGAAATCCCGCTGGGGTAAGTTTCCATGCATTGCTTAAGTGTTGCTATTCCTCTCTCCTAAATTTTGCGTGCTCAACAGGGACCACGATGTACTATATATAGGGTGACTGGTAATTAGTAGCCGATAGCTAAACACTTGATTCTACTCATGATTACAAACAACTTTCCTAAAGATACTGTTTTTGTTTACTCATTAGTTTTCTTTTTATCGTTATAACAAAATTACTTGCGCGCGAGCAAAGTTCAAACATCGCGCGTGCGCTGTCGCCCGATCAGCTGTTAGCGGCGAGGCCCCGCGCCCGAACACTTTAATAATATTATTAAATATTGACTGTGCCCTATCCCTCTTTTCTAATGTTGCTGTGTCCGACAGGACTGGTATTGAACTTTTACCTTGTTATGTATTAGATAAGGAATGCAATAAATACTTAGTGTTGAGTATGTATCGATAAAATCATACCCGAGACTAGTATTTCGGTACTTACGCGCCCGCTACTACACTAAATACATAGGTAATCTTTCTAACTTACACTCCACTTACAAACTAACTACGTCTCATAAACCGACTTCAGGAGTTGGATTCTATTACTTTTACGATGGATGTTAAAAGATACCACTTTATTATTATTATTTGACTTGATACAAACTCGACACTGGGTATGATTTAATTTATTCCAAATTTCCAATCACACTTATCTAGGCTTTGGACTAGCAGTCTAAAGCAAAACATAGGTACTTTATAATATTTTATAGTCTCGTTGATATAACTTCGCATTAGACTGGCGTGTTTAAAAACTTGGAATCAACTTAGCTATTTACAACGATAAATTAATACTAAATCAGATACCTATTATGATTTTAATCAACAAAATTTTACCTTACATTCATTGTTGGATGTGTCCATCTTGCACCTCAACACACTCATTTGCACGTTTTATAATGTGAGCTTGCACTTGCCGCAGAGTGTTAGTGTCAATTTGCACTATTTCGAAACAGTTTTCAATCCTAGTTTTTAGTTTTCGGAAATATTGACTGGCCGATCATGATACACTAGGTTTTATACGTGCTGCTTCACCATTACCCCTTTCGGAATAGTAGCACATCACCATACGTACTCACTCGCGGTGTACTTTTAAGGCAATTTGGGTGCGGTCGGGGCGGTGTTTCACCAAAAAAATAAGCAAATAATGCGCACGCGACATGCTTCCTGGAGCAACTGTTTTTATACCTACGTCACTTCTATGTTTTGCTTTAGACTGCTAGTCCAAAGCCTAGATAAGTGTGATTGGAAATTTGGAATAAATTAAATCATGCCCAGTGTCGAGTTTGTATCAAGTCAAATAATAATAAAGTGGTATCTTTTAACATCCATCGTAAAAGTAATAGAATCCAACGCCTGAAGTCCGTTTATGAGACGTAGTTAGTTTGTAAGTGGAGTGTAAGTTAGAAAGATTATGTATTTAGTGTAGTAGCGCGCGCGTAAGTACCGAAATACTAGTCTCGGGTATGATTTTATCGATACATACTCAACACTAAGTATTTATTGCATTCCTTATTATCTAATACATAACAAGGTAAAAGTTCAATAACAGTCCTGTCGGACACAGCAACATTAGAAAAGAGGGATAGGGCACAGTCACAATTTGATAATATTATTAACGTGTGCGGGCGCGGGGCCTCGCCGCTAACAGCTGATCGGGCGACAGCGCACGCGCGAAGTTTGAACTTTGCTCGCGCGCCAGTAATTTTGTTATAACGATAAAAAGAAAACTAATGAGTAAACAAAAAAAGTCTCTTTGGGAAAGTGTTTAGCTACCGGCTACTAATTACCAGTCACCCTGTATATTTTTTTATACTTACCACCTACTAATACCATTGTGAAAAGCAAATAAAAGTTTTAGAATTAGAATAAGAAATATTTATTTTGTATAACAATGAGTACAAAAAGATGGTATAAATAAAAAGTTGTCCGTCATCATTGACCAGAAAATGGTGTACAAAATTAAAAAAAAGATATTTGAAGTTACTTCTAAATTATAGATACAAAAATAAAATAAACAAAATTTCTCAATAATGAAGACAATTGATAACAAATAAACTAAACTAGATATTATGGACTCAATATAAATCAAACTTAAAATTAGGCATATTATATTTTTTCTGTTATGAACTCAGATATATTATAGTAGGTACTATGTAATGATAGGAGAATGAAAGGATCTTACAAACTAATTTTACTTTAATGTAGATGTTTAATGTATGTATTTTATTTTGACGCGTGTGTGACGGTGTATAAAGGTGTGTGTATGCATGTGTGTGAGTGAATGTGTGTGTTAGGGTGTACAAGTGTGTGCCTCCTTCCTATTAGTTTAACAGGTCCCCTGTAGTTTTGTAGTCAAGGTTTAGAAGCCACTGCTTATATTTTTTTTGCATCTATTTCTTGTAAGTGAAAATATTGATAAGACTCTGTTTAGTTTATTATAAAAATTGATACTTTTGTGGCCGAAAAACCATTTAGAAAAACTTGTATTTGCTTTTTTATTGTCACATACCCTATTTTTCCTTCGGATATATTTTATTTACCCAGATTCGTATAATGTCAGGGAGTGTTTTTTTACAGTAGTTTGTAGGATAAATAGCTGCCTTACTGTTAATACTTTAGTTTGTTTGTAAAGGTCAATAGTGGGATGAAAGAAGGGTAAGAAATTACTCACTTTTAATAGCTCTCTGAGCTCTTTCAATTTTGAGAAAATGAGTTTTTGTAGCACCGCCCCATGTTGTTATACAATAAGACAGCTGTGATTGATACAGTGCCAGATAGACTGATTTGCGCAAGTTCTTAAAAATTACTTTTAGCTTATGTATTCTAGCTGCCATCATATCAATATGACAATGAAAGGTTAATTTGTCATCTATCATTATACCCAAATACTTGATGGATCGTGTTCTTTGGAGCCCTGGGCAAGTGCAGTTAAGGTCGTCGAAGTTATTACAGCAATGGGATATTTTTTAGAGATAATTTTGGATGTTATTGGGCTGAATTGATGCCTAGTATCGTGTCAGACAACGCTGAAGCGCAATAGTATTTACTGCATGGCCTCAATTATTAACAATAAATTGCCAAATACTTGGAAAGATAAATACAATATTGTTTAAAAGTCGGTTACGTCAATTTTTAAGTGATAAAGCATACTCCAGTGTATCTTAATTTTTAACGGATAAAATTGGCATTTAAATTAGGTAATAAGTACGATAAATATACATCTATTGGCATAATATAATGTGTGAACTGATGATTATTATTATTAAAACATTAAAATATTACTTAAAATTACTTAGTTAATAAGTTATAAGTTAGTTAAATTGATCACTGATCTCTTTGTATTCCAGATCTCATTTTATATTTAATTTTTATACTACTTAGTTCAACTATTTGTGTTAAT
Source organism: Autographa gamma (assembly GCA_905146925.1). Classification (NCBI taxonomy): domain Eukaryota; kingdom Metazoa; phylum Arthropoda; class Insecta; order Lepidoptera; family Noctuidae; genus Autographa; species Autographa gamma. The sequence continues at coordinate 1,032,527 of LR989880.1, forward strand.
TGTTTTGCATGCCGAATGGCAAAATATGGCTGACCCATATTTGCAAAAAATAAAATTCTATTCTATTCTATTGTTTTTAGAGAAAACATTATATATTTTGTTTTTTCAACGTTAAGAGTGAGTATGTTTTCATGTCACCACCTGGTTTCAACATTGAATCCTTGTTGGGCATAGAGAAATACTTTTTGAAATAAAACTACTTTTTACGGATTTTTTCGCGGTTTACATTAAGATTTTAAGTCCCGACGTTTCGACACCTTTGCAGGTATCATGGTCACGGGTAGACTGAGGTGGTGTTCGTCTTGACGGTTGTTGTTGCTCGTTCTACCTTCATATTTTTATTAATTATTTGTGTTCCGGCCTACGCAATATGAGCTCACGGTGTCTTGAGGTCTTGCAGCGCTGCTCTTGGGTTTGATTTTGAGTTTGTTAATTATTGGATCCCAAGTAGGTGATATCTTCCAGCCGTCTTCTCTATTGAAATTAGGGTGTTTTTTAATCTCAATAGCCGCGCGAAACATCCTAGGTAGGAATTTTGGTTCTTTAGCGAGAATCTGTGGTTTATCAAATCTAATGTAATGGCTGGAGCTTTCAGCATGATCGGCGACTGCAGACTTCGTTGAGCGGCGGTGTTTCACGTCAGCAATGTGTTCTTTTACGCGGGTCCCTATACTGCGTTTTGTTTGTCCGATGTAAGAGAGTCCACAGTCACAGTCTAGTTTATAAACTCCTGCATCTTGTAGAGGTATGTGACACTTGACGGATGGTAAGGACTGACTAATCTTCTTGGGCGGCTTAAAGTATGTTTTGATTGAAGCTCGTTTTAGGATATAGCCAATCTTGTCTGTGACACCTCTGACGTATGGTAGTACAGCAGGTAAACGATCAACTGTGGCTGGCTTCACTCGGTTTCTGTGACGGGGCCGTGGAATCTGGAGCTTGTTGTCTCGCAGTACTCGCTTGACATGTTGAAGCTCCGCGGCAAGGTGTCTGTCATCACAGAGTCCGTGTGCTCTCTGAAACAAAGATTTTCCCACGGTAGCTAACTGTTTAGGGTGGTGGTGAGATTCACCGTTTAGGTACCTATCTGTATGGGTCTTTTTGCGATACACTGTATGACTTATTGTCTGATCAGGATTACGTTGGACTAATACCTGGAAGTACTACTACCAGTGAAGAAACCTGGGAAATACTTTTTCCCAGGTTTCTTCACTGAAAAATAGTGCTGTATCGTCAGCAAATGTAATGATTTTGCCATTTTGTAGTCCTAATTGACAGAGTTCATTTATGTAGACGAGAAACAGTGTGGGACCCATTATACTTCCTTTTGGTACGCCATAATGGACGGAAGCTTCATCACTGGTGATGTTGTCAATTTTAACACATTGCGTGCGGTTTGCTAAATAGCTCTCAAAAAGCTTTAGCTGAAGACCCTTTATTCCTAGACGTTCTAGCTACCCGATCAGGATTTGAACAGAGACTGTGTCAAATGACTTTGCGAGATCTAACAATATAGCTATGGTTTTCTATTTATCATCTAAGTCATTAACTACATGGTTTGTTAGTTCTTGAACTGCATCTGAAGTACACTTCCTTGATCTAAAACCAAATTGTGACTGATGCAAAGGCGGAACATGTGAAACGACAAGTTGCTAACTAAGGACTGACTTTATTCAGGATCTCACACTTATTTATAACATGGTTTACTTATGCACTACACCTCTTATCCAGGAGAAAAAAATGAATAAATTGGACATTTATATGTTATTTTCAAACTCCTCTAAAATGTATCAACTAAACAATGAAGTTCACACAAGTTCTTAGTACTTATTAATATGTATCATCATTAGACATCATTGCAAATATATGTATGCATAGTGCATCTTATTATCTACGATTAGTAACAAGCGCTCAATACTAACTAGGGTATCTGTTACATTGCAATAAACATTGTATCTTATTTCAATAACTTTTTTATCACTTAACATTTTAATACCTTAATAAATTAATACTCTTATAATTACCTATTAGGAAACAAACAACTTTGTTTTTATGAACTATGTTGGGTTCTACATTTGGCGATAATTCTTGAATTATACTGTATGGACCTGAATACAGTTCACTTAGTTTGTTACCAGTTTCTTTTTTTAAAAGAACTAGATCACCTTTTTTGTAAACTACTGTTTTTATCTTCTCATCATATTTATTCTTACGTATTATTTTCGACTGAATTAAGTGGTCACGAGCTTCCTTCTGGGAAAGGATAATGCCAAGAATAGGCCCGAATCATATAAAGACCGACAGATTTTCTATAATTATGATCATTCGTATTAAAAAACATTAAGAATTTTACAACATAATTTAAATCTGTAGAAGTACACCGTTGGAAAGTAATTTTAAATAGCAATTTAATTTATCAACACATGTCACAACGATTTCACTACAATTTTTACAATTTGAAATGTTACCAAGACCAAAATAACAATATTGAAACGAAATTGCACTTGCCAATCGATTACAATAATATAATTACGAGAAGATGCGCCAGTGAATTTATTACGATAAGTTATTTATTTATAGTTAATTAAAACGATTAAAACCACATAACATTAATTAACTTAGAAATAACAGGTACATATAACAAACACATAAACAAGTATATATGTTACGGTAAATGTGATTAATTGAAAATTATTAATAATTTTACAAAATTATTAATAATAATCACATGTTCTGGTAATTATTAATAATTCTCGACACATATTGGTAAAAGTGATAAAATAAATAAAAACCCAATGTTTTTTGACCAGCAGGTATTTATTTATATTATTCACTCTTACCCTGACATATACACTGACTTATACATATAAACTTGGTTAATGTTTCTTTAATTTATAAAAATATATGTGATGGGTACATACGTCGTCGCTCGCTTCGCTCGCTCTGTTGCAAGGTCACAATATCTAACCTAACCTAACCTATTGATCTCCGTCACAAAGTCGAACCTAATCAAGCATACTAAATAATCAGCCCCGCAACCCTTGGCCACTTATTACATTTATCACTACTAGGGTTAAATTATTAATAAAAACCGACAAATGTGATTAATTTATCACTTTTACCTCGACTTTCGGTAATTATTAATAATAATCGATAATTATTAATAATCTTCAATTAATCACATTTACCGTAACATATACATTACAAACTAATAACAAATTATTTTGAAACCAAACACGGAACCGAATTAATACAGAACAGTTGACACTCTCGCATACTTTCTCTCGCAAAACATCAAACACACACGTATAATTTCTCTCCATCCATCAACAAACACATCACATTCAGGATATTCAATCAGGAGGGGTTGTATTTCTGAATAGTTATAATCATATTTTTATCGTAATTATATAAAAATCGATTATCGATACCGTCAATCTAATCATGTTATTATAGTGCGGGCAACACTGAATAAAACTTTTTGACAGTCACGTCATTGTCAAAAAGTTTTAACACTTCACTTCTCCCGCGTTTCGAGTGACGAAGTAATTCCGTTTTCCTTTTGAGTTTTGTATTGTTTATTGCTGTGTTTCTGGACTCTGATTTTTCTTCTACCACTTACGACTACCTTGGCTGTTAAAACTGAACCTGAACCTGTATTACTCGCTGACTCGGCTCGCCCAACGGAACATTTGAACCTGCCTATTTGTTGACCTGGCTTTTCTCATATCTGGATATCTGAACCTTTTATCTATTAACCATGATCCGCTGCATTAATTGTGGTTTAAATGTCTTTCGGATGCGACGATACTCGTTCGAAACTGAGACTGAAGAGATTCGGCGACTGATCCAGCAACAAAATGCTCCTACCGATGTAAGTTGTGTTTTATTATGGTAAATATTGTATTAGTATATTTATTGCGATTGCTTCATGTTACAAACAAAATAATATATTCTGCCCGGTTGATGGCAATAGCGTCGCCCCCTATCACATGGGAGTTAGAACATAACTGGCGAAACACGATGTTATGTGTAAAATAAAAACATGTCACTGAGCTCATCATAAAAAAAGTATCAACTTAACCCATCCAATAATTTATTTATAGCTCATTATCAGTGGATTGGAAAATCTAAGTTTCTTATTTTTACAGATACCGAGGGATAGCGTTGTGTGTCATGCTTGTTGGTTACTACTACATCAATCAATTGAAGCGTCAGGACCACTTACACATACTGTAGGGCATAGGAACATATGTCTACACTGTGGAAGGTCTTTGTATCGGTCAAGAGTCCATACATTATCAAACAATACTGAAAGAGAAGCACGCATAAGGGCTGTTGTTGCAGAGAGGATTTTGCCACGCTCAGTATGTATTAATGTTAATATTTTATTAAAATGCTATATAATGTTAAGCAAATCTTTCATTATCTCTTACTTATGTAAAACAATATTTTTAATTACACTATTACACTATATATTTTTTAATAAATCATCATGCCTGTGTTCCCTGAAGGGTAAGGCATATAGCTATTTTTTTTTATAATTTGTATTTTATTGCAGCTACGTACATCTGATCGGATTTGTCACCCTTGTTGGCAGAGGTGTGATAGTTTGGTTGAACATTACACTGAACCATCCACATCATCTGCAGTTCCATCTCTACCATCAACATCTGAAGAATCTGTTGCTGATATTCCGAGTACATCATCTGAGCAAGTAACACAACATGTTCAAATCGAATCTTCTCCATCCCTCCCTCAAGAAGTATCTACAATTGTTTTGTCTCAGTATGGGAGAGCATCAGACTCGCAGGCGCGCTGTTTTTTTCCCGGTTGTCACCATGCTGAAAGACTTGTAGTGCCATTATCTATAAGAATAAGACTTTTTGTAGATTTTAAATTCTATTTTCCAGCTGATTGTCGCATCTGCAATTATCATTTAAGAGGTAATTTATGGCACCAATTAAATGAAATTGAAGTGAACCATACCTTTACAGAGGCATATATATATGACTTTGTGTCAATATTAAGTAAAGAGACATCAATTGATTTTGAAAATATTGACATGATGGATGATCATTTAGTACATTATTGGTTCGGTATAAGCAAAGAGCAGTTCCGTACATTGTTGGCAGAAGTCCCTAGATTATCTCAAATGCATAGAGGGTCTACTGCTCTAGCTGCATTATTACTGAAATTAAGAAATGGAGACTCTAATGAGCGAATTGCCAGTTTATTCCAAATGCCTCGCAGTACTTTGGAGAATTTTATGTCTAAAGCAAGAGAGTTGCTTCAACAAGATTTTGTGCCAATGCATTTAGGGTTAAGCCATATGACGAGGGCAGAGATTGCTAATAGAAATCTTTTAATTCCTAATGGTCTTTTTGGAGGTATTAATGAGAATGGGGAGAGATTAGCAATTGTCATTGTTGATGGTACTTATATATATTGTCAGAAAAGCTCAAATTATAAATATCAAAAGGATACATACTCTCTACATAAGTATAGGAACCTTGTGAAACCATTTATGTTTGTGTGTTGTGATGGGTATATTTTAGAAGTTCTTGGCCCCTATCCAGCAACTACATCAGATGGTGATATTATGAAAAATGAATTTATAAATGAGTCTCTACCGCTAAGCCAGTATTTTCGAGATGGTGATGTTTTTATCCTGGATAGGGGTTTTAGAGATGCAGTATCAGTTCTCGAAAATAGTAACTATAGTGTTCATATGCCACTTTCATTAGAAGAGAATGAAACACAGTTGTCAACGTTAGCAGCAAATAGATCAAGGGCAGTAACCATGTGCCGTTGGGTAGTGGAAACAGTAAATGGTATATTTAAAGAACAATTTAAAATATTCCGCCATGAATTTTTTAATAGAGCATCATCTCATTTGATGGTAGATTTTTCCATTACTGCTGCATTGATAAACCGGTTTCATTGTGAACACAAAAAATGTATCAAAATAATGTTTTAGCTGATTTTATAAATAACTAGCGGCCCGCCCCGGCTTTGCTCGGGTGCAACGCTGATACCAAATACAACACGAACACAATCATAAAGTTCTGCAGGGCGAAGCACAGCCTTAGAAGCATTTTTTGGTATAGGCACGCGCCCCCCGGCCCCCGCGCGGCCCCCCGGCCAGTACCGCCGCAACCGCTATGTCCCTGCATTTTAAATCTGTAATATCTTCGAAAATATTCATTTAAATTTCATGCTGTAAAAGGCAATATTAATCTATATTGCATGCACAATTTTTTGAAGGTACTTAATTGGATAAGGATTAATGTTGTATTGCTTAAAATCGTCTTTTCGTGAATAAGTAATAAATAAAGGATAAAAAATGGTTATTGTGGGTTACCCTCAAGAGATAGACATATAAGGTGTTTCCGAAATATCTGCCTCGGCTTTAATAAGAGGTAGTATTGTGTTTATAGATTACAATAGTGAAGAAATTTCGTACCCCCGAACAGTCAATTAAATTTTAGAGATTAAAATAGTTAAATGAACATTAACTCTATTCTGCATAACGTGTTTCACAAATTATGCGCAATGTGACGGTTCGTCAATGAAAACAACTGCTATCTCTTTCAATCTTTTCTATGAATGAGAAACGTAATCAGCTGACTAGTTTGTCACATCAAAATCTTCTAGGTACGCAATAATACGCAAGTACAAGTGTTTTAAAAGTGCAACTACTTACCAGCAACCGCATTCTTCAAAAAAACTGACGTGAGTAATTAAGATGATAAACTTCCCATCACACTTGGAACAGGCTTTGGACTGACAAGTTAGTGTAATAGGTATAGTACGCGTAACAGTTTTGTAGATAAGTAGGTAGGGAGTGTCTAAATAACTGTAAATACGGTGCAGTTGTTGTAAATAAAATGATTAACTTTTAAACACGCCAAGTTACTGTAACTTATCATTATTCGATATTAATCTAACTAAAGTACGCGCCAAATAAACCTGCAACAAAGTTTGTTCACCTCCTTCTACTAATGTATCCCAATATTTAAAAACGATACGAAAAAAATGTATAGGCATATTCCTTGATGCATGTACTGTCTTGCGATAAAGACGCCTCTTACCACGAAACACTTGTTTCGATCGTGTTAACGACACGTATCGTTTTTAAATATTGGGATAGGTACATTAGTAGAAGGAGGTGAACAAACTTTGTTGCAGGTTTATTTGGCGCGTACTTTAGTTAGATTAATATCGAATAACGATAAGTTACAGTAACTTGGCGTGTTTAAAAGTTAATCATTTTATTTACAACAACTGCACCGTATTTACAGTTATTTACACACTTCATACCTACTTATCTACAAAACTGTTACACAAGTCCGCCTTCGCGTTGCACACATGTCTCTTCACTTTAGTTAATGTGTCCGATTCACTTTTCACTTGCCTAAATGCGCGTTTGATCTCGTCAGTCCACATAATGTTACGGCGTTCTTGCACTCTTGTGAAGTGGTAAGGATGGAGCCCTTCACGATTTAAAAGTCGCCACACGTAATAAAACACTTTCTCTTCGAGTTCGGCCGAGTATGAAGGCCTGCCTGCGTCAACTGGAGGCGGGTCAAAGCGGCTGTGTTCTCTAAACCTGTACAGGGCAACCAGAATGGTATGATTTTATGATTTTACTCGCACACCAAACCTCTGCTTGTATAAGTTTACCGCGTGCGCAGTTATGGAGTTACACTCGCGGTAGCACGATACCATTTCAAGATAGCCTTGATTGGAATACCGTGGTCTAGGAGGGATTTTTAATCAAAGCGCACGCGAAATCCTTGTCGCTAACCACTAAACTAACTTCCAGAACGCGCGGGAGGCGACTGGCGACCAGCGGTCGCTAGGCGCGTGCGACGAGCGGGGTAGCGGGTGAGGGTGGGGGCGCGCGGGGCAGGGCCTTGTAGACTGAGCGGCGCCGGTCGGCGCGTACGGCGGCATGCTTTGATAGGAATGGCAACAGCGCATGAATTCGGTGCGGAGCGGCAACAGCTTATGACACGGGATGGTTTATACTAATAAGTCAATTCAAATTTATACGATATTTATTTTTGTATGAAATAAAAAATGATAAATTACCAATAATTTATCTTTACTATTGTAATCTATAAACACAATACTACCTCTTATTAAAGCCGAGGCAGATATTTCGGAAACACCTTATATAACATCGCGGACTTTTTTGTAGATCTTTTTAAGGTGCACAATACTGTAGTACATTATTTTGATCTATCTCGTAGGGTTCAGCCAGCGTTTGCAATGAAAGCGCAAAAAATGTGTTGATTTACGACCTGACGTCAAAAATCTCTAAGATTATCCATGTTTCTCTACTATATTATGCATGTATTACATATAAACCTTCCTCTTGAATCACTCTATCTATTAAAAAAAAACCGCATGAAAATCCGTTGCGTAGTTTTAAAGATTTAAGCATACATAGGGACAGACAGCGGAAAGCGACTTTGTTTTATACTATGTATGTAGTGATAATAATTACAATAGAAGGAGAGCACATTTCACAAACATAAATGTTGATTCACAAAATATAAGTAACTTCCCTCAACTCACACAGGAAGACTTGATATTAATTGCTTGTGGTACTAATCAAATAAAACAAGCACGGTCTTATTACGGTGAACATATTCGATACAATGGTTCCTATACTCTTGAAGTGTGTAGAGAGGCTCATCTTAGCAACCTGCGGGATGAATTGTCACTCTCCCAAAATCACTGGCTTCTCAGAGGCAAAATTCAAAGCAGACATATAAGTCGAAAAATATATTATGTTTATATCATAATTAAAAATAATATAAGTGGGAGAGAGGCAATTGAGCAATACTGTTGCAATTGCATAGTTGGACGAAGAACCGTAGGTTGCTGTGCCCATACAATGACAATATTATGGTACCTTGGCTGGGCAAGGCATGAAACAAATATAACCCCTCCAGACCAGTTTTTAGATAATTTATTAATTAAATATGATTATGTACTATTTGATGAATAATAAATTGTTAAAAAGTATGACATGTGGTTTTTTTTCCAAACATTTTAAAATAATGAAGGTAGGTTGTGGGTATTGTTGTGTTTTGTGTGTATTTTTACTATAAAAAACATTTAGGTATGCATTAATTTAATTAATCATTTACTATTTAAAATCAGAAATATCAAATGAGTGGTCGACTTTAAAGAACTATAACTTTTTTTGGTGTACTTTTAATAAAAAACGAATTATACTACTAAATTCTATAATTGTTTTCCTTTTTAATGACATATAATTCATCTTTGTCGGTTCTGGCCATTTTAACTCTAAAGGATAGTGATCACTGTTGTAAAGTGGATCAATAATATTTGTTGTCAAATTATGTGGGAGACTACACTTTTTACCAAATACCAACTCATAAGGGGTAAAATTTGTTGAACTATGTACGGATGTATTATATGAAAAACACCAAAAAGGCAACCAAGATCTCCAGGTTTCTGGATGGTTCTCTGTCTGTATATGCAAATATGCTCCTAAATGTATATGGTTATTTTCTAATGCACCTATACTTTCGTGGTGGTAAGCTGTTGAGTTAATGTTACAAATTAATAATTTGCTAGTTTCGTTTTTTACTGCTGACATAAACTCTGTACCTCGATCGGTTGCAATTGTTGTTGGAATTCCATAAAGAAGTATATAATTATTCACGAATGCTTTGGCTACTTCTGTGCTACTCTTAGTAACTAACGGATATGCTTCCACATACTTTGACAACTCACACTGAAGAGTTAAAATGTAAGAATAATTATTGACATCTTTATCTAACAGCCCTACTAAATCTAAATATATTTTTTCTAATGCTGATTGTGCCGTTGTTGTAATTGTCATGGGTTCTTTAATGTTCTTTGTATACTTTTGTTTCTGACACTAATGACAACTCTTCACAAACTCTGTAACGTCTCTATCGATCCCTGGCCAAAAGTAATATTTTTTAATATTCTTGACCATTCGTCTGATACCTGCGTGGCCACTAGTAGGTAACAGATGAAAGTCGTTTAGAATGACTCGCCTATCGTCTTTAGTATTTATACGCTCAACATCTTGTACTATACATAATCGCGGTCCGGACCATTCTTTACATTTATTTAACTCATTACTATTTTTTTTAATAAATCCCTTATTATCCTCTTGTTTTAAAATATAAATTACTTCTACATTTATTTCTTGACAAAAATCACGTAGCTCCCTCGCAAAGTCGCTTGGCGTCAATTGTGATTGGGCAGCTGGATTAATATAAATGGTTAACCTTGAAGGCACATAAATAATAGTTTTTAGTAATTTCCGACGTTTGTCGCGATTTATCTATGTCACTATGACTTGCAAGTCTGAGCTCTACCGAATTTCTAGGTTTATTATGTGTCTCCACAACTTTCAGTTGATCAGGCTGATCGTCGTTTGAAACAATAATATCCGAGGAATTTGACTGCATTTTCCTATACTCAGCTCGCGTCATTACACATAATGACGTCGCCTTGTAATTCATCTCTTTTAAATCTTTACTTGTTACACGTACCCGTGATAATGCATCTGCCACCGCATTATCTTTACCTCTTACATATTCCACTGTGAAGTCGTATTCTTCTAACGCCAATCTAAATTTTAACAATCGACTCGTCGGATCCCGCATGTTAAATAAATATACAAGTGGTTTATGATCCGTTCTAATTATAAACTTTCGTCCGTACAAGTATGGTCTAAAATGCTTTATAACCCATACAATGGCAAGCAGTTCTTTTTCAATTGTCACCAGTCTTATAAATCGGGTGGATTCGAGACTTTTTTTAAGGCGGTTGGAAACACTCCAGTCGAAAAACATATATTAGAAATAAAGGATATGGGAGAAGACAAGATATCCTTGTTGGATTTCAGAAGATCAGCCGGAATCGTGTCAATACCGATAGCACAGTCGCATTTGAGGTTAGCTAAAATTGTTTTCACTTCATTTTCATCCGTGGGTAATAAAACAAACGACGTTGATATGTTTTTTGCTATGATTTTTTCGGATAATGATTTCCCAATATTAGCAAAGAAATGGTTGACACTATTATAATATTTGATATTTTAATAGTGTATATAATAGTGTGTATAATACATAGTAATATTATAATGGGCTTTTAGGATACACTTAAAAACATTCATTTTAAATTCACAGATAAATTTTAGTTCTATTGATATTCATAAGTCTCTTATATATTTTTTTATTTTTTAGTTCATTTACCACACAATTTTAATTTCGCATTTTATTTTGTTTTACATTTATATAAATTATTAATAATACACGTTTCTACTTACATGATTCCCCGCTTGCTACAGGCTGAGTTTGGTTCACTGACTAACACTTCAAGTAACAAATTTCCTTAGCACGAGCGACTCATTGGTGACCTTTTTGGTACTGTATACTCGACAACACTGCTGAAATTGAGTATTTGTACTTTTATTATTATTTTATATTTACCTTGTTTTTTGTATTGCTTGTTTGTGTTTATTTCTTTGTGTTGTCTTGTGTTCTGTACTAAATAAATATTCTTTCTATTCTATTAACGGCTTGTAGCGAGTTTTATTTATTTATTTATTTAATAATTTATGTACACACACAATAGTTTAGTAAATATAACATATATATAAATGATGTACAAAGGTACTGCTTATTTCTTTAGAAATTTCTGCCAGCAGACCCGCGAATGGAGTGAGTTTTCTGTACTCAGAAGTTCAGTTGCGTTTACTTTAGGTTTAACAGTGTAGGTTATTTATTTAATTGCTTACCATAATTTCTTATTTTCTTTATTTGCACTCTGAATTTGTTGTTTTTCATAGTTTCTTTTTAGGTTTTTTAGTAAGGAGCAACAAAAATTTCTATACCTTTTGAAGGTAATCTGTAATGAATCGTTATTTGGGTCCCTTTTTAGTTTTTTATGTAAGTTATCTCGGTTTTTAATGCATTTTAAAATACCAGGTGTAATCCAGGGCTTCAAAATTATATTTCTCCTGGATATTTTGACTTGCTTTCAGTGGCGTTCATTGGTTTTCGGCCATGGTAGGCACTCGTACGTATGTACTCATATGGACAACTTTCCCGTAAATACGCAAATGAACTCCCAAAAAATTGGAACAAGGTTTTTTTTTGTGGACCACAGGGTGCATTCGTGGCATGACGTGGCAGCACTGTGCTCTTGTTTACATCGTCTCCGTACATTTTAATTAAAAATAAATCTTGTTAAGTTCTTATCGTTTCCTACTGATCATAGTTCTAAGTAACATAAAGCAATTTCTATGTGCAACTGTTATCTCGTTAATTCAACACTGATTTCGGACACAATCTTAGTGAATTCAAAGTGACAAAGTTCAGGACTTTTACATGTGCGTGAGCTGAAAAGGACTTAAATATCATAAGTAATGTGAGTTATTGACTTTAAATGACAATATTAATAACCATCCATTAACAACATCAGTAGTATATTATTGGGCATTCTGTCCCACTTGTTCGCTCATGCTTGCGCATTCGCGACGTGGGACAGAATACCCAATAATATTTCTGGTAATTAACATGAAGTTTGATGGAATACGTAATAAAGTTTTATAACGGCAAATTAATAAATAAATACTGAATGAATGCAAACCAGTATATCCAATAATATTTCTGATAATCAGAACTTGTGCATTCTGTCCCACTCTTGTATACCTTACCTTGTAGTCGATGGGCGAATAAATATTAAGGTGATCAGTATAATTACTCATTCTCATTCAAACTACGATACACTCAAAGCATGAAATTTGTAAAACAACCACAGTCGCTGCGCTTTAACACAATCTGCGAGGAAGTTTGTAAGACCGCTTTTCGTCATAGCGAATTATTGCCTAATTCAATACGATGCATCATATGCGGGCCTTCCAACTGTGGAAAAACAAATTTATTAATTGGTCTTCTTTTACATGAAAATGGTTTAAGATTTCAAAATGTGTATGTATATTCAAAAACCCTGCAACAACCGAAATACGTTTTTTTAGAAAAGGTTTTACAACTTGTACCACTTATTTCTCTTCAGAAATATCAGGGAAATGAAGAAGTACTAAGGGTTCAGGACGCAAAACCAAATTCTATTATTATTTTTGACGATGTTGCTTGTGAAAATCAAAATAATATGCGTGATTACTTTGCTATGGGAAGACACAAGAACATTGATGCTTTTTATCTGAATCAAACATATAGTAAAATTCCTAAGCAGTTAGTTAGAGACAATACAAACCTGATCATACTCTTTAAGCAAGATGATATCAATTTAAGACATGTTTATGAGGAGCACGTTAGCACTGACATGACTTGGTTAGAATTCAGAGAAATGTGTTCGGAAATTTGGAAAGAACCTTTTAATTATGTTGTGATCAATAAAGATTGTTCTAAAAATAATGGCTGTTATAGGAATAAGTTTGACACTTTTGTGGTGTTTGATTAAAACAACCTATATTTAAGTAGAATATTTTTATGACCTCGTTACTCTTCATACAGAGCTCATTCGATCACTACCTTCTTAACACAATGGAACAATCAATAAAAAGGCAAATTGTGAATGCTGCAGAAGCTGTAAAGAAAAAAGTAAAAATGATGAGGAATATTGATATTGATAATAAGCAAGCATTGGAAACAGTTTTCAAGCCCGTGACTGAACCTCTTAAGTTAATTGCTAACGCTAATAATCATTCTCTGCTTGCCGAAGAAGATGAAGAAGCTAAAGTGTCAAACAAAGAAATTATAATGCAAAAAAACAAAGTTGGTTTAAAAAATAATATCGATCCAGTCGAATCTCAATCTGATACCGATAGTGATTCTTCATATCAATCACTTGTAGAAAGCAATCAAGGTTGTGATATATCATCCTGGTCAATATCATCAGAAGCATTAGCAGATGTTCCGTTTGGCGTCAGAGTAGAAAACGGGAAATTAATGTTAGGATCAGCTCGCATTACAATCGATGATGAATATATTATACTAGCGGGACGCAAATATCCAAATACATCTGGTATAAAACAGCTACTGTTAAAAAAAGACGTAGATTTAAGTTTGGTTTCAGACACTGATATGCAAAATTATAAATCAATGTTACTAAATACCAATGCTCATCGTCGGGACTATGATCCAAGTAAACCAATAAAAAGTAACAAAGGTCAAAAATATTTACAAATTATAAAACCTCTTTTCAAACTCCAAACACAGCACAAAGGAAAAGGACTACCTTTAATAAAAACTTGGAAAACAAACGTAAATTATGTATATTGGGACGATCCAAATGAATTGGTGGAGAGGTTAAAATTATTAATTGCATCTCGCGATGCTGGCAACACTGGATTAGACAATGAAATTATATCTATCATTGAAGAATTGCGTGAAAGTAAAATTATAAACACTAAAATAAATGATTTCGATTGATGAATATTTTATCATTTTACTATTAACCTTCGACTAAAGTACACTTTTAATATGAATGTAGATAAATTCGGACACTACATTCACAAAAGAATGCGTCTGTCAGAACTCTTTGATTGTTATGATAATGTCTTAACAAAATCAGATAGCGGAGAGTTTGATTTAAAAGCATCAAGATTAAGAGGAATAAGATCACCCATAGAGGCAGACGATGCTGCTAATAAGGATTATGTGGATCATTCCCAAGATAACATGAAGAAAGAAATAAATAAACTGATTGGGCAATTGCAACATTATGTTCAACTCGATATAAAAGCAAAGATTTCAGATGTTTTGTCTCACTTGGAAGACAAGTTTTATACCAAATCCGAAATAGATAAATTCCTCAAGAAACCTTCACAATGACGAAACAACAAATAGTTAACGAAATACACAAACAAGCACGACGAAATTTTCTTCGAAGACCTGTTATTATGAAGGGAATAGATGACTTATGGCAAGCTGATCTGATAGATATGCAAAATTTAAAAAAGTATAATAGAGGATTTAACTACATCTTAGTGGTGATTGACTGCTTCTCAAAATATGCTTGGGCTGCATTTTATCTCAAAATGTTTCAATTATATTTTCTGAGAAAGACGCAATGCATTACGAAAAAGCTTGGAAATGTCACATATGCGATAATCTTTTGTGGAATAATAAAGTCAGAGATCATTGTCATATTACTGGTCGATATCGTGGTGCAGCTCATAGACATTGTAATTTACAATATAAGATGCCTATGTTTATTCCAATATTTTTTCATAATTTGTCAGGTTACGACTGTCATCTTTTTATTAAAAAATTAGGAGAAACGCCTGGCAAGTTAAATATCATCCCTAAAACAAAAGAAAAATATATTTCATTTTCTAAATTTATGCATATCAACGAGAATGAATACGTACAAATTAGATTTCTAGATTCATTTAATTTCTTAGGCACTAGTTTAGATAAGCTATCAAAAACTATGCAAATTGATGATTTTATTAGCTTGCGTTTTCATTTTCCTATAAATGATCAGTTTAATTTACTTACCCGAAAAGGCATTTATCCTTACGATTACATGAGTAATTGGCAATGCTATGAAGAAAAAACGTTACCAGCAAAAAAATTATTTTTCAACTCTTTAAGTAATGAACATATTTCACAAGAGGACTATGATCACGCTAAATCGGTATGGCGCAAATTTAACATAAAGACGATGGGTGAATATACTGACTTATATTTAAAGACTGACGTACTATTACTTACGGACATATTTCAAAAGTTTCGAAAAACGTGTAAGTTGCATTATAAGCTCGACCCCGCGTTTTATATTACTGCTCCTAGTTTATCGTTTGATGCAATGCTTTTAAAGACAGGTGTTAAGTTAGAACTCATAACAGACCTATCTATTGTGCGTATGATTCAAAGCGGTATTAGGGGAGGTTTATGTATGTGTTCCCATCGCTATGCAAAAGCTAATAATCAATATATGTCATCATGTGATGCAACGAAACCACGGAGTTTTATAAGTTATATAGACTGTAACAATCTTTACGGCTATAGTATGTGTCAGTATTTACCTCACTCAGGTTTCCGATTTTTAAATCAACATGAAATAGATCAGTTAGACATAGAAAATATTGAAGATAACGCAGAATGGGGATATATACTAGAAGTAGATCTCTTGTACCCTGAAACGTTACATATTTTACACAACGACTTACCTTTTTGTGCGGAAAAATGCATACCGCCAGGAGGCAAAACCGAAAAACTTATTTCAAATCTATACAATAAGTATAACTATGTGATTCATTATGTACACTTAAAGAAATGTCTTGAACATGGTTTATTATTACGTAAAATACATAGAGTCATTACGTTTCGACAAAGTTCATATTTAAAGGAATATATTGAATTAAATACAAAATTACGACAAAACGCAAAAAGCGTATTTGAACAGGATTTCTTTAAGTTATTAAACAATAGCGTATTTGGAAAAACTTTAGAGAATACTGAAAAAAGAGTGACTGTTCATTTAGTAAACTCATGGAATAGTCCAAATAATAAAACCAAAAAATATATCTGTGCTGAAAGACTCATAAGCAATCCATATTTTCATAGCGCTTCAGTTTTATCAGAAAACTTAGTAGCAATACAAATGAAACCTGATCATTTAATATTAGATAAACCAATATACATAGGCTTTACAGTTTTAGAACTATCTAAATCACACATGTATCATTTTCATTATAATATAGTTAAGCCTTTTTACGGCGACAGAGTACAATTATGCTATACAGACACGGATTCTTTTGTATATATTATATACACGGATGATTTCTATAATGATATTAAATATAAGTTTTTACAGTACTTTGATACTAGCAACTACAACATTAATAATGAATTTATGATACCGCAAATTAATAAAAAAGTCCCGGGACTTTTTAAAGATGAAATGGGTGGCGAACTGATTACTGAATTTGTTGGTTTGAGGTCTAAGTTATATTCAATAAAAACGATGAATAATGTCATTAAAAAAGCAAAAGGAATTAAGTCTTGTGTGGTACGTGACTTAACTATTGATGATTATCAGCATGTGTTATTTAATAAAGACATAATCCATCGAAAAAATATCTTATTCAAATCCATTAAACATGAAATATTTACACAAAGTGTGAATAAAATAGCACTATCAAGTAATGATGATAAACGTTTAATATCCAAAGGCAATGTTGCAACTCGAGCATGGGGGCATTCTTCTATTTTAAAAGGTAATTTAAATAATTAATATTATAGTGTTAATAATAGTTGATGTTTGTATCATTGTTTTATTACATAACGAGTATTATTTAAGATATTTAAAAACTTTAAATGTTATGTATATATATATATATATATATATATATATATATATATATTCCTAATAAAATACTTATGCTTGTAATATTTATATTACATATATATTTATATTTATATTAAAGGAGGTTTAATTTATAAATACATGTTAATAAACAACATCTTTTGAGTACCAACTTGTTTTATTAAACTGTCTAAGCTAAATATATATAATAATCTTTACCTTAATTGTTTTATTTTCCTTAAAAATTGTTTTATAATATTCGTGATTGCAATGATTCGATATTATAGGTATTATTCATACAATGTGTACATGTTTTGCGTAAATGATGACAGTTCATTGCTCTTTACCGTATTGTATTTACAAGGTTGCAGTTTATAATTAAGACTAATACCTTTTTATTATATAGAGCTCTAAGTCCATTTACAAAGAGCGGTTTTTAAACAACTAATCTGCAGACCTAATTAAATGCAAAGCTAACAATTTTAGCGTCTTATATAAAGTTGATTGTTGGTTTCGTTTTTATTATTTACGGAATATTACTATAATTAGAGCTCTTCACTAAGAATAATTGTGTATAATCACGAGTAGCGAACGCTTATTCCTTTACTATAAAATTGCTGCATATTATACATAATCATGTCAACGGTAAGTAAGTTAATTTAATCTGACGTACTTTTGAATTACGTATGTGCACATCAGTATTGAAATTATATTTTGTTTATCTTTTTGTTTCAGATATCTGACTCAGAAATTGTGTTTAGCCAGTATGCTCAGGATCCTTACGAAGGATTCTCTGAGCTGTGCCGCAGTGAACCAGAACTATGTAAACCGAAAGAGAAAAAACCGAAGCAGCGTCGCAGAGAAACGTTAAAAAAACAGAATGCCACGAAATCTTTTGTTGTCAGCCGATTACAACGACGAGGTCTAAAATTAATCAAAATTTCTGTTATCGATCTCTGCAACAACAATCAAACAAGTGACAGCGAAAGTGAAAATGAGAATGTTGTGATAAGCGCTCAGTACATCGTAAGGGACGCCATGGACAGTGTTATGGATGAAACTGAATCTTTAGTTAGGAAGATTTCGAAATCTTTAATTGAAGGTGATTTTTAATAATTTAGATGTAGTACAGTTTTTTATTATTATATTTTTCATATCTTTGTTGTATTTGTATTTCGTTGTATATATATATATATATATATTGTTTATTCGTTTAATTTATAGTGTTTAGGTATTTGCGATGTGTAATGAAATAAAAATTCAATTTTAATATAAAAGTTAGTTTTATTAAAAAGTCGAAATGTAAACAATACACTTTATTACCACTCCAAATACTTTTTCAAACATAATACATTTTTTAGAGCACATTGTTTTGAGTGTATACTACAATTAAAATTAGTTTTTTCGTTACAGTATATCTTATGCATTTCAAGCATATTTGAACACTGATCTTCACTAAGATCTAACACTTTACAATTTTTGCAAATGTCTTTTATCCACTTCACCTTCTCCAAACCTTTGACTAAAATAGTTTTGTTTTCTAGATAGGGAATGATTATGCGATAAAATTCTCTGTAGTCAATATATCCTTCGTTCCAACGAATACCTCTATTCTTTTCCAACCATTTTACTTGTCTTTTTTTATCTGTAGTTAAATATTTAAATAAATATGGAGGCTTCACTAAGAATAATTGTGTATAATCACGAGTAGCGAACGCTAATTCCTTTACTATAAAATTGTTGCATAGATCTTTGAAACCTTGAACGTCTAATATGATGGTATCCTGATTCATGATATTTTTTTCACAGTATTACTCAATGGTTTATATTCAATTATACAGTCGTTTAATATAAGACAGTAGGCAGCAGTTTGATCAGGTATGTCAGAATCACTTTCAATTTCCACTCTAACGTCCACAACCGGACCCGCCTTCAAATTATCTGGCTGTCTAGAGCAGTCAACAACAAATAAAGGTGCTAAGTCTTTAAATTGCTTCTCACTTAACAAGGGCTCTGAACGACGTCCGTAATATGACTGTTGAAATTTAACATATTGTTCGTATAATAAAGCAATTTTATTGTTTGCGAAATTAGCGTTTAGGTTCTCATATGGGAAGTATGTTGAATTAAGATACACTCTAACGCTGCGAAGATGACAGTGATCAAACTGAGACATGTCAGCACTTGAATTATTTTTTCTATTTGTCTGTAGACCAACAATAATATATCTTGGTTTTTCTATTTGAGAGGAAGTTTTAATCGCCCAAGTATGTTTCGTAGTTTTAGGTAAAGTTGGATATTCATACAAATCCCAATTTCTAAATATCACTTGAAGCGCTCGATCTCTTTCCAACAGTTTCAAGAAATTAATTTTTTCCTTATCTGATATTTTGATATGGGGAACACGCCAAATAATTTTGTTAATTTGAATGTCTTCTATAATTTCACCGGTATTGAGTTTTACGGCATTCAAGTTTGTATTACTTCTTAATAGTATTAGTTCATGTCTACAATTTATGACAACTTTTTTGAAATCTTCCGCGAAACCCATTATGTTACAAAGTGGTATAGAAGCAGAAAAGTTTCCTCCATTAATATTTTTTATACCGTCAATATTCCATCCCCAAGAATTAGCTATCTTTGATTCACTTTCGTTCATCGATATTAAAGATTTCATGGTGGTAGTTACGCCTGCATTCTTTATTTTGTCTATTTCCACTCCATTTAGCTCGTATCTTATATCTTGAAACAAGTACAGTAAAGCGTTATTTGTAAACTGAACGCTAGCAGCAGGATCCTTTGAATCTTTTTTTCTAACGATGAGAGTTCCTTCCAAATACAAGGTGCTTGCTGATGGTAGTACATATAGATCCTGTTGATTGATGGGTATACGGATTTCATCATTTCTATTAAAACTAGTTACGTAGGGTTTATAAGAATGATATTCAATGCCTTCTACACTATTATCATAAGAGGGAGTCGATAAAACATCTAAAATATTCATTTTAATAAGCCGATTGCTTTTAAGAATGCCTTATTTTCTTTCGTTAATTTTATTTTCTTCTTAGAGCGAGCTCTTGTATGATTGATTCCTTGATTCCAACTGACGTGTTTAGTATGTTGATGCTCATATTTATTATAGTTAATCATTTCTTCTTCTAAGATGTAAATACAACTGTACTTCTTCACCACGTAAATTGATTAAATGATTATTTATATCTAAAAGTCTAATATTTATGCAACTTATGTTGCTCTGGTTAATGGGGAAGTAAATAGCGTTTTTGGGTATTTCTATAATCCGATATCCAGGTGGTACGTTTAGTGCAAATTCGTGAATAATGTGACTTGATTCACCGTTTATGTATGAGCCGCTTACAATGTCACATTCAACCCTGATCACGGTTGTTGGTAAAATGTTTACTGGAAACTGTGACACATGCCATTTATTGGCTTCCAAAATTTGTTTTTCGAACCCCAACAACCTTCGAAAAGTATTTTTCTTCATAAAATTTATATCTTTTGTACAGTACAAAGTAGCTTTCAATGTGTTGTTATTACACTGAAGTTTGATTGATGCATCTCTTAATTCAGATTTTAAGTAATCATTAATATCTTGTAATTCATAAGTTCCTTCAGGTACTTCAATAACACCATTAGATCCATAAAATAACTTGTTGTTCGTTTTATCAATATTCGGAATGGAATTAAATGTTGAAATGTGTAATAAGGCACATTCATACTGTCCATCTAATTGCAAGGTGTTAGGATAGTAAGTGGATAAACTTGACGAATTTCCTGTTATTGACAAAGTGACTGACATCTTGCGAATGGGGAGAATAAAAGAAAGTTATATATTTTATATGTTTTTATTCCAAAAATTCTTTAAATATTTCAAGCATAAGTGTCCACAATTAACAGTATTGAATGACTGATATCTAGTATAGTTGTAAAAAACATTACAATTCTTAAAATAACGTATCATTTCCTTAGGGGGTTTTAAATCACCAAAACTATCAAAATATTCACAATAGTCGTATACTTTAACATAAGCCACCCAGTGCGTCCCTTCGTTCCTAGACTCGTCCAAATTAACAATACCACATTCGATATCTTTTGGTGCAGTTGGTAATTGATCTCTCATAAAAACTCCTCTGAAGTAAGGGATGTCACATGCGTACTGTATTATGTCTATATTACTTAGGGCACGATTAGGCAGCTTACATTTCAGTTTTTTGAAGATTTTATAAATATACCATGACCATTTCTGTGCGGTTTAATATATAACCCTTTGCCCAATGCTACACCCTCCATAGCTTTGTTATGTCGCTGTGTTTCTTGCAAATTTTTCTGAGCGGCTTTGTAATCATTAATGGTTTTTGCAATGCCTGCTGCACCCCCAGCTAAAGTGCCTAAAGCCGAAAGACCAGCAAATATAGGGATCAAAGGTAAAATACCCCCCGTTTTTGGGATAGGTATCATACGTGGTATCCGAATTTTCTTATTGTTTGGAAATACTTTCATAGCTGCCGAATAAGCAGCGTCGATTAATGATTTACTATCATGGTGTTTTAATTTCTTGAGTTTAGATCTTATTTTAGATACACATTTCTTGAATGTTTTGATGCCAGCACCAGTTTTAAGTTTGGCTTTCATTACTTTACTCACTAACCATGAGCTAAGCTTTTCACCTTTGCCCGCATCTTTTGATTTAAGTCGTTGTTTTGCCATATTTAGAAGTTGTAAATCAGCTTTATGACGTAGAGAAAGGTCTGTATGTTTTGCGTAAGCTATATCGTGTTGCATACAAGCGTCGTCTAACTTATTTACTCCTCGATCACCACGTAGTAAACGTTTTTCAAGTTTTGTGCCAGGCCCACAATAATTGTAACCAGGCAAATGAACTTCAAACGGTAAATTATTAATGATACTATTAACTAGTCCACCTCCTTGCATCACCAAAGTTGTAATGAAACAAATGTAACTTAACTTTCTATTTAATATAAACTTTAATCTAAAATTGCAGTTTTGTCGATCCAACTATTTTCTCCATTGTTTAGACCTAACCACTTCACAAACAACTTATTTCCTTTCTTTTTTAAAACTTTTTCAATTAAGTATACATCGGGATAGCTAGTTTTTTGCAATTCATGTTCGTAGAAAGTTCCCAATATAGCTTGCTTTCGTTGATCTTCTAAGTGATACGTAACTGGATGTGTGTTTTTAATACTTGTTATCGTAAAAAGTTCAGTTGACCAGTTAGGAGTATAACCTTTCTCAAAATGCTGTTTATATTTACTTATTCGAACGTAGTCACCTACATTGAGCTTCGGTGTCCTTACATTACTCATTACTGATGTATATTTGTATGTTTTTTTTATGTTATCTTTAATAAGCAGTTCGTTAGATTTATTTACATCTATCGGTTTAAATTGAATGGTACGATGCTTAGTATTATTATACGTTTTTAAGACAATCTCTAGTAATCCTAACCAGTAATAACTACCATTTAAACTAAAATATTTATACAATTTATTTTTGATTGTTTTGATAAATCTTTCAACGATCGAAGCTTTTTTGCAAGAAAAAGTAGAGTAATGGTTTATGTTGTATGTTTTCATAAGAGTTTTAAATGTGCAATTGTAAAATTCTGTTCCCAAGTCAGTTTGTAAATTAACAGGTTGACGATTACTGTTGTATAGTATAGATTCAAATGCATTAGTAACACAAATTTTATTTTTTGATTTTATAGGCACAGCCCAAGCATATTTTGAGAAGCAGTCAATCACCACTAAGATGTAGTTAAATCCTCTATTATACTTTTTTAAATTTTGCATATCTATCAGATCAGCTTGCCATAAGTCATCTATTCCCTTCATAATAACAGGTCTTCGAAGAAAATTTCGTCGTGCTTGTTTGTGTATTTCGTTAACTATTTGTTGTTTCGTCATTGTGAAGGTTTCTTGAGGAATTTATCTATTTCGGATTTGGTATAAAACTTGTCTTCCAAGTGAGACAAAACATCTGAAATCTTTGCTTTTATATCGAGTTGAACATAATGTTGCAATTGCCCAATCAGTTTATTTATTTCTTTCTTCATGTTATCTTGGGAATGATCCACATAATCCTTATTAGCAGCATCGTCTGCCTCTATGGGTGATCTTATTCCTCTTAATCTTGATGCTTTTAAATCAAACTCTCCGCTATCTGATTTTGTTAAGACATTATCATAACAATCAAAGAGTTCTGACAGACGCATTCTTTTGTGAATGTAGTGTCCGAATTTATCTACATTCATATTAAAAGTGTACTTTAGTCGAAGGTTAATAGTAAAATGATAAAATATTCATCAATCGAAATCATTTATTTTAGTGTTTATAATTTTACTTTCACGCAATTCTTCAATGATAGATATAATTTCATTGTCTAATCCAGTGTTGCCAGCATCGCGAGATGCAATTAATAATTTTAACCTCTCCACCAATTCATTTGGATCGTCCCAATATACATAATTTACGTTTGTTTTCCAAGTTTTTATTAAAGGTAGTCCTTTTCCTTTGTGCTGTGTTTGGAGTTTGAAAAGAGGTTTTATAATTTGTAAATATTTTTGACCTTTGTTACTTTTTATTGGTTTACTTGGATCATAGTCCCGACGATGAGCATTGGTATTTAGTAACATTGATTTATAATTTTGCATATCAGTGTCTGAAACCAAACTTAAATCTACGTCTTTTTTTAACAGTAGCTGTTTTATACCAGATGTATTTGGATATTTGCGTCCCGCTAGTATAATATATTCATCATCGATTGTAATGCGAGCTGATCCTAACATTAATTTCCCGTTTTCTACTCTGACGCCAAACGGAACATCTGCTAATGCTTCTGATGATATTGACCAGGATGATATATCACAACCTTGATTGCTTTCTACAAGTGATTGATATGAAGAATCACTATCGGTATCAGATTGAGATTCGACTGGATCGATATTATTTTTTAAACCAACTTTGTTTTTTTGCATTATAATTTCTTTGTTTGACACTTTAGCTTCTTCATCTTCTTCGGCAAGCAGAGAATGATTATTAGCGTTAGCAATTAACTTAAGAGGTTCAGTCACGGGCTTGAAAACTGTTTCCAATGCTTGCTTATTATCAATATCAATATTCCTCATCATTTTTACTTTTTTCTTTACAGCTTCTGCAGCATTCACAATTTGCCTTTTTATTGATTGTTCCATTGTGTTAAGAAGGTAGTGATCGAATGAGCTCTGTATGAAGAGTAACGAGGTCATAAAAATATTCTACTTAAATATAGGTTGTTTTAATCAAACACCACAAAAGTGTCAAACTTATTCCTATAACAGCCATTATTTTTAGAACAATCTTTATTGATCACAACATAATTAAAAGGTTCTTTCCAAATTTCCGAACACATTTCTCTGAATTCTAACCAAGTCATGTCAGTGCTAACGTGCTCCTCATAAACATGTCTTAAATTGATATCATCTTGCTTAAAGAGTATGATCAGGTTTGTATTGTCTCTAACTAACTGCTTAGGAATTTTACTATATGTTTGATTCAGATAAAAAGCATCAATGTTCTTGTGTCTTCCCATAGCAAAGTAATCACGCATATTATTTTGATTTTCACAAGCAACATCGTCAAAAATAATAATAGAATTTGGTTTTGCGTCCTGAACCCTTAGTACTTCTTCATTTCCCTGATATTTCTGAAGAGAAATAAGTGGTACAAGTTGTAAAACCTTTTCTAAAAAAACGTATTTCGGTTGTTGCAGGGTTTTTGAATATACATACACATTTTGAAATCTTAAACCATTTTCATGTAAAAGAAGACCAATTAATAAATTTGTTTTTCCACAGTTGGAAGGCCCGCATATGATGCATCGTATTGAATTAGGCAATAATTCGCTATGACGAAAAGCGGTCTTACAAACTTCCTCGCAGATTGTGTTAAAGCGCAGCGACTGTGGTTGTTTTACAAATTTCATGCTTTGAGTGTATCGTAGTTTGAATGAGAATGAGTAATTATACTGATCACCTTAATATTTATTCGCCCATCGACTACAAGGTAAGGTATACAAGAGTGGGACAGAATGCACAAGTTCTGATTATCAGAAATATTATTGGATATACTGGTTTGCATTCATTCAGTATTTATTTATTAATTTGCCGTTATAAAACTTTATTACGTATTCCATCAAACTTCATGTTAATTACCAGAAATATTATTGGGTATTCTGTCCCACGTCGCGAATGCGCAAGCATGAGCGAACAAGTGGGACAGAATGCCCAATAATATACTACTAACATCAGTGCATTAAGTGATTAATTTAATAAAAAATTGTTGTGTCAAAATTCGTTTATTTTCACACTCTTTGAAATAAGCTCCGCCCTCTAGACCAATCAACGACTGGTTTATGCAGTGCATTTGTGACACCTAGTGACATCTAGTACTCTCAAATTGCGTTAAACAATAAGCGACATCTAGTGAACTGCTTTGTAACTCGTTGGTCTTTACCACTAATCAACATCGAACGTCAATATGTCATCTAGTACCAAAACCAACAAATCTAGCCGCAAGATGCCGCTACTAGTCACAAACAGCAAAAGTCAAAAGGAAATTAGCAAAAAGTGCACAACTGAAACTACTGTGGGGCAAACTCTAATACCTTCAGAGGAATTGAATGTTACGCTAAGGAAAAAGCAGGTAGTGCATAAACCTGTAACGGAAAGAGCCCGATTAAGCAGTATTTCACCAGTAATCACTCCTTGGTCTACTCCTACGACCACAATCCCTGAAATCCTTGAAATTCCAGACTTGGAATCATCGCTGAATATCCTTGATGATGAGACTGTCACTACTGAACAAACTTTATCAAGAAGCATGGATTGCACATTCAATAATTCCATATCTACTCAAGTCACAAACAAAACCATACTAGAGTTACAGGTGGAACTTAGTTCTACACAAAATGAACTAGAAAGTATTATTCTTGAAAATAACGATTTCCGATTACAAGTTGCTAAGTTAACCAAAGAAAATAATACTCTCAAGACCTTTCTTTCTAAAACACCACCAAGGAAAAATAAGTTATGTACTAGTATAATGAAAAAACACAGGCGTTCCTTGCAATATTCAGATATCGTTATTGCTACGCCGCCTAGATTATCTACTGCACTGAAACTTCGAATCTTGCCAGCGAGACTGTCTCAAACCTGCAACTGAAGATCCTAGCGATGGAACAGCAACTGACGCAAGCCAAGAACCAAATATTGGTACTCAATAAGCAAATCCTCGTCTTACAGCAAGCCTTAGAAACAAAACAGAACGCGCAGCTCTTATCCACTAGTAGTAACACAGACTTGGCTCCTCTTACCTACAGCGAGCGCCGGAAGTTGTGTATCCTTACTAACAGTACTTTCTATGGTACATTGCAATATGTCGAAGATACTTTTGGCGAGCAATTTGAATTTATTCGTTATGTAAAACCCAATTATGATATAAAACACATTCTCAATGACATAGACAAGAAATTATGTAAATACAATATGAATGACTATTGTATAATCATGTTGGATGAGAAAGAGTTTAAAGGTTCTTGTAATTAAAAAGAAATAATAGAAAATATAAGAAAAGCACTAGAGCATATCATACATACAAATATCATTATCTGTACTCCCACATACGTGTGTGGGGCTCTAATATACAACTATAATGTAGAAATATTTAGTAATTTATTGTATGCAGAGCTAAATAATAGTACATATGCCTATTTCTATAATACGAATATTCCTGTTTCTCTTAACATGTTCTCGTACAAAACCGGAAAACTTAATAAAAATGGAATTGTGTGTATCTATAAAAACATATTGGATAATATTAACTTTGATGAGAGATACTATAACTATCTTAAAACCAACCTATCTCAAATAAATGAGTTTTTTCTTGTGTAAGTTCAATAACAACGTAACTTCTAACATAGCATCTGTTTCTAAAAATAAGAAAAAACCAAAGACAAAAATAACACATAAGAAAATATTAATATATTACCAAAATGTAAGAGGTCTACGTTCTAAAACTACCATGTTTCGCAATAATGTCAGTGCTTTATCCTGTGACATCATCACCCTAACTGAAACATTTCTTAACAGTTCTATTTTTGACGCTGAGTTATTTCCTCCTGGTTATGTAGTACTTCGTAAAGATCGAGCTGGTGATGTCGGATGGGGTGGAGTTCTGTTAGCAGTGAAGAACTGCTACACCGTCAAAAGAATTACAAATATTGACGATTTAACTGAAGATAAGGAACTATTATTTGCTATAGTCACTTGGAAAAATATCAAGTTGTTAATATGTGTTGTCTATCTACCACCTAGCTATAGCGACAAGCAATACCTAGACGTTTTAACCTGTATAGAAAACTTAACAAATACATATTCTGAATACCAGCTTATTATTATGGGTGATTTTAATTTAAAGTCTTGTAGTACCACTGTGCGAACGCAATTTGAAAACTTTTTACTCTACTGTAAGCTGATACAATGTAATAACAATAGCAATAAATATGGAAGCATCCTAGATCTGGTATTAACGAATCTCAACCCTAGAAGCATAACTGTAACCCCTGACGTTGAATCACTGGTCCCCATGGATGCGTACCACCCTCCACATGAGGTAATCGTCACATTACTGAGAAATACAGCAATAAATCAGTCACCGCCTAAACCAACTCAGCAACTAATGTATCCCCAATGGAATTTTAGGAAGGCTGATTTCCATGGTCTTTACTCTGATATTGCCAATGCTGACTGGACAGATATATTTCAACAGCATGACACTAATGCTGCCGTAGAAATTCTGTATAATAAACTTAATTATATACTTAGTAAACGAGTGCCAACTAAAAGAATTTCTAGCCAACGTAAATATGTATACCCAATATGGTATACTACTGAAATTATAAATAATATAAAACTAAAGTATTTCAACTTAAAAAAATATAAAGTTCATGGATACCAGTTTAATAGAGAACTATTTAAGTATTACCGGTCAAAAATAAAATACCTCATAGATATAGCGTTTAGGCAATATTTGGATATTGTTGAAAATAATATTAAAAATGATCCTTCTAATTTCTGGCAATATGTAAAGGACAAGCGCAGAAATAGACTGGATAATAAGGAGTTTATCTACCAAAACAAAACAGTAGAAGGACAGGACGCTGTTGATGCTTTTGCTCAATATTTCAGTTCTGTTTTTCACTCTAACACTCCGCGTCTTGACCCAGTGGCCGCGGAGAGTGAAGTCACCGATAAGGGCAACGTTTCCAGTCTCAGTATTGATAATGTTACAGTAATGGAGTTGAGACGAGCAGTCCGCAAACTAAAGGCATCATCTGCTTCTGGTCCTGATAACATACCACCTTTCTTAGTTAAGGATTGTTTGTCTGTTCTAGAAGAACCCCTATTGTACATATTTAACCTTTCAATCCAACACAGTCTTTATCCTAGTAAATGGAAACTATCTAGAGTCGCACCAGTACCAAAAAGTGGGTCATCTACTGATGTGTCAAACTATAGGCCAATAGCCGTGCTGTCCGTTTTCGGAAAGATCTTCGAGTCTGTTCTCAACAACGCTATATTTGGACAAATTAAGGGGCGTCTAAGCAATTGTCAGCACGGTTTTCGTCCTGCTCGCTCAACATTGACAAATCATATACAGTTCGTCGACTACGTCCGAGCTAATATGAAGTCTGGATGTCAAATTGATGCAGCATTTTTTGACTTTAAAAAAGCCTTCGACCTCGTTGATAATGATGTCCTTCTAGTCAAACTAGCTTATCTCGGATTCGATAAACAACTGTTGAGATTCATGGCAGACTATCTTAAGGATCGTAGACAGTACGTTAGATTGGGAATCCATCAATCTTCAGAGTACTACACTCGCTCAGGAGTAAGTCAGGGTAGCACTCTCGGGCCCACGCAGTTCCTCCTTATGATAAATGATTTGCCAAGTGTAGTCACTAACGCACAATGTTTAATGTTTGCAGATGACTTAAAGTTGTTTCTCTCTGTTAGTAATAAAGAGGACTGTGTAGCATTACAAAATGACATCAATGCAGTGTTGAATTGGAGTGTTAAAAATAAACTGTATTTGAACGTTGCAAAATGTCAAACAATGACTTTTTCCTGGGCTCGGTCTCCAATCGTCAATAATTATATGTTGGCTGGTGAATCCCTGCATAGTGTATCCACGGTTCGTGACTTGGGGTTAACACTAGACAAAAAATTAAAATTTCACGAACACATATTAGGGATATGTAAAGACGCTAACAGATCCCTTGGCTTTATAATTAGAACATCTTTTTAATTTAAGAACCTCCAGGTATTAATATTACTTTATAATTCTTACGTGCGCAGTAAACTAGAATATAACGCCATAGTCTGGAAACCTCATGAACAATTATATTCACTCATGGTTGAAAGCACGGAACAGAAAAAACAAGTGGAAGTGCAATACGCCAAAATTACTATAGGAACCGCTGTCGCCAAACTCACACAAATAATCCGATAATAACATATGCACTACAACGAAATAATCCGTATGATTGGTAGTTTTAAATTTTCACAAAATTAGCCTACATCACAGAAAAAAAATAAACCCTGACTTTCTAAAAATAAGGTTGATTTTGCATTAGCAACAATACGTATTTACGGTCTACAGTCGCACTAAATTCGATTGACGTGTTAGTTTTGCTACTTGACCATAGATGGCGATATATAATCAATATAAGCAATTATCAACATAATGGCTGGTTTGGAAATAAACGAGGTATAAGATTTAAGTGGACTGTATTTTTGGAGGATGGCTGATTATCGCCAAGAGGTGAGCGAGCGATGTAGGTCTAAGGGAAAAAGCACGCATACCTGGCTCTCCAGCGTTGGGCAGTACAAGATGGCGGGCGGCGTTCTTCCCGATGCGATCACAAAACTGTCACGTTCACACCCGCGGGCGGATTATCACAAAGGTTCGCTATCCGGCAGCAGCAGTAAGGAGGCGATGCAGCACAGGAGCGACACGGGCGCGGTATCGTGTGCCTCCTCTCGGCGATTCGTTTATTTCCAGCGGTTTGCGAAAGCGCGTACGTGCGTTACGCGCCAGGCGTGCGGAAGGATTGGTCAGGAAGCGGCGGGGTTCACATCGCTCATTCCAAAAGTGGTCAAATGAATGAATGGAACTAATATTGCGAAATATGGATGAGACGACTAGTAGTCCGTCTTAAAAATATAGATGGCGCTACCATTTCCCCCCGGCCTTAAAGGGTTGCCTTTAAAGAAATATAATAATAATAATCTAGATATGTAAGGTGTACTACCGCATAACCTATACACAGTCTAAGACAGCGAGCGTTAAAATATTTTAAATTAATTGCGTTAATTGAATTACAAACTAAATACCTAAACTAAGAAAGAGATCCAACTTCAAGCTAGATCTCACTGAGTCGGTAGCGGACAGAGACGTACAACAGAGCGCACGTAGCTACCCTTAGCGGTTTTTACAGTAACGACGCGGGTTGTGCCGTCCTTCGCGGTATGTAACTTCTCAACAATGCCCAGTGGCCATGAAAGCGGTGCTGAATTATCATTTATAATAATTACCAACGTACCCTCCTGTATAGGGGATGCAGGACTATTCCATTTAGATCTAGCCTGAAGTTGGTGAAGATATTCTGAGCGCCAGCGCCGCCAAAACGACTGTACGAGGTTGTCAAGAAGAGTATGTCTCTGAAGCAAGCTAGAAGAGTCTGCTTCAGGCGCGGGAAGTGACGACAATGGCACAGTATTTAAAAAATGCGCGGGAGTTAACGCGGATGGTTCAGCAGGGTCACTACTGAGTGCTGTGAGCGGGCGCGAGTTAACAAGTGCCTCGATTTGCACGAGGACAGTTAAAAGCTCTTCGTAAGAAAGGACTTGTTGACCTATGACTCTGAAGAGATGCGTTTTAATTACATTGACCATGCTTTCCCAACATCCGCCAAAATGTGGTGAAGCAGGCGGAATAAACTTCCAATCAATGCGATTAATGGAAAGTTCCTCCTGAAGACGTGGACTATACTCTTTATTGAGAAATTTATAGAGATCGCGTAGATAAGAACTTGCACCCACGAAACATGTGCCGTTATCCGTGTATAAACACTTTACGGGACCACGTCGCGAAAGAAAACGTTTTAGAGCTGCGAGAAATGAAACCGTACTTAAATCCGTCGCAACTTCGATGTGCGTAGCGCGAGTTGTAAGGCATGTGAAAATACATAGCCAAGCTTTACGGCTTTTGACGCCTCTACCACGAACTGGTGTGTACTGCATAATCACAACCGGTATGTGTAAACGCTTTATCTACCTGGTTGACACGTTGGCTAGGAAGATCTGCCATTGGAGGAAAGATCGGACGCGGACGGAATTTAAAACAGGTGTTACATTTATGAATTATGTGGCGAATTATTCGTCGTGCAGCGAGAATCCAGTAGTTTTGCCTAAGTAAGGACATGAGTAACTCTGGACCTGCGTGGAGATGCTTCTTGTGATAGAAATCAACAAGAAGGTTGACTACATGGTCGTGACGCGGCAGGATGCAAGGATGCTTGTAGTTGTAAGGTACGTCCGAATTTGACAAACGACCGCCAACACGTTTGATGCCGTGCTCATCGAGAAACGGCTTGAGTTTAAGAAGAGCGGGAGAACAAGGAATGTTATTTTTTAAATTTTGAACATCCTTACTAAAATGAACAGCCTGTAGGGCGCGCAACAATGTATACTCTGCGACCTCAAGATCAGAGCTTGAAACAGAAGTTCCATTAGGTAATTTCTTAATAAACCTACAGACATAAACGATGACACGTAGTAACTTAGACCACGATGACATGCGTAGCGCGAGTGCGTAAATAAGAGATTCCGCAACCTCAATGGTCACGGGATGAGAGACAGACTTCCGCTCAGGTATATCCTCGTCCTCTGCATCGTGGACAGATGGATGTATAGGCCACTCTGATGGATCACGAGAAATCCAAGAAGGGCCATGATGCCACAAAGGATGATCCAGAAGATTAGCCGGAGTAACACCACGAGACAGGCAATCCGCAGGATTCTCAATACCCGCGACGTGATTGAAACAAGTAGCAGGAATAAGTTCAATTATTTTAGTAATGCGATTGGCGACAAAGGTCTGCCAGCGGTGCGGAGAAGAATTAATCCAAGCGAGCACTACTTTGGAGTCTGAAAATGCATATATCTTATTGATGGAGTGATGGGGCGCAATTGTGTCTTGAACTTTGCGAAGCAACCGAGACAGCAACAGAGCCGCGCACAACTCCAGTCTCGCAACCGAAATGGTTTTGACAGGAGAGACCTTAGACTTGGCACAAACTAGCTGCACAGAGTAGTTAGATCCAATGCGGACTTGCAAATATATGACTCCGCCATAAGCGCGTTCACTGGCGTCAGCGAAACCTATTAAGTTAACAAAACATCCATCTACTAAACCTAGATGGCGCGGCACAATTATTTTATTGAGTGCGGGAAGTTCAGCACAAAACTGTTTCCAAACAGCGACAATATGGTCGGGAGGAGTGTCATCCCAATCACATTTTGCTAACCAAAGCTCTTTGATCAAGAGCTTGGCATACAAAATGGTAGGAGCCACAAAACCCATTATGTCCCATAAACGAGCCACTGTGGATAGCATTGCGCGTTTGGTACACTTATCACCTGGTGATAAGATGTCAAAGCGGAAGTTATCACAATGTCTGTCCCAGCGTAAACCAAGAACCTTGTGATGTGCGGACTTCTCGAACTCAATGTCCGGAGAAGCTTTATGCGAATCAGGTATGTGCGCTAGAACCTCTTTGGAATTGCTTGTCCATTTGACAAGGTCAAATTGGCCTCGTTTGAAAAGCTGAATAAGCTCTTCACAAAGCGAAACTGCTTGCGGAGCGGATGCGACACTACAGACAATGTCGTCCATGTATAAAGCGGAAGCAGCAACAGCGGCTGCAGCGGGAAAGTTGTCGCCTTCATCAGCGATCAACTGGCGGACAACTCGTAACGCGTGATATGGACTAGACTTAAGTCCAAAACAAACGCGATTAAATTGATACACGGTTAAAGGCTCACTATTGTCAAAACGATATAAAATTCGTTGAAATCTACGGTCGGATTCGCGAATGCCGATATTGAGAAACATTTGTCTACAATCAGCTGAAAGTGCAATTTTGAAAAGGCGGAATTTAATTAAGATGTTAAATAAATCACCCTGTAGATCAGGACCGGCATGCAAAATGTCATTGATCGACTGACCCGATGTAGTTCGGCAACTAGCATCTAAAACCACACGAAGTTTAGTTCAGGTCTTATCTTCGCGAACCACGCCGTGATGCGGAATATAATACGCGGGAAAAGAATTGCCCTCGTCGTTTACAACTGGGCTTAAAAAACCTTTATTTATGTAATCACGCATGACGTCATTATAAGCACCGCGTAATTTAAGCGACGCATCGAGTTTACGTTCTAAACAGTATAAGCGCCTAAGTGCAGCAGCGTGCGAGTCGCCTAAAGAATACGGGTCGCCACAGAACGGCAACGCTACAACATATCTACCACTATCGTCGCGAACAGTGGAAGCGCGGAAATGTTCTTCACACTCGAGATCCTTACGGCTCAACGAGGGCGGTGCGGAGACCTCTTCAAGCTCCCAAAATCGCTTAAGAAGAGAATTAATATTATTTTCTTGAAGAAGAGAACAGCAAGACGTAGTATAATGTGTATTATGCAGCGTAGGTACGGCACCCATAACTACATAGCCAAATACCGTCTCAATAGCGGGAGATAAATTATATTGCTCACTACGTACAACATTAGGTAGTAGTAAGTGCGGAAAAACTGAAGCACCGATCAAAACATCGATATTACCCGGCTGCGCAAAGTGAGCATCAGCGAGCGGCAATGTCTCGAGGTGCGCGAGTAACGACACGTCCACGTGAGCGCTAGGCAACGTGTCCGTAATACGTTCCACAATAAGCGATGAAACGTTGAAATTAATATCATTATTGAAACGCGAATGTATTTTAATATCGACGGAACCCTTACAAGATTTTTCTGAACCACCGATCCCTTTAACTACTAAGTTAGTATTTTTAAAGTTATTCCAAAGTCCAAGACATTTGAGACAATCCGAAGTAATGAAGCTACTTTGTGATGCACTATCAAGCAAACAACGAACCACGCGCGGTGTGTTGTTCACGTCATAAATAATAACTTGCGCGGTCGCTAATAATATCGTAGTAGACGCGTTACATTGACGCTCTGCTTCGCGCTGAGTATGTTGAGTGCGTGCGCACTGCCGGCGTGCGAGCGCAATGGATGTCGTACACAAAGAAACTCCGGGCTGAGACGCGGGAAGGACAGGCGCCGTGGTACGAGCGGCCTGTGCCTGCGGTAAAGAGAACGAAACAGCTGGACTAGGATTAACGTTTACGTTAAGGTTACCGCAGTCAAATAACGGAGATTTTTTCTCAAAATGCAATAACGTATGATGTTGTTGATTGCATGAGCGACACTTAGTTTTACTAGAACGATCGCTTGTTTTATGCTTAATACTCAAACAATTAACACAAGCTTTATTTTCTTTAGCGGATTTAAAACGAGCAGTCGGATTTAAATTATTAAAGGCGGGACATTTAAAAAGGTGGTCGTGAACAATATTGTCGCACAGACACTTGTGTGAGTTATTTGCGGAATCCGAACATGCTACGTAAGATTGTGGGTTAGGGACCGACTTATTATTACTATTTCGCGATTTATTAAAGTTTTGTTTACTTGTATTATTATTACTAGACGAGCTAGACGAACTAGGCTGCGTATTCCGATATATTCGACACTGATCTTTAATGAATGAAAGAAAACTATTTAGGGTAGGTAATTTATTTTGACGTTCGGTCATCTCGAATGCACAAACGGTTTCCGTGTCGAACTTTTTTAATGCGAGTTGCAATAACATAAAGTCTGCAAGGTTTTCTAACTTTAGGTTTTTAAGGGAATTTACTGCGGTAACAAAGCTATCAATAAACAGTTGGAAATTCGAAACTGACGCGGGACCAGACAATTTAAGATTCAAAGCTTGATCAAAGTAAGTAGACGCGAGGATGAGAGTATCCTGATATCTATCAAGAAGTGACTGGAAAATGACCTGATAATTCTCAGCACTTGGTGTGACACCTGCGAATGTAGATTGCGCTTTCGGCGACAGCTTACCTATTAAATAGTACAACCTGTCAGCGTCCGTCAGCGAGGCGTTATCGTGCACTGTAGACTTGAAACTTGCATAAAATAATGGCCAGTTTCGTATATCGCCATCGAATGACACGAGTTCAATCGCGGGCAGTTTCGGTGCTCGGACAGCCGGTCCGGCGCTGGGCTTCGCGGACTGTCGATTATCTAACTGCGATTGTATACGTTTTATGATACAATAAAGATCTTCGAATGAGGTGTATGCCTGATAATTTGGTTTAGATTCAGGATTAATAGAAAGTAATTGTGCGTTATAAGCGTCTAATAATTTATGAAAATCGGTTCGAATATCGTCTACTGTCATACAATAACTAAGAAATGATTCTTTGTTGACATCGGAAATTTTGGCGGTTTTTGAACGCTCGTAAATGTTTTGTATGCGCTCAAATAAAACATTGCGTTTAGCTTCTAAGATAGCTAATTTATTCTCGTCAGAAGTACATTTCTTTTGTTGCGACATTTTATATACCAAATGTAGGTAGAAGTAAATAACCTAAAATTATGCTGTAGTTTTATGTTATGCGGAAAGTAAGTACTTGTACCTAATAATAAGGCAACGACTTTAAAGGCGGTGGTAAAAGGCGCTTGAAATTATGAATTTACAAAATGACTATATACCTAGTTTATAATTATTATTGTAAGTCAGTAGGTAGCTACGTTGAGTATATTACCTACTGGGGGTGCGGGAATAACCACGTAATGGGTATATATTTATGAACTAGGAGTGCAGCTAGGTGCTACAACTACCTAGGTAGGCACTTATAAAAGATACCTACGCGAGCGGGAATACGGATATAT
The DNA here is from genome assembly GCA_905146925.1 of Autographa gamma. Taxonomy (NCBI): domain Eukaryota; kingdom Metazoa; phylum Arthropoda; class Insecta; order Lepidoptera; family Noctuidae; genus Autographa; species Autographa gamma. The sequence continues at coordinate 1,069,047 of LR989880.1, forward strand.
GAATCCGGGTCGTTCGGACCAAAAAATGGTTTGGAAATAAACGAGGTATAAGATTTAAGTGGACTGTATTTTTGGAGGATGGCTGATTATCGCCAAGAGGTGAGCGAGCGATGTAGGTCTAAGGGAAAAAGCACGCATACCTGGCTCTCCAGCGTTGGGCAGTACAAGATGGCGGGCGGCGTTCTTCCCGATGCGATCACAAAACTGTCACGTTCACACCCGCGGGCGGATTATCACAAAGGTTCGCTATCCGGCAGCAGCAGTAAGGAGGCGATGCAGCACAGGAGCGACACGGGCGCGGTATCGTGTGCCTCCTCTCGGCGATTCGTTTATTTCCAGCGGTTTGCGAAAGCGCGTACGTGCGTTACGCGCCAGGCGTGCGGAAGGATTGGTCAGGAAGCGGCGGGGTTCACATCGCTCATTCCAAAAGTGGTCAAATGAATGAATGGAACTAATATTGCGAAATATGGATGAGACGACTAGTTGTCCGTCTTAAAAATATAGATGGCGCTACCAATGGCTTTAGACATACGGTTGACAATGGCGTGACTCTAATGCTACTCGGCCAAGGACACACCAAGTATTACATTTAAATTCTTTATCGATATCGATAGATACCCGATTTTTGTTCAAATACGATAAATACGACTCGTTGGGAGTACATTTATTTATTTGTTACACAAACCGCTGTTCCTTTTAAACCATAAATTAATAGACACACAAGACTGACTGACAGATAGGTAAAGGGTAATTCCCAAGTTTCATAGTGAGTTTGGCCCAGAGTGCACACTTATGATATGATGTCTTAAATTTAATATAGATTGTCAACATGTAATTAAAGAAGGAATCAGATAAATAAAACTTCGGGTTTTATAGTAAAAATTCGTCTTTAATATTCCGCATATGTTGAAATTCTCATGATTCTCGTGAATTAAATGGACTTTTTGCCGTGAAACTTGAAGAAAGGAAGTGCAGTGTCGATTTCACGAGTTTTCATCTATCCACCGGTGGATGAATCAGGATTTAGCTTGCCGGCCGGCCTCCCACAACGCAAGGACGCACTCTCTATCCATTTCTCTTTCATGCTTGTGACTTTGGGAAACCTGACACAATTTTTAAATGAAGGTTAAAAAATCTATTACCTACTGTTTGTAAAACTCTGATTTAAAACATTGATTATATTTTTGCTTTATACCACTTAAACGACCCTAAATTTACTAAATATAAATTTCGTGTATGAATTATGGCGACCTCGTACCTATATTGTAATGCAAAACGACTAAAATAAAAATAACTGTTTGGGTTAAGATAGTTATTCCTCGTATCGACATCAATCGACAAAATTAATTTTCGACTTGACCACATCACTACATTGAGTAGCGGAGGCCTTTCTAGAATGTTCTATGGAAAAATACAATCGAAAATAAACTTTGTCTTTACAGCATAAGGTTTATTTTGACTAACTGTTCTATAAATTTTTTGTAAATTGAAAGAAAATAAGATTTTTATTAGAAAACAATAAAAATCGTACTTACCGATGATACGAAATACCTCCATTTGTAAGATTTCTTCACCTACTATCATTTTTGCACGCTAAAACGGAACAATACGGCATAGCTAGGTAAATATTAATTTGTCACGAGACGAGCAACTCGACGCGATGACAGGCGCAACTGGGATTGGTTAAGCGCAAGTTAAGCGTAACAACGCTTAATTGTGACACGCTTGCCACGCCTACTTAGCACTTCCACCTGTTTTTTCTGTTCCGTGGTTGAAAGAGTTCAGCGTAAATTTGCAAGATATCTCTACAAGCGCCAATATGGATACTATCCGTTTTTGTACCCATCGTTGTTTGTGTCCGGAATGGTCGGTTTGGATACCTTACAACTTCGTAGGGATTTTGTACATTTAATACATTACTACCTTATGCTAGCTAATAAAGTGGACAATCCATCGGTACGTGAAACAATGTTCTTTTATGTGCCCGACTGCTACACGCGGGGCAGTGGTCGGCGCCAGCACAGACTCTTCTGTTATCCCCCTGCCCGGCACTCTCCTCACGCTAATTATTGCCCAACCGCCAAAGCAATCACTTTATTTAATGATTTATTAAAAGCCAGACCGGATGTTGACATATTTTTTGATTCGCTGCTTGTTTTTGCTAAAAATGTTAAGTTATTTTTGGATAAAAGATAGTTATAGGTTAAATTGTTTTGCTTAGTAAGATATTTTTCTTATTCTTTTTTGTTTTGTTAGATTTAATTATATTCTGTGTATTATTATTCATATTTAAATTCATTGTCATTCATTCATATCTTATTTTCTTAGACATGTAAGAGTTTTGGTGAACACTGTAAGCTTATGTTGTTCTTAAATAAATAAATATTCAGATCTAGCAAACGCGCACCGAATACGCTGCTTGCGCTTGCAGTTAGGTACTGCAATATGTTAGTGCGCCTCCTCGACGCAAATCACGCAAAGGTCGATAGTGCAAATTTTAATAACGCCGTCTCCGAACTGTTCGCAAGCAGTACGCGAGCTGCTCGCGCGGCGCGATCAAGATCATAAGTCTACTTAAAATGCACGCGCGCAGCTCGCGAACTATTCGCTAGCTTAATCTACAAACCAATTTCTGATTAAATCACTATTTCAACCTGTTCTCTGCCTCGTTGGCCTAGTGGTGCTAAGCGCGACTTCTATGCTAGTGGTCTTGGGTTCGATTCCCGAGTCGACCAAGGTGTTATTGGGTTTTTCTATGAAATTCTCAGTAGCAGGTCGGAGTTTGGATTTGTGCCCGGTTAGTGGCAATAGGCTCGCCCCCTATTACATGGGACCTAAACATATCGGCGAACTGTGGGTGTACATTGGTACACCTCTGCCTACCCCTTCGGGGATACAGGCGTGATGATATGTATGTTCAACCTGTTGGTATAAGTTTGTATAAAAAAATCTATGTAAAGCTAACTGCGAACAGCAGCTGAATCCGCGATTCTGGACTCGCGACGAGCATAGGGTCGCGGTGGCGGACAGCTTATGATTGAGGACTCTTATTTGTGTATTATTCTTAATAAGGGTTCAAAACTGAACCTAAATAATAGTAAGTAAATATATTAAGCAATAGTCAATATGACCATTCGAGATCAACATTCTTCTTACCTACGTTAGTATTACATACACAAAAAAAGAATCAGACGTATTATTTTATATGCCAATATATACTATTGTCTTGTATGTTTCATTTACTCCCATTTTTAATAAGATTGTAACCAATAAAAACAATCACTTAATATCATCATCCACTACAACAAATGTTTTCGTCGTAGTTATTCTCATAGGTATCAATTCACGCAACAATTTCGTATAAAAATCAAGAAACGACGAATAACACAAAAGTAACCGTTCATCCAGCAGCACACCGCTAGTCAGGCAATATTTTCTAACATTTTGAGTTAATATTACTAAGAGCCTTACCTTTTAAGTTTTGTCAACAAACCCCATCTGATGGGTTTGTATTGTAAATTTGTAATTACGCACGTATGCTATCAAACATATTTCAATTTCTTAGGTTTACGCGAATGTTAGACATTGAAATAAAACTACTTTTTACGGATTTTTTCGCGATTTGTATTTAGATTTTAGGTCCCGACGTTTCGACACCTTTGCAGGTATCATGGTCACGGGCAGACTGAGATGGCGTTCGTCTTGACAGTGGATGTTGCTCGTTCTACCTTCATATTTTAACTAATTATTTGAGTTCCGACCTACGCAATATGAGCTTACTGTGTCTTGATGTCTTGCAGCGCTGCTCTTGGGTTTGGCCTTGAGTTTATGTATTATTGGGTCCCAAGTAGGTGATATCTTCCAGCCATCTTCTCTATTGAAATTAGGGTGTTTTTTAATCTCAATAGCCTCGCGAAACATCCTAGGTAGGAATTTGGGTTCTTTAGCGAGTATCTGTGGTTGGTCAAATCTAATATAATGGCTGGAGCCTTCAGCATGTTCGGCGACTGCAGACTTCGTTGAGCGGCGGTGTTTCACGTCAGCTATGTGTTCTTTAACGCGGGTCCCTATGCTTCGTTTTGTTTGACCGATGTAAGAGAGGCCGCAGTCACAATCTAGTTTATAAACTCCTGCATCTTGTAGAGGTATGTGACACTTGACGGGTGGTAAGGACTGACTAATCATCTTGGGCGGCTTGAAGTATGTTTTTATTGAAGCTCGTTTTAAGATGTAGCCAATCTTGTCTGTGACACCTCTGACGTATGGTAGTATAGCAGGTAAACGATCAACTGTGGCTGGCTTCACTCGGTTTCTGTGACGGGGCCGTGGAATTTGGAGCTTGTTGTCTTGCAGTACTTGCTTGACATGTTGAAGCTCAGCGGCAAGGTGTCTGTCATCACAGAGTCCGTGTGCTCTCTGAAACAAAGATTTTCCCACGGTAGCTAACTGTTTAGGGTGGTGGTGAGATTCACCGTTTAGGTACTTATCTGTATGGGTCTTTTTGCGATACACAGTGCGACTTATTGTCTGATCAGGATTACGTTTGACTAATATGTCTAAGAAGGCAAGAGATTTATTATCCTCCAACTCCATAGTGACGACATCTTTAGCATTCTTGAAGAGATGCCGTGACCACAATCTCATCCCAACATGTCTCAAGATATCACCCAAGAAGGACATACGTGGGAGCGCCAAGATCCTCAATCAGGCAAGCAATAAGTTACTCGTCCTCAAAATACATGAAACTCGTTCCGATTTACAAAATTTAAATAAAACCGTTGAGACCGTGACTAATAATTTGAAAACAGTTTTATCAACTTTTGATTTTAATACTTGCTTCGAAAAACTAAATAAGCGCGAAAACACCGAATATCTCGAAAGCAAACAAAAATTAATAAATAAATATGAAAAACTAAAATTAAAATCAAACGCGTCAAATAACACAACAAACGAAAACGGAACGCGCCCGTCAAACGTCAACGAATCACGCGCAGTTATAAATCTGTCGAAACAAACATTAGATACACCGACCGTGCAGGTTTTACAAAAAGGTTTAAATTTCGCCATAACACCGCGTAGGATACCGTACGAAGATATTATTTGCAATGTTGAGACTTGCCTGTTCAACAACAACGTGAGGAAGGAAGATTTGGAGGCGATACGCCAAGATAATATATATCATCTGTCTTACGTCGAAGTGTAGTGCCCAAACCAAACCTCCCTAAAGCTCAATATCTCGCTTTAAAGAACCTCAAGAACAGACAAGATGTAACTATACTCCGTGCAGATAAAGGAAACGCTACGGTTATCATGGATACATCGGACTACAATGCTAAAATACAAGATCTATTGTCGGACGCAAGTACATATAAACCAGTGAAAACTGATCCTACCAAAAAGGTGTTAACAACTACCACCACCTTGGTTAAGAAACACTCCGAAGCATTAAGTCTAGATGTCACGTACTTAATACCTACATGCGCGAAACCACCTAAACTGTATGGGCTACCCAAGATACACAAACCAAACGCCCCGCTACGTCCTATTGTCAGCCAAATCGACACACCAACCTACAGATTGGCTCAACACGTTGCAAAAATACTCTCACCACTCAGAGGCAAGACGACAGCGTTTGTGAAGGATTCCTACCACTTTGTCAATGAGATAAAACATCTACGTCTACATGAAGTAATGGTTAGTTTCGATGTACAATCCTTGTTTACATGCCTACCTGTTAAGGAATGTACTGAAATTGTTTCCAAGAAGCTAGCAGAGAATAACTTACCTTTAGAATATGCAGAACTCCTTGAACACTGCCTCACATCTGGCTACCTGCTGTGGAACAATCATTTCTATGTACAAATAGATGGTGTAGCGATGGGCTCGCCTGTATCCCCTGTAGTTGCAGATATATTCATGGAAGACTTCGAGGAGACAGCCTCAAAAACAGCTCCTTTCACTCCCAGGTTTTATAAACGGTACGTAGATGACACTTTCACAATTTTACCATCTAATCAAGTAAATGCATTCTTAAAACATCTCAACTCCATCAATAACAAAATTCAATTCACTATGGAGTTGGAGGATAATAAATCTCTTGCCTTCTTAGACATATTAGTCAAACGTAATCCTGATCAGACAATAAGTCACACTGTGTATCGCAAAAAGACCCATACAGATAGGTACCTAAACGGTGAATCTCACCACCACCCTAAACAGTTAGCTACCGTGGGAAAATCTTTGTTTCAGAGAGCACACGGACTCTGTGATGACAGACACCTTGCCGCTGAGCTTCAACATGTCAAGCAAGTACTACGAGACAACAAGCTCCAAATTCCACGGCCCCGTCACAGAAACCGAGTGAAGCCAGCCACAGTTGATCGTTTACCTGCTATAATACCATACGTCAGAGGTGTCACAGACAAAATTGGCTACATCCTAAAACGAGCTTCAATAAAAACATACTTCAAGCCGCCCAAGAAGATTAGTCAGTCCTTACCACCCGTCAAGTGTCACATACCTCTACAAGATGCAGGAGTTTATAAACTAGATTGTGACTGCGGCCTCTCTTACATCGGTCAAACAAAACGAAGCATAGGGACCCGCGTTAAAGAACACATAGCTGACGTGAAACACCGCCGCTCAACGAAGTCTGCAGTCGCCGAACATGCTGAAGGCTCCAGCCATTATATTAGATTTGACCAACCACAGATACTCGCTAAAGAACCCAAATTCCTACCTAGGATGTTTCGCGAGGCTATTGAGATTAAAAAACACCCTAATTTCAATAGAGAAGATGGCTGGAAGATATCACCTACTTGGGACCCAATAATACATAAACTCAAGGCCAAACCCAAGAGCAGCGCTGCAAGCCATCAAGACACAGTGAGCTCATATTGCGTAGGTCCGAACTCAAATAATTAGTTAAAATATGAAGGTAGAACGAGCAACATCCACTGTCAAGACGAACGCCATCGCAGTCTGCCCGTGACCATGATACCTGCAAATGTGTCGAAACGTCGGGACCTAAAATCTAAATACAAACCGCGAAAAAATCCGTAAAAAGTAGTTTTATTTCAATATTTCAATTTCGCCACAATCTTAACATTCATACACATAGCTGTTTATTAATGCTCCTGTTTATTAAACTACAGCCACTTCACAAAATCACAATAAATGGAAACTAGTTACGAAAGATAAGACGAAAACACGCGCGCGAACTAACAAAAACTTTAAACAATCTGCCACAGATAATAAATATCGAAAAACGACCAAGTTGCAACACAGAAGTAAAACAATAAAAATATTAATTAAAAATAAATATAATAAACATTATTAATTTCGCCGTGTGGTATCCGGCTTAGAATTGACCACCCCCACTCCTCCCGTGGGTGTCGTAAGAGGCGACTAAGGGAAAAATCTAGAAGATGGGCAGCAGCGTCTTCTGTTACTATCACAACAATACTGCGATCCCCAAGCCGCCTGCCAAGCGTGGGGATTATGGCAACCCCCCCCCCCCATAATGACAGACAAAACGGCACGACGGCCCCCAGTACCCGGCAGCTCCTCTATCCCTGGCTATGGTAGCGGGTCAGGTAACGGAGGAGCAGGGGGTGCTAAGAATCCCCGGTGGATTTCGCGCTACCGCCCCCACCGGACTTTGGCCCTGGCAACGCACAACGTCCGCACGCTGCGGACTGACGAGAAGATTGTCGAGCTGGAGGAAGAATTGAGCAGGTTGCGTTGGGACATCATGGGATTATCTGAAATCCGACGAGAGGGGCAGGATACGATAATCCTAGATTCCGGCAACATGCTCTTCTTCCGGGAAGGAGACCGAAAATCCCAGGGTGGTGTCGGGTTCCTCGTCCGTAAGTCTCTCATTAACAACGTGATAAAAGTCGATAGTGTGTCAAGCAGGGTAGCGTACCTGATACTCAGAATCACCGATCGGTATTCGTTGAAGGTCTTCCAGGTATATGCGCCGACCTCGACACACCCTGACGATGAAGTAGAGGCTATATATGAGGAGATCTCCGAAGCCATACATGCCTCCGAATCTTACTTCACCGTTGTTATGGGAGACTTCAACGCTAAGGTGGGCACTCAGAATGGCGATGAGTTGAGAGTAGGGTCGTTTGGATATGGGCAGCGGAACCAGAGGGGCCAGCGGCTGGTCGACTTTATGGAGAAGGAGGAACTCTATTTGATGAACTCCTTCTTCCAGAAGCGACCATCCAGGAAGTGGACGTGGATTGGCCCCGATGGTTCAACCAAAAATGAGATCGACTTCATCATGACGACCAAGAAGCGTATATTCAGTGATGTCTCTGTGATCGGGAAGGTGAAAACCGGCAGCGATCATCGCATTGTCAGAGGCACACTGAATATCAATGTAAAGCTTGAACGATCTCGTCTGATTAAGTCCACGCTCCGTCCAGGTCCTGCCCAAATCCAGAATCCCGAAACCTTTCAACTCGAACTGCGTAATCGCTTCCAGTGCCTAGCCGAATGCGAAACTGCGGACGAGATAAACAGCGGGTTGGTGGAAGCTGTCCAAGCAGTGGGTTCCCAGTTCTTTAGGACCCCACGCCGAAGAAAACCTCAGAAGCTCTCCAATAAAACCATTAAACTAATGGAAGCCCGGAATGAGATGAGATTGCAATCTTCAGCTGATATGTCGGAATACGGTCATCTCAATAGGCGAATTTCTAACTCCACGCGTCACGACCTGCGCTCCTTTAATACTGCCCGTATAAAGGACGCAATTGAGCGGAACCAGGGCTCCAAAGTGTTCGCGGGAAATTCCTCTGTTGGGAAAAGCCAAATGACGAAGCTGAAGATCGACAATGGCAGTATCATCTCATCGAAACCGGAGATATTGAGGGAGCTCGAGAGGTTTTACGGACAGCTGTACACTTCGACACGTAAACCCGTTGTCAGTGTAGCTCAGGACGCTAGAGTCAAACTGACCCGGCACTATACTGAGGATATCCCAGACATCAGCCTGTACGAGATTAGAGTGGCTCTGAAACAACTTAAAAACAACAAGGCGCCGGGTGATGACGGAATTACAACGGAGCTTCTGAGAGCGGGTGGAAAACCGGTACTTTTAGTCCTCCAGAGGCTATTCAATTCCGTTATACTCGAGGGTACTACGCCAGAATCATGGCACAGGAGTGTGGTGGTGCTCTTCTTCAAAAAAGGCGACAACACCTTGTTGAAGAATTATAGACCCATCTCGCTCCTGAGCCATGTGTATAAGTTGTTTTTGAGGGTCATTACGAACCGTCTCGAACGCAGGCTCGATGACTTCCAGCCTCCCGAACAAGCTGGTTTCCGAAAAGGCTTTAGCACCATGGACCACATTCACACGCTCCGCCAGGTTATACAGAAGACCGAAGAGTATAATCGGCCACTGTGTTTAGCGTTTGTGGACTATGAAAAAGCCTTCGATTCAATCGAAACCTGGGCTGTATTGCAGTCCCTTCAGCGATGTCATATCGACTATAGGTATATCGAGGTGTTGAAGTGTTTGTACAGTAAAGCCACAATGTCAATTCGGTTACAGGACGAGAGCACGAAGCCAATCCAACTGCAGCGTGGTGTGAGACAGGGAGACGTTATTTCTCCGAAACTGTTCACAAGTGCGTTGGAGGACGTCTTCAAGCTCTTGGACTGGAACGGGTTCGGCATCAATATCAATGGCGAATACATCACTCACCTTCGTTTTGCCGATGATATAGTGATCATGGCAGAGTCGCTGGAGGAGCTTAATACTATGCTCAGCGACCTCAGTATCGTTTCCCAACAGGTGGGTCTTAAAATGAACATGGACAAGACCAAGATCATGTACAATGTCCATGTCGCACCTGTACCGGTTATTGTTGGGAATGATACTCTTAAAGTTGTCGACCACTACGTCTATCTTGGACAGATAGTTCAGTTAGGCCGGTCCAACTTCGACAAAGAGGTCGCCCGAAGAATCCAACTCGGATGGGCAGCGTTCGGGAAACTACGCGACATCTTTTCGTCCAAAATTCCGCAGTGTCTGAAGACGCAGGTCTTTGACCAGTGTGTGTTGCCAGTGATGACATATGGCGCTGAAACGTGGTCGCTAACGGTTGGCCTTTTGGAGAAGCTCAGAGTCACTCAACGAGCTATGGAGAGAGCTATGCTCGGGGTTTCTTTGCGCGACAGGATCCGGAATACGGAAATTCGCCAAAGAACTAAAGTCACCGACATAGCTCGAAGAATATGCAAGTTGAAGTGGCAATGGGCAGGCCATATCGCTCGAAGAACCGATAACCGTTGGGGAAGAAAGGTTCTCGAGTGGCGACCACGAACCGGAAGACGCAGCGTCGGCAGGCCTCCCACCAGGTGGACTGACGATATCGTCAAAGTGGCGGGCACCCGATGGATGCAATTGGCGAGTTTTCGTTCATTGTGGCGTTCTAGGGGGGAGGCCTTTGTTCAGCAGTGGACGTCTTCCGGCTGATGATGATGATGATGATGATGATGATAATAAACATTAATAAGTAAGTAAATAATATTGTGATAATTAATTATATAAGTTATAAGTATTTTAAAACGCAAGTTTCATTTAAAATACAATAATTACTGGAATAAGAATTGACAAGTGCGGTGAACAACCCAAAAGACTTTTGCTCCAAAACGAATATGAGAGTGGAAAGAAAGTAAAAGGACTGAGGACTACGAGGACTCTATAAGTCTATTGGCAGGTAAGCTAGCTTACTGTAAGTGTAAAACATTGCGTATGTAAAATGTCAAAGCACCACTCTTAGCAAAAATAGGGTTTTTTGTTTTTGTCGTATAATAAAAAGTCAAGATGGCGGGGTATTATTTTCCGTTTTTGAAGTGTGCGTGCGTATATGGACAAGGAGATTTCGTTTGAATGTGTGAGTGTAAACTAGGCACATTTTCGCGAGCCTACCTCGTAACAGATTATTAAGAATTATTGAATGAATTTGAATTCGACATATGTGACGTCATGATTTGTTTGTTATTGAAATGTTTGGTTAGAAGTTTTACTGCCGTTTTATGTATGATGAGTGTTGTTGTATTAAAAGAAGATGGTTAGGATTTTTGGAGGTAAGCTCTGCCTATTTGCCTATATGCTATGCACGCCACTGCTTGCTTTGGATATTACTAATGTTTGAATTGTTTTGATGAAGTAATCAGTAGCTTCATTTGCATCTGTAATCGTGTATAGGAAACTGAGATCTACATTTGTTAAATCATCTGTGAGACTCTCATAGTTTATACGACTTGTAATTGTAGGGGCTTTAATTTTTGTCTCATTAAAAGGTACAAAACTACGCTGTTGTGGTCAGTAAGAGTTGTGTGTAGTACCAAGCAAAGAGGAGAGGTAACCTTGTTTTGAGTAGAACATGATCAAGGCATGTTTTGTTATGGGTTGGTAATGTATGACCCAGTAAAATCCCATGGAAAGCCAACATGTCCAGGTGTTGCTGTCTGTACTGGATTCGCTGATATCTATATTTCTATCACCCACTGTAATATTTTTTTGTATTTTAGAGTATTTTAATAATATATTGTTCATTGACTCAATAAATTTAGTTACATTGCGATAGCCTGGGGGTCGATAGATAGCTAACATCACAGTAGATTTATTTGGTTTTATAGCTATACAATTTGCGTCTAGAATATCAGGTTCTTCTACCTGAACAACAAGGTCACACCGGTAGTAAACAACAACGCCTTCATTCTGCGTAAGGTTATTTGTAGTAGCAGATTGATTGTAACCCTGTATGTGAGGAATATTAGGGGTGAATGGTAGCCAAAATTCGGTCAACACTATGTAGTCCCAAGATACGTTACTACTTATAATTATCGGCAACAGCCCATCTATTTTGCACTTCAAGCTTCTTATATTTTGTTGCAATATTTTTAAGTATAAGTTAGAGTTTGGTAAAAAAGAGCTACATTCTTCCGTTACAGATTAACGATTCTGATATTTTTAATTCATCAAGTTCGTTTTGTATGTTATTTATTTCGTTGAATTTCGGATATATTTTTCCAGTAGGACATAATATGGATTAAAATATTTTCTATTACATATAGACTATAACACAAGTAATCGCAGAACAAGTTTATGAAGAGATATTTACTAATTTCAGTACGATAGTAATTATAATAATAATAATCATTTATTCGCCATAAGTGTAGTACAATGAAGGTGTTACAAAAAAATCTTACTTTCTAAACATTTAGTTAGAGATTATCTAACATGCAAATATTTATATTTCTTTCTACACATTTTATAAAAAAAAAAGAAATTAGAAATACATTAGGTACATACATTTTACAACAAGTCCTATATTTAAAAAGTTCTACCATCATATTATTATAGAAAAGTACACACAAGTATAAGTATAGTTTTAAAATTAACAGGGTAAATTAAAATAGTAAATATTAATCAAAGAGTTCAGTAAAAAACTTGGTAAATACGCAGCATAATTAACCAAGTTTTTAAACTGTTAAGAAATATACGATTAGTGGTGTTTTTAATAGCTCTTGGTAATTTATTATAGATTTTAATACACATATAATAACAATTATTTTGGTACAGAGTAGTTCTAGCTGTTCTCGGAACTATTAAACGTTCTGGATCCCGAGTATGTCTAGGAAGCCTATCACTAGCTTTTTGAATATATGCGTATTATATCTAACAAATTTAGCACATTCCAGAATGTACAAACTCGGCAATTTTAGAAGCTTATTTTTTTTTTAATAATGGCTTACAAGAATCCCATGGAGGTATACCACCAATTGCTCTAATGCACTTTTTGAACTAGAAAGGCCCTGTGCCAATCAGTAGAGTTACCCCATAATATAAGCCCGTATAGCAAGGTTGAAGTGACGTAGCCGTGATAAGTTAATAGCACTGTTTTCTGTGAAGCTGTTTTTTTCAATGAATATAATACAAATACGAATTTATTTAATTTACTGCAATTTTTTTCAGGAAAGACCACCCTCCCGCCCTCATGCATATGCAAACATACACGAATAGTGAGAACAAAGGAAGGAGCATGCCATGCAACCAAACCAATACTCGACACGTGTTTCGCCCCTCCACGGGGCATCCTCAGGAGATGTTGACTCGACAGCCGCTCGGGAGCGAATGAGCCATATGGACGGCTCTCGCTCCTTTATATAGCGTAATGATGACGCATTGGCATCGGTCGATACAAACGTCACAAAGACGTTTGCATCGACCTACCTGCAATCATACTTAAAAGAGGTGATGTAATTTTTTAAGATTTTTGAGTTTTTTATATAAATCACCTTATTTTTTGATGATTTATTTTTGTTATATAAGTAACGTAAATAACGCTTGCGTTTACAACTAACTCTTCTCGCCTTTAGTTATCCAATTCACTTGTTTTGTTTTATTGGAGATTTTAATTTTTAATTGAGGGAAACATAAGTTATAAAATAATAAATAAGAAGTCGCAGTGGCGCCACTATCACGTAAACATCAGCTCCGTGTTATTTCGTAATTTAAAAATAGTTAAAGTAATACGTTCAATAAGTACCTAGCCGCATCGCCAGAGGGCGCTGTAGTTTCAAAAGAGTTTTACCACAGTGTACCACATTCTTTTTTAATTATTTCAAATTTTCATTCCAATCCCTTCATTTGTTTTAATTTGACAACTTATGGAAGCGAACGTGTCGATTGGTTTTACAAAAATGGAAAAAGAGCAATATCGTTCGGTGATTCGATTCCTATTTTTGGAAGGGAAAACGCGCATCGAAATCAAAGAGCGCTTGGATGCTGTGTACGGTGACTCTTTTCCATCGATAGCCACCGTCAAGAATTGGTTCAACGAGTTTGCACGTGGCCGTACGTCGGTTTTTGATGAACTACGTCCAGGTGCACCGAAAACAGCTGCTACGGAGGAAAACATTTAAAAAATCCATGATTTCGTATTGGCAGATCGCCGATTGAAGGTTCGGGAGCTAGATGAGACTGTAGGCAATTCAGAAGGAACAGTGCATCATATTCTTCACGAGGAACTCGTCATGAGAAAGCTGTCGGCGCGATGGGTGCCGCGTTTACTCACACCAGAAAACAAGCGCAACCGTGAGACCACATCGGAGACGTGTTTGGCGCTGTTTAAGCGGAATCCAGCGGAGTTTTTGCATCGTTTTGTGACCGTCGATGAAACCTGGATCCACTGGTACGCACCAGAGACCAAGGAGCAATCAAAACAATGGATCCAGACCGGGGAACGTGCTCCAAAGAAGGCGAAAACTGTAAAATCGGCCGGAAAAGTTATGGCCACTGTTTTCTGGGATTCACAAGGTGTGATCTACATCGATTACCTCGAGAAGGATAAAACAATTACAGGGCTTTACTATGCCGATTTATTGGGCCGATTTGACGCCGAATTAAAGAAAAATCGACCCCATCTGGCAAAGAAAAAAGTGCTGTTTCACCACGACAACGCACCGGTTCACACGTGTGCCGTTGCTATGGCCAAATTGGTCGAATTACGCTACGAATTGCTGCCCCATCTACCGTATTCTCCAGATTTGGCCCCTTGTGACTTCTTTCTGTTTCCTAATCTGAAAAAATCACTCGCCGGGAATAGATATGGATCGAATGAGGTCATCGCCGCCACGGAGGCCTATTTTGCAAAGTTTGACAAAAACTATTTTTCGGACTGGTTCAAAAAGTTGGAGCATCGCTGGGCTAAGTGTATCGAACTAAAAGGAGACTATGTTGAAAAATAAATTGCCACTTTTCCAAAATTTTCGTTTGCTTTTTGTAGGCTAAGTATTTATTGAATGACCCTCGTAATTGTGTGCTTTAAACAAGCTCAAAGTAAAAAGTGGACTTCAATACTCGTGCAACAATGTTATCTAGTGTCATCATAATAAACAAAGTTATAAATGTGGGCAATATGGTCATCGATTATTGGCAATGGATATTCATCCTTTACCATATTTCTATTGATTAGTCGGTAGTCTACGCAAATGCGGACTGTGCCATCTTTTTTCTTAATTAACACCAATGGACTAACATATTCTGACCAACTTACCGGAACAATTCCGTCTTTCAACCACTGTTCTACTTGCCGTTCAACTTCTTCCTGTTCACTAATGGCTAGCCGGCGTGGCCGCTGAGCCACTGGAATATCATCCTTCAAAACAATATGCAACTGCACTGGCGAATCCTTAGCTTTCAGCGGCTTGTAGCTATTAACAAGATGCATCACCTGGTTTTCAATGTGGTTATCAATCTCACTACCTATTGTGTATGGAATATCTGTAAAGCAACAGGTTATGTTCCCTATCCAGTTGTCATCAAATGGCAAAAACATTATGTCCCCACTTTTCATCACTAATGTAACACTTCTTAAGAATTCTTGTCCTATTATCACGCTATACGGCATAGAAACATTAACAAATGACATCACTGTACATTTATCCATCAATCATCACCGAAACAATAACCTTGCCCATGGACCGCACCTTCGCCTGACCAAGTCCGAACAATGATAAAAGATCGTCCTCACATCTCGGCGATCCGATTAACACATAGAACTCTTGAGAAATTTAATTCACCTCACTACCAGTGTCTATCAAAGCACTTGTTGTGTTATCCAATAAGGTTATTGTTTTCCGTGGTTTTCGTAACCTAACATGTTTGTTATTATTTACTTCCCGGTTTGTCGTAATGTCAAATCTGTCATCTGTCAAACCCGAGACAGTGTAAACATCGTAACAATCAGGCGCCACATCAGTGTTACCACCATCAGCCGGCGAATAGGTGACATCCGTGTTGAACATCGTGCGCTTCGTTCCATTTGCACCGCCATCTTGCGGTCTCTCAACACTCGTTCCAACTTGCCGGAATAAAGCCTGTTGCCGTCGGACGAAACTCGCACCTGATTGGCCGCCAGCGCTCGGTCCGCTTCGTGATGTACTCGGCACTCGTTCGGGTATCTCCGTAACTTTGCAGTGCGGTGCAATATGGCCGAACCCATTACATTTGAAACACTTTAGCCCAAGATGTTTATGAGGGCATTCTTTCGAATGATGACTTTTTTCTCCGCAGCTATAACACCTTATCACTCGACCTTTTGTCGGCGAATCCCCAACCGACGGCTGACTACGCACTTCTCGCTTCTTAAACTTTTCCTTGAGAGTTTCGTAAATACGAAGTTTTTCTTTGAGGTCCGAGTAAGTCGTCACACCGTATAACATAATTTTGTGAGTTTCTTCGCCTGGAATCCCATCGACAATATATTTAATGGCAACGTAGTCGGGCATTTTGCCACGTTTCCCGGGCTCACGCATGATCAATAAATATTCGAGGTAACTTTCGTCGTTCCTCTTCTTTCGGCTACTCATCAGCTCATGTGCGGCCTTCTGATCCAGGGTATCCGGGAATTCTTTAGAGATCGCTTGCCTCAACTCCTCCCAACTCTTAAACGGTCGCTCCGACCGGAGCCACAACGCCGCCGTTCCCGTGAGCGACCTCCTCGCGATGACGAGTTGTTGAAGCGGCGTCCATTGGAAAATCTCACAGTTGTCTTCAATCTCCTGTATGAATTTTGTAAGTGAGTAACTTTTGTCTTGGCCATTAAATTTGGGTATTAAATCGTCTGCGTACGCAACACCGGTGGGCATCCCGGAACTTATCGTCTTAGGATCGTCGTTGGCCATCTTACATTTTGAGCACGTGAATGCGTTCGCCGTATTTCGTCGTCGTTAACGTATTTTCTCTGGTGATTTCCCAACATCCACTTTGTGGGCGTGCAGTGTGGGCAATCAAACGACAAGATAATCTTAAAACTTGGTTTATTGAGCCAAAACACTTATTAAAACAATTTTTACTTATGCGACACGTCTTTCACTAATTCGTCTTCCGCCACCCTCCTGTTTTTTTTCCATTTCCTTTCCCTCTCACACAATCTCGCTCTCTCATTCATCCAACTTGACTATCAGTCCTTTCATCCCCACATAAACAAATAAAATAGTGAACTGAACATTGTTGTATAAAAACGTTTTTAAAACTTTACAGTGTATAAATAGACAAGAGCGTATAAAAGTGATCCTAATTAAACTAATAAACAGTACAAATCAGTGATTTTGTGTGAGAATAGTGAGTCAAAACATTTTTTCAAAAATATTTTAACAACAACAATGACCATGACAATGATCGTGAGTGTGGCGCCACTGTCACGTAAACAACATCAGCTCCGGTAAAAAAAAAAAAAAATAGTTTGATTGATTATTTAGTGATTTTAAAGTGTTATTTAGTAAAATCGGACCACAATGCACATGTGATAACGTAATTCAGTTATTTAAACAACTGACAATAAAGTTATGAACAATTAAAATTCAAGTACATCAAAACATGGAAATTGTACTATTTATGGTGATAATAAGTGAATCTGAAGTGAACTATCGTTAGAAATATTAGTGTAAACAAACATTTATCAATACCAAGAACAATAAGTGTGAAAATAGTGAGTTATGAACATTTTTCAAAATCTATTTTACACTTCAAACAAATTTTAAATTTCAAATCACCCTCCACAACCGAAAATAAAAAAACGGAATAAATTGTTAAAAACTAAAGAGCAATTTCGACATTTAAAATATCTGATCAGTTAGTCTTGCGGTAATAAAGTACTACTGCAACGATTGGTACTGAGTTCAAATCCGACTCAAAATGATGATTATTTTTCAATTTTATTACCGAAAAATTTATCAAAATTTAAAAATAAAATGGATAACGACTTCGAAAATATTACGTTCAGAAAAACAAAAACACGTTCTCGGTCAGAAATGTCCGATGACAGCTGTGATTCAAGGATAGATGGCAGCACTAGTAGTTTTCTTACGTCACATGACGAAAACAATATTCAGATAATGGAACTCCAAAACCAAGTTGAAAGCTTAAATAAACAACTTAACAATGCACAAGATATAATAAAGAAATTAAATATCGAAAACGAAGAACTCAAAAACCATATGCTGAGAAATACGCTTACTCCGAATAAATGCACACTTTCTCTTACCGCTACTCCCTGCATAAGTTCCCGAAAAAAAACAGACAAAAAGAAAAATAAGAGTCAATCGGATCCTGAACGAGTAACTATAAATACGTCTTCTATGACAGATCTGGATAAAATTAGTACACAGAAGACAGCAAGTAAAACAACTCCAGCGCCTTAAACCACAAGCAGTATCTCTGAATTATCATTGAAAGTTGGGAAGAAACCTCTTAATGAAATTCATTTATTTAGTCATAACAATAGAAACAAAATGCTGTCTATAATGGAGAAAACGTTTTCCAAGGATTATGCAATATGCCACTATTTAATGACAAATAGTGGAACTAAGGAACTAATACAGGACTTAGAAAACAAACTGCAAAGTTTCTCTAAGGCAGATTTCTGTGTTATTCTCATCGGTGAAAAGGATTTTAACACTACTCAAGATTACTTTAATGTTATAATCCAACTGAGAAATACATTATTAAAGATAAAGCAAACTAATATAATCGTCTGTACACCGACTTATAAGTATGGATACAATAATAATTTGTATAACTGGCGTGTGGAGAACTTCAACAACTTACTCTATTTGGATATTTTATCTCATGAACACGCATACCTAATTGACAGTAATAAATTTCTTACATGCGACTATTTGTCGTTCAATAGAACTGGTACAGTCAACAACAAAGGTATGGCAGCAATATTTAATAATATAAAGGACCTGGTAAACGAAATTCTATCTGATATAAGTGATTCTGCTGTGACTCAAGTTAGTCTAGATACACCAGAAGCGGAGCAGCTTTTTCTTGGATCAATGTTCCAACATAGTGAAGTATCTAATGACAACCGTAACAAAATTACTTCGCCAACGCATCCCTCTACGAAGAAAGGTATAACATTTAACATCTTTTATCAAAACGTTCGTGGTATTAAGTCTAAGCTCAATAGGTGGAGAACGAACATGCTACTCTTGGATCACGATTTTATAGCTGCGACCGAGACGTTTCTGGATTCATCTGTTGAGGACGCTGAAGTCGTGAGTGTTGGATGGACTGTCGTACGTCGTGATAGAGGACGTCCCAGAGGAGGAGTATTACTGGCATGTAGACCTAACATCACTCCGATTAGACTTAATCTACTTGAGACTCCCACTGGTGAAGACCTCTGGATAAAATTCAATGTTCAAAGTAGCAATGTATATGTTTGTGTAATTTACATACCTCCTAGTGCTACAGACTCAGTATATTTTGATTGGTTCTCTAAAGTTGAAAGCTTCATTTACAATATTAAAGGTAGGGTACTTATAGTCGGAGACATTAATCTTAATAGTGCATCTAAAAACGTAAATTACTATTACAATTATTTTCTCTCTTTTTGCTGTTTGTCTGACATGAATTATGTGTTTAATGATTTCGGTGGTAAATTGGATGTTGTACTTGTCAGGGATGTAGATTGTATTGCGCAGGTGACAGAGCTGAATCCGGTGGCATTGTTAATATAGATACTTATCACCCGCCTTTAGATATAGAATTAAAATTTAAAACAAATAATTCTAAAGAAACTATTGCTCCCAGCAATTTTGACCCGTTAATGGACTGGGACTTTAAAAAAGCAGATTTTAATTTACTATACGAGTTAATATCCCAGGTAGAATGGAGTGAGGTTACAAACGAAACTAATGTGCAAATAGCTACTAATGCGTTTTACAAAATAATTTATGATATTATATTTGACAGTAGTGTACCTAAAAAAAGGAGGACTGGCTATAACAAAAATAGATACCCTGTCTGGTTTTCTTTTGATATTATAAAAGATATAAAATATAAAATAACTTTACACCGAAAGTTGAAAAGCTATGGTGATATGTCTGTTTATGCAGCTTTCTCCAAATTACGCTCGGAACTACAACAGCGTATTGCGTCGTCCTACAAATTATATTTCAGTAATGTTGAAAATAGTTTACAGAAAAATCCACAAAAATTCTGGCAACATGTAAATAATTAAAGGGCGAAGGGAGGCTTTGAGCCCAACGTGACTTATAAAAGCACGATTTTTTCTGGTACTGAGGCAGCAAATGCGTTTGCCGATTACTTCTCTAGTGTGTTTTTACTAGATAGTCCTAAGTTAGATCCTAATAATGTACCGTGTATAGATTCACAACAGGAAGGTTATATAAATATAAGTAGTTTTTCACAATCTGAAGTATATGAGGCAATAAACAAATTAAAACCCCGTAGCTCGATTGGTCCAGATAAAGTACCCCCTTACATTTTAAAAGCCTCTAAAGAGTTTGTTGGACCTGCCATTCATCATATCGTCAACTTGGCTTTGCAAACTGGAGGTTATCCTGACCAATGGAAACTGTCCCGTGTAACTCCAATACAGTTGAAGAATATAGACCTATTGCTGTTCTTTCCTCACTAGCTAAAATTTTTGAAAATATTGTCCACAAATCTATCCTATCCTCAACTTAAAGTATATTTATGTGAAGAACAACACGGGTTCAGACCGGGCCTATCTGTAGAAACAAATTTACTTACAATTGTTGACTTCATATCAACAAGTTTAGATAAGGGTGGACAGGTGGATGTTTTGTATTTAGATTTTAGGAAAGCCTTTGATACCGTGGACAACGATGTCTTGTTGTCAAAGCTAAAGTCAATTGGTTTCACACCAAAACTCCTGCATCTTTTCGCGAATTATCTTCGCAATCGTAAACAGTTTGTTGGTCATGGTTGTTATTTGTCAGAGCCCAGATCACACACGTTCCGGAGTAAGTCAAGGATCAATTCTTGGTCCGCTTTTATTCCTAATTATGATCAATGATCTAGTTAGTGTTGTCAAACATTCTAAGTGCCTTCTATACGCTGATGATCTCAAGATCGTAATTGAAGTTGACGATACAAGTAGTATATGATTGGGCATTCTGGACCACTTTTCGCTCGGCGAAACAAGTTCGCCATCGCGGTGGTCCAGAATGCCCAATCATGAACGGTCGACTCGATTAATGTTAGTTACGCAAAATACATAATGGTAGTGGTATGGTTTATACATATCAATCTAAAATAATATTCGTCATTGTTAATCGAACTGTTTCAGACAATTATCATGAAATTTGTAAAACAACCACAATCGTTGAATGTTAACATAATATGTGATGAATTTTGTAAAACCGATTTTCGTCATAGTGAATTATTACCTAATTCAGTACGCTGTATCATTTGCGGACCGTCAAATTGCGGAAAAACAAATTTACTCATTAGTCTTCTTATACACGAAAATGGTTTAAGATTTCGAAATGTTTATATTTATTCAAAAACCCTGTACCAACCCAAGTACATATTTTTAGAAAAAGTTTTGCAACGAGTACCGGGTATTTCGTTTCGGAAATATCAGGAAAATGAAGAAATATTAAGAGTTCAGGACGCAAAACCCGACTCTGTGATTATATTTGATGATGTCGCTTGTGAGAATCAAAACAATATGTGTGATTACTTTGCAATGGGAAAACACAAGTACATCGATTGTTTTTATTTAAATCAAACGTATAGTAAAATTCCCAATCAAATAATAAGAGACAACGCGAACTTAATCATACTTTTTAAGCAAGATGAAATAAATTTGAAGCATATTTACGAAGAACATGTCAACACTGATATGTCATGGGTTGAATTTCGTGAAATGTGTTCAAAAATATGGGACGATCCCTTCAGTTTTGTCGTGATTTTATTTTATTTATTTATTGGACTGCTCTAAAAATAAAGGCTGTTATAGGAATAAATTTGACACCTTTGTTGTTTTTGATTAAATCCTTTACCCTATCTTTTCTAATTATTCTACTAAGGATAATTAATCAATCACTATCTATTACATAAATATGGAAAAATCTTTGAAAAGACAAATTGTTGAAGCTACAGAAGCCGTGAAGAAAAAAGTACGAAAAATAAAAAAGAGGCGCTGGAATCAGTTTTCAAGCCTGTATCAGAACCCTTTAACTTAATTGCTAATATTACTAAGCAATCTGCTCCACAAAATATTGAAGATGAAGAAATTGAACTTCCCTATAAAGATAAAACTTTGCAGAAAGAAGTTTTCAGTGACAAAGAAAGCAACGATACAGACCATTATGATTCTGAGGTCGACAGGGACTCTTCTTATAAATCACTAGGTGAAAAGAAACAGGATTGCAACACAACATCCTGGTCAGTTTCCCCAGAAGCGTTAGCAGATATTCCATTTGGTGTCAGATACGATCGTGGCAAGTTGATGTTGGCTTCTGCTCATATAATTGTCAATGACGAATACATCATAGTAGCAGATCGCAAGTATCGAACTACGCCTGGATTAAAACAGTTGCTACTGAAAAAGAATATAGATTTGAGATTGGTAACAGAGAGTGATATGCAACATTTTAAATCAATGCTACTGGATAATAATGCACATTCGTCGAGATAATGATCCAAATCAACCGATAAAAAGTAATAAGGGTCTAAAATATTTACAAATTATTAATCCGCTTTTTATTCAATCCAAAGGGAAAGGACTACCGTTAACAAAAATGTGGAAGAAGAATGTAGATTTTATATATTGGGATGATCCCAATGAATTGGTAGAACGACTAAAATTGCTAATTGCATCTCAAGATGCTGGCAACACAGGGGTTAACAACGAAATTATATCTATAAATAAATAATAAAATAAATAAAATAAATGCGGACAACATCACATACATTGCTCTGAACCATGATGAACATGATTCTCGTGAATTAAATGGACTTTTTGCCGTGAAACTTGAAGAAAGGAAGTGCAGTGTCGATTTTACGAGTTTTCATCTATCCACCGGTGGATGAATCAGGATTTAGCTTGCCGGCCGGCCTCCCACAACGCAAGGACGCACTCTCTATCCATTTCTCTTTCATGCTTGTGACTTTGGGAAACCTGAAACAATTTTTAATGAAGGTTAAAAAATCTATTACCTACTGTTTGTAACACTCTGTGTGTAACGTCTCAGTCATTAATAAATTATAATAATTATGTAACTATTTAAAACATTGATTATATTTTTGCTTTATACCACTTAAATGACCATAAATTTCGTGTATGAATTAAGGCGACCTCGTACCTATATAGTAATGCAAAACGAAATAAATAAAAATAACTGTTTGGGTTAAGGTAGTTATTCCTCGTATCGACATCGATCGACAAAATCAATTTTCGACTTGACCACATCACTACATTGAGTAGCGAAGGTCTTTCTAGAATGTTCTATGGAAAAAAACAATCGAAAATAAACTTTGTCTTTACTGCATAAGGTTAATTTTGACTAACCGTTCTATTAAATTTTTGTAAATTGGAAGAAAATAAGATTTTTATTAGAAAAAAATAAAAATCGTACTTACCGATGATACGAAATACCTCCATTTGTAAGATTTCTTCTCCTACTATCATTTTTTACCGAAGTCATGTTTATGTGATGTAGCGTGTATGTTGTACAATCGGGGACAACGAAGCCTTATCACTTTTTAGAAGATTTCGTTTGACGTTCGACGCAGGCGACTGGCACGGAAGCTCCGCCCTCCTGGGACGTTGACCAATTAGGACATTGCAGTAACGAGATGGAAATATATGCTTTGACTATTTTTGTGGACGTCAGTCGCATCTCACTGTTTGTTCATTGTTGACGTTCGCTGTTTTCTCCGTGACTTTGACTACTGTTTACGAATACTCGCGCGTGTATACCGGACTTTTATTTTGTTTGTGTGATATCTAAAATTGACGATCGAAGAGCGAACAAATTTATTAGTCAAATTGCGGATGACCTGAGAATATTTGTAAGTATTAACATTTTAATAACATTTTAAGCATTATGTGTTTATAAGTCAGCCTAAAACCAGATAGATAAAGAGTCTGCAAAGTAGTGGGATAGAAAGAAAAAAGATTAACGTGAACTACATAACACTTAATTCTAGTCGGTCAAAATTGTTTTAGATACTAATTATTATTGCACTAAACATGAAAACAGATTTATTCAGTGTTGTTCACGGTGACATTTTAATAATGTGTTTAACACAAATTAGTAAAAATGCCTGTTGTGCTGCTAAGTGGGGATGTTTTTAGAATTGATAATTATAATTGATTGCGTGAGTCATCTGACACTAGTCTCATGTTTTAACATCTTAACTATTAAGCGTGTATTATTTTAAAGTGATCTTTGTGGCCAATTCTAGTTTTTTTTTTCAAACTTCCTTATATTACACGTCACACATACTTTTAAAAGGAACTAAAGCTTCATTTACGCTCTGTATGAAGTAAATCAGTGCATTTTCATTCATACTTTTGTTGGGATTTATGTAACCATACCAAACGAGTGATATGTTAAATAGAAAAAGTTATAGCTAAATAGATAGTTCGGCTATATTCTTGTTTAGGGTATACACATTATTTTAAATAATAATCTTTTTATATTATATATCTTCAATAACATTAAAATTTCATTTTTTACGGTTATTATAATAACAGATCTACCTTTAAAAGAGTAATTAAATAAACGTGTTAATTTTAATTTAAAAAATGAAACAATAAGTAGCAAAGTCGGCCGGTTTGGCCGGAGCTATAACAATGGAATTCCACTGCTATAGATAAAAAACTAGTCGGCTCACTTTTAACAAAGAGTCATAAACCAGAGCTTGCGAGTACTTGTTTTCGCAAAGCGCATGTTAGTTATTATGACCAAATGATTTCAAATAAAATCATAAATACTGGATTGAAAAAAAAAAAAATATTGTGTGTTTTTGGTTAGGTCAAGTATTTTCATCAAAGTTAGCCACTGGTAGCCACCGCAAATTGTAACTTTAATTTAATTAAAAAAAAAAAAAAAAATTAATAAACAAGCTCGCGCTAATAAACATTTTTTATTGGAGCAGATTAAAAAAAAAAATGGTTTTAATTTTTGTGAGAGAATTTTTTATAATCGACTAGGTGATTTAGACCACGGAAGAGCAATGTAGGTAATTCATAGATGACCAAATTAGCAGAGAGTAACGATAGTCTAGTAGGTTGGTATTACCCGTTATAACTTCAGTCTCGAGTTCGAACCCAACTTGTCTGATTCTTCGAAATCTATTTGTGATTACAGTCTTCGGTTGTTTTTGTTAACTTACTAGAATTTTATTACATATGGATTAATTGTTTAAACATTTTGTTTGCAGCGCTCTTACAGTAAGGCTGTGGATAAGACGATAATAAGAGGATGGAAGACTAAATAACTGCCCGCGGGAAGCGACGACATGGTTACTTTGTCATCAACGAAGAAGACTGACAGCGGAGGCTGAGAACCTAAGAAGGCGACCCTTTTACTCCGACCTCCCTCGACTCCGACCCTTTTACTTGTTTGCTAGATGTTTTTAAAACTTTCTTGTAACAATTATTTTAACTTTCTATCATTAAATTGGGACGTTGATTCTGAGAGCAGAATCAACGTCCCAATGCAGTTGCTGCAGTTTTATTATGTTTAAAAAAGTCATTCGTGGTATATTTTCAGCCCCCGGACGGTTTAAAGTAGTGTTATAAGTTCCACCGATAATCTTCTTATTAACCTCTAAAGATATAAATATGAGTATAATGCGAGCCATTGGAAAATTGGTTGGCATTGTTAATATAATATATACTACTACTATACATATACCTACTATAGTATTTTAACATTAACACACTAAACGGACGTCGGGTGTGGAATAAAAGCTACAAAAACTCTATGAGAAACAATAAAAAAACAGTAACATCTTATTATGAACCTTAAACTCATTGTCAAACAGTTCAGTTTTGCTCGCGACAGCTTATTGTTATCGTTAAAGTGTACTCAAGAACTGTAATGTAATGCACAAAATGCAACTCTCTCTATCCTGCGCGCACGCCATGCGTTAGAAAAGAATAGAAATATACCTTTTGTTTGTCTTTTTCGAATAGTTAGACCGACACTAAAATCATAAGTATTATTTTGGTTGTCAAACCATTGAAGTAGAATATCTAGTTGATACAAGGTATGTTTTTTTATTCGATTATAACCGTCTTTTGGCCCGGCAGTTATAAAATGCATGCCCGACTTCCCTTTCGTTTTTTGTAAAACTCTGTTAAACATGAATTAAAAATAATTTAAATAAATATTATGGATTCTGTAAAATAGCTACCTACTATTACTAATACGAAGTGTAATTTTTTTATTGTTATAAGAATTTGTTTATTTGACGTAAGCCTAATAAATAATATTTATTGACTGGATAAAGGACCGTCATTAAGTATGTAATTGTATTTTTCTTCAAACCTGTGATTTACGAACAAGCTATACCGCGGTTTGGCATTTGGCGCGCACATCACGCACACGGCACGTTGTCAAAAACTATGCGTCGATCACCGAGGGGCGAAAGGAGCCGCCAGATAACGGCGTTTTTTTTTTGTGTATGTGTTATAATTACAAGCAATACGTTAAACACGAGTACGTTTTTTCAGTCATTCTTATAATTATAATCTTTATAGTTCTAGACAGCTTTTTTTTCGTTTCTTAGTAGATTATTTTTTTCTAAGTGTAATCATGGCTGTTAATAAATAATATTATATCACTTAATGTAGCTTCCGTTTTTAGGCACTTCAGTTTTAGTGCAAATGTTTTTTTTTTTTTTTGTAGAGATCTTTGTAGTTAGCCTGAGCGCAGTCTTTGACTGCTTCATCGGACTTTTAGTACTAAATGAGTTACTATAGCAATACACCGAGAAATAACAGTTTTGTCTCGCCTCGCATTATAATCTGGTATGACAAGCACCGAAAAAACCACCGTAGTCTTTACAACGAGCTCGTGGCTCGCTTGTCGATCACAACCAACGGTGTTATATATATATTATATATATATGTGATATATATATTTTTTATTAATTAAATTTAATTAATTATAAAATTATTCATCTAATTTAATTAATAATAAAATTATTCATCTAATTTAATTAATAATAAAATTATTTATCTAATTTAATTAATAATAATTTAATTTATTTAATTATGAAGTTACTATTTTAATCTAATTACTATTTTAATTTAATTAATTATAATTAAATTTAACTAATAATTTTAAATAAAAAAAAATACAAAAAAAAATACCCTAATAAAATTATTAATATCAATTTAATTAAATTTATTATTTACTAAATAAAATTTATTATTAATTAAATCCAGCAGAATCAACAACAAAATATAATACTACCATTGATCCAGATTTTTCAAGACATTTATATAAAATAGAATCCCAAACATTATGTTTCCTACTTCAGTTATAATACCATTACTAAAATTGAGCCTACTGATTAAGTTTATATTACATTATATTTGTTAATTTTTTGTTTTATTTATTATAACTTAAAAAAATATATATATTATAATTACTTCACTAATTAATCGAAAGGAACTTCGTTGCATCCGGGTGTCCCTTGACACCTCACAAGTTTTGTATTATTCTTATAAACTTAATTTTAATAAGATAGATATAATATCCCTACTTGTAATTGACTGTAAGCTTCATTAGATGCTAAGTGGTTGCTAATTGCACCGCCAAGATCGATGGTCGATTTGGGTCATAATTTTGATGGCAAATGGTAACAAGAGTGAACCATTGTATTGTTAGAACTACTCATTCAAGGTTTTTTATGAAAGATGAAAGATCGAGATTTACCAATTAATTAAATACCGGTTATTATTCAGTTTTACTTTAATCAAAATGAGTTATCTACCAAATAATTATTAAATTATTTCTTTAAATATTATTTCCACAATATATCCTACATCTTACTAACATAACATCATAGTAAATACAACTTATCAGTTAAACCGAGTTATTTGTCTAGTACGAGAACTTCGAAACTCAGAACCGACTGTAAAAAACAACACAACGCGACAAGCGCGGTGAATCTTTAATTATAAGTTATTTTTGTCATTTTCTGAACTATGCTAGAGGCATCAACACGTGAGCGTAATAACGGTAGCTCTCATTATGTTTATATTTTTAATAATCTTATAAATAAAAATATATTTTGAAGTATCTAATTTGTTTTATTTTGTTTATTCCTTACTTCTAAAAAAACATGCTGAAGTTCATGGAGCCAGTCGTTGACCGACCAGCATCGTCTCCTTGTTGCGCGTTTACTCCTTGTTACAAGTGTCCTAGGTGTAGACGCATACTTATAAAATATTGCTGTCACAATTAAAGGCACAACTAAATTTACACTCCAGACTCCATTGAAAAGAATTCCTGCTACACACAGGGAAAGGTGGTAAGGTTCAGATACTGGGTTTATTGAGCTTAAAAACTCTAAACTGGAGTATAAACGGTGATTTTAGTAAGTAAATAGTATTAAAATACTATTTAGACAATTTAAGTTTACATCTAATTAGTATTTTAGTAGTAGTAAAATGCATTATGCATCCTACATAAATTAACTTAAACAAAGCAACTAATAATAACATTTAAAGGTAGGTATTGATGCAATTTTACTATAAAGTAAACAAAATATAAAAAACATAAAAATCCCGACTAGCTTTTAATAATAATTCATATTTTCTCAACCCAAATTACATTTAAACATAACATTATGCAACAAATTACATAAATAAAAAAAAATACATAGTATCTATAATAATACTATAACATAATGATAATATCCTGTGACAACTTACACACAGCAATCTAATACCAAAGTAAGCAGAGCTTGTTTTATGGTTACCAGAAAACTGATAAATATCCTCATATTATTATATTTCTAATACATTTTACTGATAAAATACACCCAGGCACAGAACAAATGATTGTGCTCATCAAAAAAAGAATTGTCCTAGGTGGGAATCAAACCCACAACCTACGGTCGCAGATCAGCCATTTATAAAAACAGATTTAGAAAACACACTCAACAGATGAAGTAAAAAATCGTCAATTTCGTTTTAATCACCCATCGAAATAATAGAAAAATGTCGAAATCTGTCAAGACGTTTAAAAAAATAAATCTAGAAACTTATTATGAGACATGAGCAATAAACCTAACAGTTCCTTGATTTCCGAGTAAGAATAACGATAAATTACATACTTATGTGTAAACACATAACTGTCGGTAAAGCTAGCTTTTTTCGTTACTCTATTATTATTATTTTTGCAAATATACTGAAAATTGAATAAAAAAAATCATCTTAATATTCTAGCATTTATAGTTTACATAATTTTTATGAAAGTATGTGCATAAGAGAAACATAATGCGTAAGTCGTCAAAACATTCGTAGTATTTAGTGACGACAACAATGAACATTACATACGATATATTGTTTTACTCGTGCACAGTGTGAACTTTTACAATGACACTGGCAATTATAGGTACTATATTAAAACACAAATCAGAAATAAGGGGGCGTCGCCGCGTGTCGCTAGCGTTAGAAAGAGCGCAAGCGACGAAAACCGTTTCTCGACGGTAAGGTGATAAGGCGAAGATGTCCCCGATTGTACCTAAACTGAATAATATTTGACAAATAACAAAATTAATATAAATATCGTTAACAAACACACACACGTGAAGAAATGACTACATAAATAATTTAATAATCATCGAACAATAGAATGTAGCTTGCATTAATTGCAACACCTAAAAATGTAAACCATGCATGGTTGGATGGTTTACAGTTTCGTATTACATTTGAGCAACACGTATTATCATGAAACTTGATTTGATTTGATTATTTACCTTAGTTAGCTCAGTGGTGAAACTAACGGACTTCAATGCAGAAAGTCTCGGGTTCGACTCCTTACAAGCTTCTTTTTTTGATTTTTTTTTTATTCTATTACCTAATATTAATAACAGGTAGCAAACAAAGTTGCTTTCGCATTTTTAAATTTAATAATGGGTTTTTATCTGGTAAACAAATAAAACAAGTAAATTGATATAACAAACACATTTATTACAATACTAAAACACTTTAATTATTTCTAAAACCTATAGCTAACTAATATAATTCTAATTAACACTAATACAATTAATTACTTAACAATTCTTAATTTTATTAATACCTTACAAAATAAAATAAAAACCAATAATATAATAATTGCAAGATATGACGCATTTTATTGATTACCTAATTATGAATGAGTGACCCCAGGCTTTCGTTGCTATTTTGTCTTTCAAAATAATTCGTTTATCATCGTTACTAGATAGTGCAATTTTATTTACACTTAGTGTAAAAATTTCATGTTTCAATGATTTAAACATAATATTTTTTCTTCGAATAACTCCACCGTCTAATAAAATGCTTTCATAGTCTGTTATATCTAAATCTCGGAGCACATATGATTTAATTCCCTTAGCTTTTTTGATAACTCTATTTGAAGTTTTTAAAGAATAGAGCTTTGACCTCAACCCTACAAAATCGGAGATATATTTACCACCCATTTCATCTTTAATAATTATTTTTTTTATTTTTATTTCCTTTATTTCAGGCAACTAGGGCCCATAGAACATACAATACATATATAATAATAAAACAAAACTATACCTATAAACTAATACATACAATTATTAACATAAAACTAAAGTCTATTTGACACGAGTAGGCGGTGTCGTGTTGCACTGCGTGGTGTCGCGTAGCCTCCCGCGGAAACGCCGGAAGACGACACCCTTCGGCCAAAACTGCTCTTGAAACATGTCGAGATGTTGAGTCGGCACACGTACCACAAACGATTTAAAATTTGTGTTATGTTTCGGCTCCAACTTCTCGACTCTCAATGTCCAGCTGGTCTTGACTCGTATATACTCCACGATCTCCTCGACCTTCGTGGAGTGGTGCAGGCGTGATACATATAACTGCGTCGTAGGAATTGCAGGGCGCAGCAGCATGTTCGGACCCGTCAATGCAGTTCCACATTGATTTCGGCAAGATGGCTTCTTCTTCTTCCTCTCCACCTTGATGAAGCCATCTGCATCTGTCCCTTTGCTAGGTACAAATTGTACCTCGTTTTGGGTTACTTCGGGACGATTTTGTCTGCCCGCAGTAGATTTAAGTTGCCGTTGAACGGGATCTTTCTTCACGGCATCCGAGTAAACACGACCAGACTTAGACGTGTTTACATTCGTCGGCGTCCTAACGACAGGAGACGCGGGGAGGGCGGGGCACAGTTTAGCATCGCTAGCACTGGCGGCGGCCGGCGACGAGTGCAAGTTTGCTGACTCGGCGCGCGGCGGCGATGCGTTGACCTGTCCGAGGCGTGTGTTGTCACTGCTTGCATGCGCGTGTGACCTACATACTGAGTTGCGTAAGTCTGCCATTTCAGAACGTAGATCGCTGATGGTGGATTGCGATGCTTCCAGCTTCAACTGTAATTCGACCAGGCTAGACCTCATACTAGTGATGTCTTTTAGCAGCCTGGTGACGTCGACGTGATCGAAGGTGACAGGAGGCAGCTTACGCAAGTCCTTTGCCACGAATGTCGGCACGTCGTCTGGGTCGGTCTCCTTCAACAGCCTTATGGCGTCTTGAAGACTCCTCTCTCCCTTCATCCCTCCTGCGGGACGGCATTCGATCTGCTATTTGCAGCGTCTCGTACAACAGCTTCTTTGCGCTGCGTATCTCCTCCTCGGTGAAGTTTGAGGTGCAGATCTGGGTCACACTGACCTCATCCATGACGTCCAGCTGGTACTGCAGGAACGCCAGGACCTCGTTCGCCACGAGTTCTTCCGAACGCATGGTGTTAACTTTCGGCGGCTAACGCCGCGCTCGGCACTAAATAATAATTTCTGCGGACAGTGCAAACGTCCGATGTCAACGAATGACCGCGATGCACTCTGAAAAGACCCGGAATTTTTTTATTGATTATAGGTATTTCAAATTCGTTCTCATTATCATAGTTACTACTATCGAAGTATTGCAAGAAATGGCGTTTTAGATCACAATAAAAATCGTTGGTATATATTTCATACACAAAAGAATCCGTATCTGTGTAACATAAGTGTACTCGATCATGATAAAAAGGTTTTATAACATTGTAATGAAAATTATACATGTGGGACTTAGAAAGATCTAAAACTGTGAATCCTATGGAAATAGGTTTATCTAAGACTATTTGATCTGGTTTCATTTGTATTTCAACTAAATTTTCGGTCAATATTGTTGCACTATGAAAGTAAGGATTAGCTATAAGCCTCTCAGCGGATATTGATTTGTTGGTTTTATTTCTTTTATCACTCCATTGATTAACCAAATGTACGGTGACTCTCTTTTCGGTATTTTCCAATTCTAAATAGGGGCTTTGTTTGAAAGTAATAACTCTGTGAATTTTACGTAATATTAAACCATGCTCCAGACACTTTTTTAAATGAACGTAGTGTATAACATAATTGTACTTATTATATAAATTTGCTATTAGTTTTTTGGTTTTACCACCTGGAGGAATGCATTTTTCAGGACAAAAAGGCAAGTAATTATGATGATCGTGTAAATGATCAGGATATAAAAGGTCAACTTCTAATATATAGCCTCAGTCCGCATTATCTTTAATATTTTGAACGCGTAAATTTATTATTTCGTTTTCATTAAGAAATCTAAAACTTGAGCATGGTAAATACTGACACATACTATAACCATATAAATTATTACAGTCTAGATATTCTGGCATATATTTATGATTTGCTCTTGCGTACCGATGCGAGCACAAACATAAACCTTCTCTAATACCATCCTGAATCATTTTAACAATCGCCAAATCTGTTAAGAGTTCTAATTGAATGCCTGTTTTAAGTAACATTGCATCAAAAGATAGACTAGGAGTCGTTATATAAAATGCAGGGTCAAGTTTATAATATTGTTTACAAGTTTTTCTAAAATTTTGAAAAATGAGATCGAAGATTAACAAAATCGTCTATCTGCATTGTTTTAGATAGTTTGTCTAAACTGTTTCCTAAAAAATTAAAAGAATCTAAAAATCTTAATTGCACATATTCATTATCTGCTACGGGAATAAACTTTGAAAATGATATTGTAAGGGTTGACCGATATAATGTTTTTAAGTCGGTATAAAAGGCGCACGCGCACCCCCAACCGGCTCATTTGTCGGGTGTCACTCGGAGCGACAACATCGTTCAAGGGTCGTAAGACTTTCAATCCTTTTACTTATTATTGTTATTTTTCTAATGTTTTAGATGTGTTCTATTGATTGAGTGGTAGTTGTTTTGTTTCTCTAATAAATTAACGGTTATATAAGTGTATTCAGAGTTGTTACAAATTTAATTAATAAAGAACGTGTGATTGTGATTCGTTTTGTATTTTTTTTAATAATTTCCACTTCTGATTCCTAACATCAGAAGTGGGATAAAGAACCTCAAAGCTCACATTTTGATAAACATTCGAGAAACAAAATAGTCTACCCTATAAGTGTTTTTGTGTTCGCTGGTGACGTCTTTTTGTTGTTTTGTGTTCTTATTGTGCGTGTGCCGGTGTTGATTATGCCTAGACGATCCGGCTATCGTTGATCGCGAAGTGGGTCACGTAATCGTTCGCATAGTTCCCGAGATAGGTCTACAAGCAATGAATCAGTGCGAAATTCGCGTCATGCTCGTACATCTCACCGAAGTTCTCGTCGCGAACGTGGTGATTTGAAGGACAGTTCATTCTATGTTCGCCATAATGCTGACCGATCTAAATCTAGATCAAGATCGGCGCATTCACGTAGAACACCGCCGCACCCCAGGCCTGGGTCTCATAACAATAACACGTTACAAACACTTTAAGTGACATCATGACGAGACTTAGTGCTATTGAACGCACAAATACCTCCTCTAATTCGTTGCAATGTAGTAACCGGACTACAGTAAATACCGACAACTCAGTTCATTAGGTCACCCCGTGTTCAAATAGCCGAGCAAACTTGAACGATGTTCCGAAACGAGTTTGCGTGGACAACTCCGAGGGTTTTTCCACAACTGCTCGTACTCCGGACCCTGTCGTTCACGGATCAGACGCCCCGTCCACCATGACTATACTCGCGGATGCCATCAGATCTTTACAACCTGCTAGGTCGCGTAATTACTACGTTTCTAATTTTGATCCAAGCATACATGACGTATGGTGCGAGGAGGTGGATCGGGCGGTGTCCGCGAATGGCTGGAGCGATTACGAGTGCCTTTCAAGAGTAGTTTCTTGTCTCAAGGGCGACGCTAAAGTATGGCTTAACGAGTGGGTCACTAATGACCGCACTTGGTCTAACTTTAAACTAGAATTCAAGCCCCTTTGCCCTCGGAAGTTGGATTACGCCAATATACTTTTTGAAACAATGAATATAACATCCGAAAGATATACCACGTATGCCGAGTATGCTCGGCGTACCCTATTACGATTGCGCATAGTTAAAGGTTTGACTGATGAACTACGCACTCTTATAGTCACCTCCTCTATTTTTTTAACTTTGTGACTGTGTGTTTGCTGTGTCAAATAAATTTTTTCTTTCTTTCTTTCTTTCATCCGCGGCATAGATAACCCGCAAGTTAGGGCCACCGCGGCCAATGCAAACCTAACAGTGGAGGACCTGGTTTCGTTTCTTTCGATATATGTTAAACCCAAACGCGCTAAATTTGAGCATACCGAAGCCTCGTCTAAGAAACGTACACCTCCGAACTCTTCTACCGACCAGGGCCTTAAGTTTTATGTCTGTGGAAAGCGAGGTCACATGGGCCGTAGATGTAACAAGAGGCTCCACTCGGAACCTATAACTGAGACCTCTTCTAAACCCGAAAGACAGACTTCCACTGCCAAGTCCGAGGCACGAACTCCTAATACCAAGGGACCTGGTACCCAGTGTACATTTTGTAAAAAGAAAGGCCACACCGAAGATGTTTGTTTCGCCAAAAACCGATCGGAGCCCAGAAATCAGCGCAACGTCAACCTTTGCACCGATAGTAAGACGGATAATAAAGACGTAGTTACAGCCGTGGTCCAGGGCATTCCGATGGATGCATATATTATATACAGTGGTGCCCAAAACGTATCGCTGATTTCTTCCGACGTATTAAGGCATCTTTCCTGTAAGGTTAAACCCACTCTCTGTACCTTAAAAGGTATAAGCGAAAAGGAAATTATAGCCACCTCTTTCATAACAGTAACTATTGAGTTATGCGACATATCACTAGAAGCTGATTTAGTGGTAGTACCCAATTCGTGCATGAATACCTCAATTATAATCGTAACCGACATTCTCAACCGCGAGGGTGTTATGTACGTACGTACAAGGGACAAACAGTACATAACTCGAACTAAGGACATTCACGCTCGTACTAACATAGTCCAGACCCTTAATCAAACCTCAATTAACACTCCGTTACAAGGTCCCTTTTTTTTTTTTTTTTTTTTTTTCGGGGGGAAATCCTCATGGACTTCCTCCGCCTGGGGAGCGGCGGAGGGGCATGCCGGACTCTTACCGGCTAAAACCCCCCGGTGTCTCCTCCTCGCACGTGCACGTGGGGCCGCGGGAATCCAAATTCTTCCGCAGCCCCACGCTGGTGCTGGCCCGGTTGTCCGGGCCTCCTCTCGTGCACGGGGTAGTGAGGTGTAAGACTACCCCGTGCTCCGCCTCGGAGGCGCGCGCCGACACCCGCGCGCGCCTACGCCTCGGGTCCAGCGGTTAGGGGGCGGGGACTTCCCCAAGTCCCTCGCCCCTGGACCCATTCATGGGGGGCGGAAAAGGGCGTTGTCCGCCCTTCTCCTGCGCCCGGTGCGCCTTCTGCGGCCGGGGAAGAGAGACGAAATCTCCCTCTCCCGTTCCGCAGTCTCCTTCTGCGACATCACGTCCTCGCAGAAGGACACCACCGCGTCCCACGACTCTGCGCTACCGACCATACTCTGCACTACGGCCGGCAGCGACAGATCGCCTCCTACTTCACTTGTGAGGACACGGCGCTGCTCCTCCCAAGCTACACACTCAGCGAGCGTGTGTTGCGCCGTGTCCTCCCCGCAATGGACGCAGTGGTGGCACCGAGCGTCCGGCTCCCTGCCCATGCGACACAGGTACTTGCCGAAGCACCCATGCCCCGACAGCACCTGCGTCACCCTGAACGACAGGGAACCGTGCCTTCTCCCGAGCCAGTCGTCGAGTACTGGCCGGATCGCCTCGACGGTAGCGAGGCCGGCGGCAGGGCGCAGAAGCCTTTGCCGCCATTCCGCCACCAGGACCTGACGGAGCTCTCCTCGGCACAGCTCGATCTGCCGCTGCACCGGCGTCGAGCCCCGCGCCCGCTCTTCCTCGCGCCATCGGTACAATGACGCGAGTACTTTCGCCTCCAGGTCCCAGGGCGGGGATCCGGCCAGGACACAAGCCGCCTCGTAGGAAATCGTGCGACTCTACCGGCCGTACCCGCGAGCGACTCTGACGGCCATCGCCCTCTGCGGCTTTCGCAGAATGGCGAGAGTGCTGGCCGTCAGGTCTAACGCCCAGACGGGAGCCCCGTAAAGGGCTATAGACCGCACGATTCCCACGTACAACCGCCTACAGGCGGCGCTCGGGCCCCCCATGTTGGGAAGCAACGTTGAAAGCGCGCCCGCCGCGCCCATCAGCTTGGGCGCTAGCCGCCGGAAGTGAGGCCCGAATTCCCACCGGCTGTCGAGCACCAATCCCAGGTACTTCATGGTGTACCCGACAGCTATCCGAGCCCCACCGACCACAATGTGTGATCCCGGCGCCGGCGCCCGTCGGGGGCCATGAAACACTATGGCCTCCGACTTGTTTAGGGCCACCTCCAGGCCCAGGCGCCGGATGCGGTTCACCACCTGTGACACCGCAGCCGTGGCCATCAACGTCGCCTCCCTAAGTGAGCTCCCCCGGGCAGTGACAAGCGTGTCGTCCGCATAACACGTCAAGTCTGCACCCGACGGGAGCTCACCTCTCAGCACCCAGTCGTATCCGATGTTCCACAGGAGCGGTCCCAAGACCGATCCCTGTGGAACACCGCACGACATGAAGTGCCGAGCAGCACCGTCACGTCCCCGATAGGTGACGCATGTTACAAGGTCCCTTACGCAACTCTCTGATGACCGTTATTCAAGCCTTTTCGGGTTTCTTCATTTCCGGTACCGCCACAAGTACAGTTACTACCGGCGAGATGGTAATCAAACTTACCAGTACCACTCCCATAGTATATCGCCCGTATAAACTTTCTTTTAACGAAAAACTTAAGGTACGTGAAATAATTAAAGACCTATTAGACAAGGGTATCATAAGGGAATCGCGATCGGAGTACGCCAGCCCTATAATCCTTGTTAAAAAGAAAGACGGGACCGACCGAATGTGCGTCGACTATCGAGCACTCAACCGCATCACAGTAAAAGAGAGATATCCTCTGCGCCTGATCGACGATCACATTGACTGCTTCGGAAATTTCACTTACTTCACTAGTCTAGATATGGCTACTGGCTTCCACCAGATTAGGATAAGCGAGAGCTCGGTTCACGTAACGGGATTTGTCACTACGGAAGGTCACTACGAATATCTCAAGATGCCATACGGATTGACAAACTCCCCGATCGTGTACCAGCGCATAATTAATCGAACCCTCCATGAGTTCATCGAAGCAGGGAACGTTCTAGTATACATAGATGACGTACTCCTTTTAAGTAATTCGGTCGAAGAGGGTCTCTCTTTAGTCAGGGGCGTACTACAAATGCTCACGGAGGCGGGCTTCTCGATAAACGTGAAGAAGTGCTCATTTTTGTCAACTGAAGTTGAATATTTGGGTAGTGTGATTAGTTTTGGTCAGGTGAGACCGAGTCCACGTAAGGTAGAGGCATTAAAAAATTCCCCAGTGCCCGGAAACGTCAGACAAGTTCGACAGCTACTAGGACCCCCCGGATATTTCCGCAAGTATATCAAGGACTATGCCACAAAAACTGCGTGCATTGCCCATTTGACCAGAAAGAGTATTGAATTTCGGTGGGGCCCAGAACAGGAGCAAGTTCGTCAAGACTTGATACAACGCTTAACTAGCGAACCCATTCTTTCAATATTTAAGCCCGAACTCCCTACCGAGGTTCACACCGATGCGAGTTCCGCTGGGTATGGTGCAGTCCTCTTGCAAGTTCATACTGATGGTGGAAAGCATGTGGTAGCATACTTTAGTAAGGTTACGCAGGGAGCAGAAAGCAAATATCACAGTTATGAGCTAGAGAC
This sequence comes from Autographa gamma, assembly GCA_905146925.1. Taxonomy (NCBI): domain Eukaryota; kingdom Metazoa; phylum Arthropoda; class Insecta; order Lepidoptera; family Noctuidae; genus Autographa; species Autographa gamma. Next base: position 1,107,330 of record LR989880.1, read on the forward strand.
ATTGGCAGTCGTTAAAGCTCTGCAGCACTTCCGTCACTATCTAATAGGCTTACATTTCAAGGTTGTTACGGACTGCAGCGCTCTTAAGTCGACAGAACGTAAAAAGGATCTGCTCCCTCGCGTCGCTCGTTGGTGGATCTATTTACAAGATTTTCACTTTTCCATCGAATACAGAAAAGGTATTATGCTGCCGCATGCTGATTACCTCAGTCGAAATCCAGTCGTCCCGGTTAATCAAATTTCAAGACTCCGAAACTGGGCACAAATCGCACAAGCCGCGGATGAAACGAGAGATTTGATTCAGAAACTCTCCGAGGGACAACTGGATTCTAACCACTACGTCGTAAAAAATGATCTGCTGTTTTATAAATACACCCCGGTCGGTGAAGAACCACGACTACTCTGCTTCATACCTAAGGGTCATCGCCTGAGTTTACTCAGAATCTTTCACGATGAACACGAGCACACCGGCCGCGATAAAACTATAGACCTCATCTTAAAACATTTCTGGTTTCCTGGCCTCCGCCAGTTTGTTTCCAAATACATTTCCCACTGCCTTGTGTGCATTTTCAAAAAACGTGTCCCTCGCGCCCCTTTACAAAATATCTCATCTTGGCCCAAACCAAACATTCCATTTGACACTGTACATGTTGATGCCCTGGGACCATTGCCCGAATCAGAGGGTTATAAATTAATAATAATAATAATAATAATAATAATAATGTTTATTTATCAAAAAGTACAGATAGAAGCAACAAAAATTACAAGGTGTCAGATTATTACTAGTAAGTAGAACAAGTTGAACATATTATTTCCTGTAAGTTGCAGAAATCTGTTCACAGTTATACAAACCCTGCCTCTTAAACTAGGGTAACCTGTATCTTAAGAGACAGTGTTCGGCTAAGAGATCTTATAATATGATTAATACAACAAAGTGAACTATGTCGATCTACCCTTTACATGTTTTCCTTAACTGTCTGTTTAGGAATGCGTGTATGTGTGTGCTTGTGTTTGAGGGTGTGTCGGTGTGTGTGAGGGTGTGTGGGTGTGTATGAGGGTGTGTATGTTTGTGTAAGGGTGTGCATTTGTGTCTGTGTGAATGTGTGTGTGTGTGTGTGTGTGGGTGTCTGAGCGCGTGCGGGCGCTTGTACAAGTGTGTAAGTGTTTGCTTTCTAGGCGATGTATGTGAGTAGTGTCTCTGTAGTGAGATAGTCCTGTTGTAGTAGCCACTCCGTGACTTTAGATTTTAGCTTGTGTTTATTTAGGTCTAGTATCTTTAGTTGCTTATGTATTTTTTTGTAGATGTATGGGCTTAATGTGTAGAATTGGTGTTGGGCAAACGTGGTTTTATGCGGAGTACCTATGGGGAGATTTCTTCGTTTCTTAGGGCCGGAATGAGGTGAAGTTGAGTGTGTTCTAAAAATGCATTGCAGCACGAAGAGTTGACGAACAGTTAATACCTTGCAGTCACAGTACAGCTGTGTTGTTGGGTATCTGTAAGGCTTTCTGGTCATAACTTTAAGAATTGCCCTCTGTGCTCGCTCAACTCGGAAGAAATTTGTTTTTATAGCACCTCCCCATACAGAAATACAATAACTTATGATAGACTGACACAAAGTGTAATAGACCATTTTTAAAGTGTCGAAGTTGGCCGATTCTCTGAGAGACTTAAAAATGTGTATGAGTCGCATCGTTCTAGCAGTGAGGGTGTCAAGTTGCTTGTCCCAACGAAGTCCGTCATCAATAAGTACACCTAAGTACTTAACGTGGTCAGTTCTTTTAAGTGCCGGACAGAGGCAAGGTGCTAACGGGTTCGAACATGAATGAGCCGTTATTGAGAATGTAGGAGGCGGTGAGCTGTTACGACGAATTGCAAACGGAGTATAGACGGTTTTGTGTAAGTTTAATGTTAGCAAATTCGAATTGAGCCAAGTCATTACTTTATTCAGTGCTGTTTCTGCTTTGGATTGGACAATCTCCCAGGTAGGTCCATAAACAAGAATCGCGGTATCATCTGCATATGCATAGATTTTACAATTAGGTAGACTTAACTTACAAAGGTCGTTTACGTATATCTGAAACAATGTGGGACCAAGTATACTTCCCTGGGGCACGCCATATGTCACAAGTTGCTCATTACTAAAGTGTGTATCAATTTTAACTTGTTGTTTACGGTTTCTTAAGTAGTCCTTGAAAATCTCGAGTGTTATGCCGCGTACGCCAAGGTTTTCTAACTTTGAGATGAGGATGGGAACAGAAACTGTGTCAAATGCCTTGGAGAGGTCAAGGAATATTCCCAGACATTTCATTCTACTGTCGAGATTCCTAGCAATGGATTGCGTTAGATCAAGTACAGCATCCTCTGTTGACACTCCTATCTGAAAGCCATACTGATTATCAGCTATTAAATTATATTTGTCTAAGTAGTGTTTAAGGCGTTTATTAAGAACCTTTTCCAGGATTTTGGAGAGAGCAGGCAGAACCGAAATGGGTCTATAGTTATTGACACAGCTTCTGTCCCCCCCTTTGTAAATAGGATGGATTATTGCCTTTTTCAGTGCATCAGGAAACTTACCCGTACGAAGACATAGATTACAAAGGTAAGTAATGGGCGCGACCAGTATATCACGACTATTTTTCAGTATTATGGATGGTATACCGTCCCATCCAGTAGCGCAGTCGTTACGTAATTGTAGTATAAGAGACTCTAGTTCAATTTCATCTGTTTCTAGAATGGCGAGAGAGTTCACGCAGGGATAAGTGTCATAAGGGATTTGTGGAGTGTTTTCGGTTATATTAACAGCCAAGTTTCTACCTACATTGGTAAAGAATTCACATACATTGTTTATAGATAATTCAGGATGATCACTGATTCCTAAAAGTTCCACAGGACTATTACATGTTCTACGTGTGCTGGTTATTTCTTTAATAACTCTCCAAAGAGCCTTTGGATTATTTCCAGCTTTCTCGAGTTCACACTTTTCGTAGCATATTTTTAATTTTCGTAGTAAGGCATTGCAGAAATTCCGATAGCGAGTGTAGGTAATTTTAAGTACTAGGTTATCTGGTGCTTTTTTGGATTTCATGTGCAGCTTATCACGGTTTTTTATACATTTTAAGAGACCAGGCGTTATCCACGGTTTTATAGTTCTTTGATGCCTTGGAATTGAGATATATTTAGTGTTTTTCGATATTATTTTTGTTACTATACTAATAAATGTATTCATCGCAGCGTTGGGGTCATCTAAGTAGTATATTTCCGAAAAGTCTGTTGTTTCCAACTCTACCCTAATACCCTCATAATTCAGGCGCGTAGTAGCGCTACTAGTTTTCCACGCAGGATTAGCATTAGCAATAGATAATATGATCGGTTTGTGGTCTGTAACATACGAGTCTAATACTAACGTGGTAGTTGGTAAAGTAGTCTTTAGGAAGATGTGGTCTAAACAACTTTCCAGTCGTGTTGGTCTTGTTTTGGTTGACGCAATTACCAAATTTTGCCTTCTCTATCCAATCTACCGTCAGGACACTAGTGAATTAAAGCGAGTGATGACCACCGCTATCTCCTTATTTGGTGTTCCCAAGATGCTAGTCACTGATCGAGGTAGAATGTTTGAGTCTATCGACTTTGTTCAATGGACAACAGAGCTTGGTACCGAATTGCATCACATAACCCCTGAAATGCACAGTTCTAATGGTCAAGTGGAGCGCTACATTAGAACCGTACTCAACATGCTCCGCATTGAAGTAGGACACAAGAATGCTTCCTTTTTTTTTTTTTTTTTTTTTTCGGGGGGAAATCCTCATGGACTTCCTCCGCCTGGGGAGAGGCGGAGGGGCATGCCGGACTCTTACCGGCTAAAACCCCTCGGTGTCTCCTCCTCGCACGTGCACGTGGGGCCGCGGGAATCCAAATTCTTCCGCAGCCCCACGCTGGTGCTGGCCCGGTTGTCCGGGCCTCCTCTCGTGCACGGGGTAGTGAGGTGTAAGACTACCCCGTGCTCCGCCTCGGAGGCGCGCGCCGACACCCGCGCGCGCCTACGCCTCGGGTCCAGCGGTTAGGGGGCGGGGACTTCCCCAAGTCCCTCGCCCCTGGACCCATTCATGGGGGGCGGAAAAGGGCGTTGTCCGCCCTTCTCCTGCGCCCGGTGCGCCTTCTGCGGCCGGGGAAGAGAGACGAAATCTCCCTCTCCCGTTCCGCAGTCTCCTTCTGCGACATCACGTCCTCGCAGAAGGACACCACCGCGTCCCACGACTCTGCGCTACCGACCATACTCTGCACTACGGCCGGCAGCGACAGATCGCCTCCTACTTCACTTGTGAGGACACGGCGCTGCTCCTCCCAAGCTACACACTCAGCGAGCGTGTGTTGCGCCGTGTCCTCCCCGCAATGGACGCAGTGGTGGCACCGAGCGTCCGGCTCCCTGCCCATGCGACACAGGTACTTGCCGAAGCACCCATGCCCCGACAGCACCTGCGTCACCCTGAACGACAGGGAACCGTGCCTTCTCCCGAGCCAGTCGTCGAGTACTGGCCGGATCGCCTCGACGGTAGCGAGGCCGGCGGCAGGGCGCAGAAGCCTTTGCCGCCATTCCGCCACCAGGACCTGACGGAGCTCTCCTCGGCGCAGCTCGATCTGCCGCTGCACCGGCGTCGAGCCCCGCGCCCGCTCTTCCTCGCGCCATCGGTACAATGACGCGAGTACTTTCGCCTCCAGGTCCCAGGGCGGGGATCCGGCCAGGACACAAGCCGCCTCGTAGGAAATCGTGCGACTCTACCGGCCGTACCCGCGAGCGACTCTGACGGCCATCGCCCTCTGCGGCTTTCGCAGAATGGCGAGAGTGCTGGCCGTCAGGTCTAACGCCCAGACGGGAGCCCCGTAAAGGGCTATAGACCGCACGATTCCCACGTACAACCGCCTACAGGCGGCGCTCGGGCCCCCCATGTTGGGAAGCAACGTTGAAAGCGCGCCCGCCGCGCCCATCAGCTTGGGCGCTAGCCGCCGGAAGTGAGGCCCGAATTCCCACCGGCTGTCGAGCACCAATCCCAGGTACTTCATGGTGTACCCGACAGCTATCCGAGCCCCACCGACCACAATGTGTGATCCCGGCGCCGGCGCCCGTCGGGGGCCATGAAACACTATGGCCTCCGACTTGTTTAGGGCCACCTCCAGGCCCAGGCGCCGGATGATAAGAATGCTTCCTGGTCTAACACACTCTGGAAACTACAGTTGGTACTGAACACTACCAAGTAGAAGACAACACAAACTTCAGCCATTAACTTGATGATTGGTACTGAGGCCACCACTCCGATTATTCGCTCTTTAGTTCGAGATTTGGCCGTAAGTGCACCAGAGCAAAGCAACAGAAGAGCCCTACGAGAAATCAGCAGAAGTCGCGCTAATGAGCTCCTAAAAAAGAACCAGGGTCAACAGGATGAATCAGTCAACCGGTCCAGGCGCCCACCACGTGAATACAAAGTCGACGATTTAGCCTTCGTTATAAAGTACTCGCAGTCGACGGGCAAACTAGACCCAGGAATGCGAGGACCATACAGGGTCACCAAAGTTCTGCCAGCGCAATCGCCACGTGCAGGCGGTGGCGGCGGCAGCGGTGGCCACGGCAGCAGTAGCGGCAGCGGCCTGCTTGCGCACATGAAGTCCGGAGATCAAGAGCTCGGGTCGGACCTTTCTGAAGACGAGTCACAGCCCGAGGACGGGGTGTCAGAGATTGAGGATTTACATCAACTCTGTTTAAATGGCTATAAGCCGGTAAGCTTATCTATAAACATTGATGGAATTATTATACCTATGGAAATAGATACCGGCTCATTAGTATCATGTATTAGTAAAAAAATGTTCGACAAGTATTTTAAAGCAAAAAAATTAGATAAATCCAATATTGTATTTAAATTTTATAATGGTACTAAAATTAGACCCTTAGGAGTTTTTAAGCCGTCGGTAAGTTACGGAAGGGTGGCTAAATCGTTAGAACTGTTTGTTATCGAAGGCGGTACTACCTCCTTGTTAAGAAGACAGTGGCTTTCAGAATTAAAAATAAAAATACCTACTTTGTTTAGTAACGGGGTGGAGAGGGAGAACGGAAATAATTCTAATAGAAATTTTATGTCTGGGAGTGGGACTGGGACGGTTCAAAGGAGGCGCGGCACGCCTGAGGGTGCGCGAGGGAGCGACACCGGTGTTTTGCTGCGCTCGGCCCGTGCCGTATGCGTTGCGAAGTCGCGTGGATGACGAGCTGGATGCAATGCTGTGCACCGGCGTCATCGAGCGGACAGTGCGGACTGGGCAACCCCATTAGTACCTGTTCGTAAGGCTGACGGGGGACTACGTATATGTGCGGACTATAAGGTGACGTTAAATCCTGTTTTGTTGATCGATAGGTATCCTTTACCCCGCATCGAAGATTTGTTGGTCAACCTAAATGGCGCCAAAGTATTATCAAAAATTGATTTATCCCAAGCATATAACCAAATTGAGCTACACGATCCGGATAATCTGACTGTTATAAATACTCATAGGGGCCTTTTTAAGTATAAACGGTTGGTTTATGGACTATCATCGAGTCCCGGTATTTTTCAACGTATAATGTCAAACCTTCTTAAGGATATTCCGAATGTACAAGTGTTTTTAAACGATATTATATTAGGGTCACCGACGATAACGCAGCATTTAGAAACTCTAGAGAGATTATTCGAAAGATTATACAGCAACGGAATAAAGTTAAAGAAAAACAAGTGTTTCTTTATGACCAAGGAAGTGAAGTATTTAGGATTTGTTATTTCCGCCGATGGAATCAAACCGGACCCCGAGAAGGTAGAAGGAATAATTAATATTCCTGACCCGCGCAATGTCACGGAGCTTAAGTCATTTTTAGGAACAATTAATTTTTATGCCAAGTTCGTAAATAACCTAAGCGCTATTTTAGCACCTTTATATAATTTTCTAAAGAAAGGGATCTCGTGGACGTGGGACCGTAGTTGTGAGTTAGCATGTAAAAAAGTTAAATCTATTCCACTCGTGCAGAAGTCCTTGCTCATTACGACCCGAACAAGCCATTGTTTTTAACGTGTGATGCGAGCGCGCGCGGTATAAGTGGGGTTCTCACTCAGCTGTGCGAAGGGAATGCGGGCGCGGGCGCCGGCAGAGGCACCGGCCCGCGTGAAAGACCGGTTATCTATGTTTCGCGCGCACTTAGCAGTGCTGAGAAAAATTATTCACAAATTGAACGGGAAGCGCTAGCCATTGTATTTAGTTTAGAGAAATTACACCAATATCTGTACGGTAGGCGTTTTACGTTGAGAACCGATCACAAATCCTTAGTTACCATCTTTGGACCTAAACAGGGAGTTCCAACAATGGCCGCGAGTCGTTTACAGCGGTGGGCTATTAAGTTGACCGCGTATACGTACGATATTGAGTTTATAAGGTTGAAGGATAACGGGGCGGACGGCTTATCGCGTCTACCGGCGCGCTCGTCATATACAAAGCGCATTAGGATGCCCGAACAGACTTATTTACATTTTGCACAGAATGCAATGCTAATGGATTATCAAGAGATTAAAAAACAGAGTAGCCGTGATCCTTTGTTAGGCCGGGTCTTATCTTATCTCAGAGATGAATGGCCGTCAGATGACGTAATAACTTCACTCAAACCATATTACAATCGTAAAAAAGAGTTGTATGAGGAGTTAGGTTGCATTATGTGGGGTCACAGAGTGGTAGTACCGGAGACTTGTAGATCTAAAGTTTTATCGGAGTTACATGAGGCGCATATGGGTATTGTAAAAACTAAATCCTTCGCTCGTAGTTATGTTTGGTGGCCTGGCATCGACGAGGCTATTGAAGCGGTGTGCCGTGCGTGCCACACGTGTGCGGCTGAGGCGGACGCCCCACCGCGACATGCACCCTGTCCATTGCCATGACTCGATAAACCTTGGGCTCGGGTTCACTTAGATTTTCTAGGACCTATCAGCGGTAAAATTTTTTTGGTCATGGTAGATGCTAGAACTAAGTGGATAGAAGTAAGTGAGGTACCAAGTACAGCAGCGAGCCACACTATAAATAGATTAAGTGAAGTTTTCGCGCGTTGTGGGTTGCCCCGACAAGTGGTTTCTGATAACGGCCCGCCCTTTACGAGTAGTGAAATTTGCCAGTTTTTAAGATCAAATGGAGTAGAACATTTATTTTCTGCTCCCTATCATCCGGCTTCGAACGGAGCGGCTGAAAATGCAGTCAGAACTGTCAAAAGAGTAATTAAAAAGGCATTTAGGGAAAAATCTGACGTAACATTATTTTTAAATAACTATTTATTATATTATCGTAACACAGAGCACTGCAGGCGAAACGCCGGCGTTATTAATGTGCGGCCGGAAGCTGCGAACCAAGCTAGATTCATTAATACCTGACAGAAAAACCAAGGTTAGTAAAGCTCAACAAAAGCAGCAACAATCATGTAGTATTAAGGGAGCACGTGATCTGCACCTCGGGGATGACATTTGGCTTCGCCAGTACAGGGGAAGGGATAGATGGGTGCAGGGAACGGTAGCTGAAAAAGTAGGGGTTACTGACTATAGGGTAGTCGATGCCATAGGTAGGGAGTCACATAAACATATCGATCAACTTAAGCACAGGAAGCGCAGTTCACTTATTAGTCCGTCTGTTTCATTCTCGAGCAAGGAGGAAGCACAAGAGCCGTTCGGAGGGCGAGGGGTCGGATTTGGTCACAGCGTATGATAAAAATGATGCTCAGGAGCTGTTCAAAGACTGTGAGGAGCAAATAATGCCAGGATTAACCCAATCGCCTCGCCTACCTGCTGTTGAACCGATCCAGTCCCGCCCCATGCGTCAATGCAGGTTAAATAAAGCACCTAAATATAATGTTTAATGCAAATGTATAATGTAAGATTTTATTAGTTTTAAGTCCAACCTGGATCCATTTACACTTAATTAGTCTTAAGTTCTTATCATGTCAGTATAGCTATAAGTAGGAATGTTATACATATAGATCGGTTTAAGTGCCTATACCTTTACGTTACATTGTTCAATGTCAACTTATTTTGTGTTTATCGTATTTTAAGGGTTATTATTGGAATAAGGGTGGAGGATTGTAGTGTATTAGAGTGTATATACGCATGTGTGCGTAGGTAATGTGTCGCAGTGTCAGTCCGCAATAAATGGTCGAACCAGTTGTACGTGTTTCATTGTTCCAAACTTAACACCTTCCTCTTGAATCACTCTATCTATTATAAAAACCGCATCAAAATCCGTTGCGTAGTTTTAAAGATCTTAAGTATACATAGGGACAGACAGCGGCAAGCGACTTTGTTTTATACACTACTCAAAACAAAATAGGGCCCACCACGAATTATTCACTATTGTGGTTGAAATATAATTATATAACTGGTTGTTGACAAATTTATGCATTTAACTGTCAAGCTGACATGCCCTTGTCAATGTTTAGTAAGATAGCATTCTTATTATTTTCAAGAGGGTAGCTAAAAAGCTGAAGTACTCGCAAAAACATCGATTTCACAAACTCTCAGTCACTTATGTTTTCAGCCTACACAAAAAGCTATTGTGGGACACTCACGTTTTTAACGATTTTGTTTGATTTCTGTGTTCATTGTGATCACAATGCCTGGCTCTTGACGACATATGGACTTGGAAACCGCTGCAAGAGCAGTAGCTTTGCTTCAGGAGGGACAATCTCAGAGATCTGTGGCTATACACATCAGTGTATCACGGCGAGCCATCCGAAACGTTTGGGAACGGTATCAGGAAACAGGCAGTGTAGCTAGGAGATCGGGCACAGGAAGAGCTAGGGCTACAACTGCCCAAGAAGACCGATACATAAGGCTAACTGCACGTTGGGAGCGTACTGTAACCGCTCGGACATTACAAAATCGACTACGACAATCCACAGGAACAAGAGTCAGCGATCAAACCATTCGGAATCGGCTTCACGAAGATGGACAATTCTCCAGAGTACGGGCTATTCGGGCTCACCGTGCGGCACGTTTAAGATACGCCCGCGAGCATTTGGAATGGACTATGAATAACTGGAGAAATATTCTTTTTACGGACGAGTGTAAAGTGAAGTTTCACAGTGACGACAGACGGATACGCGTGTGGAGAAGAGAAGGGGAACGTTTTTCTAGACCATGCGTCCATGAAACAGACCGATTTGGGGGTCCCAGTGTTACGGTATGGGGTGGAATTAGCTTATATGGCAAAACAGAGCTGGTAATTCTTAATGAAGGTACCGTAACCGCCGCCAGTTACATCCAGCAAGTAGTCCGGCCTCATGTCATCCCATTTTCACAAAGAGTGGGCAATAACTTTGTGTTAATGCAAGACAATGCTCGCGCACACACAGCCCGCCTTACACAAACAGTACTCTCTGAAGCCAATATCACCATCTTACCGTGGCCGACCATGAGTCCCGACCTCAACCCAATCGAACATTTATGGGATAAGCTCAAAAGACGCCTGAAAGAAAATCACAGCGATGTGAACAGCCAGCAGGAACTCATTAACGCCCTAAAAGTCTGTTGGGAAGATATACCGGAAGTAAACGTGACCCACTTGATTGAAAGTGTCCCGGATAGGCTCAGAGAGTGCATTCGCAGCAGAGGAGGAGCCACTCGTTATTAAAAAATTACAAGCTCCCTTTTTTTCAGAATAGTTGTGTTTTTTCAAGATTATGTTTTTCCTTCGTTTTGCGTAAATTTTTCATATAAGTATTATTTTGGATTTTGAATTAACAAATAAGACTAATGTTTCCATTGTTTCTGCTTACACTATTTCTGAATGCTCACTTGAAATTTCAGTAAAAGACTTCATAGATGATAAGATAATTTAATTAAGATTATTGTTGGTTTCAAGTTTTATGTAAACATTGTTAATAATATTTGCATGCTAAATTAAGGCAGAATTGTATATGGACTCAAATTTAAATGTAACACCTTATATTTACCTACATTCAATGCAAATAAATATTTCTATTCTATTCTATTCTATTCTATTCTGAAACTTGCACATTCATAAAAACCGAATATATTGGTTAATTTTTAAGTTACAGCAAAAAAACACTGTGGGCCCTATTTACTTTTGAGTAGTTTACTATGTAGTGATGGTGATAGTGATAGTGATTAAAAATAATTACCTTCATCTTTTTAATTTTTTCTGGTATAACATGTTCATCATTTAATTTGTGCAACAGCCTCATCTGAGCATGATTGCAATCTGCTTTGTACACCTCCACAATATCACTCCATTTGCGAATTTTATTTTCATGTTTAATATTTTTTGTGATGAAATTATTCCTCAAGCCCTTTATTAGGTAGGGTGGATCGTGAATAATGCTTACTGAACATCCATTGATGACAATGGTATCATCTGAAAATTATGACAGGATTATGAGTTTATCACATAAAGCAATCATCTATCACACAATATTTAATAATAATTGAATGTTGTGAATAATGCTAAAATACACACTATCAATGGTAAAACTCACCAACTTGTTCACCTTTTCTTATTTGTTCCCTCCGTGTGTCCTCTTGAAGGCTTTTCAGAGCGGATTGGAATGCTGTGCCCTGATCACAGACTACAGCAATTGGTAACAGTCCTGTATTTCCTACAGCAGTAACCACATTATTTATTATAGGCTTTAGCTGGACCCCTGAAGTTGCACCCTTACAAAAGTAATAAGCAATAGGTTGCCCCCATTTGTAAAGGGCTCCTCTTAGCATGCAAACAAGTGCGTGATCAGCATCAAGTCATCAGTCTTTTCTGGAAGTTCCACAAATCCAGTAATGACATCTTTTTTTCTCTCATAAGTTAAGGCTGTTTCTAATGCAACCTCATCAAAGATAATTGAGCAATATCTTTTAGTTTTGACCCATTTATTTACCTAGAAACAATATTTATTTATTTATTTATTTATTATACTTTGGAAGACTTACAGCTAAGATAAAACTTAATAAAACAAACAATCATAGTTGAAAAATAGCCAATTACAAGTCTTCACGTGTAGTAGTATTGTAAATTTTAAGATGTTAAGATGAGAGCACACAAACAGTAACATGATGTATTGATTATAGGTTACATATAAAGGTCTATTGTTTTTACAAAACCATTTGATTAACATCAAAGAGAGAAAAGGAGAAACCAAAAGGGGAACATATGTAGATAATCATTTAAAAAATTGGATGCTCAGACACCTTTTGGCTGACGTCACACTGGTCGTAAAAGGATCCAAATCGTACTGCTTACATATTTCATTAAACTGTCTGCTTGCACGCACAATAAAATTGTTCTGCCTATAATTCGTAGATGTAAGAGGTACTCGTAAAGGTGGATTAAAGCGAAATATTTTACTAGGTACATTAAAATAAAATTTTGACAATAACTCGGGGCTGTCAATACTATTGTTAAAGATTTTCAACAGAAATAGATAGTCAGCAATATTACGTCGATCTTCGAGTGGTAGTAAATGATACTTTTTACAGAGACGGAGATAATCGATTGAATGGTATGGGATCTTTTGATGGAAACAGAGATATTTAATGAAACGTCTTTGGATATTTTCAATACGGTCTATATATTTATGATACCGTGGGTTCCATATTTGGGATGCATACTCTAGCTGCTTCTAACAAAAGTGCAGTACAATATTTTAAGTGTTTAGGCATCAGTAAAGCACTTAGACGGACGCATAATAAACCCGAGCAGCTTAGAAGCTCTCTTGACAATGGCGTCAATGTGTGCATCAAAAACCAACTTACTATCTTGGTGGACGCCCAAGTCGTGAATGGTATCACACCTTGGCAAGATTTGGCTTGATAAAATATATCTGGTGGCTAGCACTGCACGTTTCCTAGTGTAAGTCATCACTGAACACTTTGATGGATTTAAATCAAGTTTATTAGCTCGACAAAAGTCTTCAAGGCGACATAGGTCATCCTGAAGTGCTAACTCATCGTCAGTCGATGAAATCTTGGCTAAAATTTTCATGTCATCGGCGAAGCATAATAGTTTAGAAGATCGAAGGCACAGATCAATGTCGTTCACATAGATAACAAATAAGAGGGGACCTAGCAACGACCCCTGAGGCACGCCGCTGGGCACAGATACCCAACTGGACATATAATTATTGAGCACTACGGCTTGCGACCTATTTTTAATATAAGATGAGAACCACCTCAGGAGGTCTCCACGAATACCTATACAGTTTAGCTTCTCTAACAGAGTGTCGTGGTCGATCCGATCAAACGCTTTGCTATAATCAGTGTAAACGACATCAATCTGCTTACCATCATCCATAGCATCGGTGATAAAATCATTAAATAAGATCAGATTTGAAGTCGTAGATCGTCCTTTCAAAAAACCATGCTGGAATGAGCTGAACGAGTTTGAAAAAGCGGCATATAACTGATTGTAAATAATGCGTTCGAATAATTTAGCTATAATACACAGTTTAAATATAGGCCTATAATTAGTAACATCAGTTTTAGACCTCTTTTAATGTATGGGTGTAATAAACGCAGATTTCCACAAGCTTGGGACAAAACCTTAAGACAAAGATTTGGAAAACAAAATTGAGATAGGCAAGGCAATGGAGGGGTATATTCAATAAGAAATTTAGATGATATGTTATCCACGCCAGCACCTTTGGAAGAATCCAACTTGCGGAGTAAATTGGTCACATCGTCAATGTTTACTAAAAACATAAACATATCATCACGCCTGTATCCCCGAAGGGGTAGGCAGAGGTGTACCAATGTACACCCACAGTTCGCCGTCCGCCATATGTTTAGGTCCCATGTAATAGGGGGCGAGCCTATTGCCACTAACCGGGCACAAATCCAAACTCCGACCTTGGTCGACTCGGGAATCGAACCCAAGACCTCTAGCGTAGCAGTCGCGCTTAGCACCACTAGGCCAACGAGGCAGTTTTATATGCATGTTTACTTCTATATGACAAATATCAGACAGGGTTGTAGTAGTTTCAGAGGGGGAAACAAAGACTTGGTTGGGATTATTAATTGAAGCGGGATCAAGGAAGGTAGATAGAAAATAAGAGAAAAAGCCTCACAGATAGAATCACCGGTGAGCAATAATTCATCGTTGTATTTTAAGGTGTTAGGAATAGCATTAGAGTTGTAGCGGTTTTTAATAAACATCTAAAAGTGTTTAGGGTTAATTTTAATTGATTTTTCAGATATGTATATCTTTCTTTAATAGTTCTGATAAGTGATGTACTGTACCAGATTGGGTATGTTTTATTACGTACAAGCTTCTGAGGTAAATATCTATTATGAAATTCTTTTATAGTATCAACAAAGTACGCAACTGAATCATCTAGAGATCGAGATGAGAACTGATGCTCCCAATTAACGGCGTGAATCTCGTTGTTTATAGACGCAAAATCGCCTTTACTAAAAATATATCGTAACCGCGGTGCATGGTCCAGGGGAGGCATTTCGAAGATGTCGATATTAATTAACAAAGCGGGATGATAGGTATCAATAGTCACTAGAGGGTCAATAAGTAGTGTTAAATTGGGGTATCTGGATCACAGGAGATCCAGATAGCCCCAATTTAACTTCTCGAGAAGTGATTTTGAGTTTTTGAGAACTGATTGTCGTTCTTTCAATAACTTGATCTATTTAAACCGTTTTTCTTAGCAACATCTACAGAAGTGATTTCGTTTTCTCTAGAACTGAATCATTCAAACATTTTTGTCTCGATCATTCAAATACTTACTAAAAAATATCCTCTTTATCATCTGTTTGAGAACTGTGGAACGGACATGTTCATAAATCTTCCGTAATACCCAATGATAAATAATTTACCAATTTTTATAATAACTTAACAATACTAGAAAAAAGATTACTTCTCGAAAACTGATGTCTGTTCTGATTGATACTAATTTTAACATACGGTATACTGAATCAGTTGCTCTCGCTCTTGATATGATAAGAACTTATCATATCAAGAATTGAAATATATTTATTTATGGGTACTATAATAATAATTATATTCTTACATATATTAAGTATTGTAGTGAATCTTTTAACAAATAAAACAAAATTTATATCTGAGCATTTATTTCTTTAATGCTCTAAATTATTTTGAATTTTTTGAATTAATTCATTTGTGGATTTGTAAATTTCATCGAATAATACATGTTTTACGACATGTTGCGCACACAATTCCGCTTTACATTTGCAGAGGGCGTCTTCTCGGTCCACGAAATCTTCGGCATCATATATTTCAATGCGTACAACCTTGAATCCCCGGGCAGGTTTTTTTATAAATGTATACGAAGTCACATTGTTATTTTCGCCGCTTACAAAGTTGAATCGAGAGAGGAGAAAACAGTGTTCGTAATTTTAAATTAAATATTGTGAAACAAATATAGCTATCACAGTACGAAGGGACTTATATACATTAGAAAAAAGTGTACTCAATATTTATAATTGTACGTAGATAAAATTGTGTATTATACGGGACTTAAAACATTTCGTATTAAATTTTGCTTTATACACAAAATGCAAGAAATACAATAAATGTGAATGTATATATTATTTGATTGCTAAATACTTACCGAAATCATAATTTAACAATTTCTGTCACACACACAGCTTACACGTACCAAATATTATTAAAGAATGACAACTAAAGAATAACATACTCTGTAGTTTTAAGCTTCATCTTGGAACACTTTTTGTCTTTGTTACTCACCTTTGTACAGTACACCGACACATCAAGCTACACATTTCCAATAAAGGATGGTCTCGCATTGTATATGCTCCCCGTGTAATAATGGTTCAGTTTATACTGGAAAGTGTAGCTTGATATGTCGTTGTGCGTGCATTGATTTAAGATTTGTAAATAGACTCGCTCCTTTTTTAGACTTTGTATATACTTACTAGCGCCAGAGAGGCGTCGGATGCAATCTGAGCCTGCCTGTGTTTACAAATTTATCTACTAATAAATTAATATGTGCCGTCCAAATGTACACCCATAGTAATGTATTGCAATCAACAACTTTTTTCATAAATTAAATGCAAAGCAAAACCTCGTGAAACTAGTCGTATATTCATTGTGTATTATTGCTACCTTAGCAATATTTTTAGAATTCCGTCGGAGAGGTATCATCCTCGTTGAGCAATGATTAATCTCAAGTTATTCGAACATTGATTAACATAAATCATAAGGAATTAATGTGGACGGAACCCTCATTTTCGTAAGTAGCCAAACTTGACATAATTTTCCTTCTGATCATCATTTTTTTACACACACGTATACGGATGAAATACTAATGCGTTCACACTAATGAAGTATTGGTGCCTATTAATAGGGATGTTAAATTCTATGGTTCAATACTTTCTGCTTAGAGCTGTTAGTAAAAACTTCAAGTTACGTACGCGTTTGTGACAGTGCATATACTCATCAAGAAGTATTAGTTTTTCGAGTGAAATAACTATTCAATAACTTTATCATCAAGAAGTAACAGTTTTTCTAAACAACTATTCCATAAATTCATCAGTTCATTATGTAAGTATTATCCCATCAAAAACATAAATGTAAAAGGCTGCCAAGTTCGATACTATGGCAATGCTTCGCCTATAAAAGAAGTGAGATCTAAATAAGTACCAAGTTCCATAAAAATACCTCAAATCATAAATAGTTATAGGAATGCACACTTGATTTCCAGCAGTTTTTAAGGTACATTTTGAATAAGTATCATGTTACAAAGAAATACCTAAAATTATAATAGTCAGAAAAACGCACATCGGTTTTTTTAGCAGTTTCCTGATACAATTCATTATTTTCAATACTTTTCAATGATGTTACTTGGCAAGTTTTCACACACTACACACCTTTTCAATGCAATTAATCGACACCTTTGGACTGCAACGTGTCGAGTATATAATTTTCTATTAAAACTTGCCAAGTTTTAATAGAAATAATAGATTATCTTATTTAAACATGCTATCACTACATGGATTGTTACCGTCCCATAACCTACCTACGAGAATAGACGCCTGCCTTGACCACGTCTTTTTGAGCCTTGATAGGAAAAGGAACATGGCGTTTTCTGCGGTTTTAAATACAACAGTAACAGACCACTGCCTTATTCTTGTATTAATCGGTAGTAAGTATCAACCTACGACGCCTCGTAGGCACAGAAGCGTTGTAAACTATGATAATGCTCATAATAATTTAATGAATGTTGACTGCTCCTTCTTTAGTGTACTCAAAGACCCCCATACTTATGCCTTTGCACTCATAGAAATGGTCAAATCAGCTATACTCTCCAACACTAAAAAGGTAGTTGTCGCAAATAGCATAAGAGCAATAAAGCCCTGGATAACCACTGGTGCCATACGGTGTATTAGACTAAGAAACAAAATATACCTTAATCTTAAATCAAACCCACAAAATCCAATTTTAATTATAACATACAAACGCTATCGGACTTTCTGTGGGAATCTTATTAAAAAACTAAAAAATAAATACAATAAAGATAAAATTAAAGTATCTGTAAAAAACCCTAGAGCACTATGGACAACCATTAACGAAATTACACAGTACAAACTA
Source organism: Autographa gamma (assembly GCA_905146925.1). Lineage (NCBI taxonomy): Eukaryota > Metazoa > Arthropoda > Insecta > Lepidoptera > Noctuidae > Autographa > Autographa gamma. The sequence goes on from LR989880.1 coordinate 1,124,962, forward strand.
CCCAAAACCTCAAATGGTGAACTACTTAGGATAAAATCATGTCCTCAAGCCTCTATTAACCATGTCAATAAACATTTGACTAGTATTGGACACACTTTGGCTAAAAATATCTCAAGCAACTTCATACCGTCGGAATCAAGAGACACAGAAGTCTGTAATCTGTCTTCTTTTGTTTTATTAGACACCTCTAAAGAGGAAGTAGAAGATACTTTAATGTCCTTGGACTCTGGGAGCGCGCCAGGTTGGGACGGTATCCCTACCTTTTTCTTGAAACAAGCTAAAGAAATCTTGGTCCCTTTAATCAGTGACCTTGCCAACCTATGTTTTAGCACCGGAATATTCCCTTACCTTTTTAAACGCTCCGTTGTTACTCCTGTGTATAAGGGTGGAAGTATCGATGATATTAACAACTACCGGCCAATCTCTGTGTTGACTTCCGTTTCTAAAATTGTTGAGAGGCTATTAAATTCTAGAATAGTAAACTACCTGACTAAATACAATATCTTATCTGCCTCTCAATATGGTTTTAGAAAGGGAATGTCGACACAAGATGCTACCATGGACCTTGTAACCGCTATAACAAAAGAAATAGATAAGGGTAACAAGTGTATAGTGGCCTTTCTTGACCTCAAAAAGGCCTTTGATACTGTTTCTATTCCAACACTTATACGCAGGCTTGAGAATTTAGGATTCCGTGGCTCGGCTCTCGGGGACTCTCGGGGACTCTCGGGGACTGGCCAGAGTTAGTCATTGGCTTAATGAGAATCTGCTCACTCTTAATACCAAAAAAACAAATTATATATGTTTTGGACCATACAAAAATTCTCAGCCTTCACCTGATTTTAAAATTAAACTTCATTCCTGTCGTATTTCTCCCTCTTGTACTTGCAGTTGTCCAAAAATTTAAAAAGTTAGCTCTGCTAGGTACCTTGGAATTATGGTGGATCAAAGATTAAGCTGGTACCCACACCTTGAACTAACTATTGGAAGGTTAAGAAAGCTGATATGGGTCTTCAAGTGTCTGAGACACGTTATGAGTGCCAAGTTACTGAACAAAATATACGTTGCACTAGCCCAATCTGTAATTGTATATTGCATCTCGGTATGGGGTGGTGCAGCTAAGTCATATTTTATAGATCTAGAGCGGGCGCAAAGATCCCTGATTAAAGTAATGTATTGTAAGCCTTTTAGATTTTCTACTGAAACCTTATACAAAATTTCCGAGCTGCTCTCCGTTAGGAAACTTTACATTCTACATATGATACTTAGATATCACAAAGTGCTACCTTTCGACCTGGCTAAACACACACACACACACACACACACACACACACTTTCTGGGAAGCCCCGGTAACTTATTTGTAAAGATTTACTGAAATAAAGAAATTTTAATTTTAATTTTTAAAATGAATAATGGTATAAATTGGGTGTTTCTGGATAAGTGGGAGTTATTGTTGGAACTGCTAAGAGAATTCACTACGCTATCATAAGTATAATAAAAAAAAACAGTAAAAGACTATATTTAAAATCGAGTATAAAAGAGCTAAAGAAACATTTTTTGTCATCTAGTTATTAAGAACTTAAAGTAGTAAACAGTTCTCAAACAGATGATAAAGAGGATATTTTTTAAAAAGTATTTGAATGATCGAGACAAAAATGTTTGAATGATTCAGTTCTAGAGAAAACGAAATCAGTTCTGTAGATGTTGCTAAGAAAAACGGTTTGAAAAGATCAAGTTATTGAAAAAACGACAATCAGTTCTCAAAAACTCAAAATCACTTCTCGAGAAGTTAAATTGGGGCTATCTGGATCTCCTGTGATCCAGATAGCCCAATTTAACACTACTACTTATTTTTCTCGAAAACTGCTATGTCTGAAAATGTGATTGGAAAAGATAAATTATCAATATTTAAAACATCTTGGAAGTCGGGATACGACGAAACTCTATTAGGATGTTTGGTTGTAGGGTACAGGGCCGCCACAACACACCATAAAAAGCAATACTCATCATTGTTTCGTATGTTAAAACAAGCTCTTTAATTTTTATACATTTTGGCAAAGTTATAAATTTAGATCCGCCGAGAGGTTGATATTTATTAATGTTTATTTCTAAATGCGAATTGCACAAAAATGTCCAACCGCTATCTCTTTCCTGAAACTCTTCATTTTTTTTTAACAATAATTTTATTTGTGATTTATAAGCCAAATTAAAATCGAAATTAAAATTAATCATAATGTTTTTTGTAGCAAATGATTTTATTTCCTTTTGATCATTTTTATACATGAGAAAAAAAGTTTAAAGTAAACTTTGACAGCTGTATGTTTCTGTAGAGAGCGATCTATTAAATTTTTAACTTGTTCACTTACATTATAAAGAAACACCTCAGGGAAATTATTTATTTGTTCGTTAGTTGCAATGATCTTGTAACTTACGATTCGTGCTTTAAAAGAGGAATTAATCATAACCACGTTATCAAAAATATCTCGCTTTTGTTTTTGTGAGCATTGCTACATAAATGACCCGACCATTGACCACCAATACTTTGCAAACCGAACAGTAAGGCATTTTAAGGTTACTTAACGCTATTAACTAACACACAATATGGTTACTTAATGCAATATGAATAGATTTCTACTTATAACTAATATTCACGAGCTTACCTCCTAATCATAAACAATCGAAGTAGGCAAGTAGCGTAGCAGAATTATATCATATAGAATCAGTTTTCTCACGTTCTCGGGAATAGTATTTATTCACTTCTTATGGAATTATTCTGAATTAAATTAATTCAAATATATCTGAAATATAAAAAAATATATATTGTAAGTACAATGGAAATTTAACAATGATTTTAAACAAGAAGAAATAATTCATAATTTACCTGAAAATTATGTGGTGACATGTACGTACATATTATTATAAATATGTTCCAATTTTATGCCGTACCAACGAGTAGATGTTCTTTAAGCTGTTTTACTTCAGTTGATCACAATTGTTTCAAGATGATAAAATCATAGGTAGACCTTGGATATAACTTCACTTTGGCATTGCCTTTTAATAAATATGATTTTTATACTTATTAATTTAATAAATCAGATATAGGATTACTACTTCAAATAAGTCAAAGGTTCGAGATAATGTCATCAAATTTGTCAGTTTTCGGCTTTTAAATCATACCAATGCCAATATATACCCATAATTAAAGTAGGAAAAGCATAACAGGATGTTTATAAAAGTAGTCATACGACGTTTTACAATAAAGCATTAAATTAAAGCGTTATACTTAATATTTGTAATTGCGCAAAACCTTACACGTGTAAGTAATCGATCAAATTTTTCCATCAGCTATATCATATTCGCGACAATCAACAATTTTAGGTAAGGTTGGCACGCTTTGACATTTATGTCAGAGGACAAGTATTTTATATACCCAATCAATAAAATAATATTATGTTAACTAATATTATAACATGAAATATGTTAATAATAAATTTAATCTACATACCTCTTAATATTGTTTAAGATATTAAATTATCTAGACATCAATTATTTTATTTATTACTCACTTTAAACTTAGTCAAATTATTAGCGATGTTTGTTATTTACGCGTTATCATTTTGACAGCCCTAAGACATTTCGCTGCATCGACATTTGATGCTACCTGAATAATCCGTAGTCTTTATTTTTGGAACGACTATAATACGTCCATGGAAAAAGTAGTTTCGTGCAACAGCTGCAGATTGCAGTATCTTTTTAACATAGTGAATTATCATTCGTTTGCGCCTTTTAAGCTATGTTTTCATTGTACACGATTCATAACTAATAGTAGTCTACAAGTATAGAAGTAATCTTCGAGAAGTACTTGCGATTTAAGTTTTTAACGTGAGTTACTGTTAATATCAGTTTTGATAATAATCATCTGCTATCACCGACACCTGCTGCCACCAGTCCCTGCGCCTGGCTGCCCTGACCAACCTCTCAAACCGGTTTTCACACACTACACAACTTTTCAATGCAATTAATCGACACCTTTGGACTGCAACGTGTCAAGTATATAATTTTCTATTAAAACTTGCCAAGTTACATCATTAAAATGTACTGAAAATAATAAATTGTATCAGGAAACTGCTAAAAAAACCGGTGTGCGTTTTTCTGACTATTATAATTTTAGGTATTTCTTTGTAACATGATACTTATTCAAAATGTACCTTAAAAACTGCTGGAAATCAAGTGTGCATTCCTATAACTATTTATGATTTGAAGTATTTTTATGGAACTTGGTACTTATTTAGATCTCACTTCTTTTATAGGCGAAGCATTGCCATAGTATCGAACTTGGCAGCCTTTTACATTTATGTTTTTGATGGGATTTCATTTATTTTTGTTAGGTGTATGTTCTTTATTATTTTTTTATCAATTTTGCTTTATGTACCTACTTACATATAATTACATACATCAATAACGTACTTTATTCTGTTTGTAAGTACCCTACCTACATAGATAATTAAAAACTTGGTAATACCTATCTACCAGTAGGTATTATGTAGCCCTAGAAGTGCGCCATCCTATCTCATCCCGTGGCGTATCAGAGGGTGAGATGCGCAGTAGTATATATAATTCTATCTTAGAGTATATATGATTTCCATGTTCTTGAATATGCGATTTTATTAGTTGTAAAATTAGAAATTATTTAGACTGTGCGAGAAAAAAATAGTCTTTTCATTTTTGTTTGACTGATTTATCGAACCTAGTGTGCGATCTGCTTTGCACTTCGTAAATCGTGGGTTCGGTTCCCGCAACAGACACACACAGAGTGGTGAAAATTTTTATTGTTTTTGTCATTAAGACAAACATGTATTGTTTTAAATTGTTATGTATCTAAAGGAGAATGACCATTTCCAGTATCGCTTCAATCTAAATTGTGCCATAATTTGTAATAATTGCCATATATGCCAACCAACACCAATGTGCCATAATAATTCCTTTTTTTATTTTTAAAGCCTATTTATAATAGTAGATAATCATAACTTCCCCGGAATAAAAACTGATAAAAATAAATGTTTAACAACGTAAATATATTCAATGACATACTATCTCACAAGAGATGGCACCACAAGTAAAATTAAAAGGCGCTATGGTTTCGTTACATGGCTATGTATATAAGGTAAACAGTTTTTGAAAAACTGCTTTCAAAACAACACTGTGTTTGTTTTTCTTTTGTATGTGGTTACTTATCAACTTCGTACATTACTACTTACACTCTACACTCAGTCAAAACGATACCAAAATTTAGACACGCGAAGCGAGTGTTTGTGTATTTTATTACGAAATTCTTTTAAGAAGTAATAGTTATATTATTTGTATTAAATAATGTCATATCATGGGCTACGAGGAATGCGTTTGTCACCGAGAGAGAATCATCACAGAGTACTTTATAAAGGGTTAACAATCATTACGTTATTAAGATTGGGGCACGCTTGTACCACCGAACGAGATTAACGGTAGTAGTACCTACAAGCAGTTTTTCATAATAATACGGCATAATAGAATTTCAAGTCCCAGCTCTATCTTTAGATTATATTTTTGACGAATAGGATAATATGAAAATGTAGAACTCGATGGGTGTACTCATCAAATTCTACGCTTTTATTTAATAAACTTATGTTTGAGTATTTGCAGTATTCATTTTAAAATGCCTGTGTGATTCGTATTTCTAGTTATATTTTTTTTATATCATTAGACTGACCAACAGAATAATCTAGCAAAGAAAGAAGTACCTAAGTGGTCACCGTCGTCTATCGACATTTCGGATACAATTGGAATTACTAACATGTTGATGACGAGGTTCTAAAAAGTAGTCACTGTTCTGCAGCATAAAGTAGGTGGAACCGTCCCCTACTGCTAGCACAACATACAGATTATCTTTAGATTGATTTTTCTCATTCTAACAAGATGAAATCTGTGGATAAATTTCATAAAAAAATCGCTTTTTGCAACTATTTCAGTTCAAAACTACGGCAAAATGCGGAGAAGTATTTAAAAAATAATTACTGTAATTAAAAGTACATGAATCATAATTTATGTTATTATTAAGATATATAACATTGTGGCACAACATAATATATTTGATAGTGATACTAAGTGCCTAGTCACTTGGTCATTCTCCTTTTAATAAGTCTTATTTCATTTCCACTCCATACCTACTTATAGTAGAACAAAATAACACATTCGTTGTTTTCTAAACTGACTCACATTTGGCCGTATTCAGATTTTTACTTTATTTTAACCTAAAGACAAACCTTCGAGCCAAATTTCAGGTCGATACGACCATTGGAAGATAGACCCATTGAGTTCATTATGACTTCATAGTAGAACAAAGTTACACCTTCGCTATTTTTAAAACCGACTCACACTTGGCCGTTTTCAGATTTTTCTCTTTACTTTGACCTTAAGACCTATCTCCATGCCAAATTTCAAGTCAGTACGACCATTGGAAGTGGTTTAGGTTTTTGATGAGTCAGTGAGTGTATAGTAAAAATAGCGATTTTCTGACGTCAATATCTCAAGAACTACTATAGATAGAATAATGAAATTTTGTATACTAGACAATTAAGGGGATGTTAACAGACACTCGAAATTTCATATGCGTAGATAAAATATGTTTTGAGTTATAGGGTGGTCGAAATTGGCCCGAAATGGTTCGTGTAATATACCCCACGGTGGTGTGCCGCTTTGTTTACTCGAACTTGGCGGACACACTACCGTGTGTCTAGATATATTGTTTGTATTTCTCGTCTTTTAAACTATGTGTTAGTTTATAACTAGTGAATCATGTAATGTTACAAGTGTAATGAGAGTGTTCATAGTCAAACCACTGTCGTGCTGAGTAGTTTTCTTGTTATGTGTGTATATTATAGTTTTCCATTATGTACCTATTGATTAATAGATCAAGACAGTGCGTAATGAACTCGTAATGACGTCATTAGTAAACTTAGTCTTAAGATTAAGTATTTCGATAAATATTGTAAGTTCTCAGATGGCGGTGTGACACACGACGAGGTTGTCAAGGTGCGGGGCTTGCGTTCAAATCCAAACGATAAGTAGATGTCTTTTTTTTTTTTTTTTGGTAGAGATCTTTGCAGTTAGCCTGAGCGCAGGCTTTGACTGCTTCACCGGACTTTTGGCGAGGACCTTAAGGCCTCCAGCCAGAGTAATAGGAAAAACTAACTACGTTAGCAACGTCTACTAAGGGCACCCCCTGCGGGGTTCGGACCTCGACTTAGTGCGTTGCTAACAATCTTAATAAAGCAAAACAACGAGGGATGGCTGGATCTAAATTTTTATTATTTAGGGACATATTTTTATTTCTAGTTTGGCCGGCTCGGGCCAGCTTGATCTAGGGACGGGAGGATAACATTTACGTTATTATTATTTATAATACGCGACGGGCCTCGCCGGCGAGGACGTAATATACGGCGGTTGTGTTTTGTATTGCTACTGCTAGCTAAATCGAATGCTTCTTGGAGAAGCGTAGTTTTATCATCGGGGTAAGAGAGAGTATGTCTGGGGCGTTTAATCTTAGATATTACGGAAGGTACATATCGCGCGGCCGCTACGATTAGCGGGTTACGGTGGGTTTCGGAGGAGTCGAAAAATCGGATCGCGGCGCGTTTCATGAACTGCTTGATTGCTGGCAGCTTTAAATCACAGTGCAACTGCAAGTTACGGACGTAACCTGGAGCGCCTGTGGCTCTACGCATGAAACGGTTTTGGAGAGTTTGCATTCGTTTGAGTCGATAATCGGGTACGTGAGAGAATACGACGCTGCCGTAAGTCATGATAGGTCTCACGCACGCAGTGTAAATTCTCTTCTTACAAGTAAGAGAGAGTTTACTGCGCTTGTTCAACATACAATGAAGTCGGCCGAGAGCGAAGGCGGCTCGCGCGCGTGCCGCTTTAATATGAGCTATGACGGTAAGCTTCCGATCAAGGATTACACCCAGGTATTTGGCTTGCTGTTCCCAAGGGATAGACTTGCCGAAGAGTGTTATAGGTGGAGGGGGAGCGGGAGGCTGCCGTTTCTTGCTAAAGAGCACGGCTGCGCTCTTGGTAGGGTTGACTTCGATTCTCCATTTCGTGAACCACTTTCCGAGGGTCGTGACCGCGGTCTGGAGAGTTCGACCTATCGCTAAGGGGCTGTTGCCTGAATAATAGATGGCCGTATCGTCGGCGTACATAGCTACTTGGGGTTTGCCACCGCGAGGAATGTCGCTAGCGTATAGCGTGAAGAGGAGTGGAGAGAGTACGGAGCCTTGAGGGACTCCGGCCCGGATCGGGTGAGGGGAAGAGAGGGTGCCCTCAACGCGATAGCGAAAGAACCGATTCGACAAAAAGTTTCGGATGATGAGCACGAGACGATCTGGCACCTCGAGTTGGTATAGCTTGAAGATCAAGCCATTTTGCCATGTCTTTTTGCGTTTATAACTAACTGATCACTGTAGTGTATTTGCATTTACCCTCTCACTCACACAGACAATCACTGTCTCGCTCGCACCACGTCATGACACGAGAGCTATAATGGCGGGAGTGTGAACGTGTTGAGAGTCTGTGCATTAAGTGCGTAAGCGAGCCTGTGTAGAGTATTATAATTATAATTAGGCAGATCTTACAAGTGATGACGAGCAAAAAGGTATTTTATTAGTTTTTATAAAAATATAAAAATTTACGATTAAAACATTAGTTGACTTATTGTCAGCCGCGTAGAAGCGGGAACTTTTAAATTACCAGAGGAATTTGGTTTCCAAATGGGTTGTAATTTCAATTTGCTTTTGTTGCTTCAGATTTAATACTCGACTATCATTCCCTCATAAAAATTGGGATTAGAATGTACTTTTTAGGGACCGAAAATCGTATCCTGTAATGTAATCTCACAATAGACAGAAGTATGTTTTAATTGATCTATGAATCTATTCGTAGTACAAATACAGGAAAGTTCATGAAACGTGTTTGTTTATTAAAATAAACAGGCATAGTTAGTAGATGTATTGATGGATATTATTTTTTTTTTTGGTTTATATACTAATTTAATAAGTATTGCATAAAAAAAAAAACAGAAAAAAAAAAAAAAACAAAAGTTAACTGGTATTTAGGCATTGGTCGTACAGCCCCGTTATACGGCCTGGTTATATTTTTTTTTTTATAACGATGAAAAAAAAAATGCGTTATATTAATGACATTTTGTTTGAAAAATTATATCTAGTTTATTCTTATATTATTGTTGTTTTGGTTTCTTTTATATTTATCTTGTAATAAGTTGATAAAAAAATATGTTTAGAGATGTGTGAAACGAGTTATTTTTATTGTACTTTGTATTAGGGATTGTTTTTAATTGAGAAATATAAATAGAAAATATTATATACCTTACAATTTTATAGGGTTTCAGGAAATTTTTATTTTTATTTGTACCCAATTATAGGGTGTTTAATTAATATTATTATTTAATGCTGCCATTAAATTGGTAGGGTGCTGGCATTAAATTGGTAGGTTGCTGCCATTCAATTGGTAGGTTGCTGCCATTCAATTGGTAGGTTGCTACCATTAAATTGGTAGGTTGCTGCCATTAAATTGGTAGGTTGCTGCCATTAAATTGGTAGGTTGCTGCCATTAAATTGGTAGGTTGCTTCCATTAAATTGGAAGGTTATGTTATGCTACCATTAAGTAGGGGTAGCTAAGGTTGCCATTAAATTGGTAGACATTGTTGGTTGTTGGGAGATCAACGTCGTGGGTAGAATATGTTTTACTAGATATGATTGCCCACAATAATAATTTAATAATTTAATTATCCAAAATGGCGGCGATGTGGCTCGCCACCCATCACGTCTCGTTTCTCGCGGGGGCGAAAAGTGGGCCGCGGAGAGCCGCTTCGCTACGTTGAATGTAAGAGGAGAAATGCATGGAAAGGTGGATGAAGTATGTCAGATGATGGATGTTGAGACAAAAATTAAGAAAGGTATGCTGAGGAGGTTTGGCTATGTCGAGAGAACGAATGAAGAACGATTGACGATTAAAGTGTATAAGGCGAGTGTGAATGAAAACATGCCAGGTCAAGAGTACCATAAACCGAACAGCATGTATGAAGGGAATAATGAAAGTGGATAAAGCGAAACAAGTGTGTAAGGATCGTAGCAAGTGGAAAGAAGTGGTCTCTGCCTACCCCTATAAGGGAAAAAGGCGTGATTATATGTATGTATGATTGCCCATAACTGGATATTTTCAGGTTCTACTCTTGAAGCCAAGAAGTGAAGAGACGTCCGCATCATGGCAAACTTTATGACTGGGCCAGACAAACTCGATGTGGAAGGTGATACCTCCACTGTAGGCAGCCGTCGGAAGCGCTGGAAAAGGTCTTTGCTAATTTACCTTGAGGCTGCTGACATTCAAATCGCTGTAAAGAAAAGGGCCATTCTGTTGCATTTTGGAGGGCCAGGACTTCAGGAAATTAACTCAAATTTACCAGGGGCTAGTGCAGTCATTTCTGCATCAACTGGAGCGTCGGATACTGCAGCGGAAGGTCAAAATGTTTTCGATATTGCCTTGGAAAAACTTGATGAGTATTTTTTGAATAAACAAAGTAAAGTATATGAAAGACATTTGTTTAGACAATTAAAACAAGAAACTGGCGAAAAAATGGAGAAGTTTCTAGTGAGATTACGTAATCAAGCGGACAAATGTTGATTTGAGAAACCGGACAATTTCACTATCGATCAAATAACAGAGAAATGTACGTCAAAGGAACTGCGCAAAAAGATTTTAACAATGGGGGACAAAGCTACTCTAAATGAAATAATGACGCTAGCGAACACCTTGGAAAGAATAAATCAAGGACAAGTTCATATAACAATTCACGCTGTACTAGATGTGGTAACAAATTTCATGAATCCACTGATGCGAACTGTCCAGCGAAGGACAAAACCTGCCATTCTTGCAACAAAATAGGTCATTTTTCAGCGCAGTGTAAATCTCGGAGTCATGAAACAAAACCATTAAAACGGAGGTACAATGGAAACCATAATACGAACGTAGACGGTAGAAAGAGACCAAAAAATGGAAAACCGAATAATGTTGACATGGTGGATGATGAAAATGTAGATTATGTTTTTCAAATAGACAATGACTCTACTGTTAGATGTATGGTGGGTGGAGTTGGAATCGACATGCTCATAGATTCAGGTTGTAAACCAAACCTGATAACAGGAAAAACATGGGAAACAATGAAAAACTGTGGAATACAGGTAAAAAACCAAATTAGAGATCCCAACAAAATTCTCCTCGCTTATGGTAGTAAGTCTCCTTTAAAAGTGAAAGGCTCATTTGAGGCTGAAATTGAAGCAAATGGTCAAAAACATTATGCTACTTTTTATGTAATTAGTGGAGGAACAAGAGACTTACTTGGGAAAACATCAGCATTGAAATTAGGGGTATTACGAATAGGTATCGGTATTAATCAAGTGGAAAACTTGATTACACCGTTCCCAAAATTCAAAGATGTCCTAGTAGAAATACCAGTTCATGATTCCGTGAAACCCGTTTCTCAACCGTGCCGAAGAGTACCTATACCTTTAGAAAAGAAAGTTGACGACAAAATCAAGGAACTTCTTAATGAGGACATAATCGAAGAGGTAAAAGGTTCTTCTCGATGGGTTTCACCTATAGTCCCGATCCTGAAAGAAAATGGAGACTTAAGATTATGCGTAGATATGAGACGCGCTAATAGTGCAATAATGAGAAAGAATCATCCTCTCCCCACTATGGACAAATTGCTTCCCAAAATAAATAAAGCCAAATTCTCTACCAAACTCGACGTAAAGAATGCATTGCACCAGGTTGAAATCCACCCCGATTCCAGACATATAACCACCTTCATAACTCCGAATGGTTTATATCGCTATAAGCGGTTAATGTTTGGTATCACATGTGCACCGGAGCTATTTCAGAAGATAATGGAGAGAATGTTGATTCAATGTGATGGAGTAATAAACTTCATTGATGACATTCTGGTGTACGGAGATAATGAGAAAGAACATGATATCAGGTTGAAGAAAGTATTGCAAACATTGAAAGACAATAACGTGTTACTTAATGACAATAAATGCATTTTTAAGACACCGAGTGTGGATTTTCTCGGGCATCATCTCGAACCTAACGGTATAACACCTCTAGACAAGTATGTAAAGAGTATCATGGATTTTCGTGTGCCAAAGACTATAGAAGAACTTCAAAGTTTTTTAGGCCTTCTCAACTATATTAATAAATGGATTCCAAATCTAGCTACAACATCAGAACCTTTGAAAGAGTTACTTAGGAAGAGATTGGGAAAAAATGCCAACATTGAGAAATTGTGGTTTAGGACACAACAAGATTCCTTTAACAGTTTGAAACAAAGGCTAACAAAAATCCAATCGTTGGGGTATTATGATGTCCATGATAAAACCCAGGTGATAGCTGACGCAAGCCCAGTAGGATTAGGAGCTGTTCTTGTTCAAATTGACGCAAATGGACCACGCATAATTGCGTACGGAAATCGAACCCTTATAGATTGTGAGCGGCGGTATAGCCAAACCGAGAAGGAGGCTTTGGCTTTAGTTTGGGGGGTTGAACATTTCAACATTTTTCTGTTTGGCAAGGAATTCGACCTTGTTACAGATCTGTTCCTGACGTCACATCGGGCCCACACAGCGCGGCGGCGACATAACTTGCTCGCCCCACCAGCCGCGATCACAGCGGTGGGATAGCGCCGCGCCACTCACTCGCGGACCCCTCTAACGCGCGCACACTAACGGTTCTTCTTTGTATCCAGTTATCCTATATACACCGTGAAAATTGAATGGTTGTTTTCCCGCGGCAGGACGATTACCCATCAGTAGTACTATCGAAATACAAAGTTTAACTTAAAAAACATATTTTTTTTTTTTCAAATCATTAAAAAATTATTAATAATATTCATAAACTCGAAAGAGCGATAATCAATAGTAGTTCACTCACTAGAGATCACGTAGGCACCTGTAGGTAACACGAAACGCACACGCCGCCGCCACGTGTTGTCGGCAAACTTACAAAGAAAGAATCAATAATAAATGTTCAGAGGAAAATAAGCTCTCGGTCATTGTGATACGGTATAAATTAGCTTGCATGCACGCGGCAAGCGCCGAAACACAATAGAATGCCGCCAAATGTTGCGCTCTGTGCCTACGGCTTAGTACCTATTACTTATTAGTTAGTGTTCTGTGCGCGAACGTCGATGACGTCAAGTGATGAATGTGCGATGAAAGTGCTCAACACAGAAGGACTGCATCCTTATCATTTTATTTTCGTGGCGGGCCACACCCTTGGCCTCCGAGGAGCCCGGCCTTGACTCCCTTGGACTTTTATTTGTGGCTTGAGCTCAAGAACTTGGTGTATCGTGAGGAACACCAAACACGCGACTCTTTGATAAGTGCGATAGTGGACGCTTTTAATATCGTGAGACGTGACAGAGACACTTTAATGAAACTGAAAGACAATCAGTTAAAACGTGTTCGTTTGTCCATTGAACGTAGTGGTTTACATTTCGAACAATTACTCCGCTACCGTTAAGTATAAGTACTCGTACTTTGTAAATAAACATTTAAAAGTAGGTTAGGTAATCAAAATCATTGTAAATAAGTTGATTCCATTTTTAAATACCTACGCCTTAAATACTTAATTATCAAATTCCGACTTTTTTTAAAGATACCTATTTTGATTTTTTAAGTATTTATGACGATCCTAAGCCCGTAAAAGTTTGAAGCGAAAATTTGAATTACTTATTGGTTTTGTGTTTTATTAAATCACGAGTAGCGATCAGCTGATTTACACGCGAAGTGCAACGACCGCGCGGCGTTTGGGGTAACCGCGCGCCCGCCCGCGTAGGTATAGCGCGATGTATTACTACTGGTTGAAGTCACTTTCGAGTTTTGTTTATAAAGAAAGAAAGAAAGAAAGAAAAAATTTATTTGACACAGCAAAACACAAAAAACACACAAAAAAAATACAGAAAAAAAAGACAGACAAAACACTTTGCAGAATGTGTGCCTAGCGGCTGTGCCAAAAAGGTCCAGTTCAGCATATGTCAAGCAGCTAATGCTTGACGCTGGTTTTCAACTGAACCTATGATGGTGTGGCGTACGGATGTAAACCAGTTACAAATATACATACTTATTTACAAAATATACACATAAATAAATACAAAATAATAAGAAATAATACAACGTTATATAAAAGATAGACGTACAAAGGAGTTAAACATTATAATATAGGTAAACATAAACATAGATAATTGTGTATAGCACACGGTGACCGGGCGCACGCGCCACATTTCGCTATGGTGCGTGCCGGCATTACACCGCTACCCGCGTAATATTCATTTAATTGACTACGATCGCCGACCACGGTCGTACCCAGCGAATAATATTATATAAGTATACATATTATAATTGTTAGTGTGGTGATATCCATTTGCTCCTGTCACTGTTGGCGCACATGAGCACAAAGTCTGAAGGACAGAAAACCATGGTGAGTAAGCACGACGAGATTTTTGAAGTTGCTATGACATGTATTAATATATATATATTATTGTCTACATTATAACTATTTATAACACTCCTTCCACAGGCCCTCCAGTTTTGTGCGAGAGACACCAACGACGCGTAGCAGGCACGGTAGTTGAGCAGAAAAAAAAAAAGAAAAATAAGTGATCATGACATTTAGAAAACATTATATTTTATATGAACGTGTTATTAATTATCTGACGAAAGGAAATACACGGCTCCACTGCTCACCCCTCCGACAGCGCCATCAACGCAAGACAGCCAGTGACAACAAGGTAAGGTCATAAGATGTCTGTATAGATATATATGTAAAAACAGAAAATTATTTAGATTACGTAAACTAATATTATTTATCTATTCCTCCAGGCTGCCCACGGCGGATAAAGCCAGTTCAAGCGACGCGCAGCAGAATTACTACTAAGGCGATTACGCGTGAGCACTACACACACAAGCACGCACACACACACAAACTTCCTCAACGTAACCGCTAATTCAAATGATAGACATATTGTGCACGGCTGCTATATCCAACCTCCGCTGTGCATCAATAAGATACTGCCGTAGGCGCTTTCTAAACGTATCGATCATATTTATTGCCCTAATCGGAGGGGGTATATTATTCCACACCTTGGATGCAGCATAACGGAAGCTTCCTCTAAATGCTGCTGTGCGGTGTGACTGGACAGAGAGTTGTTGTGCACATTGTCTGCGCGTGCTTTCCTGTCTACCGGCCAACCAACTAAGTTTTCGGTATAAGTACTCCGGCTTGCGGAATTTAATGATCCCAAAGAGAAGACATGCCAAATGAAGTTTTCGTCTCGACTTCATTTTAAGAATAAAATTTTTGTTGAGGAATGGTGTGACATGACTTCTAGCAGGTATTGCGTAGCAGAAGCGTGCACAGGCGTTCTGAACTCTTTGTATAAGCCGATTCGTACGAGACAGCAGACGAGGGCCATAAACTGTGTCGGCATAATTTAGTTTGGATAGGACGAGTGACTCAACCAACTGCTCACGAATACTCTCTGAAAGAAACGGTCTTATTTTGTACAAAATCTTTAGGCGGTAAAAACAATTTTGTACCGAATCAGATACATGCTTTTCAAATCTAAGATCACTGTCCATTTTTAAACCTAGATTTCGCGCCTCGCTCACTCGGTCAATAGATTCACCCATCAAAGTTAAGTTTAAGTTCGCAGGCAGCTTCTTCAACTGGTTTTTTGTGCCTAGTAACATATATTTTGTCTTAGTAGGGTTCAGTGCCAAACAACTATTTATAGACCATGAGGCTATTTCACTAAGATCATGATTAAGATCGCTTACAGCCGTTTCGTAGTCCTCAGGTTTGAATGATATGTATAACTGAACATCGTCGGCGTATATGTGATATTGGCATTTCGTGAGGCATTTTACGATGTCAGCACAGTAGAGTGAAAAAAGAACTGGACCCAAAATAGAGCCCTGGGGTACTCCTCGTACTACAGATGCAAGAGCGGAAGTCAAAGTGGTACCGTTGCTTACCTGAACCTCAACGAGCTGCTTCCGGCTGCTTAAGTAACTGTGGAACCAATTTATGGCGCCGCAGTCGAATCCGTAGTACTTCAATTTAGACAACAGCAATGAAACATTTATGGAATCGAATGCACGAGAAAAATCAAGCAACACAAGTAGCGTGCACATGCCCCTATCCTGTGCAGATAATATATTATCTGTGACATCTAATAAGGCAGTAGACGTACTTCGTTGCTTTCTAAAGCCAGACTGTAATACAGGTAGGACATCGTTGGTCTCAAGAAAATGGGTTACCTGATTACAGACTACTTTTTCTAAGACCTTAGAAAGACAGGGTAGTATGCTTATAGGCCGCAAGTCCTTTAATTCAGTCGGGTTTGAAATTTTAGGCAGAGGCCTGACGATCGCAACCTTCCAATGTTCAGGGAAGACGGACGAAGTTATTGAGCGATTGATAATATTAGTTATACATGGCAACGTGTGCGGAAGTGTTAATTTTAACATATTTAATGAAATATCATCGTAACCCGACGCATTACTTTTCAATTTACTAATAATGCGAGAGATATCGTCCTGTCCAACTGGCTTGATTATGAAAGTTGCATCACTATATTTATGGAATTCATAGTACGTCATAAATGAAATCCTAACAGAATGATTTCCATTTGATTTCTGAAGACCTCAAGGTCATGGCTCTGAGTAATATCGAGGGCGGTGTTATTAAATGACGTTGTGTCCATAAGGTGGACACTCTCGTCCATATTTGCAGGTGAATGACCCCTTACGGGTGTCTCTGCCCTGTTATCCCTTAATACATTTTTTTTGCACTCAGGACAGTGCCAGTTGGACGGCATACGACCAGTTACATCCATTCCTACACATGGCCGATGATAAAATAATTGGCATTTTGTATTGCTGCATCTAGCGGCCTCTGTCGGTGAAAGGAACTTTCCGCAGGCCCCACACTTTGCCATTGCTAATAGATCGTCGACTCACGCGCACTGTCGTTCTATGAATGAGGTACGCTAATAGCTCAATAGAGGGCGCTATCTTAAAAAAGACGTTTATGGCAGTTTTATGGTGTTGTTATGGTAGGGATCGACACCATACGCTGATTCACGGTCTCGGTGTAAAGGTGTGCACACACTGAAGTTTATACACTGATGAGTTTCGGTCGATTAACGAAGATCAGTTTCTTTCTTTCACTGTCAGGTAGACGAATACTAAGAGTAAAACTTATTTTGGGATAATTAAGTTTCTTGTAATCCACACTGCACAGAAACACACACTAACAATGTTACTTGTAAATTGCACTGTAAGGACTATTTTCACTATAAAGATTTTCTATTTAAACTGTTGTTTTATTTATTTACAATTGAGAAATACGCAGAGCGCTAATGACTGATTGACATCCGTGACGTCACCCGATTGACATCACATATAACAATTGTTAATCCGCCATTTATTGAGTCTAATTTTTTTTATATATATTAATCGATTGTATGACCGATAAAAACTCATTTCGCTTCGGGAAAACAACGACCTAATATTCACGCTGTATAATACAGTCTTATTGCCAAGAAGTAGTTTCATTTAATCTATTCAAGACCACCAGACGCTCACCTGGAGATTGAAAGTCAATACATGGTCCTTCGAGCCTTCAAATCAAAGAGAATCGCCGTTATATCTTTACTGTGCACGCGCCTCAAGTGGACTTTGGACTGGCCGTGTGTACCACGTGCTTACTACGTCTTAGGCCGTTGGGAAACACCAGGAACAGTCTACCTAGACTAGAGGGACATTGATCTGAGTGAGTCCATTCCATTATCCCTAATTTCCTGTCTTTTACTGCCTTGTTCCAGGAATTTAAAATAGTGCTATACGGATCGGCATACTTGATCCAAACTAATATTATAAATGCGAAAATAACTCTGTCTGTCTGTCTGTCTGTCTGTCTGTCTTTGCTTCACGCCTAAACTACTGAACCGATTTGTGTGAAATTTGGTACAGACATAGTTTGGAACTTGAGAAAGGACATAGGATAGTTTTTATAACAAAAAAATAAAATAAAAAATTAAATTTATTCCGGACATACAGCGCCATCTATTGGTCAAGCGTCGGCATCAATTCAGTACTGAAAATTCATCGGATAAAAGTAAATGATAGCAAAAAGGTATGAAAAAAGTAATATCAATATAATAAAACTTTTAGTACAAAGAAAATGCCCGAACGGAGTATATCCAAACTAATATTATAAATGCGAAAGTAACTCTGTCTGTCTGTCTGTCTGTCTGTCTTTGCTTCACGCCTAAACTACTGAACCGATTTGTGTGAAATTTGGTATAGACATAGTTTGGAACTTGAGAAAACCATATGATAGTTTTTATAACAAAAAAAATAAATTTATTCCGGACATACAGCGCCATCTATTGGTCAAGCGTCGGCATCAATTCAGTACTGAAATTTCATCGGATAAAAGTAAATGATAGCAAAAAGGTATGAAAAAAGTAATATCAATATAATAAAACTTTTAGTACAAAGAAAATGCCCGAACGGAGTATATCCAAACTAATATTATAAATGCGAAAGTAACTCTGTCTGTCTGTCTGTCTGTCTGTCTTTGCTTCACGCCTAAACTACTGAACCGATTTGTGTGAAATTTGGTACAGACATAGTTTGGAACTTGAGAAAGGACATAGGATAGTTTTTATAACAAAAAAATAAAATAAAAAATTAAATTTATTCCGGACATACAGCGCCATCTATTGGTCAAGCGTCGGCATCAATTCAATACTGAAAATTCATCGGATAAAAGTAAATGATAGCAAAAAGGTATGAAAAAAGTAATATCAATATAATCAAACTTTTAGTACAAAGAAAATGCCCGAACGGAGTATATCCAAACTAATATTATAAATGCGAAAGTAACTCTGTCTGTCTGTCTGTCTATCTGTCTTTGCTTCACGCCTAAACTACTGAACCGATTTGTGTGAAATTTGGTATAGACATAGTTTGGAACTTGAGAAAGGACATAGGATAGTTTTTATAACAAAAAAATAAAATAAAAAATTAAATTTATTCCGGACATACAGCGCCATCTATTGATCATGCAGCGGCATCAATTCAGTACTGAAAATTCATCGGATAAAAGTAAATTATAGTAAAAAGGTATGAAAAAAGTACTATCAATATAATAAAACTTTTAGTACAAAGAAAATGCCCGAACGGAGTATATCCAAACTAATATTATAAATGCGAAAGTAACTCTGTCTGTCTGTCTGTTTGTCTTTGCTTCACGCCTAAACTACTGAACCGATTTGTGTGAAATTTGGTACAGACATAGTTTGGAACTTGAGAAAGGACATAGGATAGTTTTTATAACAAAAAAATAAAATAAAAAAATAAATTTATTCCGGACATACAGCGCCATCTATTGGTCAAGCGTCGGCATCAATTCAGTACTGAAAATTCATCGGATAAAAGTAAATGATAGTAAAAAGGTATGAAAAAAGTAATATCAATATAATAAAACTTTTAGTACAAAGAAAATGCCCGAACGGAGTATATCCAAACTAATATTATAAATGCGAAAGTAACTCTGTCTGTCTGTCTGTTTGTCTTTGCTTCACGCCTAAACTACTGAACCGATTTGTGTGAAATTTGGTACAGACATAGTTTGGAACTTAGACATAGGATAGTTTTTATAACAAAAAAATAAAATAAAAAATTAAATTTATTCCGGACATACAGCGCCATCTATTGGTCAAGCGTCGGCATCAATTCAGTACTGAAAATTCATCGGATAAAAGTAAATGATAGTAAAAAGGTATGAAAAAAGTACTATCAATATAATAAAACTTTTAGTACAAAGAAAATGCCCGAACGGAGTATATCCAAACTATCCAAACTAATATTATAAATGCGAAAGTAACTCTTTCTGTCTGTCTGTCTGTCTTTGCCTCACGCCTAAACTACTGAACCGATTTGTGTGAAATTTGGTACAGACATAGTTTGGAACTTGAGAAAGGACATAGGATAGTTTTTATAACAAAAAAATAAAATAAAAAATAAAATTTATTCCGGACATACAGCGCCATCTATTGGTCAAGCGTCGGCATCAATTCAGTACTGAAAATTCATCGGATAAAAGTAAATGATAGTAAAAAGGTATGAAAAAAGTACTATCAATATAATAAAACTTTTAGGACAAAGAAAATGCCCGAACGGAGTATATCCAAACTAATATTATAAATGCGAAAGTAACTCTGTCTGTCTGTCTATCTGTCTTTGCTTCACGCCTAAACTACTGAACCGATTTGTGTGAAATTTGGTACAGACATAGTTTGGAACTTGAGAAAGGACATAGGATAGTTTTTATAACAAAAAAATAAAATAAAATTTATTCCGGACATACATCGCCATCTATTGGTCATGCAGCGGCATCAATTCAGTACTGAAAATTCATCGGATAAAAGTAAATGATAGTAAAAAGGTATGAAAAAAGTACTATCAATATAATAAAACTTTTAGGACAAAGAAAATGCCCGAACGGAGTATATCCAAACTAATATTATAAATGCGAAAGTAACTCTGTCTGTCTATCTGTCTGTCTGTCTGTCTTTGCTTCACGCCTAAACTACTGAACCGATTTGTGTGAAATTTGGTATAGACATAGTTTGGAACTTGAGAAAGGACATAGGATAGTTTTTATAACAAAAAATTAAATAAAAAATAAAATTTATTCCGGGCATACATCGCCATCTATTGGTCATGCAGCGGCATCAATTCAGTACTGAAAATTCATCGGATAAAAGTAAATGATAGTAAAAAGGTATGAAAGAAATAATATCAATATAGTTAAACTTTTAGTACAAAGTAAATGCCCGAACGGAGTGTAAATATATAATCCGAGTTGTCACTATGCTCGATAGATGTCGTTGGGATCGAAATAGATCGCGCTATGGTTTCGTTACACGCATTTGGTTGGGCATCGGCCGAGCGCTTCGGTACTGTCGTGGAAATTATGTTGATTTTTGAAGAGTTCCCTAGAATATCTTCCACATTTTATTTTTGAAAAGATCCCGCGAGATCGGGAACTACGTGGGTAAAACCAAAAATCTGCCGGAAGTCACTATTCCACGCGAACGAAGTCGCGGGCAAAAGCTAGTCATATCATAAGTGTGCACTCTGGGCCAAACTCAATATGAAACTTGGGCATGGCCCTTTACCTATCTGTCAGTCAGTCTTGTGTGTCTATTAATTTATGGTTTTAAGGTACAGCGGTTTGTGTAACAAATAAATAAATGTACTCCCAAAGAGTAGTATTTATCGCATTTGAACAAAAATCGGGTATCTATCGATATCGATAAAGAATTTAAATGTAATACGTGGTGTGTCCTTGGCCGAGTACCATTAGAGTCACGCCATTGTCAACCGTATGTCTAAAGCAATTATGTTGATAATTGCTTATATTCATTATATATCGCCATCTATGGTCAAGTAGCAAAACTAACTCGTCAATCGAATTTAGTGCGACTGTAGACCGTAAATACGTATTGTTGCTAATGCAAAATAAACCTTGTTTTTAGAACGTCAGGGTTTTTTTTTGTTCTGTGATGTAGGCTAATTTTGTCCAATATTAAAACTACCAATCATACGGATTATTTCGTTGTAGTGCATATGTTATTATCGGATTATTTGTTTGAGTTTGGCGACAGCGGTTCCTATAGTAATTTTGGCGTATTGCACTTCCACTTGTTTTTTTTGTTCCGTGAGCGAGCCTGTGTAGAGTATTATCCCATCAAAAACATAAATGTAAAAGGCTGCCAAGTTCGATACTATGGCAATGCTTCGCCTATAAAAGAAGTGAGATCTAAATAAGTACCAAGTTCCATAAAAATACTTCAAATCATAAATAGTTATAGGAATGCACACTTGATTTCCAGCAGTTTTTAAGGTACATTTTGAATAAGTATCATGTTACAAAGAAATACCTAAAATTATAATAGTCAGAAAAACGCACACCGGTTTTTTTAGCAGTTTCCTGATACAATTTATTATTTTCAGTACATTTTAATGATGTAACTTGGATTTCATTTATTTTTGTTAGGTGCATGTTCTTTATTATTTTTTTATCAATTTTGCTTTATGTACCTACTTACATATAATTACATACATCAATAACGTACTTAATTCTGTTTGTAAGTACGCTACCTACATAGATAATTAAAAACTTGGTAATACCTACCTACCAGTAGGTATTATGTAGCCCTAGAAGTGCGCCATCCTATCTCATCCCGTGGCGTATCAGAGGGTGAGATGCGCAGTAGTATATACAGCGTGAATATTAGGTCGTTGTTTTCCCGTAGCGAAATGAGTTTGTATCGGTCATACAATCGATTAATATATATAAAAAAAATTAGACTCAATAAATGGCGGATTAACAATTGTTATAAACAAAACTCGAAAGTGACTTGAACCAGTAGTAATACATCGCGCTATACTACGCGGGCGGGCGCGCGGTTACACCGGACGCCGCGCGGTCGTTGCACTTCGCGTGTAAATCAGCTGATCGCTACTCGTGATTTAATAAAACACAAAACCAGTAAGTAATTCAAATTTCCGCTTCAAACTTTTATGGGCTTAGGATCGTCATAAATACTTAAAAAATCAAAATAGGTATCTTTAAAAAAAGTCGGAATTTGATAATTAAGTATTTAAGGCGTAGGTATTTAAAAATGGAATCAACTTATTTACAATGATTTTGATTACCTAACATACTTTTAAATGTTTATTTACAAAGTACGAGTACTTACACTTAACGGTAGCGGAGTAATTGTTCGAAATGTAAACCACTACGTTCAATGCACAAACGAGCACGTTTTAACTGATTGTCTTTCAGTTTCATTAAAGTGTCTCTGTCACGTCTCACGATATTAAAAGCGTCCACTATCGCATTTATCAAAGAGTCGCGTGTTTGGTGTTCCTCACGATACACCAAGCGCTTGAGCTCAGACCACAAATAAAAGTCCAAGGGAGTCAAGGCCGGGCTCCTCGGTGGCCAAGGGTGTGGCCCGCCACGAAAAAAAAATGAAAGAAAGAAAGAAAGAAAGAAAGAAAGAAAAAATTTATTTGACACAGCAAAACACAAAAAACACACAAAAACAAAATACAGAAAAAAAAGACAGACAAAACACTTTGCAGAATGTGTGCCTAGCGGCTGTGCCAAAAAGGTCCAGTTCAGCATATGTCAAGCAGCTAATGCTTGACGCTGGTTTTCAACTGAACCTATGATGGTGTGGCGTACGGATGTAAACCAGTTACATACTTATTTACAAAATATACACATAAATAAATACAAAATAATAAGAAATAATACAACGTTATATAAAAGATAGACGTACAAAGGAGTTAAACATTATAATATAGGTAAACA
This sequence comes from Autographa gamma, assembly GCA_905146925.1. NCBI lineage: Eukaryota > Metazoa > Arthropoda > Insecta > Lepidoptera > Noctuidae > Autographa > Autographa gamma. The sequence goes on from LR989880.1 coordinate 1,148,535, forward strand.
TAAACATAGATAATTGTGTATAGCACACGGTGACCGGGCGCACGCGCCACATTATGGTGCGTGCCGGCATTACACCGCTACCCGCGTAATATTCATTTAATTGACTACGATCACCGACCGCGGTCGTACCCAGCGAATAATATTATATAAGTATACATATTATAATTGTTAGTGTGGTGATATCCATTTGCTTCTGTCACTGTTGGCGCACATGAGCACAAAGTCTGAAGGACAGAAAACCATGGTGAGTAAAGCACGACGAGATTTTCGAAGTTGCTATGACATGTGTTAATATATATATATTATTGTCTACATTATAACTATTTATAACACTCCTTCCACAGGCCCTCCAGTTTTGTGCGAGAGACACCAACGACACGTGGCAGGCACGGTAGTTAAGCAAAAAAGAAAAATAAGTGATCATGACATTTAGAAAACATTATATTTTATATGAACGTGTTATTAATTATCTGACGAAAGGAAAGGAAATACACGGCTCCACTGCTCACCCCTCCGACAGCGCCATCAACGCAAGACAGCCAGTGACAACAAGGTAAGGTCATAAGATGTCTGTATAGATATATATGTAAAAACAGAAAATTATTTAGATTACGTAAACTAATATTATTTATCTATTCCTCCAGGCTGCCCACGGCGGATAAAGCCAGTTCAAGCGACGCGCAGCAGAATTACTACTAAGGCGATTACGCGTGAGCACTACACACACAAGCACGCACACACACACAAACTTCCTCAACGTAACCGCTAATTCAAATGATAGACATATTGTGCACGGCTGCTATATCCAACCTCCGCTGTGCATCAATAAGATACTGCCGTAGGCGCTTTCTAAACGTATCGATCGAAATGATAAGGATGCAGTCCTTCTGTGTTGAGCACTTTCATCGCACATTCATCACTTGACGTCATCGACGTTCGCGCACAGAACACTAACTAATAAGTAATAGGTACTAAGCCGTAGGCACAGAGCGCAACATTTGGCGGCATTCTATTGTGTTTCGGCGCTTGCCGCGTGCATGCAAGCTAATTTATACCGTATCACCATGACCGAGAGCTTATTTTGCTCTGAACATTTATTATTGATTCTTTCTTTGTAAGTTTGCCGACAACACGTGGCAGCGGCGTGTGCGTTTCGTGTTACCTACAGGTGCCTACGTGATCTCTAGTGAGTGAACTACTATTGATTATAGCTCTTTCGAGTTTATGAATACTTTTTTAATGATTTGAAAAAAAAAACATTATGTTTTTTAAGTTAAACTTTGTATTTCAATAGTACTACTGATGGGTAATCGTCCTGCCGCGGGAAAACAACCATTCAATTTTCACGGTGTATAATTCCATCTTAGAGTATATATGATTTCCATGTTCTTGAATATGCGATTTTATTAGTTGTAAAATTAGAAATTATTTAGACTGTGCGAGAAAAAAATAGTCTTTTCATTTTTGTTTGACTGATTTATCGAACCTAGTGTGCGATCTGCTTTGCACTTCGTAAATCGTGGGTTCGGTTCCCGCAACAGACACACACAGAGTGGTGAAAATTTTTATTGTTTTTGTCATTAAGACAAACATGTATTGTTTTAAATTGTTATGTATCTAAAGGAGAATGACCATTTCCAGTATCGCTTCAATCTAAATTGTGCCATAATTTGTAATAATTGCCATATATGCCAACCAACACCAATGTGCCATAATAATTCCCTTTTTTTATTTTTAAAGCCTATTTATAATAGTAGATAATCATAACTTCCCCGGAATAAAAACTGATAAAAATAAATGTTTAACAACGTAAATATATTCAATGACATACTATCTCACAAGAGATGGCACCACAAGTAAAATTAAAAGGCGCTATGGTTTCGTTACATGGCTATGTATATAAGGTAAACAGTTTTTGAAAAACTGCTTTCAAAACAACACTGTGTTTGTTTTTCTTTTGTATGTGGTTACTTATCAACTTCGTACATTACTACTTACACTCTACACTCAGTCAAAACGATACCAAAATTTAGACACGCGAAGCGAGTGTTTGTGTATTTTATTACGAAATTCTTTTAAGAAGTAATAGTTATATTATTTGTATTAAATAATGTCATATCATGGGCTACGAGGAATGCGTTTGTCACCGAGAGAGAATCATCACAGAGTACTTTATAAAGGGTTAACAATCATTACGTTATTAAGATTGGGGCACGCTTGTACCACCGAACGAGATTAACGGTAGTAGTACCTACAAGCAGTTTTTCATAATAATACGGCATAATAGAATTTCAAGTCCCAGCTCTATCTTTAGATTATATTTTTGACGAATAGGATAATATGAAAATGTAGAACTTGATGGGTGGACCCATCAAGTTGTACACTTTTATTTAATAAACTTAGGTTTGAGTATTTGCAGTATTCATTTTAAAATGCCTGTGTGATTCGTATTTCTAGTTATATTTTTTTTATATCATTAGACTGACCAACAGAATAATCTAGCAAAGAAAGAAGTACCTAAGTGGTCACCGTCGTCTATCGACATTTCGGATACAATTGGAATTACTAACATGTTGATGACGAGGTTCTTAAAAGTAGTCACTGTTCTGCAGCATAAAGTAGGTGGAACCGTCCCCTACTGCTAGCACAACATACAGATTATCTTTAGATTGATTTTTCTCATTCTAACAAGATGAAATCTGTGGATAAATTTCATAAAAAAATCGCTTTTTGCAACCATTTCACTTCAAAACTACGGCAAAATGCGGCGAAGTATTTAAAAAATAATTACTGTAATTAAAAGTACATGAATCATACTTTATATTATTATTAAGATATATAACATTGTGGCACAACATAATATATTTGATAGTGATACTAAGTGCCTAGTCACTTGGTTATTCTCCTTTTAATAAGTCTTATTTCATTTCCACTCCATACCTACTTATAATAGAACAAAATAACACATTCGTTGTTTTCTAAACTGACTCACATTTGGCCGTATTCAGATTTTTACTTTATTTCAACCTAAAGACAAACCTTCGAGCCAAATTTCAGGTCGATACGACCATTGGAAGATAGACCCATTGAGTTCATTATGACTTTATAGTAGAACAAAGTTACACCTTCGCTATTTTTAAAACCGACTCACACTTGGCCGTTTTCAGATTTTTTTCTTTACTTTGACCTTAAGACCTATCTCCATGCCAAATTTCAAGTCAGTACGACCATTGGAAGTGGTTTAGGTTTTTGATGAGTCAGTGAGTGTATAGTAAAAATAGCGATTTTCTGACGTCAATATCTCAAGAACTACTATAGATAGAATAATGAAATTTTGTATACTAGACAATTAAGGGGATGTTAACAGACACTCGAAATTTCATATGCGTAGATAAAATATGTTTTGAGTTATAGGGTGGTCGAAATTGGCCCGAAATGGTTCGTGTAATATAACCCACGGTGGTGTGCCGCTTTGTTTGCTCGAACTTGGCGGACACACTTCCGTGTGTCTAGATCGGACACATTCAATAAAGTGAAGAGACATGTGTGCAACGCGAAGGCGGACTTGTGTAACAGTTTTGTAGATAGGTAGGTAGGGAGTGTGTAAATAACTGTAAAAACGGTGCAGTTGTCGTAAATAAAATCATTAACTTTTAAACACGCCAAGTTATACTGTAACTTATTGTTATTCGATATTAATTTAACTAAAATACGCGCCAAATAAACATGCAACAAAGTTTGTTCACCACCTTCTACTAATGTATCCCAATGGGCAGTGTCATTAACACGATCGAAACAAGTGTATCGTGGTAAGAGGCGTCCTCATCGCAAGAAGGTACAATCGGGGACATCTTCGCCTTATCACCTTACCGTCGAAAAACGGTTTTCGTCGCTTGCGCTTTTTCTAACGCTAGCGACACGCGGCGACGCCCCCTTATTTCTGATTTGTGTTTTAATATAATAGTACCTATCATGCCCGTGTCATTGTTAAAGTTGACACTGTGCACGAGTGAAACAATTTATCGTATGTAATGTTCGTTGTTGTCGTCACTAAATACTACGAATGTTTTGACGACTTGCGCTATATGTTTCTCTTATGCACATATTTTCATTAAAATGTGGAGTCGCTTATGTAACCTATAAATGCTAGAATATTAAGATGATATTTTTTTATTCGATTTTCAGTAAATTTGCAAAAAAAAAAATAGAGTTACGAAGAAAGCTAGCTTTACCGACAGTTATGTGTTTACACATAACACACGTTTATTGCTCATGTCTCATAATAAGTTTCTAGATTTCTTTTTTAAACGTCTTGACAGATTTCGACATTTTTCTATTATTTCGATGGGTGATTAAAACGAAATTGACGATTTTTTACTTCATCTGTTGAGTGTGTTTTCTATATCTGTTTTTATAAATGGCTGATCTGCGACCGGAGGTTGTGGGTTTGATTCCCACCCAGGACAATTATTTTTTTAATGAGCGCAATCATTTGTTCTGGGCCTGGGTGTATTTAATCAGTATAATGTAGTAGAAATATATGAGGATATTTATCAGTTTTCTGGTAACCATAAAACAAGCTCTGCTTACTTTGGTATCAGATTGCTGTGTGTAAGTTGTCACAGGATATTATCATTATGTTATAGTATTATTATAAATACTACTAATGTCTTTTTTTGTTATTTATGCAATTTGTTGCATAATGTTATGTTTAAATGTAATTTGGGTTGAGAAAATATGAATTATTATTTAAAGCTAGTCGGGATTTTTATGTTTTTAATATTTTGTTTACTTAATAGTAAAATTGCATCACTACCTACCTTTAAATGTTATTATTAGTTGCTTTGTTTAAGTTAATTTATGTAGGAGGCACAATGCATTTTACTACTACTAAAATACGAATTAAATGTAAACTTAAAATGTCTAAATAGTGTTTTAATACTATTTAATAAATAAATAAATGCGGACAACATCACATACATTGCTGTGAACCCAAAGTAAGTAGCTATTAAGCACTTGTGTTTAGGAATTCAGAAACAACGAAGGTACCACAAACACCCAGACCCGAGACAATGTAGAAAAGTTGATTTCTACATTGACCCGACCGGGGATCGAACCCGGGACCTCAGAGCTAGCGACACCTTGAAACCGGTGCGTACGCCACTCGACCACGGAGGTCGTCATTCTATTTACTTACTAAAATCACCGTTTATACTCCAGTTTAGAGTTTTAAAGCTCAATAAACCCAGTATCTGAACCTTACCACCTTTCTCTGTGTGTGTAGCAAGTATTCTTTTCAATGGAGTCTGGAGTGTAAATTTAGTTGCGCCTTTTATTGTGATAGCAATATTTTTTAAGTTTGCGTCTACACCTAGGAAACAAGGAGTAAACACGCAACAAGGAGACGATGCTGGTCGGTCAACGACTGGCTCCATGAACTTCAGTATGTTTTTATAGAAGTAAGGAATAAACAAAATAAAAAAAATTTGATTCTTCAAATTACATTTTTATTTATTAGATTATTAAAAGTATAAACATAATGAGAGCTACCGTTATTACGCTCACGTGTTGATGCCTCTAGCATAGTTCAGAAAATGACAACTTATAATTATAATTAAAATTTTCGCCGCGCTCGTCGCGTTGTGTTGTTTTTTACTCGGTTCTGAGTTTCGAAGTTCTCGCACTACACAAACAACTCGGTTTAACTGATAAGTTGTACTTACTACGATGGTATGTTAGTTAGATGTAGGATATTTTGTGGAAATAATATTTAGAAATAATTTAATAATTAAGTATTTGGTAGATACTCGTTTTGATTAAAGTAAAACTGAATAATAACGGGTATTTAGTTAATTGGTAAATCTCGATATTTCATCCTTCATAAAAAACCTTGAATGAGTAGTTCTAACAATATAATTGTTCACTCTTGTTACTATTTGCCTTCAAAATTATGACCCAAATCGACCATCGATCTTGGCGGTGCAATTAGCAACCACTTAGCATCTAATGAAGCTTACAGTCAATTGCAAGTAGGGATATTATATCTGTCTTATTAAAATTGTGAGGTGTCAAGGGACACCCGGATGGAACGAAGTTCCTTTCGATTAATTAGTGAAGTAATTGTAATATATTAATTTTTTAAGTTATAATCAATAAAGAAATATTAACAAATATAATGTAATATAAACTGAAGTAGAGTAGGCTCAATTTTAGTACCTAATGGCTAAATAGTAACATTTTTATTTTCAGTTATAACTGATATTATAACTAAAGTAGGAAACATAATGTTTGGGATTCTATTTTATTTAAATGTCTTGATAAATCTGGATCAATGGTGGTCATTTATTTTGTTGTTGATTCTGCTGGATTTATATAATAATAAATTATATTAAGTAAATAATAAAATTAATATCAATAATTTAATTAGGGTATTTTTTGTTTTTTTTTTTTTATTTAAAATTATTTGTTAAATTAAAGTATTATTAATTAAATTAAAGTTATAATTCTATAATTAATTAAATTTAATTAATAAAAAATATACAAAAAATAATATATTATTTATTAAACAAAATTAATAATTTTAAAATAAATTAAATTTAGTAAATGAAAAATATAAAAAAACTATATTTTTTAAATTAATTTAATAATTATTTATTCATTAAATCTAATATGGAATAATCATTTATTAATACACAATTAAATCTAATATAAGAACAAACTCTAAAAATACTAAAATTAAAACTTACATAAATAAAAACTAAACGGCGTCAAAGAACTCATCGTCATCCCTGTCAATGGCGGGGAACGTGCCCAGAAGGCTGGGAGCATTGTCACGTTGAATGGCTATGCCGATTCTCTGTGCAAGGAACAAACCAGGCCTCTGATCACGAGTAGATTATACCAATATTAATTAGATTAATTTAATAGATTATTAAAAATATTAATTTAAATAAGGAACTTCGTTCTACTTATCGCGCGTTGAGAAAGGGGGCTAGACGGCTTCGTTCCAAAAAAGAAAAGTAAAATGAAAGCATATAAAGAATATTTTTTTAGATTGTATACATAAAATCAAAATAATTGTAATCATGAATATTCATTATGTTGTAAAAATGCAAGTAATATCTAAGTTTAAACTTTTACAAGCTCATATAATAATATAAAAGTGTAATTGTCGGTTGTGATCGACAGGCGAGCCACGAGCTCGCGGTAAAGACTACGGTGGTTTTATTGCGTGCTTGTCATACCAGATTATAATGCGAGGCGAGACAAAACTGTTATTTCCCGGTGTAATGCTATAGTATCACATTTAGTACTAAAAGTCCGGTGAAGCAGTCAAAGACTGCGCTCAGGCTAACTACAAAGATCTCTACCAAAAAAAAATCGTCAATCACAGGTTTAAAGATAAATACAATTACATAATTAATGATGGTCCTTTATGCATATTATTATATTAGTCAATAAATGTTATTTATTAGGCTTACGTCAAATAAACAAATTCTTATAACAATAAAAAAATTACACTACGTAGTAGTAAATAGTAGGTAGCTATTTTACTGAATCCATAATATTTATTTAAATTATTTTTAAATCATGTTTAACAGAGTTTTACAAAAAACTAAAGGGAAGTCGGGCATGCACTTCTAACTGCCGGGCCAAAAGACGGTTATAATCGAATAAGAAAAAAATTGTATCAATTAGATATTCTGCTTCAATGGTTTGACAACCAAAATAATATTTATGATTTTAGTGTCGGTCTAACTATCCGAAAAAGACAAACAAAAGGTATGTTTCTGTCCTTTTCTAACGCATCGCGTGCGCGCAGGATAGAGAGAGTTGCATTTTGTGCATTTGTTACATTACAGTTCTTGAGTACACTTTAACGATAACAATAAGCTGTCGCGAGCAAAATTGAACTGTTTGACAATAAGTGGTTTGTAATAAGATGTTACTGTTTTTTTATTGTTTCTCATAGATTTTTTGTAGCTTTTATGCTACACCCGACGTCCGTTTAGTGTGTTAATGTTAAAATACTATAATAGGTATATGTATAGCAAAAAATTGGTTGGCATTGTTAATATAATATATACTACATATTATATTAACAACTAGCGGCCCGCCCCGGCTTTGCTCGGGTGCAACGCTGATACCTACACTATATATCTGTTGCAGACAAATAGTATAATATGGCATTTTACATATGGCGTCGTCAGTTTAAAAACGTTTGCGGTTATGTAATATGCCGAAGGCAAAATGTCAAATCATTCAATCGTTATAATGCGACGTTAGTGTTATTTTAGGGTGACTATACTCATTAAAATCTCGAGAAAAACTTTGAATTACATACATACGTCGTCGCTCGCTTCGCTCGCTCTGTTGCAAGGTCACAATATCTAACCTAACCTAACCTATTGATCTCTGTCACAAAGTCGAACCTAATCAAGCAATGAATTTCAAGAAATGAAATAAATAAATAAATGAATTTCTGAACCTATGAATATATGAATATTCGATCAAATACATGGTTTTTTGACCTAAAATACTCTGCAGGAGTCCTTCACGACCCAGGGTCTATGGATACCTTAGCATTTTTGACGTGCTGGATAACCTCAAAAACTAAATACTTCAATTTGCCTCGGCATTATGTATATTATAAAGTGACACGGCAATCTACATTTTGCCTTGGGCATATTACATAACTGCAAACGTTTTTAAACTGACGATGCCGTATGTAAAATGCCAAATTATACTATTTGTCTGCGACATATCTACACAATCATAAAGTTCTGTAGTGCGAAGCACAGCCTTCGACGCACTACTTGGTATAGGCACGCGCCCCCCGGCCCCCGCGCGGCCCCCCGGCCGGTACCGCCGCAACCGCGATGTCCCTGCATTTTAAATTTGTAATATCTTCGAAAAGATTTATTTAAATTACATGCTGTAAAGGGCAATATTGATCTATATTACATGCTATAAGGATTAATACTGTATAGCTTAAAATCGCTTTTTCGTAAATAAGTAATAAATAAACGATAAAAAATGGTTATTGTGGGTTATCCTCAAGAGATAGACATATGCCATCGCGGACTTTTTTGTAGATCTTTTTAAGGTGCACAATACTGTAGTACATTATTTTGATCTATCTCATAGGGTTCAGCCAGCGTTTGCAATGTAAGCGCAAAAAATTTGTTCACTTACTTAAATCTCTAAGATTATCCGTGTTCCTCTACTATATTATGCATGTATTATACATATAAACCTTCCTCGTGAATAACTCTATCTATTAAAAAAAACCGCATCAAAATCCGTTGCGTAGTTTTAAAGATTTAAGCATACATAGGGACAGACAGCGGGAAGCGACTTTATTTTATACTATGTAGTGACTATGTAGTGATAGTGATAGTGATGCCAACCAATTTTCCAATAGCTCGCATTATAGTCGTATTATATCTTTAGAGGTTAATAAGAAGATTATTGGTGGAACTTATAACACTACTTTAAACCGTCAGGGGGCTGATAATATACCTCGAATGACTCTTTGAATATAATAAGACTGCTAAGAATTATGCTACTATTATATTACATATCCTCATCAGAATCAACGTCCCAATTTAATCATTGAAAGTTAACAGACAAATCTCTAGCAAAAATTTCTACCTATATAGATTATATGTATTTTATTTATTTTAGAGGCTTTCTGATTGCCTATTAAATGTTCTGTTTGCATAGAAAAGACGAATTGTCGATCAATGGTCGTCGGAGTAAAAGGTTCGCCTTCTTAGGTTCTCAGCCTCCGCTGTCAGTCTTCATCGTTGATGACAGGCCATGTCGTCACTTCCCGCGGGCAGTTATTTAGTCTTCCATCCTCTTCCTATCGTCTAATCCACAGCCTTACTGTAAGAGCGCTGCAAACAAAATGTTTAAACAATTAATCCATATGTAATACAATTCTAATAAGTTTACAAAAACAACCAAAGACTGTTATCAAAAATAGATTTCGAAGAATCAGACAAGTTGGGTTCGAACTCGAGACTGAAGTTATAACGGGTAATACCAACCTACTAGACTATCACTACTCTCTGCTAATTTGGTCATCTATGTATTACCTACTTTGCTCTACCGTGATCTAAAATCACCTACACGATTATAACAAATTCTCTCTCAAAAATTAAAACGACCATTTTTTAATCTACTCCAATAAAAAAATGTTTATTAGCGCGAGCTTGTTTATTAATACATTTTGCAGTGGCACCAGTGGCTAACTTTGATGAAAATACTTGACTTAACCAAAAACAAAATATATATTTTTTCATTTTTGAAATTACAATTAACGCGTTTATTTAATTATTCTTTTAAAGGTTCTAGATCTGATATAATAATAACCGTAAAGAATGAAATATTATTGAAAAAAACACCTAACAAAACACTATTATAAAAAGATTATTCTTTAAAATAATGTGTATACCCTAAACAAGAATATAGCCGAACTATCTATTTAGCTATAACTTTTTCTATTTAACATATCACTCGTTTGGTATGGTTACATAAATCCCAACAAAAGTATGAATGAAAATGCACTGACTTACTTCATACAGTGCGTTAAAGCTGTAGTTTTTTTTTTAAGTATGTGTATTCCTATATGTGACGTGTAAAATAGGGAAGTTTGAATAAAAAAAAAATAGAATTGGCCACAAAGATCACGATCATCATGACTCACGCAATCAATTCTGAAAACATCCCTACTTAGCGTCACAACAGGCATTTTTACACATTTGTATTAAACTCATTATTAAAATGTCACCGTGAACAACACTGAATAAATCTGTTTTCATGTTAAGTGCAATAATAATTAGTATCTAAAACAATTTTGACCAACTAGAATTAAGTATTATGTAGTTCACGTTCATAATTTATTTTTCTAACCCACTACTTTGCAGACTTTTTATCTATCTGGTTTTAGGCTGACTTATAAAAACATAATGATTAAAATATAATTATAATTTTAATACTTACAAATATTCGCAGGTCATCCGCAATTTAACTAATAAATTTATTCGCTCTTCGATCGGCAATTTTAGATATCACACAAACAAAATAAAAGTCCGGTAAACACGCTCGAGTATTCGTAAACAGTAGTCAAAGTAACGGAGAAAACAGCGAACGTCAACATTGAACAAAAAGTGAGATGCGACAGACGTCCACAAAAATAGTCAAAGCATATATTTCCATCTCGTTACTGCAATGTCCTAATTGGTCAACGTGGCGGTGCTTCCGTGACAGTCGCCTGCGTCGAACGTCAAACGAAATCTTTTAAAAAGTGATAAGGCTTCGTTGTCCCCGATTGTACATGCATCAAGGAATATGCCTATACATTTCTTTCGTATCGTTTTTAAATATTGGAATACATTAGTAGAAGGAGGTTAACAAACTTTATTGAAAGTTTATTTGGCGCGTACTATACTTATCTCTAGCGCAGCGCCTGCACTCGTCTTAAGAGCAACGTAATGCGTCCCGCCAATTAGGCGTAATTAGTTTTTAAGTTTTTTGTATCTGTGTGTCAATTACCTTTAAGAACTGAACTGACATACCGCAAGCACATTGTCACTGTATGTAAGAAAGCTTTTAGGAATTTAGGTTTTATTTTGCGTCAATGTAAGGATTTTAATAATACAAATGCAGTTAAAATATTATACAACGCATTGGTTCGTAGCCACCTGGAAACGAACTCTTTAATTTGGAATCCACACGAGACTAAATATATATTAATGGTTGAAAAAATTCAAAATAAATTTACAAGATTTTTATATTTAAAACAATTTGGGATTTATCCTTTTTATCCACTTATGTATCCGAGCTTATTCGTTATGGGCATGGTGGGGTATTGCTCGCTAGCAGTCAGAAGGGACGTAGCCCTAGTAAAATACATGTTCCGCGTGCTGCGGGGACAGCTGGGGCACCCCGACGTGCTGGCGGAGCTGCGGCTGTGCGCGCCGAGCCAGTACGTGGGGGCGCGCCGCCGCCCGCCGCTGCTCAGCGCTCAAGTAGCAAGGACGAACTTACTCAAATTTGCTCCAATGTCGCGAGCAATAGTTTTAATAATTAAGATAAATAATAATTTAGACATATTTTTACTTACCCTCCCTAAATTTACAGAAAGCGCACAGAGACTTATAGAAAATAAAATGTAAAAAGATATTTGATTGTTATTAGAAGTTTGTTGTTTTTGTTTGTGTCATAGTTTATATCTAGAATAGTTTATTATATAATGTTTTTAATATGTACCTATAGCATCGCATTGATATAGCATGGATCTGTAATGGTGTTATATGTTTCAAATAAATAAATAAATAAATAAATAAATAAAAAAGAATGCTATTCCGTTCATAACCTTACGTCTGAGGCAAGATAAATTTATTAGGTACACAAACATCGAGTTTCCTTTGGAATCCCTGAAACTCCTGTACATTATTTGGCCCTACCGAACCGGATCTATTTGGATAATAGAAGAATTTCATAATAATCAAGGAAATTGGGGATTATTTTGGATTTTTACCACGGAGGTGATAAGCCGGTAAAGTGTGGTGTGACCGAAGGACTCTAAATTCATTACGGTGTTGAGAATATTATTAAAATAAATATCACCCAACACTCGATCAGGTAGTAAAGTATAGTGTAATTAAGGATTAAACCAACCATAACAACATTAATAGTCATAGATACAACAATAATAGGAGTAACGAACACAGAGTACTTTTTTATAATATGAAAGTAACGAACGTTTGAATTGACAGATCACACACAAATGTCAATTGTCATCACTCAAAATGTCACATTGACTGTATCCGTTGTTGCTGCCATGCTGAAATGAAGTTTACCCATGAGTTTTTGTAATATTATTTTGATTTCATTTATTTATTTCGGTAATGATGGGAAGAAATAATATATCTTTAGATTATTCTTGTCCATAAAACTTCAATATATTCTAAAAAAACAGCTTTTTTAGTTTACTAGCGAAATATATTCGTATGACTTAGGTTAGATTTAACTTTCACATGGCAACACTCAAACTACAATTTAATTAATTGTATTTCTTATTTAAAATATATTTTTCATAGACTTAGACGCTATTTAAATAAAGCTTGAAAAAACGTAACTAATTATTTAATGTAAATCTGTAATGATGACGTTTGTAGACGCATAAGAATTATATCAACAATTATTTCGCCATTGTCCTTTAATTTACTGTTCCGGGGTACGAAATTTCTTCACTATTGTAATCTATAAACACAATACTACCTCCCATTAAAGCTGTGGCAGATAGTTCGAGAGCACCTTTTAAAAGTACAACACTAAGAAGAATAAGAAGGAGTGATAGCAAGAAGATAGATAGCACGAAAATAAGCTTATAAGCAGTAGATACTAGGCGCGGCTAAGCTACTAGCTGTGACTGTTGCGATAAGACGCGTGAACATACTGACGAGTACAGAACACTCGAGAGCCACACGACAGCCCGTCCCGCTCACGCAACCGGTCTGGGTGACGTAGCGGGCCCGCTTGCCGAGAGCAAAAGGCGCGTCATAGCTACGCCGCCGGCTAGTTGAGAATTTATATATATAAAAGTTCTTCTAAAGTTCTTTTTAAAGTTATAACAAAATTGATGGCGCGCGTGCAAAGTTTAAACTTCGCGCGCGCTGTCGCATGATAAGCTTTTAGCGGCGAGGCCCCCGCGCCCGCTTTGTCGATGCCGCAGGCATTGTAGTAACCATTTTCCGCTCAAAGCTGTGACAAGGAAAGACGCCTATAGTTTACCTTATATCACTGAAATACTCGACAATTTACGGGACGCTAAATACCTCAGTAGCATTGACCTTTCTAAAAGTTTTTGGCAGATTTTAATCCAAGAAAAGGATAGGCGTAAAACTGCCTTCTACATTCCATCACGCGGCACATTCCAATTTAAGTCTATGCCCTTTGGACTTACTAACGCACCTGCAACGCAACAAAGATTGGTCGATATTTTATTCTATGATCCGGAATTCGAAAATAAAGTATTTGTATATATAGATGACGTCATAATAATATCAGAATCTTTCGAACATGACATATTGCTCTTATCACGTGTTCTGGAAAAACTAAAATTAACTAACTTAACTATAAATCTATGTAAAAGTCAGTTCTTTCGAAGCCAGCTTAAGTATCTAGCCTACATTGTTGACTCTAATGGGTTACATGCGGACCCCGAAAAAGTAGAATCCATCTGCAACTACCCCACCCCCAGTAATCGTAAAGAGGTGCGCCGTTTTATTGGTACAGCTTCTTGGTACCGTAGGTTTATACCAAATTTCAGTAACTTAGCTGCTCCCTTAAATAAATTAACTTCACAAGGTAAGAATTCTTCTCCATTTTTGTAGTCTCAAGAAGCCGACGAAGCTTTTAAAAAACAGCGTACTGAGATGATAAAAGCCCGGAAAGAAGCGGAGTTTCGCTACGTCAGGGCTATGTCAATGACCAATTTGATGGAGTATAACCGGATTATTGCCAAATCCAGGCGTCTATTTAGAAAGAAAAAACGCGAAGGTTGGAAGAAATTCTGTGCATCCCTATATCCTACAACTCCATCTTCCGTCATTTGGACGAAGTTTAAGTGGTACAGCCGTGGCTGCTCAGCTCAAAACCTTTCTACCATCCCGCAAGATCTAGCAGCTTCCTTTCTGGATAATCTCGCCCCTCCCTATGTTCCTCTTAATGAGGAAAGTCCTTCTTCTGCCATGCCCCCCGCCTCAGCCAACGACCCATTGGACCTACCTTTTTCGTTGCGTGAGTTGGAAGAAGAGAAACTACGTGCATGACTCGGCCCCAGGGGTGGATGGATTTCCTTATTCCTTTTACAAAAAATCTAGTCTCCATAGTCGCCACTACCTCCTATCCCTGATCAACACCTGCTTCTCACTCGCCTACATCCCTGATAGCTGGAAAACCCAACTCATCATCCCCATCCTGAAATCCGGAAAACTTCCCAATAGTCCTTATAACTTCAAACCGATTGCCCTGTCACCCGTCATTGGTAAAATTCTGGAGCACCTAATTAAAAACCGATTGGAGTGGTTTGTGTAGAGTCGCGACCTATTGGCAGAGTCTAAGTTTGGCTTCCGTAAGGGATTCAGCACTATGGATAGCATGGTGTTCTCGTTACAGATACGCGGATCGCATTTTCAAAAAACGAGTCCATTTTGGCGGTCTTCCTCGATATTTCAGCTGCATACGACAGTGTCCTTCTTTCCGTGCTCAGAAGTAAATTACGCCAGCTGAGTATTCCGACAAAGATGTTTCAATGCATATGCAATCTTATGTCTGGACGTAATGTCAAGCTACACATCCCTGGTACAATCTTTGACGCCAGAACGGTTTGGAGAGGCCTGCCTCAGGATTCAGTCCTCAGCCCCTTGCTCTACAGCATCTACACATCCGACCTTCATAGGTCCCTAAACAGCAACTGTCAAGTTTTGCAGTATGCGGATGACCTGTGCCTTTATCTACCAACGGCATCTGTCGACCAGGCTGCGGGGTCCATGCAGGTATCCCTCAACTCCCTAAATCACTGGCTAGTCTCTCATGGTCTCAGTTTATCAGCCCCTAAAAGCTCCGTAATAGTTTTTACTCGGAAAAGAGTTATTCCAGATGTGCACCTTGAAATTGATGGGTCTCCTATTAGCTTCGATGACCAGGTTAAGTTTCTCGGTGTCATCTTGGATTCCAAATTGTCCGGTGTTTTCCATGTTAACTACGTCTATAATAAATGCGAGAAGAAGCTAAATTTGTTGCGGGCTCTCGCAGGTGTTCGGTGGGGTGCTCACCCCTTTACTCTTAAACTCATATATAATGCCACAATAGAAGAAAGAAAGAAAATACATTTATTTACGTAGACATAACGCATACACAAACACAAAGAGGAATTATACAAACAAAACAAGTTAATAAAAAAGTAAAAGTACAAGAAAGGAAGTCACAAAATTAAATAATTAAGGGAAATATGCGTCACATCCACGCAAAACGGCCCTCGCTCAGCATATTGCTATGACCCTGAGGCAGAGTCACAGCGCTGGTTTTCAGCGAAAGCCGAAGCCGACGTTTGACGTCCGCCGGGTATAAATAAATGTAGAAAAAATAAAATAAATACAATAAAATAAAGATATTAAATAAATACAACAAAACAGTACGTAAATATGAAGCCTTTTAGATTATGCCACTTTCTGGTTAGAGCCTTGCAGCAGAGTTGCAATGGCAGTAGGGGCTTATCTGGAGGACAGATGCGTCACCTATCGGGGACGTGACGGTGCTGGTCGGCACTTCATGTCGTGCGGTATTCCACAGGGATCGGTCTTGGGACCGCTCCTGTGGAACATCGGATACGACTGGGTGCTGAGAGGTGAGCTCCCGTCGGGCGCAGACTTGACTTGTTATGTGGACGACACGCTTGTTACTGCCCGGGGGAGCTCGCACAGGGAAGCGACGTTAATAGCCACGGCTGCGGTGTCACAGGTGGTGAACCGCATCCGGCGCCTGGGCCTGGAGGTGGCCCTAAACAAGTCGGAGGCCATAGTGTTTCATGGCCCCCGACGGGCGCCGGCGCCGGGATCACACATTGTGGTCGGTGGGGCTCGGATAGCTGTCGGGTACACCATGAAGTACCTGGGATTGGTCCTCGACAGCCGATGGGAATTCGGGCCTCACTTCCGGCGGCTAGCGCCCAAGCTGATGGGCGCGGCGGGCGCGCTTTCAACGTTGCTTCCCAATATGGGGGGCCCGAGCGCCACCTGTAGACGGTTGTAAGTGGGAATCGTGCGGTCTATAGCCCTTTACGGGGCTCCTGTGTGGGCGCTGGACATGACGGCCAGCACTCTCGCCATTCTGCGCAAGCCGCAGAGGGCGATGGCCGTCAGAGTCGCCCGCGGGTACCGCACGATTTCCTACGACGCGGCTTGTGTCCTGGCCGGATCCCCGCCCTGGGACCTGGAGGCGAAAGTACTCGCGTCATTCAAGTCAAAGTCAAAGTGCCCGCTCTTCCTTGCGCCGATGGCACGGTTCCCTGTCGTTTAGGGTGACGCAGGTGCTGTCGGGGCATGAGTGCTTCGGCAAGTACCTGTGTTGCATGGGCAGGAAGCCGGACGCTCGGTGCCACCACTGCGTCCATTGCGGGGAGGACACGGCGCAACACACGCTCGCCGAGTGTGTAGCTTGGGAGGAGCAGCGCCGTGTCCTCACAAATGAAGTAGGAGGCGATCTGTCGCTGCCGGCCGTAGTGCAGAGTATGGTCGGTAGCGCAGAGTCGTGGGACGCGGTGGTGACCTTCTGCGAGGACGTGATGTCGCAGAAGGAGACTGCGGAACGGGAGAGGGAGATCTTGTCTCTCTTCCCCGGCCGCAGAAGGCGCACCGGGCGCAGGAGAAGGGCGGACAACGCCCTTTTCCGCCCCCCATGAATGGGTCCAGGGGCGAGGGACTTGGGGAAGTCCCCGCCCCCTAACCAATGGACCCGAGGCGTAGGCGCGCGCGGGTGTCGGCGCGCGCCTCCGAGGCGGAGCACGGGGTAGTCTTACACCTCACTACCCCGTGCAGGAGATGAAGCCCGGACAACCGAACCAGCACCAGTGTGGGGCTGCGGAAGAATTTGGATTCCCGGGGCCCCACGTGCACGTGCGAGGAGGAGACACCGGGGGGTTTTAGCCGGTAAGAGTCCGGCATGCCCCTCCGCCTCTCCCCAGGCGGATAAAGTCCATAAGAATTTCCCGAAAAAAAAAAAAAAAAAAAAGAGTTGCAATGGCTAAGTTGGATAACATCCAGTCAAAGTCTCTCCGCATTGTATTGGGTTGCATGAGGTCCACCCCGACCCACCTCCTCTTCTACTTCGTAGACAATACCTTGCTGACAAATTTATGTACAAGTCTTTTTTAAACGCCAAACACAAGTTATTGTCGAAACTATCCACTCTGGACGACCTAAGCAGACGTAGTACAATACATACTGGAGACACAATGACATAACTTTAGTTTTAAAATCTCTAAAAAAGATACGTATGGTTGGAGGAAATGCCCCAATTCGCCAGTGTAATAAATTTCCAGTATTTCCTCCCCTTACAATTCCCTTTTTCCTTCCCAATTTCGTTTCCAACATTGGTCTGAATAAGGAGACTATTCAGGCTAATGATCTCTTTGCTTATATCGCCAATAATAAGTGGCCAGATCATTATAAATTTTATACGGATGCATCTAAACTAACCCCAGATGGTAGAACTGGTATCGCAGTCTACAATTCCAATTCCAATTTTTTTCTTCAATTCCAGTGCCCTCCAGAGTCATCTGTTTTCACTGAAGAGTGCATTGGCATGTTAGAGGCATGTTTATATATTTCTTCTTACACAAATATTTCCAAAGCGGTTATTTTTTCGGACTCCAGAAGTGGCCTGGAAGCAATTGTCAAAAATTCTTTAAAGGATAATCTCCGTAGCTCAATAGTCTCAGAAATAAAAACACTTTGTATTTTCTCTCCAGTAAGGACATAGAGGTGATACTGGTATGGATCTGTCTCCGCATATCGGCATCGCGGGCAATGAGTGTGCGGATGTAGCTGCCAAAGCGGCTGTTACAAGCAGCTTGGCAGATAGGAAACACTTTTCTATTGAAGTTTATGACTTGATCCATAAAGCCAAAGTTGATCTCTTCAAGGCCTGGCAGTCTTACTGGTCAGAGACCATTAAGGCCAAAGGCGGAGCGTTTGCAGCAATTCAACCCTCAATTCCCCCTAATCTGTAATATGTCGTATCCGCCTTGGTCATTGCTGTTCTCCAGTTTTCCTACACAAAATCCGAGTACGCGATAATTCCCTGTGTGAATGCGGTCTAGACGAGGGTAACCTGGATCATATTTTCCTTGACTGTCGCAATAACGATGCCTACACAATGGACCACGTTATAAATAAGTTAAATATCCAAAAACCGGTAAATGTCCGCCACCTACTTTCCTTTTTCCCCAATCCCCAAATTATTCGTGCTTTTATTAAATTTATTTCTACTAACAAGATAAAGTTATAATAGTTACTAGCTTTTGCCCGCGACTTCGTTCGCGTGGAATAGTGACTTCCGGCAGATTTTTGGTTTTACCCACGTAGTTCCCGATCTCGCGGGATCTTTTCAAAAATAAAATGTGGAAGATATTCTAGGGAACTCTTCAAAAATCAACATAATTTCCACGACACTACCGAAGCGCTCGGCCGATGCCCAACCAAATACGTGTAACGAAACCATAGCGCGATCTATTTCGATCCCAACGCCATCTATCGAGCATAGTGACAACTCGGATTATTTATTTATACTCTGTTCGGGCATTTACTTTGTACTAAAAGTTTTACTATATTGATATTATTTTTTTCATACCTTTTTACTAATATTTACTTTTTTCCGATGAATTTTCAGTACTGAATTGATGCCGACGCTTAACCAATAGATGGCGCTGTATGTCCGGAATAAATTTTATTTTCTATTTAATTTTTTTGTTATAAAAACTATCCTATGTCCTTTCTCAAGTTCCAAACTATGTCTGTACCAAATTTCACACAAATCGGTTCAGTAGTTTAGGCGTGAAGCAAAGACAGACAGACAGACAGACAGAGTTACTTTCGCATTTATAATATTAGTTTGGATATACTCCGTTCGGGCATTTTCTTTGTACTAAAAGTTTTATTATATTGATATTACTTTTTTCATACCTTTTTACTATCATTTACTTTTATCCGATGAATTTTCAGTACTGAATTGATGCCGACGCTTGACCAATAGATGGCGCTGTATGTCCGGAATATTTTTTTTTATTTTTTTTGTTATAAAAACTATCCTATGTCCTTTCTCAAGTTCCAAACTATGTCTGTACCAAATTTCACACAAATCGGTTCAGTAGTTTAGGCGTGAAGCAAAGACAGACAGACAGACAGACAGAGTTACTTTCGCATTTATAATATTAGTTTGGATATACTCCGTTCGGGCATTTTCTTTGTACTAAAAGTTTTATTATATTGATATTACTTTTTTCATACCTTTTTACTATCATTTACTTTTATCCGATGAATTTTCAGTACTGAATTGATGCCGATGCTTGACCAATAGATGGCGCTGTATGTCCGGAATAAATTTTATTTTCTATTTTTTTTTTTTTTGTTATAAAAACTATCCTATGTCCTTTCTCAAGTTTCAAACTATGTCTGTACCAAATTTCACACAAATCGGTTCAGTAGTTTAGGCGTGAAGCAAAGACAGACAGACAGACAGACAGACAGAGTTACTTTCGCATTTATAATATTAGTTTGGATATATATTTAATCTTCATGTTTGTAAATATTATCTATGGTAAGTACTAGTATCTACTAACATTTAAATTTGTATGGTTTCAGGCATTTAAATATTATCGAAAAGAATAATAACTTTTAAACTATCGCGCTGCATGTTTATATTAATATTATAGAACGGGGATTAGCGCGAACATGCATAAATATCTGCTTGCGACCACGGCCGGTGTAACCTGGTCGAAACGTCAATCCCTAAAGGTATTTATGCATGTTCGCGCTAATCCCCGTGCTACATTTGAATTTTTTTATAAATACGGACAACATCACATACATTGCTCTGAACCCAAAGTAAGTAGCTAAACCACTTGTGTTATGGAATTCAGATGTACAATCGGGGACAACGAAGCCTTATCACTTTTTAAAAGATTTCGTTTGACGTTCGACGCAGGCGACTGGCACGGAAGCTCCGCCCTCCCGGGACGTTGACCAATTAGGACATTGCAGTAACAAGACGGAAATATATGCTTTGACTATTTTTGTGGACGTCAGTCGCATCTCACTGTTTGTTCAATGTTGACGTTCGCTGTTTTCTCCGTTACTTTGACTACTGTTTACGAATACTCGCGCGTGTTTACCGGACTTTTATTTTGTTTGTGTGATATCCAAAATTGCCGCTCGAAGAGCGAATAAATTTATTAGTTAAATTGCGGATGACCTGCGAATATTTGTAAGTATTAAAATTATAATTATATTTTAATCATTATGTTTTTATAAGTCAGCCTAAAACCAGATAGATAAAAAGTCTGCAAAGTAGTGGGTTAGAAAAATAAATTATGAACGTGAACTACATAATACTTAATTCTAATAACTTTTAAACTATCGCGCTGCATGTTTATATTAATATTATAGAACGGGGATTAGCGCGAACATGCATAAATACCTTTAGGGCTTGACGTTTCGACCAGGTTACACCGGCCGTGGTCGCAAGCAGACTGGAGATGCGGTGTCATTGCTCCGTGCACGAAGTAGATGATTTTTCATCTACCCCCTTTTCTTCAAATACCCTACACACTACACTGACCGTGTCCGTACTATGTTCACTAACCGACTTTGCAGAGAATCGAGGTTGTGTTAAGGGAATCACTGGATACCAAGATGCAGGTAGTTTAAAGCCGTCTTCCCGATTGAAATTTGGATGCTTCTTTATTTCAATCGCTTCTCGCACTACTCTCGAGTGAAAGTGGCGATCGGTGGAGAGGACTTGCGCGCGATGGAATTGAATCCAGTGATTAACGCCAGCTTGGAGTACGTGATCTGCTATTGCCGATTTAGTGGTCTGACGGTTCTTAACAGCTGCGATATGCTCTTTGAGCCTTTCCGCGATAGTTCGCTTCGTTTGCCCGATGTACGATTTACCGCAGCTGCAGTCGATTTTATAGACACCTGGCTGTTGTAGGGGTAAAACATCCTTCGGTGTGCGCACCATGTTGTGTACCTTTGTCCCCGGAGTGTAGACAGTCGGTATGGAGACTTTTCTAAGTACTGCCCCGATCTTGTCCGTAACTCCTCTGACATATGGCATGTAGGCTCTTTGTCTATTAACGTCCGGATGTCTGACCCGCTTTGACGGTCGTTTCATTTTTCTTTCCACCTTATATCCATTTTTGTGTAGTACCTCCTGAACATGATCTAGCTCGCGCTCTAATACCTAAAGGTATTTATGCATGTTCGCGCTAATCCCCGTTCTATAATATTAATATACTTAATTCTAGTTGGTCGAAATTGTTTTAGATACTAATTATTATTGCACTTAACATGAAAACAGATTTATTCAGTGTTGTTCACGGTGACATTTTAATAATGAGTTTAATACAAATGTGTAAAAATGCCTGTTGTGACGCTAAGTAGGGATGTTATCAGAATTGATTGCGTGAGTCATGATGATCGTGATCTTTGTGGTCAATTCTATTTTTTTTTTATTCAAACTTCCCTATATTACACGTCACATATAGGAATACACATACTTTTAAAAAGAACTACAGCTTTAACGCACTGTATGAAGTAAGTCAGTGCATTTTCATTCATTCTTTTGTTGGGATTTATGTAACCATACCAAACGAGTGATATGTTAAACATAAAAAGTTATAGCTAAATAGATAGTTCGGCTATATTCTTGTTTAGGGTATACACATTATTTTAAAGAATAATCTTTTTATAATAGTGTTTTGTTAGGTTTTTTTCAATAATATTTCATTCTTTACGGTTATTATAATATCAGATCTAGAACCTTTAAAAGAATAATTAAATAAACGTGTTAATTGTAATTTCAAAAATGAAACAATAAGTAGCAAAGTCTGCCGGTTTGGCCGGAGATATAACAATGGAATTCCACTGCTATAGATAAAAAACTAGTCGGCTCACTTTTAACAAAAGAGTCATAAACCAGAGCTTGCGAGTACTTATTTTCGCAAAGCGCATGTTAGTTATTATGACCAAATTATTTCGAAATAAAATCATATTTACTGGATTGAAAAAATATATATTTTGTTTTTGGTTAACTCAAGTATTTTCATCAAAGTTAGCCACTGGTGCCACTGCAAAATGTATTAATAAACAAGCTCGCGCTAATAAACATTTTTTTATTGGAGTAGATTAAAAAATAGTCGTTTTAATTTTTGAGAGAGAATTTGTTATAATCGTGTAGGTGATTTAGACCACGGAAGAGCAAAGTAGGTAATACATAGATGACCAAATTAGCAAAGAGTAGTGATAGTCTAGTAAGTTGGTATTACCTGTTATAACTTCAGTCTCGAGTTCGAACCCAACTTGTCTGATTCTTCGAAATCTATTTTTGATAACAGTCTTTGGTTGTTTTTGTAAACTTATTAGAATTGTATTACATATGGATTAATTGTTTAAACATTTTGTTTGCAGCGCTCTTACAGTAAGGCTGTGGATTAGACGATAGGAAGGAGATGGAAGACTAAATAACTGCCCGCGGGAAGTGACGACATGGCCTGCCATCAACGAAGAAGACTGACAGCGGAGGCTGAGAACCTAAGAAGGCGAACCTTTTACTCCGACTATTGATCGACAATTCGTCTTTTCTATGCAAACAGAACATTTAATAGGCAATCAGAAAGCCTCTAAAATAAATAAAATACATATAATCTATGTAGGTAGAAATTTTTGCTAGAGATTTGTTTGTTAACTTTCAATGATTAAATTGGGACGTTGATTCTGATGAGGATATGTAATATAATAGTAGCATAATTCTTAGCAGTCTTATTATATTCAAAGAGTCATTCGAGGTATATTATCAGCCCCCTGACGGTTTAAAGTAGTGTTATAAGTTCCACCAATAATCTTCTTATTAACCTCTAAAGATATAATACGACTATAATGCGAGCTATTGGAAAATTGGTTGGCATTGTTAATATAATATGTAGTATATATTATATTAACAATGCCAACCAATTTTTTGCTATACATATACCTATTATAGTATTTTTACATTAACACACTAAACGGACGTCGGGTGTAGAATAAAAGCTACAAAAAATCTATGAGAAACAATAAAAAAACAGTAACATCTTATTGTAAACCTTAAACTTATTGTCAAACAGTTCAATTTTGCTCGCGACAGCTTATTGTTATCGTTAAAGTGTACTCAAGAACTGTACTGTAATGCACAAAATGCAACTCTCTCTATCCTGCGCGCATGCCATGCGTTAGAAAAGGACAGAAATATACCTTTTGTTTGTCTTTTTCGGATAGTTAGACCGACACTAAAATCATAAATATTATTTTGGTTGTCAAACCATTGAAGCAGAATATCTAATTGATACAAGGTATTTTTTTTTATTCGATTATAACCGTCTTTTGGCCCGGCAGTTAGAAGTGCATGCCCGACTTCCCTTTTGTTTTTTGTAAAACTCTGTTAAACATGATTTAAAAATAATTTAAATAAATATTATGGATTCAGTAAAATAGCTACCTACTATTACTACTACGTAGTGTAATTTTTTTATTGTTATAAGAATTTGTTTATTAGACGTAAGCCTAATAAATAACATTTATTGACTAATATAATAATATGCATAAAGGACCATCATTAATTATGTAATTGTATTTATCTTTAAACCTGTGATTGACGATTTTTTTTTGGTAGAGATCTTTGTAGTTAGCCTGAGCGCAGTCTTTGACTGCTTCACCGGACTTTTAGTACTAAATGTGATACTATAGCATTACACCAGGAAATAACAGTTTTGTCTCGCCTCGCATTATAATCTGGTATGACAAGCACGCAATAAAACCACCGTAGTCTTTACCGCGAGCTCGTGGGTCGCCTGTCGAGCACAACCGACAATTACACTTTTATATTATTATATGAGCTTGTAAAAGTTTAAACTTAGATATTACTTGCATTTTTACAACATAATGAATGAATACAATTATTTTGATTTTATGTATACAATCTAAAACTTATAATCTTCTTTATATGCTTTCATTTTACTTTTCTTTTTTGGAACGAAGCCGTCTAGCCCCATTTCTCATCGCGCGATAAGTAGAACGAAGTTCCTTATTTAAATTAATATTCTTAATAAATAAATAAAATAAAAATAAAAATCGTTTATTTTCAGACAAACAAGTCCATAATAAAAATAATAATTATCTAAGAGCGACACAAAAATATCTAATTCCCCGTAACATGGAGTTCCGTGAACCTTCTTAGAAGAGCAGTGTCAGTTCTCTCTCCTATCCATTTAAGGGCACTATTTCGACTCCCTCGAACCCGCTTTACAACAGACGCTACCTTTTTTCTCATCAACGCGTGAAAGCCTTCAACGCTCGCGTCCGCAAACATGCCGGAAGCACTACAATATCGAGGGAGGCGGAACAGCGCCCTGAAAATATTATTATAAAGGACTCTCAAGGCGCTATAGGTCCTTTGTGTATAATCGGCCCACAAGCCACAGGTGTAGAACGCCTGACAATACGCTTTGAACAGCGTTATTTTGACAGGCGCCGTACACCTAGCAAACCTATGTGCCAGCATGTTCCCACGAACCGACAGCGCCCGGCGCTCCCTCTCAACATCCTCGTCGTCACTACCATTTTCTGTTACCAAGTGACCTAAATATTTAAACCTTGCAACACGACTTAGAGGCACTCCATTGAGCAAAAGTGGTGCGAAAGAAGATTGTTCGACGTTAAAAATTTTGTTTTTGCATTTGAATACCATGTACTCACTTTTACTCACATTGTACTCCAGGCCGTGTTCAAAGGCATAGGTTTCACAAATTTTTAACAGTTTTTTGAGACCACCAATTGAGGGGCTCAGCAGCACCATATCGTCTGCATAACTAAGATTATTAACACAAACATTATCAATATGGCAGCCGACATGCGTACTGCTAAGCTCCTCAATTAACTGGTTTATAAATACATTAAACAATCGCGGAGAAGTCAGACCCCCCTGCCTAACACCGCACTCCAAAGAGTACTCATCAGAGTAAACATTACCCCACTTTACAGCATTAAGTTGACTACTGTACCAGAAGCTAAACATATCAACTAGATCACCTGGAACACCCAAGTCTCTTAGCTTTGCCCAAAGCTTACTATAGGACACGCGATCAAAAGCTTTGGACAAATCCAAGAAACAGGCGTAAACAGGTGTCTTACGCTTAACATAATAGTTAACGGTTTCTTTTAGACATAGAATCGCACTTTCTGTAGACAATCCTTCCCTGAAACCAAACTGAGTGTCCCCAAGCGAAATATATTTAGCAAGTTGTTTATCCAACAATCCATCTAATACTTTTGCTATTATGGTTGCCAAAGATATAGGTCTATAGTTGCTTCTACTAGAGGTGTCGGCTGTTTTATTCTTCACTATAGGGACTACAACAGTTCTCATCAGGTCAGGAGGTAGGTACGAGTGCCGGATACAAAACGTAAAAAAACATAGACAGTACTCTGCTCAAATGAGCGCCCGCATGCCGCAGGTGCTCAACACTGAGTCCATCATGCCCAGGTGATTTTCCCCGTTTCATACTTTCTATAACACTGGAAACCTCCTTACTTGAGAAACCTATGGGATGGGTGACCGTCTGGGGTTCAGATTCCAGCACCCACGGCAATAAGGAACTCACCTGAAAATGCTGCTTAAATGAGTTAGCAATTTCTTTGGGGTCATCAACTCCCTCAATGCTGACAGGTAGCTTCACCTTACCATTTAGTTGCTTAGTACCCTTCCAAAACTTATGAAAACTCTTATCAGAGTGCTGTGTGGCAAGAATATCCATTCTTATTTGCTCTTGATTATTTTGACAATATCTGAGGCGCGATTTGAAAATTCTGCGACTCATACACATTTGCTCAAATATAGGTCCTCTTTCAGGCTTTCCTGCCAGCAAATACCATTGGTAGTCTAATCTAGCCTGTCTATGCACTTCTTTTACATGTTTGTTCCAACCATATACACATTTGACCCTAACTGGTTTTTTAATACTTCTATGGCTTAATATCGATGCCTGACATAAAGAACTGACAATATCATTGTACATACAATCAATAATATCTCTATGCCGAACATTATGACACATTTTGTCCGCGCACTCATGAAAAACCGATGGAAAATCAATATTTTTCAATGTTTTGTTACAAATCTCGCGATATTTATTTATTTCTTCTACTTCCCTCACTCCCCATATTATCTTATTACATACATTAGACTTAACTATGATTTTAGATTTTATTAAATTTAAGTTACACACTATTTCAATTGGCATATGGTCTGACCAATATGTATCTCGTAAAACCCTAAAACTACTAACTGTTTCCCATGCCGACTTGGAAACAACACAATGATCAAGCCATCGTTTGCAACCGTGTGCCTCGCTCTGAAAAGTATATGTATCAGATGTAAAGCAGATTAATAATCTATTAAATTAATCTAATTAATATTGGTAGAATCTACTCGTGATCAGAGGGCTGGTTTGTTCCTAGCACGGCATAGCCATTCAACGTGACAATGCTCCCAGCCTTCTGGGCACGTTCCCCGCCATTGACAGGGATGACGATGAGTTCTTTGACGCCGTTTAGTTTTTATTTATGTAAGTTTTAATTTTAGTATTTTTAGAGTTTGTTCTTATATTAGATTTAATTAATAAATAATTATTAAATTAATTTAAAAAATATATATTTTTTATATTTTTAATTTACTAAATTTAATTTATTTTTAAATTATTAATTTAGTTTAATAAATAAAATATTATTTATTGTATATTTTTTATTAATTAAATTTAATTAATTATAGAATTATAACTTTAATTTAATTAATAATGATTTAATTTAAAAAAATAATTTTAAATTAAAAAAAAAACAAAAGATACCCTAATTAAATTATTAATATTAATTTTATTATTCACTTAATATAATTTATTATTATATAAATCCAGCAGAATCAACAACAAATACCATTGATCCAGATTTATCAAGACATTTAAATAAAATAGAATCCCAAACATTATGTTTCCTACTTTAGTTATAATATCAGTTATAACTGAAAATAAAAATGTTACTATTTAGCCATTAGGTACTAAAATTGAGCCTACTCTACTTAAGTTTATATTACATTATATTTGTTAATATTTTTTTTTATTGATTATAACTTAAAAAATAAATATATTACAATTACTTCACTAATTAATCGAAAGGAACTTCGTTCCATCCGGGTGTCCCTTGACGGCCTTGACACCTCACAAGTTTTTTATTATTCTTATAAACTTAATTTTAATAAGACAGATATAATATCCGTACTTGCAATTGACTGTAAGCTTCATTAGATGCTCAGTGGTTGCTAATTGCACCGCCAAGATCGATGGTCGATTTGGGTCATAATTTTGATAGCAAATAGTAACAAGAGTGAACAATTATATTGTTAGAACTACTCATTCAAGGTTTTTTTATGAAGGATGAAATATCGAGATTTACCAATTAACTAAATACCCGTTATTATTCAGTTTTACTTTAATCAAAACGAGTTATCTACCAAATACTTAATTATTAAATTATTTCTAAATATTATTTCCACAAAATATCCTACATCTAACTAACATACCATCGTAGTAAATACAACTTATCAGTTAAACCGAGTTGTTTGTGTAGTGCGAGAACTTCGAAACTCAGAACCGAGTAAAAAACAACACAACGCGACGAGCGCGGCGAAAATTTTAATTATAATTATAAGTTGTCATTTTCTGAACTATGCTAGAGGCATCAACACGTGAGCGTAATAACGGTAGCTCTCATTATGTTTATACTTTTAATAATCTAATAAATAAAAATGTATTTTGAAGTATCAAATTTTTTTTATTTTGTTTATTCCTTACTTCTATAAAAACATGCTGAAGTTCATAGAGCCAGTCGTTGACCGACCAGCATCGTCTCCTTGTTGCGTGTTTACTCCTTGTTGCCTAGGTGTAGACGCAAACTTAAAAAATATTGCTATCACAATTAAAGGCGCAACTAAATTTACACTCCAGACTCCATTGAAAGAATACCTGCTACACACAGGGAAAGGTGGTAAGGTTCAGATACTGGGTTTATTGAGCTTTAAAACTCTAAACTGGAGTATAAACGGTGATTTTAGTAAGTAAATAGTATTAAAACACTATTTAGACATTTTAAGTTTACATCTAATTCGTATTTTAGTAGTAGTAAAATGCATTGTGCCTCCTACATAAATTAACTTAAACAAAGCAACTAATAATAACATTTAAAGGTAGGTAGTGATGCAATTTTACTATTAAGTAAACAAAATATTAAAAACATAAAAATCCCGACTAGCTTTAAATAATAATTCATATTTTCTCAACCCAAATTACATTTAAACACAACATTATGCAACAAATTACATAAATAACAAAAAAAGACATTAGTAGTATTTATAATAATACTATAACATAATGATAATATCCTGTGACAACTTACACACAGCAATCTGATACCAAAGTAAGCAGAGCTTGTTTTATGGTTACCAGAAAACTGATAAATATCCTCATATTATTATATTTCTAATACATTTTACTGATTAAATACACCCAGGCCCAGAACAAATGATTACGCTCATTAAAAAAATAATTGTCCTGGGTGCGAATCAAACCCACAACCTCCGGTCGCAGATCAGCCATTTATAAGAACAGATTTAGAAAACACACTCAACAGATGAAGTAAAAAATCGTCAATTTCGTTTTAATCACCCATCGAAATAATAGAAAAATGTCAAAATCTGTCAAGACGTTTAAAAAATAAATCTAGAAACTTATTATGAGACATGAGCAATAAACGTGTGTTATGTGTAAACACATAACTGTCGGTAAAGTTAGCTTTTTTCGTAACTCTATTTTTTTTTTTTTGCAAATATACTGAAAATCGAATAAAAAAAATATCATCTTAATATTCTAGCATTTATAGTTTACATAATCGACTCCACATTTTTATGAAAATATGTGCATAAGAGAAACATATAGCGCAAGTCATCAAAACATTCGTAGTATTTAGTGACGACAACAACGAACATTACATACGATATATTGTTTCACTCGTGCACAGTGTCAACTTTAACAATGACACTGGCATGATAGGTACTATAATATTAAAACACAAATCAGAAATAAGGGGGCGTCGCCGCGTGTCGCTAGCGTTAGAAAGAGCGCAAGCGACGAAAACCGTTTCTCGACGGTAAGGTGATAAGGCGAAGATGTCCCCGATTGTACAACGAAGGTACCACAAACACCCAGACCCGAGGCAATGTAGTAAAGTTGATTTCTACATTGTCCCGACCGGGGATCGAACCCGGGACCTCAGAGCTAGCGACACCTTGAAACCGGTGAGTACACCACTCGACCACGGAGGTCGTCAAATCGATAATATTAATATTATAGAAAACAGTTGTATTTAGTTTAATTATATTAGTGCCGTTAAATTACCCATGTGTGGTCACTACAAGACACTGGCAGAAATTGCTGTGACCTGAGGCTCCAGTGGGTTGCCAAAACTCAAAAGAAAAAAAAAGTGTTTATTGCTACCTTTTTATCACACTTTTATCATCACAGTGATTATTTTCAAGAAATTTACTATAACACTTACACTCAATTATTGCATATTCTCACACAACATTCAGTCTAACAGCTGTCTGTTTTGTCACCTGTCTATTTTGCTTTTGAAATGGATAATGTGATGACCAGAAGGGGTGCTGCTCGCTTGGAGGAATCTAAACTCCAATTAACATTGTTGGAATTAAAGAAATATAAAGATTTGTGTAACAGTTTGCAAAAATAACAAGATGACAATGAGAAGGAAGTGCTACAGATATTAAATTATAACAGTAAGCTCAAAGTTGAGATGGCAGAGTTGCATAGACAACTACTTAACACCTCTGAGGACCGGGATAAGCTTAAACTGTTAGTAGACCAGTTTGATCAGTGCAGCGATGAGTTTGATTTAACCCTCAGGCACAACGCTGAACTCAAGTGCAGATTAAGTGAAGCCCAAGAAACCATTCTCAAGATGGACGGTGCAGACCAGAGAATTCAGACGGAGTATACACATGCTCTGTTTGACAGGCTGGTTGGTAACGCTCCCTCTGCCACCTCAGCTCTGGGTTATACTAACCAGATAGAGACAATTGATTTAACATGTGATAAATCTATTATATCAAATACTCAAGTACAACAAATACATTGTAGTAAATTAAAGAAATATATTAAAACTAAAAGAATCATTAAGAAGTGTCAAAAACTTATGAGGAACAATAAAAATAGTTTTCATCATCATCATCATCATCATCAGCCGGAAGACGTCCACTGCTGAACAAAGGCCTCCCCCCTAGAACGCCACAATGAACGACAACTCGCCAATTGCATCCACCGGGTGCCCGCCACTTTGACGATATCGTCAGTCCACCTGGTGGGAGGCCTGCCGACGCTGCGTCTTCCGGTTCGTGGTCGCCACTCGAGAACCTTTCTTCCCCAACGGTTATCGGTTCTTCGAGCGATATGGCCTGCCCATTGCCACTTCAACTTGCATATTCTTCGAGCTATGTCGGTGACTTTAGTTCTTTGGCGAATTTCCGTATTCCGGATCCTGTCGCGCAAAGAAACCCCGAGCATAGCTCTCTCCATAGCTCGTTGAGTGACTCTGAGCTTCTCCAAAAGGCCAACCGTTAGCGACCACGTTTCAGCGCCATATGTCATCACTGGCAACACACACTGGTCAAAGACCTGCGTCTTCAGACACTGCGGAATTTTGGACGAAAAGATGTCGCGTAGTTTCCCGAACGCTGCCCATCCGAGTTGGATTCTTCGGGCGACCTCTTTGTCGAAGTTGGACCGGCCTAACTGAACTATCTGTCCAAGATAGACGTAGTGGTCGACAACTTTGAGAGTATCATTCCCAACAATAACCGGTACAGGTGCGACATGGACATTGTACATGATCTTGGTCTTGTCCATGTTCATTTTAAGACCCACCTGTTGGGAAACGATACTGAGGTCGCTGAGCATAGTATTAAGCTCCTCCAGCGACTCTGCCATGATCACTATATCATCGGCAAAACGAAGGTGAGTGATGTATTCGCCATTGATATTGATGCCGAACCCGTTCCAGTCCAAGAGCTTGAAGACGTCCTCCAACGCACTTGTGAACAGTTTCGGAGAAATAACGTCTCCCTGTCTCACACCACGCTGCAGTTGGATTGGCTTCGTGCTCTCGTCCTGTAACCGAATTGACATTGTGGCTTTACTGTACAAACACTTCAACACCTCGATATACCTATAGTCGATATGACATCGCTGGAGGGACTGCAATACAGCCCAGGTTTCGATTGAATCGAAGGCTTTTTCATAGTCCACAAACGCTAAACACAGTGGCCGATTATACTCTTCGGTCTTCTGTATAACCTGGCGGAGCGTGTGAATGTGGTCCATGGTGCTAAAGCCTTTTCGGAAACCAGCTTGTTCGGGAGGCTGGAAGTCATCGAGCCTGCGTTCGAGACGGTTCGTAATGACCCTCGAAAACAACTTATACACATGGCTCAGGAGCGAGATGGGTCTATAATTCTTCAACAAGGTGTTGTCGCCTTTTTTGAAGAAGAGCACCACCACACTCCTGTGCCATGATTCTGGCGTAGTACCCTCGAGTATGACGGAATTGAATAGCCTCTGGAGGACTAAAAGTACCGGTTTTCCACCCGCTCTCAGAAGCTCCGTTGTAATTCCGTCATCACCCGGCGCCTTGTTGTTTTTAAGTTGTTTCAGAGCCACTCTAATCTCGTACAGGCTGATGTCTGGGATATCCTCAGTATAGTGCCGGGTCAGTTTGGCTCTAGCGTCCTGAGCCACACTGACAACGGGTTTACGTGTCGAAGTGTACAGCTGTCCGTAAAACCTCTCGAGCTCCCTCAATATCTCCGGTTTCGATGAGATGATACTGCCATTGTCGATCTTCAGCTTCGTCATTTGGCTTTTCCCAACAGAGGAATTTCTCGCGAACACTTTGGAGCCCTGGTTCTGCTCAATTGCGTCCTTTATACGGGCAGTATTAAAGGAGCGCAGGTCGTGACGCGTGGAGTTAGAAATTCGCCTATTGAGATGACCGTATTCCGACATATCAGCTGAAGATTGCAATCTCATCTCATTCCGGGCTTCCATTAGTTTAATGGTTTTATTGGAGAGCTTCTGAGGTTTTCTTCGGCGTGGGGTCCTAAAGAACTGGGAACCCACTGCTTGGACAGCTTCCACCAACCCGCTGTTTATCTCGTCCGCAGTTTCGCATTCGGCTAGGCACTGGAAGCGATTACGCAGTTCGAGTTGAAAGGTTTCGGGATTCTGGATTTGGGCAGGACCTGGACGGAGCGTGGACTTAATCAGACGAGATCGTTCAAGCTTTACATTGATATTCAGTGTGCCTCTGACAATGCGATGATCGCTGCCGGTTTTCACCTTCCCGATCACAGAGACATCACTGAATATACGCTTCTTGGTCGTCATGATGAAGTCGATCTCATTTTTGGTTGAACCATCGGGGCCAATCCACGTCCACTTCCTGGATGGTCGCTTCTGGAAGAAGGAGTTCATCAAATAGAGTTCCTCCTTCTCCATAAAGTCGACCAGCCGCTGGCCCCTCTGGTTCCGCTGCCCATATCCAAACGACCCTACTCTCAACTCATCGCCATTCTGAGTGCCCACCTTAGCGTTGAAGTCTCCCATAACAACGGTGAAGTAAGATTCGGAGGCATGTATGGCTTCGGAGATCTCCTCATACATAGCCTCTACTTCATCGTCAGGGTGTGTCGAGGTCGGCGCATATACCTGGAAGACCTTCAACGAATACCGATCGGTGATTCTGAGTATCAGGTACGCTACCCTGCTTGACACACTATCGACTTTTATCACGTTGTTAATGAGAGACTTACGGACGAGGAACCCGACACCACCCTGGGATTTTCGGTCTCCTTCCCGGAAGAAGAGCATGTTGCCGGAATCTAGGATTATCGTATCCTGCCCCTCTCGTCGGATTTCAGATAATCCCATGATGTCCCAACGCAACCTGCTCAATTCTTCCTCCAGCTCGACAATCTTCTCGTCAGTCCGCAGCGTGCGGACGTTGTGCGTTGCCAGGGCCAAAGTCCGGTGGGGGCGGTAGCGCGAAATCCACCGGGGATTCTTAGCACCCCCTGCTCCTCCGTTACCTGACCCGCTACCATAGCCAGGGATAGAGGAGCTGCCGGGTACTGGGGGCCGTCGTGCCGTTTTGTCTGTCATTATGGGGGGGGGGGGGGGGTTGCCATAATCCCCACGCTTGGCAGGCGGCTTGGGGATCGCAGTATTGTTGTGATAGTAACAGAAGACGCTGCTGCCCATCTTCTAGATTTTTCCCTTAGTCGCCTCTTACGACACCCACGGGAGGAATGGGAGTGGTCAATTCTAAGCCGGATACCACACGGCGTAAAAAATAGTTTTAGTAACAACTTAAAAACACTCAATAAATGTAAACTTTTAAAATAAAATTTTGAAAATATTAAAACAAAATATGAGTCTGATACACAACACTTACAGTCAGAGATACTCCGTTTACAGGATTCCTAAAACATAATTAGTAATAAATATAATACTTCACAAAAGGAAATAGGAGAACATATACTGGCACTGAATGGCTTGGTAGTCGCTATGGTGCGAGCCGGCATTACACCGCTACCCGTGTAATATTCACATTATTTATTTGACTAAGATCACCGACCACGGTCGTACCCCGCGAATAATATTATATATACATATTATAATTGTTACTGTGGTGATATCCATTTGCTCCTGTCATTGTTGGCGCTCATGAGCACAAAGTCTGAAGGACAGAAAACCGTGGTGAGTAAAGCACGATGAGATTTTTTTTTTATGTTGCTATGACATGTATTAATATATATATAGTATGGTCTACATTATAACACTCCTTCCACAGGCCCTCCAGTTTTGTGTGAGAGACACCAACGACGCGTAGCAGGCACGGTAGTTAAGCAAAAAAAATAGTGATCATGACATGTAGAAAACATAATATTTTATATGAACGTGTTATTAATTATCTGATGAAATGAAATACACGGCTCCACTGCTCGCCCCACCGACAGCGACATTAACGCAAGACAGCCAGTGACAACAAGGTTAGGTCATAAGATGTCTGTATAGATATATATGTAAAAACAGAAAATTATTTAAATTAGGTAAACTAATATTATTCATTTATTTATTCCTCCAGGTTGGATAAAGCCAGTCCCAGCGACGCGCAGCAGAATTACTTCTAAGGCGATTACGCGTGAGCACTACACACACAAGCACGCACACACACACAAACATCCTCAACGTAATCGCTAATTCAAATAATAGATATATTGTGCACGGCTGCTATATCCAACCTCCGCTGTGCATCAATAAGATACTGCCGTAGGCGCTTTCTAAACGTATCGATCGTATTTATTGCCCTAATCGGAGGGGGTATATTATTCCACACCTTGGATGCAGCATAACGGAAGCTTCCTCTAAATGCTGCTGTGCGGTGTGACTGGACAGAGAGTTGTTGTGCACATTGTCTGCGCGTGCTTTCCTGTCTACCGGCCAACCAACTAAGTTTACGGTATAAGTACTCCGGCTTGCGAAATTTAATGATCCCAAAGACAAGACATGCCAAATTTTTGTTGAGGAATGGTGTGACATGACTTCTAGCAGGTATTGAGTAGCAGAAGCGTGCACTGGCGTTCTGAACTCTTTGTATGAGCCGATTCGTACGAGACAGCAGACGAGGGCCATAAACTGTGTCGGCATAATTTAGTTTTTTTTTTTTTATCCTAGTTCCTCCAACATGGGAATCGGTCCCTATGTTAGCGTGAGCCTTTTTCATTCTAGTTCTCGCATTCATTCCTCTCGCACTTTCATATACCACTCTTTTTTTGTCGGTCAGATACGGGTGGGATGCCCGTCTATCTCTTTCTAGCTACTGCTTTATTTATTTATTTTCTTATTTTTTCTAGCGGGTAAATGAGTTATCCTCGTAGGGTTGTTTTATTTATCTTTTACAATTATTTACTTATAGACTATACATCTTAATTTATTCTTACATTTTAATCTCTTACGCTAATCTTACATTTTAATCTAGTGCCTAATACATGTTTATTTTGCTTACTGCTATACCTTATCCTATGCGGAGGATATCTAATAATATTATGCCATCATATTCTTAATTGCTAGTTACATTTATTAACAAATTACTATTTTTATTGCGACACCTTATAAACACAGTATGATATCTAGATTTTAAAAGCCATTGTAGGTAAATTTCCCCTAGAGCTAGCTTATGGGTTAACACTGCCCCGCAGGGTATGAGGTTCCTGGTTGTATTTTCGGATCCTACTAAATCAAATTTCTCGGACGACCATGGTAGTTTTTCATTTATTTTTAGTGCTACTTTTGAATTTATATTATTGTTATGAATTCTTGCCAAACTTAATTTATTTCCTATTTTAATTGGGTCCAATTTTGAATTAAAATGGGTCCAATTAAACTTACAATTTTACTTAACTTTAACACTGGCAGTGTTAAAGTTAAAATTGTATTTTTTTTAATTTTAATTGAATATTCTTTAATGCCAAATTTGGTTTCTTCGTGGTCCGAGTTCTTGGTGTCCTTTGGGGCATTGCTTCCCATGAAGCTTTTCATTTTATCCTCTTTGCAGGTCTTTGCGTCTTCGTGGCTTTTGCGATATGTGCTTTGATATACCTTGGTTTGGGCTTCAACAGTCTCTATGTTGGCGGTGGTCAACCCAGGGTACTAAACAATTTTCAGGTCTGGGTTGGTCATATTCGCAGTGGCTTTTGTTGCCCATTTACCTTGGCTGCCCTTGCAATATGCCACGGTCGATCTAGCCAGGGCATCCTACTTTTTCTTAATAGGACAGGACGAGTCGAATGCGTTATGCTCGGTGTTATTATACTTTGCCAAGTGGCAGTTTCTGCATCTCGGTTGGGTCCCTGTTACGACGTCTGGGCAGTCGGCTTTCATGTGAAGACCTCCACAATGACTGCAAAGATCCGCCGGGTCAGTGCAGAATCGTTTACTATGGCCGTAGCCTAAGCAACGAGTGCACTGAACCAGCGGTGTTTGATCTTCGATCCTCACTGCATAATTTAGTTTGAATAGGATGAGTGACTCAACCAACTGCTCACGAAAACTCTCAGATAGAAACGGTCTAATTTTTTACAAAATCTTTAGGCGGTAAAAACAATTTTGTACCGAATCAGATACATGCTTTTCAAATATAAGATGACTGTCCATTTTTAAACCTAAATTTCGCGCCTCGCTCACTTGGTCAATAGATTCACACATCAAAGTTAAGTTTAAGTTCGCAGGCAGCTTCATCAACTGGTTTTTTGTGCCTAGTAGCATATATTTTGTCTTAGTAGGGTTCAGTGCCAAACAACTACTTATAGACTATGAGGCTATTTCACTAAGATCATGATTAAGATCGCTTACAGCCGTTTCGTAGTCCTCAGGTTTGAATGATATGTATAACTGAACATCGTCGGCGTATACGTGATATTGGCATTTCGTGGGGTATTTTACGATGTCAGCACAGTAGAGTGAAAAAAGAACTGGACCCAAAATAGAGACCTGGGGTACTCCTCGTACTACAGATGCAAGAGCGGAAGTCAAAGTGGTACCGTTGCTTAACTGAACCTCAACGAGCTGCTTCCGACTGCTTAAGTAACTGTGGAACCAATTTATGGCGCCGCAGACGAATCCGTAGTACTTCAATTTAGAAAACAGTAATGAAACATTTATGGAATCGAATGCACGAGAAACATCAAGTAACACAAGTAGTGTGCACATGCCCCTATCCTGTGCAGATAATATATTATAAACTTTTAAACTATCGCGCTGCATGTTTATAGTAATATTATAAAACGGGGATTAGCGCGTACATGCATAAATACGTATTTATACCTTTAGGGCTTTTCGCAACCTTTTCGCAACCTTTAGGGCAGGTCGCAAGCAGTGCGACCACGGCCGGTGTAACCCGGTCGAAACGTCAAGCCCTAAAGGTATTTATGCATGTACGCGCTAATCCCCGTTTTATAAGATAATATATTATCTGTGACATCTAATAAGGCAGTAGACGTACTGCGTTGCTTTCTAAAGCCGGTCTGTAATACAGGTAGGACATCGTTGGTCTCAAGAAAATGGGTTACCTGATTACAGACTACTTTTTCGAAGACCTTAGAAAGACAGGGTAGTATGCTTATAGGCCGCAAGTCCTTTAATTCATTCGGGTTTGAAATTTTTGGCAGAGGCCTGACGATCGCAACCTTCCAATGTTCAGGGAAGACGGACGAAGTTATTGAGCGATTGATAATATTCGTTATACATGACA
Source organism: Autographa gamma (assembly GCA_905146925.1). Taxonomy (NCBI): domain Eukaryota; kingdom Metazoa; phylum Arthropoda; class Insecta; order Lepidoptera; family Noctuidae; genus Autographa; species Autographa gamma. Next base: position 1,186,847 of record LR989880.1, read on the forward strand.
ACGTGTGCGGAAGTGTTAATTTTAACATATTTAATGAAATATCATCGTAACCCGACGCATTACTTTTCAATTTACTAATAATGCGAGAGATATCGTCCTGTCCTGTAAAAATGATTATTAATTTGATCGGGGTTGTTAAAGTGTGAGGGAAGCTCAACACGTGGTTTAGTTGTTGTGATGGAAGATTTGATATTTTTCCACAATAATGAAGGATCTTTAATATTATTATTGATGCTGGATCTAAAATATGCCACTTTTTAATTTTTTTTTGACTCAATCTTAAATTTCCTGTATTTTTTTACGGCTTTATCCCTTAACCGCTTCATCAGTTTAATAGTGTCCGTAATCCAAGGATAAGACGTTTCTCTGATGGTGCAGGTACAATGCGGCGCGTGTGAGTCCAACAATGAAATCAAAGATTTGTTAAAACTATCCGTCATGTCGTTAACACTATCAAGCATGGAAATATTATTAAATGGAAATAGTGATGTCTTTGTCAAAATTCTCCCTACATATATTTTTCAGTGGCCTATATTTGATACAATAATTATGGCTTGAGCTTTTCTCGCTTGATTTGAAATTCACTGACTATGATAGAATGACCATGAATTGAACCAAAAGCCTCTACAGTGGTATATCTTGCCCTAAGGTCAGTGCACAGGAGGTCTATTAAGGTTTCGCTGGTCTCCGTAAAGTGAGTTGGAGATGTGACCAACTGTGTTAGGCTTAGACATTTCAGAAAGTCGTTAATTTTTTTAGTTTAGTTCCAGATGCGCTTAGCATATTTACATTTAAATCACCAAGCAATATGCAATGATCACAGCTACCCAGCGCACTCAGGGAGTCTGATATTGCATCCAGAAAGAGGTCTAGGTCCAGCCACGGTGGCCGATACGCTGTACCTATTGCAATTTTTTTACCGTTTAACGACATAGTCAGCCACATTTGCTCAACTGATTCGAACCTGGGATCGCCGGCGCAAGTCCATGACCGCGCGCTCAATCCGCGCCGCAGATAAAACCCCACGCCCCCACCACGGCCTGAGCGCACACTCGCCGGCCGAGGCGTGTGCCGGAGACGACAGCCGGGCACGGCCGGAACGCGCCCCTCCTCGCCGTTACGCAACTATGTTTCATTAATGGCCAATATATCAAAACGATAACTATCCAACGCATTAATTAAGTCATCATGACCTGTTCCTAGCAAACCTGCATTAAGGAATCCTAACTTGAAATGCTTATCACACTTAGTCACCATAATGAGAGCAAAAATAATTATTTAAAAATAAAAGTAAAATTAAAAGTAAAATTTGAGAATAGATTTTAAACATTAAATTATTAAACGAAATCATTATGTCCCTGCTTAGAACAAAATTAATAGTATAACTTTTTGTGTACATTGTAAATATTATATTAATATGATGTAAAGAACAATAGTGATAGTGAGGTAATAGGTATTTTAAATAGATTTTTAGTAGTTTGTTGTCTTTTGTAAAAGGTTTTGTTTCGAGTATGTCATTGTGTAAAGAAGTATAAATAAATATAAATATAGTATAATAAAATATAATGTTATAGATATGAAACTGGTTTACGAGTAGTCCTTTGCTTCGGTGCGCCGCTAGACACACACTCGCACGGACTACAGCTGACATTATTAAGCAGTGAGTCATGCACTGGTTTCCTACGGAGACAATAAACAAAACATATGCAAATTTATAGATACGTGTGTGAAAGAAACATAAGTAAATATTTTTACATACTACATAACGTATACTAATTAATGTTCGGGTATGGGCCAAATATGCGCTGTTGGTCAGACTCGTTCCGGATATGACAAACAGAGTCCCCTTGCTTGTTTCTGGCGAAAATACGGCCTCTTTTCGCCCATATAAACTGCCATCCGAGACGGCCGCCAGCCTCACGTGCTCTCCGAAACAACTCATTTTTCAGCTTAGTAATTCGCTCGTTTACGTAAAAACGCGTCGCAGCACAAGGCATATCGAGGTCAGCAGTTGTCATGCCGCGACGTACACGCGCGCTTTCGAGCAACTCATCGCGCAGATCACGTCGCGCGAACCGTACGACGAGGAAGCGCGGCCGGGTCTCCATAGGCGCAGCGGGCTGCGTCGCATTGATACGCTTGCCTCCAACACGCTCGGCGCTAACGATATCGCGCGCTTTGATCTTGACACCCATTTTTGAGGCCACTAACATTACGGTGTGGATAGGGTTTTCACCGCTGATTTCAGGCAAGTTCGATAACTGAACGTCATTTGCCAACAACTCCTGATCTCGATCGTTAATGTCACCCTTTAACTGTGAAATTATTTCGTCCATATTTGTGGAAGCCTGGGTCATTTTTGCATTTTCCATAGTTGCAAGTCTTTCCTCTATTCTGCTCATTCGATCGTTTGTGGCGTTAAGAGAGGATCTTAGTTCAGACAAATCATCTCGCAGTAGCTGGAATTCATTCCGGACTGTAGTCAAAAACTCCTCCCTAAAATTTCTTGTAGTCTTCTTTTCTCTAGCTCTGCCCTGAAGACCTCAAGGTCATGGCTCTGAGTAATATCGAGGGCGGTGTTATTTAATGAAGTTGTATCCATTAGGTGAACGCTCTCGTCCATTGTTGCAGGTGAATGACCCCTTACGGGTGTCTCTGCCCTGTTATCCCTTAATAATTTTTTTTGCACTCAGGACAGTGCCAGGTGGACGGCATACGACCAGTTACATCCATTCCTATACATTGCCGATGATAAAATAATTGACATTTTGTATTGCTGCATCTAGCGGCCTCTGTCAGCGAAAGGAACTTTCCGCAGGCCCCACACTTTGCCATTTTTTTTTAATTTTTTTAATTAGTGTATTAGTTCAACTAATTTTAATTAGTGTATTAGTTCATTGCTAATAGATCGTCGACTCACGCGCACTGTCGTTCTATGAATGTGGTACGCTAATAGCTCAATAGAGGGCGCTATCTTAAAAACCAGTTGGTCCAGCCGTAGACGTCGTCCGTTTTACGTAGCCTCCCGTAGCCCGGAGATTCCTAGCACCCCCTGTCCCGCCGTTACCGCGACCGCTACCTTGGCCGTGAATAGCGGGACTACCGGGAACTGGGGGCCGTTTTGTGAGGTATGGCTCCATAAGAGGTTTTGGCCTACTAATGCCACGCTGGCCAGACGGGTTGGCATAGGGTTTGGTCTCGAGTTTTCCTTCTCTAAGCAGTGGTTATTGGCTCTGCTCAATTTTCCCTAAGTCGCCTTCTACGACACCCACGGGATGAGATGGGGTGGTGACCTTTGTATTCTTTAGGTCCGTCACCACACGGATAATGTTTCGCCTTACACATAATGTTTTTGTGTCTGTCATATTTATCAATTATACTAGTGTGACTAAAAACTTGACATGAAATTCAAAAAATTCAAAATTCAAAATCATTTATTTAACTTAGGCTACAAAGTAGCACTTATTAAACGTCAAAAAAATACAAAAAGGACAGCACCCCAGGAGTCGGTTCATATCCGGCGGAAGAGGCAGCGCGCAATACCGGCCGCGCAACGCCAGAACGAACGAGCACACGATAAAACATCCGACCTTTCACACAAGACGCACCCACGCATCAGTTCAGTGTGAAAGGCCGAACGCTCCACCACGCGCAAGCCCGCCCCAGCGCCGCGCGACCGACAATACGCGCCGCCACCCCCGCCAGACATGAACCGACCCCAAATCGCCCACCCTTCACCGCTTCCTAAGTGCTCTGGCTGAGGAGAAGAAACGGCGCAACAAACTCTCCAGTAGCACGCTGTCTTAACAATAATATCAACATCAATAAGGGATCGTGCAAAATGAACAAGTGTTTAAAGTAAAATGGTATCATACTATTATCGAATGAAAGGTATACTATATATCTACACAGACCAAGGTCAGCAGAACGACCAGTCACCGCAAGCAGCACCCGTTCACGAGCATGACGCAAGGATCAGCCATCCCCTCCCTCGCCATATTAAAGGGAAGGAGGAGACCCGACCCAAGACGCCACCGCAAGCAATGACAAACTAAGGGAGCATGACGAAACTGCTGCCGGCATAAAAGAAAAAATAAAAAAAAAACCAAACACTTATTCACTGCACAGTCCCTTAACAAAACGGCATTACAATAATACACTAATATACATACGCATAATTGAAATGATAATAATAAAAAAAAAAGGCAACATATTGTTACATACTGAGTGTATGCCTATCAAATTATATAAATTTTATTGTACAATAATTAAAATCTACATAACGATTATCTAATTTTAAAATATCATGTCAGCAAATAAAAAAAAGTCATTATACAATAGTATAATTGAGTCAAAAATATTGTAACATACTATCTGTATGGCAATCAAAAAAAAAAAAATATATATATATACAGGGTGAATATCAAGTCGTTGTTTTCCCGAAGCGAAATGAGTTTGTATCGGTCATACAATCGATTAATATATGTAAAAAAAATTAGACTCAATAAATGGCGGATTAACAATTGTTATAAACAAAACTCGAAAGTGACTTGAATCAGTAGTAATACATCGCGCTATACCTACGCGGGCGGGCGCGCGGTTACCCCGAACGCCGCGCGGTCGTTGCACTTCGCGTGTAAATCAGCTGATCGCTACTCGTGATTTAATAAAACACAAAACCAATAAGTAATTCAAATTTTCGCTTCAAACTTTTACGGGCTTAGGATCGTCATAAATACTTAAAAAATCAAAATAGGTATCTTTAAAAAAAGTCGGAATTTGATAATTAAGTATTTAAGGCGTAGGTATTTAAAAATGGAATCGACTTATTTACAATGATTTTGATTACCTAACCTACTTTTAAATGTTTATTTACAAAGTACGAGTACTTACACTTAACGGTAGCGGAGTAATTGTTCGAAATGTAAACCACTACGTTCAATGCACAAACGAGCACGTTTTAACTGATTGTCTTTCAGTTTCATTAAAGTGTCTCTGTCACGTCTCACGATATTAAAAGCGTCCACTATCGCACTTATCAAAGAGTCGCGTGTTTGGTGTTCCTCACGATACACCAAGTTCTTGAGCTCAGACTCTACCACAAATAAAAGTCCAAGGGAGTCAAGGCCGGGCTCCTCGGTGGCCAAGGGTGTGGCCCGCCACGAAAAAAAAATGATAAGGATGCAGTCCTTCTGTGTTGAGCACTTTCATCGCACATTCATCACTTGACGTCATCGACGTTCGCGCACAGAACACTAACTAACTAAGCCGTAGGCACAGAGCGCAACATTTGGCGGCATTCTATTGTGTTTCGGCGCTTGCCGCGTGCATGCAAGCTAATTTATACCGTATCACCATGACCGAGAGCTTATTTTGCTCTGAACATTTATTATTGATTCTTTCTTTGTAAGTTTGCCGACAACACGTGGCGGCGGCGTGTGCGTTACGTGTTACCTACAGGTGCCTACGTGATCTCTAGTGAGTGAACTACTATTGATTATCGCTCTTTCGAGTTTATGAATACTTTTTTAATGATGTGAAAAAAAAAACATTATGTTTTTTAAGTTAAACTTTGTATTTCGATAGTACTACTGATGGGTAATCGTCCTGCCGCGGGAAAACAACGATTCAATTTTCACGGTGTATATATATATATATATATATATGTATATATTTATAAAAATAAATAAATAGGAGAATAATAATTCCATACAGAACCGTCTTGTGTCTATCAAGGCGACCAACTGTTTTTATCGTTTAAATAATCATTTAATGTGTAATAGGCTTTCTTACATAGCCTAGTTTTAAGGACAGATTTAAATGAATTAAAAGGTAAATCTAACAGGCTAGGGGGTATCTTATTATAAATCCTTGTACCAAGCCCTACAAACGAGTTGTGAACCTCGTGTAGCCGGTATGATGAATTGCATAAAATAAAAATAAATAAAATTAGCCTTTATTGCTGTTTAAACTTACAAACATTGATATCAATTAACTTACTACCTATATTTTATAAATGTATGTTACTTATATCTTCGTATATCGGCGTTCGGTTCAAAAACAGCTTGTCTTTCGACATAGGCCTCCTCTAAAGATTTCCATTTCTCTCTATCTTTTGCTATTCGGATCCATTCTGGACCAGCTACCTTTTTTATGTCGTCCTCCCATCTTTTAGTTTGTCGCCCTTTGTTTCTTTTGCCATCTCTGGGGTACCATTCCGAATTTTTGTCCATTTCTCTTGTTTTTCCCTTAGCATATGACCTGTCCATCGCCATTTTAGTGTTCGACATAATGAATTTGCCTGTGTGAATTTTGTTTTGTTTTTAATTTCTGTTAGTCTAACTTTATCTTTCCTCTTGGTTCCAATAACGCTCCTCTCTATACTATTTTGGCAGACATTTATTTTATTTGTTAAAGTGTATGTTAATGCCCAAGTTTGATAGCCATATGTTAAACATGGCAGTATGCACATATTGTAGACTTTTCTTTTTGCTTTAATAGGCATACCCCTATCTTTCATAACTTCGCTTAGTGACCAGTACCTCTTCCATGTATTGGCTATCCTCCTATCGACTTCCTTATGCATGGTGCCCGTAGGTGATATTAACTGTCCCAGGTAAATATATTCATCCACGTATTCTACCTCCTGCATATTTACTGTGATCTTATGCGTCTCTGAAGAATTAGTCATAATTTTTGTTTTCGTGATGTTCATTGTTAGTCCTGCCTCTAAAGAAAATCAGAAAAACAATAGATATACATATAGCAACATTCAATACAAGATCACTTAGGACACCAGAGAGACTTCAAGAGCTTGAAATGGCCATATCAGAATTAAAATGGGACATAATCGGAATAAGCGAAATGAGAAGATATGGAGAAATAATTAACGACTATGGAAACTACATTCTATACCACATAGGCGAGACACCGGGACTTTATGGAGTAGGCTTCTTAATTAAGAAGAAACTAGCTAATAGGATTATTGAAATTAAAGGAGTAACTGAAAGAATAGCTATAATTAATATAACACTGCCTTTATACAAAGAAAAAGAATGGTCTATCATCCAAGCATATTCGCCACCGGAATCCAGTAGCAAAGAAGATATAGCAAAAATAGAAAAATTCTACCTTGACTTACAAGAAACGATTCAAAATGCCCATAATCAGATCATAGTGATGGGAGACTTTAATGGTCAGATAGGAATTTGTGCGAACCAAGGTGAAGAATACACAATAGGTAGACATGGGCGTGGTAAAAGAACTAAGAATGGCGCGAGGCTAGTTTCGTTTGCTCTAAAAAATAAACTGAGTATTCTTAACAGTTTCTTTAAGAAAAAGGAAACAAAGAAATGGACATGGATCTCCCCAAATGGTGCCTACAAAAACGAAATAGATTTTATCTTGTCCAATAACATCAAAACGTTTAAAAACGTCTCTGTTGTACAGAACCTGAATTTCAATTCAGATCACAGAATGGTTCGTGCTACATTGACAGGCAAGCGTATACAAAAGAACAGGAGATGGCAAAATGATAGTTCAGGCCTCGTGTGCACTGGGAATAGTGACATGCTAAAAAACAACTTAAAAACATTTGTAGGATTGTTCAGAGAAAAATCCACACCTATTGAAGAAAAATATGAAAAGATTTTAAATGTACTTAAAACAGAAACTAGGAAAGTAAATAAAAAAGTAATATCTATAGAAACCCAACAACTACTTGAAGAAAGGAGAAAACTGCTACAATCAAAGAAAAATAACCGAGAAGAAAGAATCAAGATAACAGAAGTCAGTAAAAAGATAAATGAAAGCATTAGGAAAGATAGGAAAATCAAAAGACAGCAAACACTAGAAAAACATATTAGAAGAACTGGTGGAATAAAAAAGACTATCAAAGAGTTAAATGACAGGAAAGAATGGATGTTAACAGTAAAAACTAAACATAAAAAACATATGAGAAAAAGACCTGAGATAATTAAGGTGGCCACAGAATATTATACAGAATTATATCAAAGCAAGAACCCAACAATAGCTACAGAGGAACAATATACATTTAATTCTGAACCTATACCAAAAATATTGGAAGAAGAAACTATTAAAGCTATAAGCACACAAAAAGCAGACAAAACACCGGGATCCGATCAAATAACCAACGAATTGCTCAAATCTACTTTATCAGTAATTGCTCCAATATTAACAGACTTATTTAATGAAATTGTTGAAACCGAAAGCATTCCACAAGACTGGACCAAATCAACGATAATTCTGCTACACAAGAAAGGAGATAAGGAAGAAATTGGAAATTATCGCCCTATCAGTCTCATGTCCAACATCTAAAAAGTCTTTTCAAAAATTATTTTGTCTAGAATTGCCACAGTACTCGACGAAAATCAGCCAAGAGAACAAGCAGGTTTCCGAAGTAAATTTTCAACCATTGACCACATCCACGTTATTAGACAAGTTCTACAAAAATACAAGGAGTATAATAAAGTTTACTTCTTGGGATTCGTAGACTATAACAAGGCTTTTGACTCCCTGGAACACGGATACATCTGGGAAGCTCTGCGAGGTCAAAATGTACATAAGAATCTTAAAGAATATATACTCCAAGAGCACAGCACAAGTCAGATTGGAAAAATCTGGCGAGGAATTCTCTATAGAGCGAGGAGTTCGTCAAGACGACCCTATCTCACCTAAATTATTTTCGGCAGTTCTGGAAATGATAATTAGAAACCTAGAATGGAAAGAACAAGGGATCAATATAAACGGTGAAAATCTAAGTCATCTTCGTTTAGCAGATGATCTGATACTGTTCTCTGAATGTCCTAGATCATTACAACTAATGTTACAACAGTTAGCAGACCAGAGCGCAGTGGCAGGATGAATTGCATAGTTTATGCTTATTTCTAGTGTTTATACTGTGCATATCACTATATTTAGCATACAAGTGAATGTTTTGTCGGATGTATAATATGTTGGCCAGAATAAATTGTGAAGCAACAGTCAAAATGCCAATTTCCTTAAAACGCTCTCTAAGAGAAACCCTTGAGCCTAACTGGTATACAAGGTGTAAAATAATATTGATCATAGCATCAGACACCCCAATTAGATTATTAAATTATAATATCCTTATGTGGCCTATAATTTAATTTAGACGAACCAAACCTATAAATTTTTCATCTAATAGATGCCCCGACTTTACGTTGAACGTTTAGTCGTATTAACCTACGCACGCACACAGGCGCGCTCACTCGATTGTTCGTCAGCTGTTTAGGCACTAGTTCATTGATCGAACATTCTAACTAAACTCAAATTTTCTCTAATACCTAACTACTGTTCACACTAAGCTGGATATTATCATGGTATAAGTTATTGACAGTTTTCTAACTAGTAAAATAGGTTTCTATGTTTTCGTCACACTTCCAGACTGATCGGAAGTTTCGATGATTCGACGTTTGATGTGTGTTAAGAAGTAAATTAAACATAATAAATTAGACATAATAACGGTATGTTACTTTAAATCGGTGTGCGACTTTCAACCGTTTGAGATGTAGGTACTTATCGTCAATAACGTAGCGTGGAAGGGTTGGCGCCCGAGTCGCCGTACCTATTACACTCGTAGGTAATTAAACGCGGCATAAAAGGAATTAGAACAAAGTTGTACGTACTTACAAAACTGAACATTATGTAGAAACACTAACTTTCTTTGTTTCTTCGTCACATTCACAACAATGGTTCAATAATCTGCCATATTTTTCGATTCACTTTAGGTCTTACCGGCTTTTTCAAGGTATTTTAGGTAGTTTAGTACTTAAGGACCACTGGTCACTGTCACAAACGCGAGTTTTATTTTACTTTTGAGGTCATCGACAGTTGTTACCTAATTGTACTAGCGATTTTATAACAGCCACAAATAAAAATCCTCTGGCGTCCACTCCCCTTATCAGAGAGACCACTACATGGGTCTCCAGCTACCTATCCATCAGGTGCAATACTTCACGTCAAGGTCACAAGTCACAACATAAATAACAAAAGATTCACAGCACGCTGTCGGCGGATGACTAATCGTCTTTGATGTTAGGCGGGCGGTTGCCGCTCTTGGCGCTGCTGCAGCGCGAGTGGCCGCGGCGCGTGCGGCGCTCATTGGTCAGAGGGTGGCGGGAAATGTTTGCGTCTCACTCGCATGCATTATGTTTACATTAGCAAATGACGTACAATATTTTTTTAGGGATTTCGCGTCTTTTTGACACAACAATGTAAAATGCCGACTGCAAAGTCGGAAGTACATTTAGATAAGCTTTATTTCGTTGCAGTAAGTTCCAAATTTCTTTGAATATTTATTATTCGCGTTCTAACAATTTAAATATTTAAAATGTTTTATGGTTTATGTGTGCGTAAGAAAACTAGCGACGTACGAGAAATACAAATTGGACTTTGTTCCTTTGACTTAAGGTTCAAATTACTTTAAACTAAAGATTAAATTGATTTGTTATGTTTCTAATTCAACACTTGTGAAGGAAGTTTTCCTAAAAAATTAACATGATTATTTTTTTTTCAATGGGAATCCACTAAATTTAGTCCTAAATTTCGAATACCATAATGACTAAGTTTGGAAAGTAGTGTGCCATGATGAACGCAGTCAAATGCCTTGGAAAGGTCACAGAAAACCCCTATAGCGTTCTGTGAATTCTCCCAGGCACTGTATATGTGTTTAAGTAAGGCTACACCTGCATCAGTCGTTGAGCGACCCTTGGTAAAACCATATTGTTCATTGTGAAGTATTTTATTATCATTAAAATATTTCAACAGCTGCTGAAGAATAAGCTTCTCAAAAATTTTGCTAAATGCGGGCAATATTGAAATGGGTCTAAAATTACTTAGTTCACTTTTGTTACCAGATTTAAACAACGGAATTACTTTACTGTACTTCACGAGGTCTGGGAAGACACCGGAATCTATACACTTATTAAAAATCACTGATAGATATGGAGCAACAACACCTATAATATTATTCACTAACTTGACAGAAATACCCCAGAAATCGGCCGTATTCTTCTGGTTAAGAGATTTAAACGCCGTTATTACGTCTATAGGGTGGATGTGTGTGAAAGTGAATATAGAATTACAATTCGGGACACTAGTTAGTAAAAGGTTTTTAGCAGCAATCAAGGACGAGTTTAAAGAGCAAGTTGTAACTATGGGAATATTGGCAAAAAAATCGTTAAAAATCTGAGCTACATCTACTGCTTTACTAATTTCTTTATTGTTACTGATAATGTCTAAATGATTATCACGTTTTACAGATTTACCTGTTTCGCTATTGATAATTGTCCATGTAGTTTTAATTTTATTATTTGAGTGTTTTATTTTGTCACTAATAAATTTAGCCTTAGCTATGTTGCATACTTGCTTAAATGTTTTAGAGTATTGTTTAACATAGTTTAAAAATGGTTCATCAAACTTATATTTTTTCATTCCGTATAATTCATACAGTCTTGCTCTACTTTTATAAATACCAGTAGTGGCCCATTGGTTAAATGTAGCTAACGCATTCTTAACATTTAAAGTCTTTATTTTAAAAGATGATTGAAATTCGTTTTTAACAATTTCGAAGAGAGCACTACATATATCATTGGGGTTCTCAAATGCCAAGATTGATGGCTTTACCTTGGAAACAACATTGCTTTTAAAACGATTACAGCGACTAATAGTATATGGTCTACATTCAATTTTTCGCAAGTTACTAACAACAAAATGAGGAAAACTACCTAATTGTCCACAGTGATCAGATGTTAAATCACTTAAAATTTGTTTATTAGTAGCATCACAATTGCTAAATATATTATCAAACAGGTTGAGGATGATGCTGTTATTCTAGTTGGTTCACAAAATAAATTAACCAAACCATATGACTTAAAAAGATTCAGTAACCTGGTAGTAGTTACTGTAACTTCTAGAATATTTACATTAAAATCCCCACATACTATTATTCTTTTCCTACTAGATTTAATTTTATTAAGCGAGTCTTCCATAACCGATTCAAACAAATTAAAGTCTCCTATAGGGGGTCGATAAACACACATTATAACATACCGCTCTAGTTCAACACAAGACAGCTCAATAGTGCGCTCGATAGAAAGGTTTACAATATCGGAACGTTCTTTGCATTTTAAATTGTTTGATACTATTATAAGTGAGCCTCCTCGAATGGCAGTCCTTCTTACGAACGCACTTTGTATGGAATAATAAAGACTATTAAATACTTCTACCTCATGGGTTTTTAACCAGTGCTCGGTTAAACATAACACCTGAACACTGTAATTCTCAATAAATAAACTTAATTCTAATTCCTTGCCGGAGAGACCCTGCATGTTTTGATGAACAACATTCAATTCATGCAGCCCCCCCGTTGTCCTATCTTGTAGTTTGAATTACAAGATGTAAAAGAGCTGTTAGTAATATTACTAACATAATCAAAAACATTTGATACATAATTAGTATCTTTATCATATAGATTATATGCTAACAACTTAGCAATTCGTCGCTTACATTTAGTTGACATATACATACTGTACTGTGTCAGTTTAAATTTACTAATGAAATTATTTGTTTCAAAATACAAAATAGTTTCACTGTGGCGAATGGTTATATTATAAATTAATAAATTTAAATTATAAATGTGCCTATTCTGCTCATCAGTTAAAGGACAATGGCGAACTCCCAAACAAATTTTTGTTGACATAATTTTGTTGCGTCTACTAATAAAAAAAATCTTAAAATATAGAATTTAGATTTCTGAACAATATTGTCTTAAGGTTCACTGATGAACGAAGTCACGATTAAAAGATATTTAAGTTTTAAAGAATTTGAGGTTAGGTGTCTTGTCATTTAAGATTCGTTCAAACTAATAGAAATTCAGTTATTTAAGTTTAAGCTCGACTTTGCATTTTCATAACAGAAATTCGTAGGAAATAAATATGTTGAAAAAGTAAACTTCGTGAAATAGTCACTAATGTTTTATAAGATTTAATGTGGTTATTTCATAGTTATTTCTATAGATATAATTAAACTAGGTTTCCCTGGTATCGCTTTGATAATATAGAGAGTAATAATCAGAGGTATCTTTTAAAATCTATAATCCTGACAGAATATGT